>OZ023268.1:51427906-52120406 GCA_964006375.1 Tillus elongatus
CACACACACACACACACACACACACACACACACACACACACACACACACACACACACACACACACATACATACATACATATATATATATATATATATATATATATATATATATATATATATATATATATATATATATATATATATATATATATATATATATATATATATATATATATATATATATATATATATATATATATATATAGTATACATATAAAGTCTGACACTGATCTAGGATTTGGGTTCCAGGGGTCCTGAATAGCGTTCATTTGTAGAGTTTTTTAAAGTTCAAAAGTCGCGGTCTCCCCATTAGCGATTTTTTTTAAAAAGAAAATTCACTAAAACATAAACTAACAGCAACAACAAAAAGCAATTATCACGAACCGTAATAAAATAAAATCTACATAAAGACAACGCATGGCGCCCGGGCTTTAAAGATTATATTGAAAATATTTATCAAAATAATTAAAAGAATTGTTTACCAATAGCGACTTCACAGATTTTTTTAAAATGTTTTAGTTGGAGTTGTTTTATGGGATTTGGTAGCTTGTTAAAAAATTTAAGCCTAAAATATGCAACACCACCACATCGTGTCCTCATTAAACGCGAATAACATATGTCTAAGTTAGTGTTGTTTCTGGTAGTGTAGACATGTACTTCCCGTGGTGTACTATAGCTCGATTTTACAGCAAGGACACACTAAAGTATATACACAAATGACAAAGTTAACATTTTCAGTTCTCTAAAAACTTCACAACAACCTTCTCTGTATCATAAACCAGCTATAACCGTAATAGCCCTTCGTTGAAACCTAAAAACAAAGTCAAAACATGAAAAATTGCCTCAGATCAACATGGCATAAGGGATCATACTATACACATATGGATACTAAACAGGTAACAAAGTGGGCTCCAAAACCTCACCCGCAAGACTTCGCAAAAGAACGAGATGCCCTAGACGACCTCTGTGAAACATATCTGCAGTGGTCATCATATATTAATTTATGGTCCACGAGAACGCCAAAAAAATGTGACAGGCTTCACGCCAAAGCTATTGCTGATAGGTAAGTCTCCTGAAAAGAATATAAGCTGTTCCGATCTATAAATATTCAGACTTAACTGACTTTTCGTAAACCAGTCTTTCGTCACCAAAAACGTTTTGTAATACTTGACTCTATAATATTAAAACCAGAATGCGAGTTGACGAATGTTATATCATCTGCAAGAAGGATACGTTTTGATGCCTTAGTGGCGCTGCGAAGATCATCCATGTAAATTAAAAAGAGTATGGGGCCCAAGATCTAACATTGAGGCACACCAAACCGCAAACAAGAAGTTTATGGACTGATGATGTCAAGACTAACATACTCAGTGCATTTGGAAATATACTATGCCAAAAGTCTGCTACCAAACCACCAAACCCATACAACTCCAACTTGCTAATGAGTATGTTAAGCGAACAGCAGTCGAAAGCGTTCTTAAAATCTGAAAATTGGGCGCAAGCATAACCACGCATCCAAGCCTTCATTAACTGTCTTAAGTAGACTGCCAAAGTTGTTAATTTGTTTCTTTGAAACACAAGCTGTTTGTTAGATAATAAATCATTAGTTGTTAGGTAATCGACCATTTGATAATACAAAATAACTTCAAGAGCAAGAAGCAAAAAGAGGGTAATTAAGATTGGTCGGTAATCTAGATGATCGTTTGGGTCACCCTATTTAAGCAGCGGAATTACTTTAGATGTTTCAGTAAATCTGGAAAGATGTTGTTTGATATTATGCAATGACATAAATTTTGTTAGTGAAACAGCAACCGTATATTTTATACATTTTAATAATTTAATATTTTAATGTCGAAACCATAGCAATCATCGCTTGTAATTATTTCTTTAAGCGTGACTATGTCAATATTTTTGTTTATATTTAACTGAGATAAATAATGTTTATGTGATTTTTGCTACTTGGATCTTACTGATAACGTCTTCTGCGATGTTTGTATAATTATTATTAAAATTATTTGGGGATAAGAATCTTAAAAAATTCTCATTTTCGTTTTTACCGCTGTTTATTATTTTTGACATAGCCGTTGTACGATTTTTTCATTAAATTTAAAATGGTCATTTGATAGACAATAAAAGTTGTCTGCGATAGTTTCTTATTGATAGACAATAAAAGTTGTCTGCGATAGTTTCTTATTTGATTAGCAATTAGGTATTTAGGAGAAGAAGTATGATTTGATTTGTAAACGTCCTGCAGGAAAATGCAGTAGTTTGTCGGAGATCATCGGTAAACCAGTGTATTTTCTCTTTCCTAGGTGCCATGAGTCTCGTCTTCTGTGGCAAATTTTGACCAACTGCATCTGTAAGGCGATCAATAAACAATTTAAATTTGTCCCCTATATGTAAGTTAGTGTCATCCACAAAAACCAATCTATACTTTATATTAATAAATTTCAACTTAATAAGCCTGTATGCATGACATCAGGCGGCAAACGATCTCTCAAACTGGACCGATGATAACACTATCAATGCTGAGAGATATTCCCAGATGATCAGATAAATGGTTATCGACCACTTCCGCACCTACGAGGTTAGTAATAACGTTGGCAAAGACACCGCCAAGGCAGTTCTGCGCCCTGGTGGGAGTATTTGACACAAGTGAAAAACCGTATGAGTCAAAAATTCAAATAAGCTGTAAGGCTTGTTACCATAGTCCGTCTAAAAGCACATTTAAGCCTCTAAAGATAATAATTTTCTTATTGTACGTTATTCCACCGTCCAAAGCCTGACAGAGTCCCGTGTAAAAGGCCTCAAGGTGCTCATTTGGTGACATATATGCCGTAACTAGTAAAAGATTATTACATACAATAGATGATAGTTTAAACTGCCCCGATTATAAAGTGAACCACTCTGTATGTATACATATGTATATATATATATATATATATATATATATATATATATATATATATATATATATATATATATATATATATATATATATATATATATATATATATATATGCTGACTTTGCAATCCAGTAAGAGTCGACCAATTGTAATTAAATGTTATATACTACTCTGTTTGGTCCCTGGGAAATGAAACAATATAGACAGAAAAGTTTCACAGGTGTACACTTATTTTAGCAAAAGATTATCTCTTTAAATGTTCCTTTACTTCAGTTTAAAGCAATATTTCGTAGCTATTTATGCTCAATTTCTTAAGTCATTATGCCTAGCCGCCGTTTACGGAAGAATTATTTAAGTGAATTCGAAAGGGAGCATATTGTTGGTATGCGGGAAGCCGGTTTTTCAATCGGACAAATTTCCGACCGCATAGGACGCAATGTGTCAATAGTGTTACAGTGTTGGTCCAGGTGGCCTGACAGGGGAATCTATAACCGTCATCATGGATCTTGACAACTTTGAGCAACTTCAGCATGGGAAGATCGTCATTTGAGGATTGCAAGATGGGCTTTACAAGATAAAGTTTCCACAACACGGTGGACTGGAAATGCTTGGTTGAGCGTTTTACAACTAAGAGTTTCTATAGCAACTATATTTCGGAGATTACGCGCTTTTGGCCGTTTGGCCACTAACACCTCGACATCGTGCAGCTCGGATCGAGTGGTGTAAAAACAGATCAAAGTAGGATGGTGAATGGAATCGTGTTGTGTTCTCTGACGGGTCCACGATGGTCGCAGAAGAGTAAGACGATTACGTGAAGAACGCAGACATTTAGAATTTGCTGTGTAACGGCATACGACCCTTCACGGGAGGTGATGGTATGAGCTGCAATAACATACGGTAGCAGGTCACGTCTAGTTTTTATCGACAGAAATTTGAATGCAAACAATTACATACGAAGCATACTGCAGCCCGTTGCACTGACATACCTTTGAGGGTTAATTTAACCCATTTCCCTACAAGACAACGCACGTCCTCATACAGCAAGGATTACCACAAGATTATTACAAGAAAATAACGTGACCCCGTTTCCTTGCCTTATCGGTCCCCAGACGTGTCACTAATCGAAAATGTGTGACACTAAATAAAAGTGTTTTGACAGTTTAATGATTTGAGTCTTTTTACAAAATTATGTTAATACAAGCACAAGCACAGCTTCTTTGTAATGCATAATGTATACTTTTGACCACTAATAATAATAATAATAATAATAATAATAATAATAATAATAATAATAATAATAATAATAATAATAATAATAATAATAATAATAATAATAATAATAATATGATTAGCAATCGATTGGGTAATTGAGCCCAACCGCCAAATAACATAGTTGACATTCGTGACCGAATTCAAGAAGCCTGGGATGACATTTCTTAGAATACCATGAATCATTTAATTTTAAGCATGCCTCGAAAAGTTATCGAATGCATAAATAACCGCCGCGGACTCACTCATTATTAAATAACTTTGCTATTTTTTAGTATTTTAGTTTGAAAATATAATCTTTTTTATGTTTGATTAAACACAGCAAACATCAGTTTTACTAAAATTGAACAACTCTTACTGGGTGTTCAGGTATTTTTGAGTCAGTATGTATTCGCACGTTCTGAAAAGTAAAAAGTAAAAAATATAAAAAACATTTTTTCAAATGTAAAACGACTTTATATAAAAGTCGTGCACCAAACGGTATAAATAAACTTTTGTAACTAAGAGCCTCGGTGGTTCAGTGGTAAGGACGTGTACCTCTGAACTGAGGGGTACCGGGTTCGATTCTCATGGTTTCCCTTTCACTTTTTCCGTATATACTGTAAAATTAACATCAACCGGGGTTGTGGCATTTCATTTGAGCAAGTTGAGTGTCTGCACGTTTCACCCTTTGTAGGAGGCGTAAAGCCGTTGGTTCCGTGTCCATGAGAAATTGGGCGCGGTAGAGATTCCTACCCTTCTTACAAAAATGCAAAATTTCCAGGGTAGTGAGGTGAAACTGCTCCCTGGCGTCGGTGATTGACCATAATCGCGGAAATAGACCGACGTTAGAGAAATATATATATATATATATATATATATATATATATATATATATATATATATATATATATATATATATATATATATATATATATATATATATATATATAATAAAACCTTTATAACTAGTTCACACTGCATTGTCATACTATAAGGAGTAACAGTCCAAGTCATAGTACCTACATTATGTCAACCAAGCTAAAAATATGGTTAAAGAACAAACTTTAAAAAATGGTATAACATGGATTCGTATTTTAGATTACTAGTTTGATAATTTATTTTAAATTTATTTAAAAACGAATAATCAAAAACTGAATTAATGTAATTTTCAACTATTTTAGTTAGTTTTAAATTAAATACAATCAACAAGTAATAGCACACAATGCAAGCGCTCACGATTTTATAATCAAAATACTTCAAACCAGTGATCTAAAATATGAATCCATGTTTTACCGTCTTTTTATCGTTCATTTTCTACCATATTTTTTGGTTGGTTGACATAGTATTTTATGATTTTGACTGTTACAGCTTACGGTATGATATTGAAGTGTAAAATAGTTATACAAGTTATTTTATACCGTTCAATGCACGATTTCATTTTCATGAAATCGTTATATTTACCACATTTTTAAAGTTATTTTTCCTCGTTGTAAACTCACTGTGGAGTTTTTACCATGTATAACATTTCCTAATCAGTTTTAAAAGTTTTTCGTTCAGACCAGAATTTGTGAAAGTTCTGTTGTTCATTCGTCTACACCACTACTAAGTACTCTTCAGGAAAAATCATTCCTTAACATCCGTTCTTCAGTTTACTTTCTCTTCTAATGAAGCTCACTTTGTTAGCGAAACAGTCGTCATCTGTAAAGACAGAAACACATTAGGAGAATGTGGCTCTTGCTAAAGTATAATTAAACTTAGTATTCGTATGTTTGGTCGGTAACTTTAGATATTGTCTTCTTTAAGTGAAGGAAAATGGACTTATCATTCTGACCAAATAGTTTAGATTATTTTGTCCCTTTTGCTGAAAAGTATAAATATCATGCAAATGTGTAAGTTTAACGGATACTTGAAATAGCTATAAAAGTTATTTTATACCGTTCAGTGCACGACGTGAAAATGAAATCGTTCTAACAAATTTCAATTTATTTTATTTCTTTAATTAGTCCTTTGGTTGTAGTGTATTTTTTTGTTTAATTGCTTTTTAAAATAAAAATATTTAATTTTTGTTCCACACCGTTATCTTGGTAAGGCAGTACACAAGGACCCTATTTATAGGAACTTTTCTTCATATTATTGTGAGAGGACACGCCTCTATCTATACATGATGTGGTTTAATTCTGTATCAGCTTGTATAATTATTAAGCTTATGAACACTATTTAGTTTGGTTATGATTTTATATATTTACACACGGTCTTTGACATCATATACCTTAATATTGATAGCTTTAAGTTACGTCAGAGTTCTTCACGCAGGAGCACGTGTGCATAACAAGTTAAGTATCATATATGTAGCGATTTACATAAACACCTGTAGAATACGTTCAATAAATTGCTATCTAATTTGATCCAATATTTGATTTACATAGGGCCTGAGGATGAACCTAATCATAGAGGGAAGAGGAATATACGCCATTGGAATCTTAATGGTGATATAAAGTGTTATAATTAGTAGACTCCTTTTAATTATATGTGTATTTTTCGAATTACATCGTGTCATACAAAGTAAAAGATTTAATAACAAGAGATTAATTATAATTATAGTATTTTCATGACTTCTTATGTTACGAAGGCATAATGAGCGTGTTGAAGAAGCTGTGAGGAAATTACATGAAAATAATAGGTTCTTGCTTGTTTCTGTCAGAGAAAATATACTGTACTTGAGCAGTGTTGCTACTACTTGATTATTAAAAAATTTCTGGACGCAGCAAGTGCGTTATGGTAGTTAATTTTCATAAAAATGTTTTTAATCGCAAATATGTGTGTTTTTTTTTCAGAAAGCAGGCATGAAATTTGATTACCAGTATAACATATATAGTAAAAACAATGTGCCTTGTTTCATCAAAATAACTTTATTGTCTGAAAACGTACAAAAATTTCCGAAAGTAAACTTAAAATGTAACCGAAAAAATCAGTTTCTTGGTCAACCTTATAGGTTAATAGCAAATTGAGCCTTTTAAATGTGAAGCCTTTAATCAAAATTCGCTACCATAACGCATACTGGGTCCAGAATTTATTTACTTACAAACACGCATTATATTTCGATGGAAAATGAAAAACATAAGGCGTTTTCGACTAAAAAATATTATTTGTATCACCAACGACTTATGGGCCATCCTGTGATTGTACAAATATTTTTAAGATGTAGCTCAAGACACCCTATAATTAATATATACAATGTTTTTCATATCTTGTAGAATAACGGATATATTGAGCTTTATTGATTTTTTTACGAAAATTCGACACAAGTTATATACCATTAAACGATAAACTCTATAGCTAAGTCTACTGCCAAGCATCAGAGAAAGGGTCTATTTGAAATGAATTTTTTGGAAATATTTTAGTAAAATGAAGGACAATGACGGTTGAAACTAAGACTTCAGGGTTTGCAAAACATTCTTCTTGACACATTTTCTTTCCATAGCCCGTATTAGATTCAAGTTATTTGCCTAAATGTTGCGAATTTTGACGTTTTAAATTGTCACTTTGACGTTTTGAGGAAAACCCCAATTTATTTTTCTTTAAATACCCATAACTTGTCTTTTGACCTACAGCGCTAAATTTCGGTAGGTAATTTACTTATAGCGATATAAAACGATGTACTAAAATTGGTTGCCTTTACTTTGTTATTTCCGGAGATATGAATTTTTTCTAAAGAAAACACAATATTTTCCGGGAAAACCTCGGCCGATTTTCCTGGCTAACTAACTTACCCAAGCCACTTACAAAAGGAAGGTATTCACAAAATTTTGTCAAAATCGGCCCATTATTTTTTGAGTTATCGGTGTGATACACACACACACACACACACACACACACACATATATATATATATATATATATATATATATATATATATATATATATATATATATATATATATATATATATATATATATATATATATAAATCGAAACTGACCCCGGATATGTGTTTTAGGGGGCCTAGTTAGCGCTTATTTGAAGAAATTTTTTCAAAATTCAAAAGTCGGGATCTCCTCATTAGTGAATTTTTTAAAGAAAATTAACTAATGAGTAAAAGTGAATTTTCTGATCGATTTTAAAAACAGTTACTTTTTCCTTATAAAAGTTATATCCTTATACAAGGTGTTTCAAACATGCCAAAATCTCTAGCACGTATAGTACACTAAAAATATGAGTAGTTTACTCTATAAAACTATTTCCGAAAATACACCCCTAAGGAACTACAGCCTATTGAAGAAGACTCTCAAAAATGGCTTTTTGGCATTTTCTTTAAAAGTACTACAGGTAACAATGAAATTTGACACAGGAGAGTATTTTTTATAAAAAATATTACTTATTTGCTACAGTTTTCATATTTCATTCAGAGGCGTAACTTACAAGGAGGTGTAATGTTTCAATTTCCATATATTTTTTGTGTGTGGTATTATTTCATACATTTATTGAAAATCTCAATGCTTCATTTATTTTACATAAAAAAGCTTCTCTTGTTAAAATGTTTTTACGTTGACCGTTTTCTAGTAATTTGCAGTTAAATGTTGACGTGTTTTCAAGCGTTTGAAATCACTTGTCCAAAATGCCTTCGAAAATCTTTCAGGTAGGCCATGATGTTAATTAAGCAAATGAGCAGGATGTGAGCTTGACATTGTTTGACGGATTGTAAATGTCACGCTATTATTTCTGTTATTTATTAATTTAAAAAAGGCAATGTATACGTATGCTTAACAAGGAAGTTCGAATGCGGTTGTGTGAAGAAATGAAGAAATTTCTTACTAGAAATGTACCGAATCGAAGAACCTTTTTGGATATAGGACAGAGATTACAAGAAAATGGTTTGCTTAAAATAACAAACGCGGATGGAGCACGTCCTAGAAGTGCATGAACGGTAGAAGTTGAGGAACAAAACTATTTTTCATGAGCCTACAAGCAGTTCATGCAGATTAGCATCAAATGTGTTTAGAATTTTGAAAGAACAGCAACTGCATCGTTACCATTTTAGGCAAGTTCAACCTTTACTACCAGAATAGGCCATGAAGAGTCGACTTATCTGAATCACTGCTTGAACGGAAAGCTATCGATCCAAATTTTTTAAATAACATCTTATTTACGGACGAAGCACCGTTTACAAAGGCAGGCATATTTAATTATTATAACTTGCATTTCTAGGCCGAAGAAAATCCTAAAGTTACAAGAGTATCTCACTTTAGGAAATGAATTCATGGGGTTTTACATGTTTCCTTGTACCTTAAACGAAAACATGAATTTCATTTATTTAAAAAATGATCTATTTCAAAAATAGAGCCTCAATGGTTCCGTGGTAAAAACGTGTCCCTCTGAACCGAATGGTACTGGGTTCGACCCCAGGGTTTCCTTTCACTTTTTCAGTACATACTGTAAAATTAACATCAACCGAGGTTGTGCCATTGTATCTGAGCAAATTGAAGGTCTGTACGTTCTGCCCTTCGAAGGGGGCGTAAAACCGTCGGTCCCGTGTCCATACAGTGTTAGGCACGTTAAAGATCGCTACCCTCCTTACAGAAAGGCTGGGGTTCGGCAGAATTTTTAGGATAGTGAGGTGAAACCGCTTCTTGACGTCGGTGATTGGCCACGGTCGCGGAAGTAGAGCTACGTTAAAGAAACAAATTCCAAATATTGGAAAATGTACCCTTAGATCTTAGAAGGGACATGTTCTTTATGCATGGTGGTGCAGCCCACATTTTAGTAGAAGTGTGCGAGAGTGGCTAAGTATTAATTTTCCAAACAAAGAGATCGGGCGTGCAGATGCACCAATTCAGTGGCCAGCTAGGTCTCCCGACATGAATCCACTCGACTTCAACATTTGGGAATATCTGAAAGCAAGAGTGTATGAAGATGAAATTAACACGGTCGAGGAGACAAAATAATTTATGAATGTATAGTTCTTCAAAATAATCGTGAAGTGCTATAAATCTAACGTTCAATTTAAACGAAAGATTACATTTATGAATTCAACAGAACAGCGGACATTTTGAGCACCTGTTCCGATTTATTAATTTTGTTGTGGTTCATTACTATTATTCAGTTTTTTTTTTTGAGTTGATAAATAATTCTAAAAGTGTTTCATTTCATGTTGTTTAAATATTACATTTGATTATCACACCCCATTTTATGTTTTCATCTTATGGAGTGTAATTTTTCAAAAATTAGTTTTAAAAATACGCCAAACATTATTTCACTGACATCCTGCTCATTTGCTTAATTCATATTATGACATACTTAGATTTTCGAAGGCATTTTGGACAAGCAATTTCAAAACCTTGAAAACACATCAACATTCAACTGCAAATTACTCGCAAACGGTCAACTTTAGAACATTTTAACAGAAATACCCTTTTTATGTAAAACAAACAAAGCTTTGAGATAATTAATAAGTGTATTAGATGAAACCACACACAAAAATATATGGACATTGAACCATTCCAGCCTCCTGTAAGCGTCACTTACTGAATGAAATATGAAGATTCTGACAAATTAGTAATATATACAAAACTACGCCCCTGTGTCAACTTTCATAAAGTTACCTGTAATGGTTTTGAAGAAAATTCTAAAAAACATTTTTGAGGGTCTTCTTCTAGAGGATGTATCTCTTTAGGGGTGCATTTTCGTAAATAGTTTTATAGAGTAAACTACATTTATTTTGTGGTGTAACGTCCTAGAAATTTGGGCAGACATTTTTTAAACACCTTGTATAATGCAGTTATATATGTACCGGTACAAAAAGAATGGTATGGCAGCAGTGGATCCTTGGCATTAAAATATACCACTCAATTCAAAGGGTCGTTCGCGAAAATTTTCAGCTTTTCAAACATTGGATTGCCGCGACTTGACTCCACGGTTAAGACGTTAAGCTTTTTTAAAGAATATTTTTTGAACTATTACACAACTAACGTATAAAATACAATAATAAAATAATAAGATAGCAACATGAGCGTGATACTAATAATATACAATATACTGTAGCACACGATGTGCAAAGTATTAAGATAGGAACATGAATGAACACCCCGCTGAAGGCGAGGTGTCTATTTATAATGTTTCACCGCGGGAGTGGCTCTATTGTCTTTAGAGGTGATTTACACTCTGATGACTTAGCTTTTCACACTTCACAGCGTAGTTTGACAAGGTGCCTTCTGATCCGCCGACTCTGGTGTCTGCATACTTGGGTTACTACATTGTTTCAACAATGGCTCGTTGTTATGGGTCCATTCATTTCGCGATCAAAGTGAACCCTCTTAAAAGCGTTTGGGAGGACGATCCTTTTCTTATTAGCCCGTTGCCCTGTAAAACATTAGGTAATTCACATAAATTTTTCACAGGCTGTTAAGGCCCATTTAAAGAAAAAAATTCTTTGCTGAATTTAAACCAAAAAGATGTGACAATGGGACCCACGCTACAGGACGGTGTTTGAGTTTTTCGTTTATCCTTTTTAGCTTCAGGGTGATTTCAAAAAAATATGTGTCTGTTTTTGGGTATAACTTTTTTACTCGTCAACCGATTTTCTTAATGGAGGACCTATATTTAAGCTTCAGACAGGAGCGCTCAGTTAACATAATCGACGTTAAGCATACAGCTCGACATAAAAAGTGATTGTAATCGTTTTAGAAATTTATTTTTGCAGCAAAATTGACTGGAAATAAAGTTGTTTACGGTCTAAATGGGTCGAAAATTGTCGCTAAAAGAATTAAATTCCGAACGGCTTGTTTCCAAAGAAGACTCATTCAAGCTCTTATCTGAAAATGTTCATAACTAAGCCAACGATTGTTATCATGCTTTTCGCTACCTTAGTTACGAGTATTTTCAGATGAGACCTTGAATAAGTTTCCTTTGGAAACAAGCCGTTTGTGATTGAGTTATTTTAACGACAATTTAGTGCCCGCAATTAATGGTTCTTACATAAGCAACTTGATTTCCAGTCAATACTCCTGCCAAACGAAATTTTTAAAACGATAAGGATTTGGATCACTTTTACGGCGCTGTAAATTTTGTTTTGATTGCGTTACGTAATTCCCAATTTGGCTACAGTGGATAGATATGGATATTTGCAGTATCCTTCGAGAATTACAATTATTCACATTTTTTTGTTAAAATTGTTGTATATAATTTGATAAAAAATAACATCCGCCTGCATTTTTTTCAACTAAAAAGGTATATTCAACTAAATACGTATAGAGGTACATTGTTGAATGACGTCAAAATCAACGGTTATCGAAATATCTACGATCTTAAAAATATCTGCGTAAGATTATTTTTAGTAGTTTTTAGATCATATTTTATAGTTTTTGTACAGTACGCGTCTGTCATAAGCAACTATATCACTTTGTTCTCCTTCTCGTAAAAAGCAGCGTATATTGGTGTCACTTGATATATTGATAAGTTTTTGTACCATTTAATAAGCTATGCCGCGACATAATTGTTTTTCTAATAAAGAAATGCAAGATATGGTTTGCTTTTGTGCACAAACAAATTTTAGTAGACGTAAGGCATGCAGAAGATATGCCTAAAAGCATACAAACCGAAAACGGCCGGTTTACAAATTATTCAAAAATCTTAGTGGCACATTAGGTGAAACTGGTTCGTTTCGTCCAAAACAAGATGTTTTAGGCTATCCAGAAAATATCGCTCCCGAACAAGAAGAGGAGATTTCAGTTTACGTAGAGCAGATAATACAGAATTAAGTTCAAGACGAACAACTGCAACTGCTATGAAATGTAAGTGGATCATCGATTCTGAAGATATTTTATCACAGAGGTCTTTATCTCTATCAGTTCACACCGTACAGAATTTCTTGCCAGCTGATCGTCCAGCTAGATTACAGTTTTACACATCCTTCAGAAATAAAAGGAATGCGGGTCCACTGTTTGTGTGTGCGTGTTCAGAGAAACGACAGCACCCTCCACTCAAATATACAATATTCTAAGCCTGTCTCTTTAGCCCAATTAGATGAGGATCGCATACTCATGGAGGGTTCTGTCTCTCTGGATCTCCAAAAAATATAAGACTGGGGAAGTAGAAATCTTGTACAATTCAACTTCACCAAATCTCAGTCTTGCTTTCTATCTCATAAGAGATACACCAGCTCTAGACCCATCACAATGAACAACCAAGTTATTTAAAGTAATGGGTCCTTTTCACTTGTTGGCATTTCTGTGGATCGAGATCTCAATTGGCACCAACATGTCACATCAATTGCAGAAGCGGCTGCTAACAAATTGGGTCTCCTCTTCCGGGCTCGCAAATACTTTTCACCAGCCTATATACCTTGTATACTTCACAAATAAGGCCAAACCTCGATTACTGCTCCCACATCTGGGGTGCCGCTGCCGCTTCTACACTCGCTATCCTGGACTCCATTCCTAAGAGAGATATACGTCTCATCGGTGACCCTACCGTCACCCAAAGGCCGCCATCCCTTGCCCACCGACGTGACGTTGGTGACCTCTCTCTCTCTTTTATAGATATCTGCACGGACACTGCTCAGAGGAGCTTTCTTCCATAGTTCTTCCACCTGCTGCCCCCAACAGATCTACCAGGGGAACAGGGCGAATGCACCTGTTGAATGACTGTCCAGGTCACCAGACATAGAACATCTTGTTATGCCCGCCCTTTTGTCCCGAGGACTTCCAAGTTTTGGAATTCCTTGCCGGCAAATGTTTTTCATTCTCGTCCGAACCTTCAAACCTTTAAGTCCAGAATTAACAAGTTGCCTCTTTCCTCCTTGTCGACACCCACGGTTCGATAGTATTTAGGCTGTAATCACTCGTGGTGTGTTGTTGTTGATATATATATATATATATATATATATATATATATATATATATATATATATATATATATATATATATATATATATATATATATATATATATATATATAAAGATGAGTGGTGCAAGATGCTTAGTAAAATTACGCATTTGTTCTATTTACGTGCGTAACTTACCATGGATACGTTATTTCGAAAGCAAAATAATGAAGATCTTTTGAGGCTTTTATTTTATTCGGAATGCCACGCTTCTTCTGATGCAGCGAACTCACAACACTAATACTTTTGTCCAACAGATAAGTTGCTAGTGGAACACTAGTAAGAAAATTATCTATCGTGAGACTGAGACAAAAATTATGAACGCCATGCACAAAAGTTTGTACTACTTCAAACCGCAGGTTTTTACGTGAAGTTTCTATAAGGTGTCGACCAACGTAAACCAACTTATCCAGAATATAACCAGACTTAGTTTCACATATTCAAAATATCCCAAATCAAGTAGTTCTATAGCTACATGAATACCTGGTATGTCGCAGATTTTGCATTGTTTAATGAAGTCCCAAACGTGAGATATCATTGCTAATTTATTGGTTTTTAAACGCGCACTCTGAGTTCTCTTGTCAAATCTGGCTAATCTTCGTATTTCTTTAAAGCGAAATACGGACATTGTGTCTCAGTATATAGGATTAGCAAATTTTGCACAAAATAATTTTCTGCAGTAGCATTCTAGCTTTTGTAAGCTCCCACATTAACAAGTAAAGCATCTTTCCACAGTGTTTCTTTTGCTTCGTAAACACGTTTCTCATCAAAGTTGGTACAGTTCACAATTTCTTATATACCTAATAACTGGAGTAACAAATAACTGAAATGCTTTTTTTTGGTGTTGCAGTCATAGGTTTTTTTGCCAATGCTGGCGCACACCGACTAATGTTATGTGGTTGAATTTTATTTTTTGCTGGAGGTTACAGACTCCAATCCAGACGACTTGGAGAATGTAACCACTTGTTAAAGCAAAGGTCATATTACCAATATCGTCAGTACCATCCTCTAAATTATTGTCACCATTATCTCTACTGGATTCAGAGTACTCACCAGAAACCAGTTCAAAATTTGTGTCTTCTGTGTCATAAGTTTCTGCTTCTGATACATCACTTTCTCCAGAAGGCAGATCATCACAATCAGCTGCCCACTGCAACAGTATTTCTGACAGCCGTCGTCACCAACTCCCCAGCTTTTCGCATTATTTTTTGATACCATTATCATATGTGTCCCACAAGTTCACTCAATGCAACTTTTATTTCAACCGAATGACAATCAGCTGCACCTGACTTTTGTACATCCAGCAGTAATGCAGGTTTCAACTTGCAGAGACAGGCACAATTCCGTACAGCAGTGCGTGACAAAATATAATAGCTCTCAGACGGCTATGAACAAGTCGATACTTGTTTTACAGGAACTATTAGAATACGGGCTTCGAACGTCCGGTTTATGTAAATACGGGATGCTAATGGAAAACCATGTTTTACTTCGATTTGTAGGAAAACATGTATGTTTTTGATTCAAGTGTATGGTAAATAGAGACGTGTTTAGAGCATAATATCTAAATGCTCAAGCCGCTTGAAATTATTTCAAACAAATTATAAGTTATTAAAACCTGAGACGCCCAGTTTATGCATTCTAGTGTTAAACAATAGTGCAAACGTGGCTCAGTAGATAAACCGCCCAACGGCTGCATATCAACTTAGACTCCGTCTGTTCCGTTCCGGGTTCCCGTTTCAGTTAAAGTAAAATAAATATGTTTTGGTTAAGAACAAATTAAATATCGTACCATACGATAGTGTTCCTTAATTTTGCCCGCTAATTTCCTGAGTGATTTAAGAAGTTCGTCAATATAAAAATCACATATTATCATCACATTAGAGAGAGAATATTTTGGAGAACCCAACGCACCACAACACATTTTCAGTGGTAGTGAAACAATCGTCCGGTCAAAAAATGTGTTGTGTTATGCTCAATCTTCACTCAGTACATTATGGTAATATTTATAAGTAGTAAGTAGTATAATGTGCGAAACGCAACCAGCATATCTTCGTCAGAAAACCGCATAGTCTAGCCGTCTCATGCGAACAGACTCAAATGATTAATTAACGACAATATGGTTAGCCAAGGTTTTAAATAATGGCAAAATGACCACACCTAATAAATCTATTAAATCGTTCTCTTCACATGTCTGCGGTCCCATCATTCAACCATCCGACACGCTCTGTCTTGTGTGCTGCAGATGTAATGCAAGTTGTGATTCAGGTGTTTAATGGCGTATTAGCGCAGTACATTATAGAACATTTTTTCTGCAATAAAAAAAGAGTGCTTTATATTTTAAATGGACAGTTTATAATTTAGTAAAAAAAAACCGACACATATATGTACACAAAGGAAGAAACATTTATAAACTTATGAGTAAACATACATTGCGATTCTAAACTACCACCTTCATTACACAAAAGTTTGGACGCAGCAAGTGTGATAACGAAGTGAATTTTCAGAGAAATGATCTGGCACCAAACATTTCTTCATTAAATACTTATAACTTTTTTTTCTTGTAACATAGAGAATTAAATTTCGGTATATAGTTTCTGTTAATATCGTAAATCTACGTACCAAATTTGGTTACTACAGCTTTTAGTGAATTTTCTTTAAAAAAAATTCACTAATGAGGAGATTCCGACTTTTGAATTTTGAAAAAAATTCTTGAAATGAGCGCTAATTAGGCCCACTGGAACAATAGATAGATAACTTAAAAAATAAACGCTGATTTTTACTAAATTTGGTGAATACCTTCCTTTTGCAAGTGGCTTGGATAAGTTCGTTACCCAGGAAAATCGGCCTAGGTTTTCCAGGAAAATTTTGTGTTTTCTTTTGAAAAAAATTATATATCCGGAAATAACAAAGTAAGGGCAACCAAATTTGGTACACGGGTTTATATTGTTATAGGTAAATAACCTACTAAAATTTAGCTCTGTAGGTTAAAAGACAAAAAAATTACAGGCATTTAAAGAAAAATAAATTGGGGTTTACCTCGAAACGTCAAAGTCGCGATTTAAAACGTCAAAATTGGCAACATTTAGGCAAAGAACTTGAATCTAATACGATCTATGAAAAGAAAATGTCTTCAGAAGAATGTTTTACAAACCCTGAAGTCTTAGTTTCAACCGTCATTGTCCTTCATTTTACTAAAATGTTCCTAGAATATTCATTTCAAATAGACCCTTTCTCTCATGCTTGGCAGTAGTCTAAGCTATAGAGTTTATCGTTTAATGGTATATAATTTTTGTCGAATTTTCGTAAAAAATCAATAAAGCTCAATATATCCGTTATTATACAAGATATTAAAAAAATGTATACATTAATTATAGGGTGTAGGTATAGATGAGGATCGCATACTCATGGAGGGTTCTGTCTCTCTGGATCTCCAAAAAATATAAGACTGGGGAAGTAGAAATCTTGTACAATTCAACTTCACCAAATCTCAGTCTTGCTTTCTATCTCATAAGAGATACACCAGCTCTAGACCCATCACAATGAACAACCAAGTTATTTAAAGTAATGGGTCCTTTTCACTTGTTGGCATTTCTGTGGATCGAGATCTCAATTGGCACCAACATGTCACATCAATTGCAGAAGCGGCTGCTAACAAATTGGGTCTCCTCTTCCGGGCTCGCAAATACTTTTCACCAGCCTATATACCTTGTATACTTCACAAATAAGGCCAAACCTCGATTACTGCTCCCACATCTGGGGTGCCGCTGCCGCTTCTACACTCGCTATCCTGGACTCCATTCCTAAGAGAGATATACGTCTCATCGGTGACCCTACCGTCACCCAAAGGCCGCCATCCCTTGCCCACCGACGTGACGTTGGTGACCTCTCTCTCTTTTATAGATATCTGCACGGACACTGCTCAGAGGAGCTTTCTTCCATAGTTCTTCCACCTGCTGCCCCCAACAGATCTACCAGGGGAACAGGGCGAATGCACCTGTTGAATGACTGTCCAGGTCACCAGACATAGAACATCTTGTTATGCCCGCCCTTTTGTCCCGAGGACTTCCAAGTTTTGGAATTCCTTGCCGGCAAATGTTTTTCATTCTCGTCCGAACCTTCAAACCTTTAAGTCCAGAATTAACAAGTTGCCTCTTTCCTCCTTGTCGACACCCACTGTTCGATAGTATTTAGGCTGTAATCACTCGTGGTGTGTTGTTGTTGATATATATATATATATATATATATATATATATATATATATATATATATATATATATATATATATATATATATATAAAGATGAGTGGTGCAAGATGCTTAGTAAAATTACGCATTTGTTCAATTTACGTGCGTAACTTACCATGGATACGTTATTTCGAAAGCAAAATAATGAAGATCTTTTGAGGCTTTTATTTTATTCGGAATGCCACGCTTCTTCTGATGCAGCGAACTCACAACACTAATACTTTTGTCCAACAGATAAGTTGCTAGTGGAACACTAGTAAGAAAATTATCTATCGTGAGACTGAGACAAAAATTATGAACGCCATGCACAAAAGTTTGTACTACTTCAAACCGCAGGTTTTTACGTGAAGTTTCTATAAGGTGTCGACCAACGTAAACCAACTTATCCAGAATATAACCAGACTTAGTTTCACATATTCAAAATATCCCAAATCAAGTAGTTCTATAGCTACATGAATACCTGGTATGTCGCAGATTTTGCATTGTTTAATGAAGTCCCAAACGTGAGATATCATTGCTAATTTATTGGTTTTTAAACGCGCACTCTGAGTTCTCTTGTCAAATCTGGCTAATCTTCGTATTTCTTTAAAGCGAAATACGGACATTGTGTCTCAGTATATAGGATTAGCAAATTTTGCACAAAATAATTTTCTGCAGGAGCATTCTAGCTTTTGTAAGCTCCCACATTAACAAGTAAAGCACAGAACGCAAGAAACTCATCAACGGTTACATCTTTCCACAGTGTTTCTTTTGCTTCGTAAACACGTTTCTCATCAAAGTTGGTACAGTTTACAATTTCTTATATACCTAATAACTGGAGTAACAAATAACTGAAATGCTTTTTTTTGGTGTTGCAGTCATAGGTTTTTTTGCCAATGCTGGCGCACACCGACTAATGTTATGTGGTTGAATTTTATTTTTTGCTGGAGGTTACAGACTCCAATACAGACGACTTGGAGAATGTAACCACTTGTTAAAGCAAAGGTCATATTACCAATATCGTCAGTACCATCCTCTAAATTATTGTCACCATTATCTCTACTGGATTCAGAGTACTCACCAGAAACCAGTTCAAAATTTGTGTCTTCTGTGTCATAAGTTTCTGCTTCTGATACATCACTTTCTCCAGAAGGCAGATCATCACAATCAGCTGCCCACTGCAACAGTATTTCTGACAGCCGTCGTCACCAACTCCCCAGCTTTTCGCATTATTTTTTGATACCATTATCATATGTGTCCCACAAGTTCACTCAATGCAACTTTTATTTCAACCGAATGATAATCAGCTGCACCTGACTTTTGTACATCCAGCAGTAATGCAGGTTTCAACTTGCAGAGACAGGCACAATTCCGTACAGCAGTGCGTGACAAAATATAATAGCTCTCAGACGGCTATGAACAAGTCGATACTTGTTTTACAGGAACTATTAGAATACGGGCTTCGAACGTCCGGTTTATGTAAATACGGGATGCTAATGGAAAACCATGTTTTACTTCGATTTGTAGGAAAACATGTATGTTTTTGATTCAAGTGTATGGTAAATAGAGACGTGTTTAGAGCATAATATCTAAATGCTCAAGCCGCTTGAAATTATTTCAAACAAATTATAAGTTATTAAAACCTGAGACGCCCAGTTTATGCATTCTAGTGTTAAACAATAGTGCAAACGTGGCTCAGTAGATAAACCGCCCAACGGCTGCATATCAACTTAGACTCCGTCTGTTCCGTTCCGGGTTCCCGTTTCAGTTAAAGTAAAATAAATATGTTTTGGTTAAGAACAAATTAAATATCGTACCATACGATAGTGTTCCTTAATTTTGC
This sequence comes from Tillus elongatus, assembly GCA_964006375.1. Taxonomy (NCBI): domain Eukaryota; kingdom Metazoa; phylum Arthropoda; class Insecta; order Coleoptera; family Cleridae; genus Tillus; species Tillus elongatus. Next base: position 51,448,009 of record OZ023268.1, read on the forward strand.
CCGCTAATTTCCTGAGTGATTTAAGAAGTTCGTCAATATAAAAATCACATATTATCATCACATTAGAGAGAGAATATTTTGGAGAACCCAACGCACCACAACACATTTTCAGTGGTAGTGAAACAATCGTCCGGTCAAAAAATGTGTTGTGTTATGCTCAATCTTCACTCAGTACATTATGGTAATATTTATAAGTAGTAAGTAGTATAATGTGCGAAACGCAACCAGCATATCTTCGTCAGAAAACCGCATAGTCTAGCCGTCTCATGCGAACAGACTCAAATGATTAATTAACGACAATATGGTTAGCCAAGGTTTTAAATAATGGCAAAATGACCACACCTAATAAATCTATTAAATCGTTCTCTTCACATGTCTGCGGTCCCATCATTCAACCATCCGACACGCTCTGTCTTGTGTGCTGCAGATGTAATGCAAGTTGTGATTCAGGTGTTTAATGGCGTATTAGCGCAGTACATTATAGAACATTTTTTCTGCAATAAAAAAAGAGTGCTTTATATTTTAAATGGACAGTTTATAATTTAGTAAAAAAAAACCGACACATATATGTACACAAAGGAAGAAACATTTATAAACTTATGAGTAAACATACATTGCGATTCTAAACTACCACCTTCATTACACAAAAGTTTGGACGCAGCAAGTGTGATAACGAAGTGAATTTTCAGAGAAATGATCTGGCACCAAACATTTCTTCATTAAATACTTATAACTTTTTTTTATTGTAACATAGAGAATTAAATTTCGGTATATAGTTTCTGTTAATATCGTAAATCTACGTACCAAATTTGGTTACTACAGCTTTTAGTGAATTTTCTTTAAAAAAAATTCACTAATGAGGAGATTCCGACTTTTGAATTTTGAAAAAAATTCTTCAAATGAGCGCTAATTAGGCCCACTGGAACAATAGATAGATAACTTAAAAAATAAACGCTGATTTTTACTAAATTTGGTGAATACCTTCCTTTTGCAAGTGGCTTGGATAAGTTCGTTACCCAGGAAAATCGGCCTAGGTTTTCCAGGAAAATTTTGTGTTTTCTTTTGAAAAAAATTATATATCCGGAAATAACAAAGTAAGGGCAACCAAATTTGGTACACGGGTTTATATTGTTATAGGTAAATAACCTACTAAAATTTAGCTCTGTAGGTTAAAAGACAAAAAAATTACAGGCATTTAAAGAAAAATAAATTGGGGTTTACCTCGAAACGTCAAAGTCGCGATTTAAAACGTCAAAATTGGCAACATTTAGGCAAAGAACTTGAATCTAATACGAGCTATGAAAAGAAAATGTCTTCAGAAGAATGTTTTACAAACCCTGAAGTCTTAGTTTCAACCGTCATTGTCCTTCATTTTACTAAAATGTTCCTAGAATATTCATTTCAAATAGACCCTTTCTCTCATGCTTGGCAGTAGTCTAAGCTATAGAGTTTATCGTTTAATGGTATATAATTTTTGTCGAATTTTCGTAAAAAATCAATAAAGCTCAATATATCCGTTATTATACAAGATATTAAAAAAATGTATACATTAATTATAGGGTGTCTTGACCTACATCTTAAAAAAATATTTCTACAATTACAGTATGGCCCATAAGTTGTTGTCTTCTTTTTAGTCGAACACGCCTTAGGTTATTGCATTTTCCATTGAAATCTAATGCACGTTTGTAAGAAAAGACACTCTGGACGCAGCAAGTGCGTTATGGTAGCGAAGTTTGATTGAATGCTTCATATTTGCAAACAATAAAGTTATTTTGATGAAACATGGCACATTATTTTTACTATATAGGTTATTTAATTTTCGGAGATATACATTTTTTCGAAAGAAAACGCAAATTTTTCCCGGAAAACCTGGTCCGATTTTTCTGACCAACGAACATATCCAAGCCACTTACAAAATTAAGGTATCTGCTACATTTTATGAAAATTGGCCCATTATTTTTGTTTTGTTATCGGTGTGATACAAAAATTCACTAAAAAAAATAAAAGATAGATAATTGAAACCAGTATTCAACAATTTTCAAAGTACTATATATGGTATAAACGTTGGTCTATTTTACTATTTCAGTACATACTCCGCCTTCGTGGCATTGTGTTTGTCCAGAGGGAGCATAATGCCGTCGGTGTCGTGTATCATGCGATGATGGCATTTTAAAGTACCTTGCCTCCTTACAGAAATAAAAAACTTGGCGAAAATTTCAGTAGGTGAAAGTCCTGTTTGTTAGGTGATTCGCCATAGTCGCAGAAATAGGCCGACCACAACAAAACGCATATGGAGATAGACATACATGCTGGGTTCTTCTATAGATGTATGTGTGGTCAAAACTTATTTCGAATTTGCTGAAGGGAAACGAGCCTGTGCGTAAATACATTTTAGAAAAGATTTTTCAAGAATGTTTTTTTTTAAATTTCGCACATTTGCTTACATATTCAAATTTGTAATGACTAATAAAGGTTCAATTAACAATTAAATGAATAACTGGAGCTTCTGATTACTGATTTACAGTTTTTACATTATAATTCACTTACTAATAATTTGTTTCTGGAATTTTGTACATCTTCTTTAAAATTATCCATTAGCTACACTATATTTTCAAAGCAGATTAAATCTGTTTTGTTTTTTGGTATAAACTTACAAATAAATATACAATTTTCTTTCTCACAACTATTATATTGTCACATCCTTTTCTATGAGAGTCTTGTCCATAGAACACTATTACTTTTATGGTCACAGGCAACTTGGAGAGTGTGTTGGTAGCAGCGAACACTCTGGAATTATATTTCTAGAATGAACGAGAAGTGGTAGGTATGGAACAACGTAAAAAGTTCTGGCATCTCTATGGACAGTATAAATAAACGAGCCGCAGATAGAGCAGTCACTACTAAGCGAATCAGTGTAGTGTGAAATAATAGAGGCGAGAAGTAAACTATAGACATTTAGTAATATAGAGAACTATCTTAGTTGATGGGGGTGTTGGAAAATAGGTGGTTATAATCAATTAGTAGTTCGAAAAGTTGTGCCCTTGTTAGTCAACAAATCCAGATTTCCGAAGAACGTAACAATATATATATATATATATATATATATATATATATATATATATATATATATATATATATATAACCATTATCAACTGAATTTTTAGCTAATACTAGCTAAGTGGGGCTATAGGCCTTATAGTAGACAGCTTTCGATAGGAAGTACAGTAATATAGATCCGATTAGATTTGATTCAATGTGAATGGGCCACTCCAGGCCCTCCACCACGACCTTATGTCTATTGTTGATCACGTCTAATTGCTTAAATTTCACCCATCAAATCCAGCTTCCTGCCGAAGTTGATCTTTTTTTAGGGTGAGTGTTGGTTTGACAGTGTGCCATCTGAGTGAAGTCATTTGCCAGTTTCAGAGCTCAAAGTAAGATAACCTATCTCCGAGTTCGTCTCGACGCGACATCTATCAGTGTTTGACTCGAGGCGTTATTTTTAAGTTCCTGTCTCGATCAGCATCCAAGCGGGGTCGTTAGCTCGCTTTGAAGCTCACAGACGAGGCGTAAATCTCCAGGTGTAATCCACCCCTAGAGTTTCCAGCCCTCCTCTGGGTTCGTCTTGACCCGATACCCGCCAGTGTTTGCTTAAATTGTACAGAACAAATCGAGCTCTCCGCAGGAGTGCAGAGGGCAAAGGCTGGTTTGACCGGTGTACTCTAATCAGAGTGAAGTAGCTTACCCGTTCCAAAGCTTAAAAAGACATAGTCTCTCTTTGAGTTCGTCTGGGGCCGACATCCGTAAGTGTTTGACTCGGGGAGGTATCATGAAGTCACGGAGCGGCATCCAAGCGAGGTTGTTTACCCGTTTCGAAGCTCACAGAGGAGACCTCAATCTCCAGTTATAATTCACGCCTAGAGATATCAGCTCTCGTCCGGGTTCGTCTAGACCCGACACCCATCAGTGCTAGACTCAAGGCGACACCTTACCGAGTTCCGGTAAAGCGAGGTTGTTTGTCCGTTTCAAAGCACACAGTGGAGGCTTCAAAATTCGAGTGTGTACCACTGCCCAGAAATCTCAACCCCCTCTGGGTCTTAACCCAAGGCGGTGTCATCTGGAATCTCGCTACCGAGTAACAACCAAGCGAGGTCAATTGCCTATTTCGAAGCCCACAGTGGAGGCCTCAAGATCGGCTTGTATATCACTCCCCAGTTATATTCGCCGCCCTCCAGGCTCGTCTGGACCAGACCCCTGCCAGTGTTTGACTCCGTTACTAAGTGAAGATTGGAACCGGTGATGAATACTGAGAAGTACACTTGGAGAACCCAAATCACCACAACACATCTTTTTAAAGACCTGACGATTATTTCACTAACAAGGTTAGCATCATCAGAGGATGACAAATTCTAAACTACTCACTACTAAACATCAGCTTTTATACTGAGTCTTAGGTAAAGACCGCACCGAGAGGGAGACTAAATCGCAGGCAAATTTTTTGAGTATTGTATTTTAATTTCCGGAAAAGGTTTTTGAACTTCCTGTATAACTTTACCTGGGAAGTCTCGCAATACTTTATTTGTATCAGACAGAGAGCAAACAAAGGACTATAAATCAGTGACGGCGCTCGGTTTAAGTAACTTTTGTTCTTTATTGCCTTAGAAATATACATACTTTCCTACGCATCTAGCTTCGCTAGCTGTCTAACATTTTTGAAAAGTTTCAGATTTTATTTTTCTATGTGGTGGTTATTATCCCAAATATGTTGTGCCACGCATGACTTGTCTACACTACCGTATTTCAGCTGTGCCAGATGTTCACGAAATCTAGTCTCAATGTTTCTCTTAGTCTGCCCAACGTATTTAAGATTGCAATCTTTACAACGTATCTGATACATGGCCGACATTTCAGTGGGGTTATCTGTATCTTTCGTATTACCGAACAAATTTCTTAAACTAGTTTGTGTCGAAAAAGTTAGCTGCAAATCGGCTTTCTTAAAAATTCTCTCGAGACCCTTTGTGATACGCGGTTCAAAAGGTAGGTAAACAAACTTTTTCTCTATTTTATCTTATATAGTATATAATTAGAGTACATTAAAAACGTGGGGAAATATTACGGATATTCGGACTGCTTAGTGGAAAATTAATTAATAGACACAGAACAAAGAAAATGTTAGCAGAATGCACGACATAGGAAAGATCAAATAGAGAAAAAAATTGTTTGCCTAGCTTTTGAACCGCGTATTCTAAGGGGTCTGGAGAGCATTCTTAAGAAAGCCGATTTGCAGCTAACTTTTTCGACAACAAATAATTTAACCAGTTTGTTAGATAATATTAAAGATGAAGATAAAGTCACTGAAATGTCGGGTATCTATGAGATAGGTTGTGAAGATTGTAATCTTAAATACGTTGGGCAGACTAAGAGAACCATTGAGACTAGATTTTGTGAACATCTGACACAGCTGAGTCATGCGTGGCACAACATATTTGGGATAATAACTACCACATAGATAAAGAAAATCTAAAACTTATCTAAGATGTTAGTATTTATATTTCTAAGGCAATATAATAAAAAACAAAACTTCCTTAAACCGAGCGCCGCCACTGATTTATAATCCTTTGTTTGCCCTCTGTAGATAAAATATTCCGAAACTTGCCGGATAAAATTATAAAGGACGTTCAAAAACCTCGTCGGGCAATAAAAATACAATACACAGAAAAATTCCTGTGATCAACTCTCTCTCTCTCGGTATCGGTCTTTACCTAAAACTCAGTATAAAAGGTGATGTTTAGTAGTATGTAGTTTAGAATTTTTCATCCTCTGATGACGCTAACCTTGTTAGTGAAACCATCGTCAGGTCTTTAAAAAATATGTGTTGCGGTGATTTGAGTTCTCCGAGTTTGACACAGATTAGGCACCTCTTACGACAGCCAGGAGTTACCTTGTGCCCATTCTTTCAGTTCATCCCATAGGAGATAGTAATGTAACACATTCGGCCAAAACATATAGCAGAAACATATTATAGCAGAAACACTGCACATTCCTACGAACGTGTCTTTCGCGTTATTAATCATCACTTTGGAATGAGAAGGCTCTTGACACAATGGATTCCGAAATGGTTGCACGTTAACAGAAGGGCGCTTGTTTGACAATATCAAAAGAAATGTGCCAATTTGGAAAGATTTTTCAAGGTTTTTGCGTCGCTTTGTACTATGTATGTAATCCATCACCAGAGACCAAAAAGCAATCGAAAGAGTGAAAGATTTTGACTCAAAATGTTCAAAAATCGGCTGGCAAGACTTGCTTAATTTTTCAGATATAAAGCTGAGATTTTTCTGTTACATTTTCTGTAACGGGTTATAGCTGTCACATAGTCATACTAAAGTAAGTTTCTAACCTCTAAAATACATGATAAAATTAAGAAAAACGCCGCGAAAAGCAGACCAAAGGTGTACTTTTCTTGTAAGACAAATCCTTAACTTCACTGCAAACGATTAATAAAATTGTTTTGGAAGTAGCTGGCTATCTGGAATCAATTCCATTCTCTGGATTTAGCATCACTTGGCTAGATTATTTATTTCGAAAGGTCAAAATCCATTTGAAAGTTTACGATTTTTGACAAACAACGAAGTCGTATGTGCGGTTGGGGAGTGGTTTGAAGACCAAGATAAAGTATTTTCTTAAAGGGTTTTGAATTGCTTCAGGAACGTTATGCTAAATAATGTAAGCCTTAGAGGAGAATAAGTTGAATGAATAACATTTTGTTTTAAAAAATGTCGCGTTTTCTATTCTAGACTAACTACTTTTTTACACCTCTTCGTGAATAAACATATGTTGTGTTGAATAAATTGCTGCGTTTAAGAATTAGCAAGAAATAAGTCAAGCAGTTACGAATTCATCTTCTTAAAGTGATGGAAAAGAAAAAGTGCCACTTGTGCAGTGGAAATCGTTGACAAAGTAAATATCGATTTAACTGTTGTACCCCTTGGTTGGTGAAACCGTTACATACTCAATACAGTTGTAGAGAATTTGTATCTGGCTTTACAGTAGCTTACTCCTTCTTTGTAACCGGTTTCGTCGTTTTAAGGCATCATCAGAGATGAGAAAACTGCTGTTGTTGTTATTTGGTTGTTCATTATTAAAATTGTTGTTATTGTTATGCGTTGATTGTTTTCATATTAAATATTGACATACATCACACAGACATTTCAATAACTTCATATGTCATTTTAATTTAATTTTATTTTTTTGATCAAAATATCCCAATTGTCATGAACCTATATATATATATATATATATATATATATATATATATATATATATATATATATATATATATATATATATATATATATATATATATATATATGTTCAGAAAGATTTCCGCGGTCTTTAATGTGAGACATGCTTGGTTCTCGGGTTAAACCGCGTCCAGAATTTATGGAAACTCGACGTTTCGGCTCCTGTTTTGGAGCCATTTTCAAGAGGTAAAGGAAATATGTAAGGACACTCTAACGCCTCAATCTGCCTACTCCTTAGAGTGATGGACAAAGGTGGGTAAAGGAAATATGTAAGGACACTCCAAGGCCTCAATCTGCCTACTCCTTAGAGTGGTGGACAAAGGTGGGTAAAGGAAATATGTAAGGACACTCTAAGGCCTCAATCTGCCTACTCCTTAGAGTGATGGACAAAGGTCGGTAAAGGAAATATGTAAGGACACTCTAAGGCCTCAATTGGCCTACTCCCCAAATCTCGCCGGAGATCGTCTGTGAGGTCTCAGTGTGTTCAACCCTAGGCCTCAGAGAGATCTGAGTCCTAGGAGATCTCTCTGAGGCCTAGGGTTGAACACACTGAGACCTCACAGACGATCTCCGGCGAGATTTGGGGAGTAGGCAGATTGAGGCCCCGTAATCGAGCTACAACAACCCAACCTACCTTTATCCACCGCTCTAAGGAGTAGGCAGATTGAGGCCTTAGAGTGTCCTTACATATTTCCTTTACCTACCTTTGTCCACCATTCTAAGGAGTAGGCAGATTGAGGCCTTAGAGTGTCCTTACATATTTCCTTTACCCACCTTTGTCCATCACTCTAAGGAGTAGGCAGATTGAGGCCTTAGAGTGTCCTTACATATTTCCTTTACCCACCTTTGTCCACCACTCTAAGGAGTAGGCAGATTGAGGCCTTAGAGTGTCCTTACATATTTCCTTTACCCACCTTTGTCCATCACTCTAAGGAGTAGACAGATTGAGGCCTTAGAGTGTCCTTACATATTTCCTTTACCTCTTGAAAATGGCTCCAAAACAGGAGCGAAACGTCGAGTTTCCATAAATTCTGGACGCGGTTTAACCCGAGAACCAAGCATGTCTCATATATATATATATATATATATATATATATATATATATATATATATATATATATATATATAAATAAATTTAACTTTCTCCTGTCTGATGATGCCGTTAATCGACGATACAGGTTACAGGAAAAATAGGTATTGTACAGTTAGAAAATAAGTTTCTATATATGTATTTAAAACAGTCTCAGTGTAATTCAGTCCGGCTATTCAATAAATAGTGCAAAATATCAGGAAATAACACAAAATACATCATAATATAACATGCGTGGGCAGACTTGCCTTACGCCTACCTCCATTATTTTCTTCAGGATACGAATTGTGCGCAAAATTTTGTTACATTGGGAGCCTCCTGTGACTCTGGAAAATTCCTGACATGTGATAGTGGTGCTTAAGCCGCGTCGACCTCATTCGATTCTATAATCTAATTGCTGACGCTCCGCATATTAAATGTTCGAGGAAACAACACGTCTTGCTAAACCAGTAAAAACGTCACGCACTCAGTGTCAAAATCATAACCGGGTCCATCTTATACCACCACCTTCTGTCAAAGTATCAGCAGTTAGACGTTGTTAGAGCCAGCGGCGTCGAGAGGTTGACCAAATACGCTACGTAGCAGAAAATTAGAACAATGCCTGATTTACCAGTAACCCATCTACCACCTCCCCTTATTTCTGGCAGATTAGAAGTAACAAAAATAGAATATAATGCTATGCAGAAACTTGGGACTGACAGGCCATCTAGGAGCGGTAGCTGACCAAAAATTACTCTTAATGGAGATCCTGTGAAAAATTCAGAGGCCTTAACGCCAGGACAGTGCCTTATCGCTACCCAGTCAGATATATCACAACTTCGCAAAAATCTTTCTGGAAAAAATATATTTTCCACTATAGATCTAGTTAAGGCCCTCAACCAGTTGGACGTTTACAATTTTGATAGCTTAGGCTGTGCCTTCCTGTCTGAAGACTTAGGGCCGCACTTTTTTCCCACCCCGTATTAGATTGAAACCACTCCTAAAGGAACCTGTAACACCTCAATATTCCAAAAAAAACCCTCCCTTCCCCTGCCATGGCTCTTCTTACATTCATACAAATGTTCGCTCCACTCTCACCTCTCCCGAAGCCTATTATGTCTCCCTACTTGCCCTCGCTTTCCTCGCAGTTTACCCTGACTGCAACCTACATTTTTTCTCCTAGCTTGATTTTCGCAACCCAATGGTAGAATTTCGTTATTTCTTTGTTCTAGTCACGTTGATCGGGTAGGACTACTATCTAATGCGTATAATTCTGCTATGTGCATCCGGTACCCGTTCTGGAGTTTTAGCCCTATGCTCTCGATCACCACGTTGTCTTCATAAGTAACCAAAATCCTATTCCGATCACGTTTCCCTCTCTAGACGCGCTCGCTTAGATCCAACGTCATGTTCCCGTGATTTCTGCTCCTATTTTTGTTCACGTTTTCCTACTTGTGTCTAGGGTACCAATTCTACTTTTGATTTCGGGCTTCCGCTCTGAGTTACCGGGGTAATTACCATGGCTCGCAATTTTGCTGGTTTAACTAAATAAAGACCTCCCTGACATGCTGTTCACACACAATCCACCCAACTGACCTTCCTGGCCTGCCCTAACATCACTTTGCCCAATTAAAACGTTGGGGGAAGGAAAACCATGAGGTAATGTAAGAATGAGGTAAAGTAACCTAAAAGAAATAAATGTATATATTATATCACACTCACATGACCTTGATGTATGGCAAGGTTGGTTTTTCCTTCCCCCAGCGTGTTAATTAGGAAAAATAAGTCAGGACAGGTCAGGAAGGTCAGTTGGGAGGATTGTGTGTAAACAACACGTCAACACGGTCTTTTATTTCGTTCAAGCGGCAAAATTGCAAGCCATGTAATTATCTCGGTAACTCACTGCGCATGCTGAAGCCCGAAATCAAAAGTAGAATTGGTATCACTAGGCGCAAGTCGTTTTCCTCTACTTCGGTGGGTGCGGTTATTTAAAAACCCCTGGTTTCCTTCGAAGTTTAGCGCCTTCGTGTGTTTCCATCTTAAGTGCCGCCTCTGTGCTTCCAACAACAATGACGCCCCACCAGTGTTGCGTAGAAAATTGTCTTGTAAGCGTTTGTTATTCCCAACGATTTTTGGAACGAGTGAATTTTTCTAGTTACATTAAAATCCCTTGCTCGTTCGCCCACAATTTAGGCTCCTTACAGGAGAGGGGTTTTTACCGCCCACTTCTTTCATGATACCGCTCTTACCCTATGCGCCGCACCCGCTATTTTGTCCGCCACATATGAGGTGGGCTCCACCCAGAATAGGCTCGAGGCGAGCATCACTGTTGGGTATTGTGTAACATTCCCAGCAACCCCATAGAGAACTTGCATCAGTTCTGGGTCGTGTTGCAATTTTTGAACCCACCTTTGACATGGCTCCTAGGTCCGCTGGCAAGCCACCACCAGCTTCCTTCTGGTCGTTGCCGTGGTGGTAATCAGCTGGTGGTCTGCGAAAATCTAAGCCTTTATGTTTGCGCCCTCCAGGTATGCAGTTGATTTTCTTAAACCAGTCCTTTTTTATAAGTAGTTACATGATTGGTCCCAAACATAATCTTTGTTGGTGTCCATTGCTGGTGTTTTTCGTAACCCCTCTAGGAGTAAGACTTCAGTACTACAAGAAACTAGCTTACATTCTTGCTTGGTTTCCCGGACAATAGAATTGTGCCAACAGTTTCTTGAGCTTGGGGTACCACAGCAAGTGGAAGGCAATGCGACCATAAGGACATGCTGTCTAGCCTCATCCGCCGTCTTGCTCCCGCTCACAGTTTTAACCAGGGCTTTTGTTGTTTCGAGTTCTTTGCTAAAGCCTTACTGCCATCTGTTTCTCCTCAGGCGGTACTACAGTTTTGTCACTAACTTGGCGGGAGACAGGGATCTTCCCTTGCCACTTTTGGTAACCACGCGATCTGTGCCGCTTTTGGAGCATCGGCCAGCTGCAGCAAGGGATGTAGTCCCACTGACAAAAAGCCGACGATGCCCGGGGCTTTTCTTTTTCATCTTAAACATAGCCTCCTACAGCTCCTGTTTCGGGAACGCTTTGTTTATGTCCCCGCTTCAGTTTTCGGTTTCCGCACGCACCACTTATTTCTCCGGAAAACGTACCTGTAAAAGTTGCTTGTATTTCTTCTTGGAACGATGTCCAGTTTGAAAACCCGACGGTCCTTTTTTTTACCGACTACAGCTCGCACATGTCTCTCCTAGTTTACCTCAAGCGTGATGGGCCGTTGGCTATTGAGTCCCTGATCTTCTCATAGAGACCAGTTTTCTATCATCACATCCAAACTTAGTATGACATCTTTATTGGTCATGGAAAAACTTTATAATGTATAATGTATCTATTAACAATGAGACAGGCCAATGTCGCCTTAATGACACGGGCATGTCACTGTACATCTACAAGTCAACAATAAAAATAACGCAACCCAAACAATCAACAAAACAAACAAGAGATTTTTTAATTACACACAAAGTTAAAACAAAAATAATTTTAAAGCACACAAAAACGTTTAGAAAAGCTGCAGTATTCAGATCTAAGTCCAATAATGTTTTTTTTTAAGAAAACACCAGGTACACAAGGTTCATAATACGGTAACTATATTAATAATATGTAGTTTAGTGGTAGTTTACTTGTAAAATTTGTCCACAGAGTATCACATGTTGCTCAGAATTGTTGTTACTTTCTTCTTAAAAGTTGGGTGACTTCTGGGACATAGCTATGCAATGATTGTCAATGTGCATTGCGTGTTTTAAAAAATAAGAACTAGCACTTCCAGGATGTGTATGTCTATAATCCTCATCACTTGTTCTCCTTTAAAAGCTCGATTTGCTTTACTTGCTAACCTTCTGTGTTTAATACCAAATCTAAGTAGTTGTGAGAAGAAACATGTATTATACCACACATTAGAGTTGGTGCATCTTTGAGTTAGTGTTCTTATTCCATACGATATGGATGAAATTCGTAGGCAGACTTCATTAATGTGGACATCCCATTTTAGCTCACTATTCATATAAAGCCCTACTAATTTCGTAGAGGTCTTCAAAGCGACTGTTTGGCCAGCAAGTTCTATATCTTATCCAGCGCCTTTTTTTGATCTTGAGGACTTTAAAAGCACGCATGCTGCCTTATGCTTACTACTAAGTCTCAAAGTAGGCTGTCGGCATAGATAATGTACAGCGTGTGTCCAAGAACTGATCCTTATGATACTCCAACCATTATTTTAAAAGTTATAAACGAGTGGGTACTAGAAGAGTTAGATATTAGAACGCTTTGTGTTCTGTCTGCAAGATAGCTCTTAATAACTCAAATGTCGTACCTGTGATTCCATACCTTAATAGTAAACTTATTAGGATCTCATAATTTACACAGTCAAAGGCTTTGGGAAAGTGCACAAAAACTTCCAAAAGCTATCTATTTTTTTCTTTAATGTGCTCGACCATTTCCTCCACAAATTTAACAATTGCAGTTTCAGTGCTCTATGCTGCTTGCCAAAAATCATGCTCATATGGTCGAGAAAAGTTAATTATCAGCAATGTAGGTTGTAAGCTTGTTATTGACTATTTTTTCAATGTTTTCGCAAAAGTGACTAATTTGTCTATAGTTTGAATAAGTTGCCCGATCATATTTTTTATATGTTCGCTTTATAAGCACTTCTTTAATTTTCGATGGAAGAATAACTTTGGCCAATGACATGTTATATATAGGGTAGCGCATTGAAAATGAAACAGACCGATTTGCGTCCAGAGATTTTTTTAAGAAACGCTGAAACACGTCAATTTTAATATTGAGGGGGACATATTTTGACATAAAACTCAATTTTGTCACAACAACCCCTTAAGGGTGGTGATAACAACCTTTATATTTTAAATAGGGAACATCATTTGAAAGCTCTTTCTTTTCTGAATTCCGCACACTAATTTTTTTGGAAGTTTTATCAACTAGTTTAAAAATTATTCACAGTTGGAATTGCAAGAACGTATTTCATTCATTGTGTTAAGAAATGCACTAATTTTTCGTTAAAAAAAACTAAAAAACAAAACCAAACGTTCAAAAATGTTTATTCAGTTAAGTAAGTGTTCAAATTGTTGACCACCATACAAAATTACAAATTTTGTGCAAAACGAGCTCTGACATTCTAGAGCATTTGTGTAGTCATTAGACGGCATTCTTCAACAATGCGTCGTCGTAATTCTTCCAGAGACTTTGGTTCTGTTGCGAAAATTCTACTCTTTAAATGGCCTCATAGAATGAAGTCTAAAGGAGTCACGGGGCCACTCAATAGCACCTCTACGCCCAATCCATTGCTCTGGAAACTCTCTGTTCAAATACTCCCTAACACGTTGTGAAAAATGCGGAGGAACTCCATCTTGTTGAAACACTAATTGATTTTCTTGATAGCGATCATCATTTTCAACAATGTCAATTAGTAGAGGGTAAACGATATCTTCTTGTAACTCCAAATACGTTTCGCCACTCAAATTGCCATCAAGAAAAATTTGTCCGATTAAACGGTCTCCAAAAATGCCAGTCTATACATTCAATTTCTGTGGAGTTTGAGTGTGGACTTCGTGAAAATTTCTTGGATTATTATCTGCCCAATAACGACAATTATGACGATTGACTGTAGAGTTGAATAAAAACGTACACTCGTCTGAAAAACAGATATTGAACAAAAAGTTCCTGTTATCAGCTATTCGTGCAGTCATAACTTCACAGCCGCCGATCAAAATAATCTTCATTCAGTTGTTGTACAAGATGAATTTTATACGGGTGAAATTTATAATGCTTCAATATTCGCTGAATAGTTCTTCTTTTGATGTTTGAAACAGTGGCCAATTTTCTCGTGCTCAAAGTTGGGTCTGCAGCAATTTGTCCTAAAACTTCAATTTCAGTAGTCTCATTTCAAACCGGAAATTCACGTTCAGGATCACGTTTTTTGTTGGCTACTGAACCACTTTGGCGAAACTTTGCAACTAACTCCAAAATGTTTGTTGATAAAACTTCCAAAAAAATTTGTGTGCTGAATTCAGAAAAGAAAGAGCTTTCAAATGATGTAACAGTCGACCCATGTTCCCTATTTAAAATATAAGGGTTGTTATCACCACCCTTAAGGGGTTGATGTGACAAGGTTGAGTTTTATGTCAAAACATGCCCCCCCCCAATATTAAAATTGACGTGTTTCAGCGTTTCTTAATATATATATATATATATATATATATATATATATATATATATATATATATATATATATATATATATATATATATATATATATATATATATTTGTGTGTGCAGCGCTTAAGCAATATACTTGACACGTCATCTGGACCCGCAGAAACAGATACTTTAGTGGATGCCAAAACCGGCTGAAAATTACACAAATTGAAGAGGTAGCAACAATCTAAAATATTGGTATATTATATGGGTTTTTATTTCTAGACATATCTGGTCAGCTATTGGGGGTTTTTAGTTATATCCCGTAAGCTAAGAATCCCAAGAAACATCACAGCCCAGAAAAGTAACTCGCGTAAGAGAAAGCTTTGTTTGTTTCACTATAAACAAGATAGAAAAACAGAACACCAATGTGATTCTTGTAAAAAATGGATATACAAGTAACACATGGTTGTTTTCCATCAACAATCCAAAAAAAAATTCCGTTTTATAATGTAATATTAATATAAAGTTTAAATGTTATATATATATATATATATATATATATATATATATATATATATATATATATATATATATATATATATATATATATATATATATATATATATATAATACTTGTAATAATAATAATGATGTATTATTATTATTATTATTAATTATTATATTTATTTATTTTTTGTACTTTAACGTCGGTGACTTTGGCCAATCACCGACACCAGTTGCTTTACCTCACTACACTGAAAATTTTGTCGAACGTTTTCCTTTCTGTAGGGAGGGTAAAGAGCTTTAACGTGCCCAACATCTCATAGACCCATGATTTACGGCTTTACGCCCCCTCTGAAGGACGAAACGTGCAGACATTCAACTTGCTCAAATACAATGCCACTACCTCGATTGACGTTGATTTTACATGTGCTGAAAAAGCAAAAGAGGAACCCTAGGAATCGAACTCGGTACCTTTGGTTTCAGAGGCACACGTTCTTATCACTGGACTATTCATCATTAATTTAAGGTACATGCAACTTCTATATGAAAATCTTTTTTTTTAGGAGGAAATGGAACCTGGTCATCAGAAGTCGGTACCGTATGTGTGTTAATGTGGAAAAAGTCATCCGCTTCTCTCGCAAATTATGTGATAATTAATTTTCTAAAAACTACAAGTAATTAAAAAATTAAAACAACACAGCTGATGGATATTATAGCAGGCAAAATTAACAGTTTTTCCAATTTCCGAAACTTAAGGATTTAGACTTGTGTACTGGGCTTAATCTCACTCAATTATTTTTTAACTGTAATACTTCTGGAGACAAAATGAAATTATCTCAAGCATATTTTTGATTTTGTTAGTTATAAAAACCATTTAATTGTTAGTTAGTTGTAATTTATTCAGCCACAGTAAACTAAGTTAAGAAAGGCTAAATGGCATAAATAAAAATTACACCAATTCTACTAAAATTTACAGCTACTTTATTCATATTTTATAGTTTTAACTGCATAATGTTTCACTGCTGCTTCCACTTATTACTTCTCTAAAAATATTATAATAGGTATCATCAACGAATGTTTATTGTAGCTATGAATATTAAAAGATGTTTCTGAAATATTTAACTAGTTACTTAATTAAAAATAAAGCAAAACTACCTACACAGAAGTAAAGACGTAAAATTGGTTGTAAATAAAAGATTTTTTTCAACATAACATCCTCTCATCCTTTTCGTATACAGTCGTTATATCCATATTCCGTTTCTTCAAGTTCAACATATGCTGTAAATTACGTCTCGAAATTGAAACTTATAAAGTATTTTATAATAGTCAAATTAACATGTGAATTACCTTTTTTGTGTAATTTATAGCTTATAATGATCCATTTTAACATTTTATTGGAATAGTTTTGGGACCGCCTTTTTAAAAGGGTGAAGGCGCCTTAGAAGTGGTTGCTTTTTTACGTATATAAATAATAGCCGGTCCGTACAAAGCAGTAAGCTTTGAAAAGACATTTCTTAAGATAATGCCGTAAAGGTATAATATTTAATTTCTATGCCACAGTGACAATTAAAACCATCAAATTTGCTAAGTTGGGCCACAAAACGAAACATTGAAAAATTTACTAGCAAAAGTTTTTGTAGAAAATTAATATAAATAATATGTATTATATAAATTATACTAGATTCGTAGGTAAGAAAATAGATAAGGCTAGATGTATTCTCACCAGAATTAGAACTGTAGACCGGTTTCGCTTTAATTAGAGCTCGTTAATACGGCATCCTAATTGCAGCGAAAATAACCTATAAAGTAATACCGCTATGACGCCACCTCGTTGCGGAACCAAATAGTATGTTATCACGGCAGCTTCAAATAACACAGAGTGTTAAAAAATAGAGACTGTATACAACCAACTAACAATTTAGTAAATTATCAGCCCTGGTCCATTTGTACCCTAATATAGGGACAAAGTACGTAAGGCCAAATGTATTCTCACCACAATTAGAACCACAGACCGATTTCGCTCTAATTACAGCTCGTCAGTACGGCATACTAACTGCAGCGAAAATAACCTATAAACTAATACCTCTATGGTAGCCAGCCTTCCAACACTAAGTGAGATGTAAGACACGAAGCGTGTGCCGCCACCTCGTTGCGGAACCAAGTAGTATGTTATCACGGCAGCTCGATGCTGTACTAACGAGCTTTAATTAGAGCGAAACCGGTCTACGGTGCTAATTGTGGTGAGAATACATCTAGCCTTACATACTTTGTTCCTATATTAGGGTAGAAATGGGCCCGGGCTGACAATTTACTAAAATGTTAGTTGGTTGTATACAGTCTCTATTTTTTAACACTCTGTGTTATTTGGATCTGCCGTGGCAACATACCGCTTGGTTCCGCAACGAGGTTGCGGCACGTGCTTCCTATCTTACATCTCACTTAGTGTTGGAAGGCTGGCTACCATAGCCATATTACTTTATAGGTGTATTTTCGCTGCAATTAGGATGCCGTGCTGACGAGCTCTAATTAGAGTGAAACCGGTATACGGTTCTAATTGTGGTGATAATACATCTACCCTACATATTTTGTCCCTATATGAGGGTAGAAATGGGTCAGGTCTGACAATTTACTAAATTATTAGTTGGTTGTAAAGCGTCTCTATTTTTTAACACTCTGTGTTATCTGGAGCTGCCGTAACAACATACTATTTGGTTCAGCAACGAGGTGGCAGCACGTGCTTCATGTCTTACATCTTACTTAGTGTGAGAAAATAGAAGTTTAACCCAATTCATTTAAATGCAAAATTATCGTTTTCAACCACACTATCAAAAGTTAATGTTTATTATTTTAAGGTTTTTTTGGGGCCTATCTAATTGCTAAGTGTACTAATTATTGTACTTCCCCTGTAGACCATATTCAAAAAGTTGACAAGCACCCACTTTAACAAAATAAAAATTTAACACACAACGAAAGCGGGAAAAAAGCTCCAAAAATGTTTGCTCCAATGTAGACTCTGTTTTCTACAGCGCCAATTCCATTCCTTGAACTACTACACTGTCAAGTGTTGTTTGATTAAAATTCACGCAAAACAATTTCCTGCATTTTCACATCTTCGAGATGCCAGGAAGTGAGGATCGGAATCTGCGATGAGCACTGATAAGTACACTTGGAGAACCCAAATCACTACAACACATCTTTTAAAGACCTCACGATCGTTTTACTAAAAAAATTAGCGTAATCAGAGGATGAAAAATTCTGTTCAGAGATTCATAATTTTTCATCCTCTGATGACACTTCGTTAATGAGATGATCGTCAAATCGTTAAAAGATGTTTTGTGGTGATTTTGGTTCTCTAAGTGTACTTATCGTTTATTTATTTATTGATGCATGCAGACTATTCAAAGAAAAACAGATAAATACCAGATAGATAGTGGTTAGGTGAAATTGCAAAGCGGGGGTATTTAATAGAATGAGAAACATTAGATTAGGCATAATATATGCTAAGAATACTAATAGAAGGTAGTCGTATAACAACCCCAATTGTTTTTTCGGTTCACGAATCTCCGTTACAAGAATGCAGTGAAGATTTTGCCTCGTTGTTCGCCGGCAATTCTACTCTCAACCCACCTCCAAATGTTCAACCACCATCAGTCTCCAATGTCGCGCATAACATGACGGAGATCATTTCAAAACTAAAAAGGTACGAAAGATGCTCTCTTCTCTTAATACCAGGAAAGCCTCTGGCCTTGACCAGATCCCAGCAGTTGTTCAGACATCTTATACAATAGAGGCATATTTCCTAGTAACTGTAAAACTGCTCGAGTATAACCCGTCCCCAAGAAATGATCCAAAGCGCTTCCTAGCAACTACAGGCCTATTTCTCTCCTTTCAATCGTTTCTAAAGTGAAGGAAAAGTATGTAAACACCGAGCTACTAAAATTTCTTGAAAAACACAGTCTAATCCACGACGGGCAGTATGGATTCCGTCAGCGCAGATAAACTTCCGACCTCCTTTCCTTTGTCACCCATTCTTGGAATAAGTCTATGGAACTATACGGTGAATCCCAGAAGGTCGCTCTAGACATATCCAAAGCATTCGACCAGGTCTGTCACGCAGCGCTGCTTAATATACTTCCAGTCTATGACCTACCACCAAAACTCTGTACCTGGACAGCAAATTTCTTCTCCAACCGGAGCATTTCTATTGTCGCAGATGGCCATTCCTCTAAACTATATCAAATTAATGCAGGGGTCCCTCAAGGTTCATCTTTAACCCCTACTTTGTTTCTTCTCCATATCAATGACATCCTCTGTAGCACACACAACCCAGTTCACAGTTACACGGACGACAGCACCCTCCACTCAAATATACAATTTTGTAAGCCTGCCTCTTCAGCCCAATTACATGAGGATCGCAGACTCATGGAGGCTTCTCTCTATGTGGATATCCAAAAAATATTAGACTGGGTAAGTAGAAATATTGTACAATTCAACTCCACCAAATCACAGTCTTGCGTTCTATCTCATAAGAGATACACCAGCCCTAGACCCATCACAACGAACAACCAAGTTATTCCAAGTAATGAGTCCTTTTCACTTGTTGGCATTTCTGTGGATCGAAATCTCAATTGGCCGCAACATGTCACATCAATCTCAGAAGCGGCTGCTATGCAATTAGGTTTTCTCTTCCGAGCTGACAAATACTTTTCACCAGCTAATCTCTATACCTTATATGCTTTACAAATAAGGCCAAACCTCGAATACTGCTCCCACATCTGGGGTGCCGCTGCCGCTTATACACTTGCTATCCCGGACTCCATTTAGAAGAGAGCTATACGTCTCATCGGTGAGCCTACCCTTACCCAAAGGCTGCCATCCCTTGCCCACCGACGTGCCGTTGGTGACCTCTCTCTCTCTCTCTCTCTCTCTCTCTCTCTATCTTTTATTGACATCTGCACGGGCACTGCTCAGATGAGCTTTCTTCCATAGTTCCCACACCTGCTGCCCCCAACAGATCTACCAGGGGAACAGAGCGAATGCACCCTTTTACTGTCCAGGTCATCAGACATGGAACATCTTGTTATGCCTGCTCTTTTGTCCCGAGGACTTCCAAGTTTATGTTTTTCCTTCTCCTCCGAACTTCCAAACCTTCAAGTCCAGAATTAACAAGTTGCCTCTTTCCACCTTGTCGACACCCACGGTACGATAGTATTTAGGCTGTAAGCCCCCGTGGTGTTTGTTGAAATATTTAAAAAAAATAGGTTTACTTCTCCATATCAGAAGTAAACCGTTTTTCAATGTTATATGAAATTACACTCTCCTACCGACAAGTAGTTTTTGCACCCTTTGATAAGAATATGCGAGTAGTTTATTTTTTTCCAAAACCCTACAGGGTAGTTGTATCGTAGTTTCGTAATTTCGGCTATTCGTTTGTCGGATGGGTGACTTTTGTATCTACAGGTTGGGAAACAGTGACCATAAAATTCATAAAGACTAAAATCAGTTGATAATTTTATTTATACATTGTGCCACTCGTATCCTGGCTACAACTAGCCTTGGATACAATTGCTAGGTACAATTGTTGTGAAGTCGTTTATTTAGTCATACGTGAAGTCAGTATAGTACCTTACTGTTTAGTATGATTTTCTTTAACTGTTAGCAATGGTGCGCAACTACAAGAATAAATCAACGAGCGAATTCAACTGAAGAAGTCATTGCGGCTGCCATTCAAGCTGAAAATAATGCCAATATGTCAACTGGGAAATCTACAGTTCATCACGAAATAGGCAGGTCCACTTTAGGAAAATGAATTTGAAAGTATCACCAGATATTGTTACTTATGCTTATGTAATAGTTCAAAATATGACTGTGGGCACATATTTAGTACCAAAGATAAGCTGCGTCTTTCAGAGAACTTCGCAAAGTATTCCAAAATGCTTTGTATGCTTTATAGACTAACCGTGATAGTATTCCGAAAGCCACGGTTCTAGAAAAAAACTGCATCATCATGGAGAAAAAAATGAGCAAGTAAGAGTCGACTGGTCCTTAGGCTTTATCAATCGACATAACAACTTATCATTTAGAAAACCTGAAAACAGCGGCATTAATAGAAATACTTGCTTCGGCCACTCATTGAGATATTTCCGAAGAAAAACTTTTTGGTTTTAGAAAGTATGGGGTATTTCCGGTGAATAGAAATGTATTTGCAGACAGTAACTATATCGCATCGTTAGATCGTTTATGACAAACAAACAAAACATTGGACCAAGCGCTTTCACTCAATATGAATCCATGGCCAGGCCTTCGAGCCAGTGTAATTTTTTTATGAAATAGTTAATGAAAGGTGAAGCCTATAATAATAACAATAAATTTTATTCAAAAAGAAAGATACATACATGGTTTGTTGTTCATAAAACCTACAATTATATAATAAACAAAGAAAAATACCCACGAAGTACTTAAATGTACTTATTTGTGGGTTTAAACCACATCTATACTCGCCAAATTTTAACATCGATAAAAAAACATCCCGATTCCGCTCCATGTTTCACTTCACTCCAAGTATGTTCACCACAGAAAATAGCGGTATCGTCGGCATAACTTAATATCTCGCTCCCGCAATCCAGACCCAAAAAATCGTTAATATACAAGTTAAAAAGAGTTGGTCCCAATATGCTGCACTGAAGGAATCCATATTCTACTCTCCGTCAATCGCTTAGTAGTCTGTTTATGTCAACTCCTTGCTTCCTGTTTACAAGGTAAGTCTCCATCAATTTCAATGTCATACCACGCACTCCATAAGAGTTCAGCTTCTGTAGAAGGATTTTGTGATCCACATAATCTAAACCCTTGGCTAGTCCTACCAAAATTCCAAGAGATTGCTTACCCGTATCCAGTGCCCGATAAACCTCTGCAATTATGTATGCGATGCCATCATTCGTTGAACTTCCTTTTCGAATAGCAAACTGCCTATTCGACAATATATTGTGTTTCTCAAGAAAAGAAGCAAATCTCTTTTTTATCGCAATTTCCACTATCTTTGTGACACTTGTGATCAGTGTAATCGGTCTGTAATTTATTATTTTAAGAACATCACCTGATTAGAAAAGTGGCTTTACCACGCTAAGCTTTAAGTATTAACGAAATTTGCTCTAAATACACCATGAACTTGATTGTTATGCCACAAGATGAGTTTTTGCTCGCCTCTTACATAGTTGTAAATTATATGTCTACGGAAATATGTCTGCCGGGCGGGTGGTGTCATTCCAAAGCTTAGAGGCTCTGTAAAAGAATGAGCATTCGTAACGGAAAGTGAGTAGTTTGACACTACGATGCTTTGTACATCGTCAGGCTATTTGACGAGTTGATGAGAACTTGCGGCGAATAGTGCTATTAGAGTGAAACTGTAAATTGGGTTGTTGGTTGTTAACAGAAGGTGATTTCTACGCAAGAGAAAAAGTGCAGCAGTCAAAACAGAACCCTGTGGAATACCCGTATTAATTTCTAATGTATCTAATAGAACACCAGCCACAAGAACATGGTAGGAACGCCCATTCAGAAAACTTTACTTTATACTATATTTTTTTCTCACAAAACTCAAAAATGTTTGATCTTGGGCGCGGGAAAGAATACTGGAAATTTTCTCAGAACCCTTGATGAAAAATATAGTATTTGATGCCTACTGTATGACCAATTTAAGAAAAAATTACTGGAATCCTGTATACAAGATACCTACATTTAGAGCAGGGATTTTTAAAAGACTTTCTATTAGATTTCGCCGATTCTAATGAGTTTCTTTGTTTGATGTCTGTACCGAACAATCGAAAACCAAATCCTAAGTTTCTGGATTTACTTTGTGAGGCCTGTTTTTGTGTTGGCGTCTTAGAATATCTCTATCGAGGCAATTGTCCGTATCCTTGAAAACAAAATTTTAAAAAATATTCACTGTTTATTTAACGAACATAATTACAATTATTAGTCCTTGCTTAAATTGTTGCTAATGGTTCAAACGAAGCCATGTAACCAAGAAGGAAGTTCTCCTGCCCATTATTTTCTGCGACAATCTAAATTTTTCAAACAATTCTTGTTTTAGTCTGCCTGGTATAATCTCATATCGTTTTTATAGCACACAAGAACTACATCAAAGGTTTTCGCATGCACTGAAACAGCTGACAATTAAAAATCTTTAGCCAGTATTGGCCACTAATAAAATATATTACATTTGGTGTTGGCTTTTTCCGCTGTTTATTCCTCCTTTTTTTCTTATTTTTCTCCCACTGTTACTTGTTTTATTTTTACTTTTACTTTATGTTTGTTTATAACTACTGTTTTTAACTTTGATTGATTTTCAGACCTCATTGTGCACTTGTAACTTATAAAACGGAATTTTAGAACTACTTATAAATAACATAATTTTAGCTTTACAAGTTGCAATACAGTTACGTTACATAGATTTGAAATGTTACGTTATATGGAAGAAGGACACTTGCAGCGGGTGACACATTTGTCACAGCGCCACGTATACGCAAAGTGTGAAAACAGCGAAACAATAGGTGGGTGAACGAAGGTTCCTTTTTTAATATATATATATATATATATATATATATATATATATATATATATATATATATATATATATATATATATATATATATATATATATATATATATATATATATATATATATATATGTATGTATGAATATAACAGATTCATGGAAGGAATTTTCATGAAAGTGCCCTTTTTGCATCCAACTCCTTAAAGGTTGTATATGAAAATTATCAATAAATGTTTATCTTTAATATTTTACTATTCCTCAGACTAATAACTTGGTTATTTATTTATCCATGCAATGTTCTTAAATAGGCAACCATACTTTATTAAAATAATCTTGTTACATATCACAAAAATGTACATCGGGTCCTTACACAGTATTGTACCAAGGACTGGTCCAAGGTACAACTCATTATACATTTTTTTAAAATTTCTAACCTGCCTCGAAGCAAGCTTGGAAATAAAAGTGCTCCAGAGCTAACCACTGCTGCCATAATATGATTAAGCGGTGAAGTTCCTATACACAAGGTCGCAAAACGTTACAATTATTTTAAACAAATTAAGTTAGGCATTCAAAAAGCAATGAAGTCGAATTTCTGTACCATACTAAAATATAATACTCAACAAGTATTCCTAGGTGTCGAGAAGAATGCATTTAAAAATATTTACTCATTGCTGCATGTTTGCATTATGTATTAACAAAAACAGAAGTGCATCAAACGTTTTGCATTTTAATACGCAGCTGCAAATAATAATAGATTTCATATTTCATGATCTGCAAAAAAGTAGTAGGGAAAGAGTGGTGGTGGAAATTTATAAAGAGACCTACGATATAGCAGGAGAAAACCAGAAGCTACAAGCTTGGCAAGCGTCACGTCATTCAATAAAACAAACAATATGAAGTCTGTTATCCCAGGCAACTTTTCCAATGCAAAAAATCTGGAATTGTTATGAAACTTGAGCCAACTGAACAACTGACGAGCCTGTTATACTGACATTAGAAAATCCTTTTTTGTTAAGGCTATTGACTTCTGTAAAACAAAGTGGCATTATATTGGTAACGTTCTATCTACATCCAAGCCACATAATGCAACCCCTTGAAAGAACTGTATTTGATATTCTGTAATGAAGCCAGTAGTGAATGGTTATTAATACACCCTGGGCAGCCAGTCACAATCTGCGACATTGTTGAGGTTGTCGTAATATAATTTCCAAGGAATTTCACCACGCCCAATGTACAAAAAGGGTTCATGGTATCTGGGCTCTATCTAGTTAAAGAAAACGTATTTCGAAAGCACGAGTTCCTGTCGTCATGTGACACAAATCGTCTCTTGTAAACACCGATTAAACTTGAAGCTAAGACTTAGAAACAGTAGTTCGTTATAAAACCTATTAGTATAGTTTCTATAAAACTGGTTGATCCTAGCAGATCTTTTGATGTTCCAAGCACCTCTTCGTTCACTCCTATAACATTGTCTGCTACTCCAACTTTTCTGTTATACCGAAAATGCTAATAAAATAACGGAAAGCTCCTCAGCAAAAGGAATTAGGAGGACAGCCTAAAAGTATTTAGAGAATACTAAAGAGCACACGAGAAAATAATGAAGTATTGGCAACAAAAATTAAAATCAATATTAAAAATGTTACCTAACGGATAGTGAATAAACCTTAGCAAAAGGAGAAGAGGATGGAACTGAGTTGATGATATAATTAGATGATATAATTACAAGAGATAAAGAACTCCTGGCAGAAGAGGCCCTTGAAACAATTAGTGAAAATGAAAACAAAGATAAAGGCGACTTTGTGTTGATAAAAGTTACAGGGAAGAAGACAATTAGTTGGGTACTATGCTACGGAAGTTATGAGCATCGGAAACAATGAAATAAATTACTTACGTAGAATAGAACAATCTAAGTTTATTAATGATACTACACAAAATACGATTTTGATCCGGAGGCCGTAGTATGTACACACCACACAAGTTAGACGAAGCATTCCCCGATTTTTCAGTTTCCTGTGGTTTTCGGCGGATTAATATTAAATAAATAACTCTTGTTTGTACTTTAAGGTCGCCCTTTTTCCGTGTCTGTGGTCAATCACCGACACCAGGGAGCAGTTTCACCTCAATATCCAGGAAATTTTGCCTTTCTGTAATGAGGGTAGGGATATCTAACGTGCCCAACATCGCATGGACACAGAACTGACGGCTTTACGCCTTCTCCGAAAGGCGGAACATGCAGACATTCAACTTGCGCAAATATAATGCCACTACCTCGGCTGGTGTTAATGCTACAGTATGTACTGAAAAAGTGAAAGAAGAACCCCGAAAATCGAACCCAGTACCCTTCGGTTCAGAGAAACACGTTCTTACCCCTGGGCTACCGAGGATCTCACTTCTTAAAGCTATTTAATATAATATATTTGGTTAAATTAGCGTTGTTATTTTGATTATCATCAAACTGTGAATTTGTGAAAACTGCATGCCTGTGAAAGGCTAGATATCGATAAAAAGTTTAATAATAAAAAAATCATAGTCAGTCAATAAGTATTGATTTTTTGAAAGTGTTATCGGGCAAATGATTGTTGCTGATAAGGTAAAAATCTTAGGTGATGCATGCACCTCATATTGGAAACTGAATTTCACAATTTAAAAGAAGACGATCAAATGTCAAAATAAGCACCGACCTTGAAGACCAGTTTCTGGGAACAATTAAGAAAACTTTGATTCTCCCCATAAAATTGACGAGGTTGGCTGAAACGTATACCATAAACATTTCAGAATTCCCATGAACGTGGTGTGTTTCACATTGTTTTTCACGACCTGGGAATGAGAAAGCTCTCGGCACAATAGATTCCAAGTATTTAAACGCTGATTAAGTTCGCTCACTTGAAAATGTCGAAGAAGATGTTTTTTACCCTTTTGAAGAGCTATCTTAAACTGTTCGAGTCGTTTTATCACCATAGACAAAACCTGTCCATTGCTATGATTTACACTAAAGAGCAATCGAAAAAGTCAAAGCATTTCGGTATTCCACGAACCAAAAGCAGCTGTGTTTAAAAGTGAGCTGTTGATTAGATAACTGAGTTAGATTTTCTGGAACAAGGTAGAACTCCTACGGGGGCATACTACAGTGAGCTCCTAACTAAGTTATGTAGGAGAATTGTAGAAAAACGTCGCGAAAACTGACTAAAAGTGAACTGAATATGCAGACAATGTCATTTTTTTGTATCAGGCCTTGCCGCCACGATAGCATTGCACCTTTGGTTGATTGTGCATACCCTTAGTCTTACGCTACCCATTCCAAAATCATTCTGCCTTGAACTAGTCTGCACAGCGATTGGTAGGGAGAAGTTTTATATTGGTCTGTCTCCGGTCTAGACTGACCGTAGATCAGTTGTCTTTTGCGGTCCGGAGCTTTACACTCGCACAAGATGTGCTGGGCTGATTCCTCCCCCTCGCCCCAGAGTCTGCATGCGAGGTCCCCTTTGAACCGCCTAATTTTATGCAGGTGTTTCTTGACGGCCATGTGTCCCATCAAGAGACCTGTTGTGTTTCTGAGCTGTCCTGTGCTAAGATTTACCAGCTCCACAGCTCTCTTTGAGCTGGGTCCGTCAATTATTGACTTCCTATGTCTGAGCCCTGGACAGTCTGCCCAGTACACCATGTGTTGGTTTCCAACCAAGGACTTAATGGCTCCCCTGGCAGTACTCTTTGTCACGATCAGAGCCGGTTCTGGTCCCATAAATGGTTCTGCTGACTGTCTCTTTGCGATACTGTCAGCTTCTTAATTGCCTTTGACCCCGGAGTGACCCGGCACCCAGATAAGGGTCACCTCATTCTGCCCAGCCAGGTCGCTCGTCTCGTCTCGGCACTCACTCACCAGCCAGGAATGTACCCGTTGGCTACTTAGTGCCTTAAGGGCTGCTTGGCTTTCTGTGGCTATGAGGATCCGCTTGTTGGTGTAGCCCCTCCTCTTGTTCTCTTGCACACAGTGCAGGATGGCGTACCTTTCCGCCTGAAACACCGTTGCATGGGCTTCTGAGTAAACACCTGCCCGTGTCCCACGCTCCCCGCCGGATCCGTCCATGAACCAGACGAGCGCGTCCCGTGGTATGCCCGGCGTCTCCTTCCGCCATGCCTCGCGGTCGGGGATTTCCACTGTAAAGTTGTTTTCCCTGCACATTCGCGGGCTCGCGAAGCCTGCCTCATTTCAAGCATGCGCTCCTTCACGATCTCCTGAATTTTGCAGTGGCCCCTGAAGCCTGGGTTGATCTTCAGTCTACCATTGCAGGCTAGTCTGTATAGTCCTAGGCTAGCCTTCCCCATAGTAAGTAAGTGTATGGGGGGTGGGGGGGTGGCGAAGATCCAGCAACACCTCCATGTCGGCTGTTGCGGTTGAAGACATGGCCCCTCTGATGCCTAGTCAAGCCATCCTTTGGATCTTGCCTAGTTTTTGTTTGGTACTGGATTGTGTCACTTTAGACCACCAAACCAGTACCGCATATGTGAACGATGGTATGACCACCCTTGTGAACAGCCAGTGGGCCATACTAGGTCTTAGTCCCCACGTTTTCCATATAGCCGCCTAGTGACGGCTAAGGTCATGAATGCCTTACGCAGTATTTTCCAATGTGACCATTCCAGGTTAGCTTAGAGTCCAATACGACCCCAAGATATTTTACCTCCCTGGCCATTGGAATGCCCTACCGTATAACGTGAGAGTTCTGTGTCCCACTTCCTCCTCCTCGTAAACGGCACGACGGTTGCTTTCTCGGGGCTCACCCTGAGCCCTTGATCAACTGTCCACACTTCCACCACTTTCAGTGCAGTCTGCATGCGCTTCCACACTGACCTTTCCTCGAACTATGATGACAATGTCGCCTGCATAGCCCTGTACCTCATACCCCCCTCCCGAGAGCCTCCTCAGCAGGCCGTCCACGACTAGACACCAGAGCAAGGGAGACAGAACGCTCCCCTGCGGAAACCCCGCCGCGACCCCCGCCAGCAAAGTCCCTGTCGCGAGTGAGGTGAACACCGCCCTGTCCCTGAGCATGGAACCGATCCACCTGCAGCAGGTGTCCTCTATTCCACGCTCCAGGACAGCTGCCAGAACCGATCCGAACGAGGTGTTCCTAAAGGCCCCCTCTATGTATAGGAAGGCCCACAGCGCCACCTCCCTGTTCTCCAGCGTATTCTCCAGTTTCAGCACCAGTTGGTGCAGTGCTGTTTCTGTTGAGAATCCTGCTCTGTATGCATATTGTCCGCAGTGTGGGGGATATGCTTCCAGTACACCGTCCCTAAGGTGCCAGTCGAGCAGTTTTTCCACTGTTTTTAGCAAGAAAGACATGATACTTATTGGCCTCAGGGACTTTGCCTGGTCTGTTGGATGCCTAGGTTTAGGAATGAATACAACCCTGGCCAGTCTCCATGCACTCGGAATGTACCCCATAGCCAGACTGGCCCTCAAAATGAGGGTAAGCACTGTCGCTAGTATATCTATCCCCTGTTGGAGCATGATGGGCATTATTCCATCAAATCCTGGCGATTTGTATGGCTTAAAGCTGTTAATGGCCCGTCAGATTTTGCTCCAGGTAACCACCTCTTTAGCGACTGTCCAGTCTACTCTAGATGCCCGCCTATAAGGCGCCTCTATTTCTGAGTGTTCCCAGTCCGGAGTTGATTGGTTTATTCTGTTACAGCCGGGGAAGTCCGCCTGGGGTAAAATTTCCATAGTTTCCTCCCCCGAACTTGTAAAGCCTCCCGTGGATGTTCTAAGGGAGCCTATGTTAGTCTGAGGGCCCTTGGACAGGATATTGTGTAGTCGAACACTCTCGGACGTGTTTTCCACTTCGTCGCAGTGCCTCCTCCACGACTCCTTCTTGGCGTCCCTCAGTCTTTTGTTATAGGTCGTTAGGGCCTGTCTATATTCATCCCATGCTCCCGACCTTTTGGCCGCGTTAAACAGCTTACGAACCTGCGTTTTCCTTTGCCTGACGTCCTCGTTCTACCACGGGATGCTGGTGGACACCCTCATTTTCAGGGGGCAGTTGGCGTTATAGGCTGAGGTGATTGCGTCTCGCAATTGGACTGCTGCAATCTCGAGGTCTATTGAATTGTCCTGACCTGACCTGACCTGACCTGTAGGCTTCCCAGTCCGCCTTGCGGGGGTTCCGGTACCATACCGTTTGCCTTTCGACTTTGGCGATTTCAAACCGGATGTATCTGTGGTCTGAGCTACTCACTTCCCCAGACACAGCCCAGCTCTAAACAAAGTTACCCAGAAACTGGGTGGAAACTGTTAGATCTAAAACTTCCTCACGTCGTATTGTGACGAAGGTTGGTTTATTATTTCTATTCCGTATGTCTAAATTAAATTTCGTAAAGAATTGTAAAAGTGCCTCACCCCTAGAGTTTTTGTCCGAGCTACCCCACAACTCATGATGCGTATTCGCATCCATGCCGATGATGGTTTTCCATCCACCTACTCTGCTATCCACCATCAGCTTCTCCAGTTCGTTGGGTGGAGGAGGGTCCGTGAGGTCCCCTGGCAGATAGGCTGGCGCGACAGTAATGTCCCTCAGCCCATCCTCTCCTCCACATCGGAGTTTGATCGTTGCCAGGTCCCTGGAACAGAAATTCATTAAAGGCAGAAACTCTATCCATTCCCTGACAAAAATGCAGGCCCTCGGGTTCTCGCTGGATCTGCTGTAGATGAGCTTTCCAGCAGCTCCGCCGACTCCCTTGATCTCTCCTGTATAGGAGTACGGTTCCTGGATAAGGGCCACATCCGTGTTCCTCAAAGCCATCAGTAGTCCGGCCGTGGCTGCCCTACTGTGTTTGACCTGGAGGAACCTAAGTCCCATTAACCCGTAGTTGCTTCCCCAGTGGGCGAAAGCTAACCCTTCCCAGGCCCCAGAATGCGTTGAAGGAGGTTCCTTTAAGGGCTCTGTAAGACGCCTGGTCAATCGAGAAGGCGAGAGTCTGTCCTTTCTCCTCTACCTTCTTGCTTAGAATCGATCAGTGTGGTGTCTCCAGTTCAGGGCTCACAACACTGTATCCTGCGGGACGGTGTTAGGGATCGCAGGAGGACCTTGCGTCTCTTTGGGAGTTCCTTGGGCTCGACGGCTGTCAAGTCCGCCCCCTCCCAAATCTGACCGAGGCCCCCGATCGTTTTCCGCAGCCAGTCCCGCGACTGGGGGTCGGCACAGGTTATCCAGAGGATACCTCTCGCCAGGCGCGTCCGGTGGAACTAAAGCGGGCGCTTCCCTTCCTGAAGAGAGTCCACCGCAGCTACCACCGCATCCTGGATCAGGTCCGCCTTCCCCTGGTCTAGCGTCACCTTAGGATGGCGTCTGTCAATCACCGACATCTCGAGGCGCTCCGCAGCCTCCCTATACGAACCAGTCTGCGCCGCTATTCCGGCCTTGGTCCTTTTGGGACCTCTGTCTGTAGTAGGCGTGCTAGAGCCAGAGCGCGGCGTCTTCTGACTCGCACTCTCCTCTTGCCTTAACTGGTGCCCTGGCTCTTTTGGGACGTCTGTGTGTAGTGGGCGTGCTAGAGTTCGAGCGCGTCCTCTTCTGACTCCCATTCCCCCCTTGCGCCTTTACAGTTTTCTCGACCGTCCACGTCCCGGTCGCCATTTTCTGCGCCCTCCGGAACTTTTTTCTTTGCGCCCCGGAAAGACGCTTGGACTGCCGGGGCAGTCCCTCTACTCTTACAGTAGGGTTCTCACTGGTGGGGGGTGTGAGGGGGCGGAGTCCGCGGAGCTCGCCGCCCTCCGGTGGGACCCAGCCTCCAGCTTGGGTGTCGGGGACAGGTCTCTGGCCGAAGCTACCTCCTGATCCCCGTATATACGTCGGTCGTGAGACCTCCAGAGTCCGCTGCCGCCCCCTGGTTCGTCTATGTTTCTGGAATAGACTCAAGGCACAAGTCTGTAGCCGTAGCCACTCCTCTAGCCTCATTGGTTTTGGTTTTATATGTATTTATTATCTTCATGTTGTTCCAACGAGAATGGGGGAAATACTGTCCACACCATTAGAACCCCCTATGTGGTGCAAGGCGGGTTACTCTGGAGGGTTGCCCGGTACTCCAGAGGTTCCGTTCACGACACCCTCGCCCTGGTGCCATCCATTCCTAGGCACGGGTCATGTGACACCGTAGATTGGGGTAGTTTAGTTCGACCTCCTTGTCTAGATCCGGCATGTTTAGTTATTAGCAGGGTCACCTCGTGCAAGATGCGGCTTTTCACCGCGCATGTTGGTCTTGGGGAAAGCTTCATCGAAAGTTTATATTGTTATTTCCACTTCCTCAGCTTGCCCCCTGGAGTCCTTTGGCCCGCGACTCCTTAACCCCAGACAATGCTCTGCTCAACAGTTATTTATTTCAGTGCAAACAATTGATATAATTAATTTTAAATTTGTTAAGCAACCACCAGATTCCCCACATTTAACGCCACCAGACTATTATTTATTCCCAAATTTAAAAAAAGATTTGAAAGATAAACGATAAACAGCGATTTTCGATAAACAACGAACTGTTTTGAAGACCAAGATAAAGTGTTTTTTAACTGTTTAGAATTTCTTTATGTATGTCTGACTTAATGTATAAATCTTACATGGAAATTAAGTTGAATAAATAAAATGTTGCTCTAAAGAGTTATTGCGTTTTCTATTGTAGACTGACTTCTTTTTAAAAATCCTCGCATGTTGAATAAGTGAAGATTGGCGAACCCAATTCATCACAATACAGTTTTCAGATCTGACGACCGTTTCACTAACAAAGTTAGCGTCATCAAATAGATAAATAAACCGAGCGTATTTATATCTTAGTTGACAAGCACTGCTTAGTAAAAATTCTCTGTAATTAATATTCCATTACCTGCTTTTGTAAAACGCGTGTGGTTATTACATATCCTTTCTAAGAAATAGATACTGATTATTGAGATAACATATCAAACAACGAGCTACACAGGACATGACTATCCATCGAAACATTTTTGTTTACATTTCTAAAGATGTATATATATATATATATATATATATATATATATATATATATATATATATATATATATATATATATATATATATATATATATAATTAATGATGCAAGCAAATGAAACAGCAAAGTTGCAGATTCACTACATTTATTACAGCACAATGCTGAAATGCATAGATAGACCTTGCCTTAATACACTGACATATATTAGTAATTATTTTCGCGTGATTTATGCTGTAATTGAATGCTTTTAGAAATATGATTAGAATGGCCACTTTGGCAAGATATTGTTCCTGAACACCTATTTCAAATAACAAAGTTGTGGTTCAATAAATTTCTGATCACGGCCCGTATAAAAATTCTAGCAACACTATTAAATTTTCCATACTTAGTCATGAGAAAATAATTAATTTTTTTAATGTAATTCTCAAAACCAAAAAGTTATAACGCATGTTTAAAAATAATATTTTTTTTTATTTTACCTTGTATATTTGAAACAAAACAATATGTTTGAATTATGTCTACGCGATCATTAATAACTCAAAAATCAAAACCATGACTGCAACATTTGTTTTTAGCTAAAGCCGCTAGTTATATCTCATAAAAGTGTCAAATTTGGGATACAATGTAACCTGGATGAAAATTATGCATTTTTTGTTTTATTATAAAACATGTTTTTTTATATGAGTTGGCGTGGAATTCTTTAAATGCCATCATCTGATATGCACATTCAATTATGAAAATACAATAACATTCATGTGTCATTTATCTAGTAATGGAACCGCTGTCAGGACCTACTTGACCATGACTGGGCTAATAGTGTTCATCGTCATTGTATTCCATTTTCAAAGATAAACGCCGCTTAAAGGACACAATAGACTATTGTAATCTGGCCGAATCTTTAGATCTACCACAATTACAATGAGATATAGTAATCATCGTTCTCATCCTGAAATTTTCGCAACTTAAATATATTACGGAAAATTACGTTCTAGAACATACAGGCTATAGTTACAGATAGTATAGTTTATTCATAAAGAGATTATATACAGCGCATCCTACAATAAAATTATTTACTCGTGACTGTAGTGGATGCAATTTTAGTTTAATTATAATGCGAAATTGAAACGGGTATAAGAAAAGTCTAACGATAATGTACAAGGGACGACTGCACAAAAGTTGGATGTGGTGTGAGCGAATGGGTCTTTATGCACATTGTTGGTTGTCGAGGAGAATACTTTTGTCAATCAAGAAGTCGGTATAAAGTCGGGTCCATCTTATGCGTAAGAAATAATAAATCTGCATTACTAAAAATAATATGGAAATATAGTTACGGATGAAAGCGGATATACGCAGACTGTTTCTTGTTGCCCGCTATGCACCCACAAAGTAGACAATAAAGAAAACTGATAAAAAATGTGAATATGTGTAAACCAGGTGAAAAGATAAATTAGTAAGGGATAACGGATCAGCAAAAGCTTTCATATTTTTCATTATTGCATGTCAGGAAAAACATCCGTTTGCATGAAAAATATGGCTAAACTGCTTACTTTTAAAAGGGCCAAAAATAAAATTCAAAAAAGTTTGTAGTAACACGCTTACTAGTGTCAAGTTGCAAACGACTAAAGTAAAACTTGTCTAAGCTTAACCTTGTACAGGATGTAACAGATAGGACTAACAAATTTAGAGGGAAGCTGGATACAATTATTGCTTCTTTTTCCAACCTCAATGTTGTGTATTTATGCTTACCTACCAGAACAGCTTAATTTTTTTTGTACTAGTTGCAGATTGTTGGTTTCTACTGCAACAGGGCCAGTCCTCAGTGATTGCTCTTTACATTAGCGGATTTATCAGCAGTTATTTGTGTTGCTATGAAAATACAATTTATTTATTGGAGACACTCTGATTTTTTAAGGTGTCAGAAATCGTGTGTTTCAAAATCTGCGAGAAAAAATCTTGCTTATAATTTAGAGAAATTGTAAAGTAGTCATGATTTAATTTTTCGATAACAGTACGCATGGCTAGGAATTATTTTTCGACATTACTGGCCATTGCACGAGAAAATAATAAGTATCTTGTAAAATGGAATAGATACTACCCAAAGATGTTTTGTTTTTGCATACCAATCACATGTTGCCATAGAAACTTCTGCAATGGTTCCTTTGTGAATGCTTGATTTATTTATCGCTAACATAATTGTACCAACTGCAAATAAAATCATGAACAGTAAAGTCCACAATTTATTAAGCACAACGCATATTCACTTGTAACAACAAAAACAAAAGTATTTACTATTTTAAAAAGTTTAATTACTCACGACGATGCTAGTTGCTTGACTCATAAATTGCATGGTAGATGTGCTACCCGTTCTAACCATTCAGGCACCGATTCGATACCTAACACTCTAAGTTAGAAACACCGGAAAAATGCATGCCTAACTGAGCTAACTAAACTAACTTAACTACGGTGTCAAGTAGTCTCCTATATAGGCAAAAAGTAGGAACGGTACCATTACACTAAAGTTACTTAAGCTTCAGGTATTTCCGCGTAGAATTTAAATACTTAACTGTACTTTACGTTACGTTAGAAATCATCAGTTTGGAAAACCAGGTCAAATAAGACCGTAACTAATTTTATCAGCTCAAATAACCTTTCCAATAGATACTAATTAGCGTATTCTGATGTTTGCATGCAGCTTCATACCCCCGTGTTGTCTTAAAGTATTGAGAAGTCGCCTGCTTGGAGGAGGTCAGGGTATCTTATTGGCCTGCTGGATGGAGACTGAATTCATAATGCTAAGGAGTTGCCAGTAGTAAAGAGATCGTACTGGCGAAAGCTGGAGAAACACTTTGATTCTGCCCTGTAATGACGCGCTTGGGCCTGCACATCTCAGGCTTGGTGCAACCATCATCATGATTAACCACTATGTGCACCAGCTTGATCCTGTTGACAAAGAGAGTGACATAATAATATCCCTTGATTTTGACGTCAAGCGTTTTATTGGATTTGGAAATCACATGAAAGGACTTTCTGTACCGATACTAACGGTGCTTAGGGTCCCATGTTACCCGCTGCGGGTAGCTAAGTATTGGTAAAAAATGTGGGTTTTCATACATGTCTGAAACCATTGACTCTACTGAACCTGCTAACAAAGGGCCTGTAAAAAGGTAGAGACGTCTTTGGCTGATCGGGGAAAAGCGGTGATAAATTTTCCTGACAATCTTAGCGTCTCTTTATAAAGCATGTCTATAAAAGTTGTATTTAGATTGTTTTTTGACGCCGAGCGAGTACCTATTAGTACCAAAGGAAGAGTTTCAGTCCAACCTGTCGTTCTGTGTTTGGTAGCCGCCTTAAGTTGTATGTGTAATTCTCGAACCATTTCATTGTGGCCTGCGAATAATACGATTTATTTATAAAGTGAACAATACCTATTAGGTTATTAGTTGCCTGTGATTTCAATTACCTACTTCGGCCCGATGTGATGCAGCGTGGCGATCCAAATCTGACAGCCTAGTGTGTGTAAGAGTCCCGAAAAACTGTTTCTGCTTTTTGATCTTAAAGGATAATTACGGATTGCCAACCTCTGAAACTGTCAATGCACGTTAGGCAGTAACCATAACCTTCTGAAATTGGCATAATATTGATGTCGAGATGCACGTGTCGAATCTCTTCAAGGGAAGGATAACGTTTTCTGGTATGGTCAATATATACCTGGTTGGTCACTTTGGTTTTTTGACAATCTACGCACCTCCGAGCCCACTCTGTGCAGTCTTTGTTTATAGATGGCCAGACATGTCGTTTCGCGACCTCTTGTACTAGATTCTGTGTACTGTGTTGACTACTGCTTTGCAAACCTGTGCTGGAACGAATAGTCTTGCTGTTAGCGTCTAAATATTGCAGAGTTGTAATATGTCATTGTCTCATATTTTGATTAGTTTCAGCTTTAGCAAGGTTTCACCTTAAGTTTTTCTTCCTTGGTCTGTTTTCTATGCCTCTGCTAAAACGTGGTGGATTAGTTTAGTTTGAACATCTTTGCCGCAAACGGATACATCGGCCACGAGGTTCTTTTCTCCAGATACATGCTGAATATCGGTGATAAATTGGCTGATGAAGCCTGGATAGGAAAACTGTATTGTCTTGAGTGCATTTCTGGTCCTTTTTCTGAAACGTATACGTAGCCGGTTCGTCATCGGTAAGGATTGTGAATGTGCCCACTTCCACCGTGTGTTAAAACTGCTTGTCAGCTTAATAGATTGACAAAAACTTACGGTCATAAGCTGAATACTTTTTATGAGTTGCGCTTTATTTCGTGAAGAAAACGCTAGTGCCTGCCAACTGCATTTCAGTTTTTTCTGCAACGCTGTGGCGACGGATATGTTAGATACATCACATACAATAAAGAGTGAGCGAATTAGGTAGCTTCCTAATATTCATGAATGTGCCTGCGGTGCATGTGCCTGCGGTGTCCATAGTGACAGTGTCTGGATTGATGACTACGCCGTGATAGTGTAAACGTTTATATAGCAACTCGAGATGCAGGAGGTGTTATTATCAAGAGGATGATGCTATTAAAGTGCCGCGAAATGTAGAAATCAAAACTTCATATCACACAATACTTGCCCAACTGCGTCGTAATAGTCTTTTTCGGTGTGTCATTATCTAATTTTGTTACCCAGTTGACGGCTAGGCTTAACTAAATGTATTTGGGAAATTATTATCTTACTAGTAATATTTTGTGCAAAGTCTTGTATCCACGGGGTATCCATTCAGTGTTAGGTACTCTCCGTCACCATATAGTAGCTGAAGACTAGCTGCTCTTAGATGGTCTGGCAGTCTCAAGTTTCAGCATAGCGTTAAATACAGTTTTCGCGAGGTAATCTGGTGACGTGTTCGATGGGTTACGGGCTGTCCAGGCGTTGTCCTGATTTTGTGCTAGGTAGCGTGTTTGACTAGTCTTTCTGGTGTTGGATTTTAGGACGTCCAGATATCTTGCCATAAGCTGGCGGTATAAGGCGGAGCCGGTAGTGAGTTTGACGCTGGGCGTATCTTCGGTGATTGGTGTTTTTACTGGTTTACTAAGACGTGTTGTTCCGTCGACCAGATTTTTATGTAGAACGTCAACAGTTAGATCACAAAAACCAAGAAAGTCGAGGCAGATATTACGTTTCGCGGGTGACCAATCTTAAGAGTCAACCTGACCGTTCTAAAAGATTTTGCTGATTCCCTCGATGCTGATAATACGTACGACAAAGTTTCGAATTTAAGTTCCCGGATATACACACAAATTGGCACCAATGTCCATTAAAAAATGTTTATTCAATGTGGTAGTCTGTAAGTAAATACTGGAACCTGTGAGAAACACTGATAAGTACACTTGGAGAACCCAATTCACCATAACACATTTTTAAAGACCTGACGATCATTTTACTAACAAAGCTGACGTCATCATTGGACTAAATATTCACATAATGTGGGATTGAAATTTCTGGCGGTCACTGAAGAGGGCGCGCATTAAGGCGGAATTGCTGGGTTAATAATAACACTTTTAAGCTGTGCTGTTTTCACATAAGTTGGTTTCTGTAGGTCTGCGCTTGCTTAATTTGCTGCCAGCTTCATAATCAAATCAGATGGTTTGGATATTTTGTTGAGACTTAGAACTTTATGAGCCACAAAAATAGCATGAATGCTTGTCGTCAAATGCACAATTTAGAGCGTCATCACTAAGCCCTTGTAAATATCTAAGAAATGGTGTGGGTTTCCAGTTACCTAACTCCGCACGTTCGAGAAAACGCCGCGTTTATTCTTCTTGATATAAGTCGCTCATTTAGCTCAGTCTTTAAAGTATCATTGGCGTTTGACATTTACAAAAGTGTATCTACTTACAGGTGCGTAATGTGGTGTGAGCACCCCTATCACAAGTCCAATTTTTCTAGCCACAGGGCAGTCCAGATGTAACTTTTTCTTAGCAAGAGAAACACTATTTTGTGGGTGGAGAAAATAATGGAGGTAGTCGTAATGCGACGCTGCCAACTGATGTGTTGATTTGATTTACTGGTTTATATGCTGTGCCATCTGCTGGAATTTTGCATTATAGCTTGAATAGCACAATAAATTAAACTGAAACTATTTTTTCGATGATTTGCCCTGCAAGATTGGCACTCTTTTAACTTTCAGTCACATTTTAGTCATTACTTCATCATGTCATGGTTATTTCGTTTACTCGTCTGTTTCATTTACTTTTCGCTACCTTAATTATACCGGCTTCATGCAGAGTACAAATATAATCACGAACCTGTAAACTTAACAAATTATCAAACGCAAAACATATTCATTTCTAAGAACAAAAACAAAATGATTAGTTAGGTAAAGAGTTAAGTTATTTGGAGCAAGACTAGTTAGCTAACTTGTAAATTGCGTGGTAAAAGTGCTACTCGTCATAACCATTCAGACACTGAGTCAAGATCAAACACAAAAACTTTTAAACACTGGAAAATTCATGATTTTAACTGAATTAACTGAACTAGCTAAACTATTAACCCAAATCACCCCCTTTTTAATCAAAGGTATAGGGGAGGTGATATAACGTGAGAAGTAATATTACGTAGAATTTGAATACTTAACTGTACGTTACGTTACGTAAAAAATCGGCCACGTTGCAAAGCGTGTCTAACACCCTCCGAAAGGCGAACCGTGGAGACATTCAATTTGCTCAAACACGCCACAATCTCGATTGATGTTAATTTATAGTATGTACGGAAAAATAATACGATGTTTCCACTGTGAATTGAACCCGGGATCATTGGGCCCAAACACACATTCCTACCCCTGGACTACTGTGGCTTTAACAATATTGTTGCATGCTCTTTATTTATGACACTGATATAAAGACAGATAAATCCGACGCGACTCTGTTTGCCAACCACCAGCGTCGACTTAATGTTGACATGTTGTCCCAATCCGGGTTCGCGTCTTAGGCAAAGCAAATACATTTGTTCTGCTTGAGAACGTTTAAAAGGATCTTACCATTCCATACTATTTCTTTAATCATCCCGATAACGGCCTCAGTGGTTCAACCGATACAGCAAATTAAAAATTAATAAAACAAAATTAAATCACTCATAAAAACATTTTTTCTGACTTTTTATGAGCCACAAATATTATGTTATAACATTTTCCATTCTAACTCCAATTTACTATAGTTTTTGTGCTGAAAATATTTAAGTTAGGAAGCCCAAACTGTCTTTAGAAACATTGATAAAGCTGTCAATGATGAAAATATACGAAGATCTTGACACTAACTAGTCAAACACTTTTTGTTTCTTGCTTCTATAGCATTGTAGTCATCTACTATACGAGAATCATAATATTTCACAAAGTAACTGTTTATGGCACTTAATTCTATATAAAAGACCTTTTTAAAATATGGACCATAAATAATATACATTTCATTAAATATGTCACCTCAACAAAGTAGTTCTTTTGTGTGCTTTCTTCTGTCGGCCGTTGAGCATAACAGGTTGGTTCCCACAAAACATAAGTGGAGGTTTGTTATGCTTAGACACCTATATTAAGTCGGGAGCTGGCACTTAAAGAACCATTTATGACAACATCTGAAGTATCAACAATAGATTTCACAAACCATTTCTCTTCGAATTTATTCATTTCATTTAATTTTTAACACAAATGTGGATAAGGAGTACTAAATAAGAAATATTATAATAAAATAAAGCTTCGTTTTAAAAGGTCCTTGGCATAATATGTGACAGACATTTTAGAAAGAAACATCGAAAATAGCGCTGAATATACATATTATTTTAAATAATTTAGGAGGGTAATTTTAGGTATCCTGGAACTTTTCCAGCAATCAAAATTTAGTTGCTTTGATTGCGTTAGTTGCGTTGGTAACGCCGATGATGTTTTGTAAATCAGGGATAAAAAATTGACACTCAAAAGTCGAATAGTGGCAAAACTGTGCAGTTTTGAAAACGGCATGATAAGAATTTTGATAAAAAAAGGTTATATATATATATATATATATATATATATATATATATATATATATATATATATATATATATATATATATATATTGCTATGGTATTCTACTTTATTTTATGGGTAGTATATACCTGCAAACATTTATTATAGAGCTGAGAACATATGTCCTAATCATCAGGTTGGGTTCCTTATAATTACAGCTAGCTTCTACTAATTAAAATTCACTAATATGTGTTATTTAAATTCATTTATTGATTTTCACTTGATCAAAATTATTTTCGCTTTGCACAGATAGCTATACAACAATTTTGCTGATTAAATATCAACCAAAAACAATACTTCCGTTAATTACAATCTGTTATACATTCCATTTAATTCATTACACAAATTTTACGGTGTCTATTTGACACACATTAAATACAAACAGAAACGTTTAAAGCATTCATTACATAACATAAATTGAAAAATCCTATTAAAACATTTAATTGTGTCGATATGACACTCGTTAAATACAAAGAGATATTTTAAAACATTCTTTACATAAATATAAATTGAAAAATCCTATCAAAACATTCTGGTAACATTATAACTAATTACACAATTAATTAAA
Organism: Tillus elongatus; assembly: GCA_964006375.1. Taxonomy (NCBI): domain Eukaryota; kingdom Metazoa; phylum Arthropoda; class Insecta; order Coleoptera; family Cleridae; genus Tillus; species Tillus elongatus. The sequence goes on from OZ023268.1 coordinate 51,489,241, forward strand.
CATGGATACTACATAATCAATATACATCGATAATTCTACAGAGATCACGGTCTCTTTCCGTTTATTTCAAACAAAATTTTTGTTTTTGAAATTTATTAGCACAAAAATATTTGATTGGTGCTGTTAAAATGGTGAAATTCAACCCGCACTGGTCAATTTAGGAAAAGGTAACACTTACTGACATATTTTCCATTGGATTATTTATTGTTCTTCCATTAATGTGGCCCTTGATTAATTATTATTTTTTTTCTAATTTGTCCATGCCATAATTTACTGTCCATTTATTGATTATTAACGGATTTACTTCGTTAACATATTGATATATTTATTCCATAGTCGTAGCACTCTGGATGTGTTTTATACTCTCCCTTCGATGCACTCTGGAATCTCTTATGTCAACTTACATAATTATGACGATGATCACCTGGTCTGGTAAAGTGATACTGATGATTTCACTGGATGGAAAAGACAAGACAAGCCCGGACCCTCTCGGACCGTTGCTTTTATTAACTCTCCTACAGGTGAAAAAACGCTATTGTTCGTCACACCACCTGTGTTTAAGTTTTCCGTCAAACCTTTTGTGTCTTTTGACGTTTTTTTCTTCCGCGCACATCACCTTAATATTCTACAAACTTTTGTTTTTTATAAATGACCTCCGCTCTTTTACTACATTGAGTCTTTAGCTAGCTTGGTCATATCTATTTTTTTTTATACAATAAAATCAACAGAACTACAATTATATTATCTACAATCTCATTCTCCCTACAAAACTGAAGCATTGTTCTTGGTTTCTTTGTGGATATTTCTAGAATATATAATTTTTTATTACTCGAATGTAACTTAACATCGAGGGTTGCTACATGGGTCACTGACATTCATGTCGGGCGTTGACATCTCCTGCCAAAACTCTTTCATTGCTACATTAGGGTGTATACATTTATTTTATATATACTAGTATGCATAAATTTCCCGTTTTCCCATTAAAATTTCGTAATCTTTCCTATCATTTGCTATCTATAGCAATTCCCCCTTTCTAAAAGTGAGTCTGGATACTGTTTGCTAGTCAGATCATCTTTATTCATTGACTAAAATATTTTGTTCATAATCGCCTTTTTTGACATTCCAAAATTTTATTTTATTCTAAATCGACTTTTATGACATTTCAATCATTACAACCCTTTATTTTATTTAAAATTGCCTTTCATGACATTCTAATATTAAAACTCTTAAATTTAATTCATAATCGACTTGTATGACACTTTAATAATTAAAACATTTTATTTTATTCAACACCGCTTTTTATGGCTCACCAATTGGTTTTATATATTTCTCTCTTTTGGCAAATCAATTGATTGTTCTATATGATCTAAATTTATGCCATCCCCTGGTTATTTCGACTTATTTAACGTTCCCTCAGAATTCATTTCAATAAATGACAGTTATTGGTATTTTTATTTGTCATATTTTTATGGGGTTTCTTTCCTTTCAATCTTATTTCATTATGCTAAATTATTATATCTTTATACTACCATGGAATAGGACTATGTAATACTTCTTTTATTTATCAACTTCTAATAATTTATCTTTTCTACATAACACATACGGTCTCCCTACTTCTGACTTTTCACATACCCCCTATACATATTTCACTATTACTTGCATCATATTATATTTTTATTATTCATTCTATATACTTTCAATATTCTTTTCAACATTCTGTTCACATATATACTTCAATAATTCGGGACCGACCTCTTTGGGATCGCCCATATACTATACTTCATTTTAAATGACCGATATCTTTGTATCGTTAATCATTCTACTTCACATATATACTTCAATAGTTCGGGACCGACCTCTTTGGGATCGCCCATATACTATACTTCATTTTAAATGACCGATATCTTTGTATCGTTAATCATTTTACTTCACCTTTTTCATATTTCAATCTTATCGCTACACCATCTATACAAATTCTTTCCTATCAATCCGACCCTTATATGTTCTATCTTTTTGCTAATTATAATTATTTCTCGGTACTTAACCGGTTTCTGTCTTTTAGACCTTTTACATATTTTTCTCGTCTACTGATTCCATGTTTCCTATTACTCAATAATAATACTAATAATTTTCTATTTTATTTTAACTTATTTCCCCCTTTCTACCGTTGAATTATGATTATATTAATTGACTTATCCAATAACTGCATCTAATTCGAGCTTTGCTCCTTATTTATTATCACTTAAATTTTTTAATGAAATTTCGCTTTTCTGATTCGTATTTCTTTGGGTCATTATTTAAATGCCTACTTGTTTTATTTTCTATACTCAGGGTATAAATTCTTCGGGTTATTTGAATGCCTACTTGTTATATTTTCTGTACTCAGGGTATATATATTTTGCGTAATTATTTATATTTTAAATTGACCAACTTTTCATCATATAGTTCTAACTAATCAATTTTATTTATTTTAGGAGAAATTTCTTTGTCTGGTAATTTTATTATTTATTTTGTACATTAAAATTCGTCTATTCGGCATGCGATTATCCTTTTCATTGCTTAGGTCATATCGGATTCGATCAAATTCATGCAGATTAATTTTTCTTAATTCTATGTTTTTTCTTCTTGCTTCTTATATTAAAATTATTGTAATTACAACATCGTGTCTTGTTATTTAAATTATTATGCCAAATATGTCTGTTCTGAATTTCCGGCTTATAGCTTTTAAATTTATTATAATTTCCAGAATCTTTGTTTTTATAAAATTTCTGACTATGATTGTATTTGTATTTATTGTGAAAATTATTGTTTTTAACGAAAAGGTTTCTAAATTTATAATTGCGGCTATTGCTATTATTCTCTACATAATTTTTATTACATTGAAGCATAGTTTCTTGTTTCTGATCACTTTCAATTTTGATATAGTAAAAATAATGTGTTGCCGTTATTAATTTTTCTTCGGCAGTATATACGAATTTTTCCGGGCTCATTTCTAGTATATTTTCGTCCGGTAGTAATTCCTCTTCTATGTATTTTTCTGGGCTTGTTTCTGGTATATTTTCTTCGATTTTAATTAGTTGTTCCTCAGTTTCCTGCTCGACTCGGGCTTCATTTCCGTCAATTGGCTCCACACGCGTTTCGACCTTTTTAATGTCGTACCTCATCATTTCCGTTTCTTCCTGTATTTCGTCAAGGCACGACTGTATTACCGTGTCCAGTTCCGTCTTGATTATTTCATGGGTTTCTTGGCATTTTTCTAGCGTTACTGTTACCTCAGTGTCCAGTTGATAAATTTTATTCACTTCTGTTAAAATCTCCGTTTTGTTTTGTTGTTTTTCCAACTTGTCAATATCTTGTTTAATTTCGTTTTTATGTTCTTCGAATTTATTATTTATTTCTTTTCCCCATTTGGAAATTATGTTGTTGTTTTCTTTTAATTTATTAATTATGTTTTTTTGGTTTTCCTCCAATTTGTTGTTGTTTTCTTCGATTTTCTTGAACAAAACGGCGAATAACTTCTCCATTTTTGATTCTTGCCCAATTGGTTTATCACTTTCTAACTGTTTTCCCCCGGACATGTTCAAGCTTGATTTATTTAATTTCCTTGTGAATTTAAAATTTAATTGTCCGCCTTTCTAAGCTTTGACCCTTTCAAATACACCACCTATATTTATTTTTCATAAAACAATTGGTTATATGTGCAACTTACTGTTTCATATTAAAATATCATACGGTATTAGAATTTTTGCTAATTTTCAATAAATTGGTTGAATTGATTTATTTTAACTATACTGTATTTAAATGAGTCGTGCTAATTTATTTTAAATTGGTTTACTTCTAAATCCCTTGTGTTAAAATACTATTACGTTTTTATGAAAATTTGCTTTATTCTAACGTAATCAAAATTTTATTATAATTTAACAGAAACCCTGTATTTGTGCCAATCATGTGCTATATTGCGAACAAATGTTTATTTTATTAAAATTTTCTATGAAAATAAATTTATTTTTGGCACAAAAAATTTTTTATGCACCACTGTTGGGCCGCCATTTTGCTAATTTCTTGGCGGACCAACTTGATTTTAAGTTATGATGGTTTGAAACTAATTTTTTTTTTCTATGAAAATAAATTAACTTAGACCAAAAAAAAAAATTTTGATAATTATATGATTATGTATTTTTTTTAAAGCCCTTTAGTTGCGGCGCCATTTTGCTATGGTATTCTACTTTATTTTATGGGTAGTATATACCTGCAAACATTTATTATAGAGCTGAGAACATATGCCCTAATCATCAGGTTGGGTTCCTTATAATTACAGCTAGCTTCTACTAATTAAAATTCACTAATATGTGTTATTTAAATTCATTTATTGATTTTCACTTGATCAAAATTATTTTCGCTTTGCACAGATGACTATACAACAATTTTACTGATTAAATATCAACCAAAAACAATACTTCCGTTAATTACAATCTGTTATACATTCCATTTAATTCATTACACAAATTTTACGGTGTCTATTTGACACACATTAAATACAAACAGAAACGTTTAAAGCATTCATTACATAACATAAATTGAAAAATCCTATTAAAACATTTAATTGTGTCGATATGACACTCGTTAAATACAAAGAGATATTTTAAAACATTCTTTACATAAATATAAATTGAAAAATCCTATCAAAACATTCTGGTAACATTATAACTAATTACACAATTAATTAAACATGGATACTACATAATCATAATACATCGATAATTCTACAGAGATCACGGTCTCTTTCCGTTTATTTCAAACAAAATTTTTGTTTTTGAAATTTATTAGCACAAAAATATTTGATTGGTGCTGTTAAAATGGTGAAATTTAACCCGCACTGGTCAATTTAGGAAAAGGTAACACTTACTGACATATTTTCCATTGGATTATTTATTGTTCTTCCATTAATGTGGCCCTTGATTAATTATTATTATTTTTCTAATTTGTCCATGCCATAATTTACTGTCCATTTATTGATTATTAACGGATTTACTTCGTTAACATATTGATATATTTATTCCATAGTCGTAGCACTCTGGAGGTGTTTTATACTCTCCCTTCGATGCACTCTGGAATCTCTTATGTCAACTTACATAATTATGACGATGATCACCTGGTCTGGTAAAGTGATACTGATGATTTCACTGGATGGAAAAGACAAGACAAGCCCGGACCCTCTCGGACCGTTGCTTTTATTAACTCTCCTACAGGTGAAAAAACGCTATTGTTCGTCACACCACCTGTGTTTAAGTTTTCCGTCAAACCTTTTGTGTCTTTTGACGTTTTTTTCTTCCGCGCACATCACCTTAATATTCTACAAACTTTTGTTTTTTATAAATGACCTCCGCTCTTTTACTACATTGAGTCTTTAGCTAGCTTGGTCATATCTATTTTTTTTTATACAATAAAATCAACAGAACTACAATTATATTATCTACAATCTCATTCTCCCTACAAAACTGAAGCATTGTTCTTGGTTTCTTTGTGGATATTTCTAGAATATATAATTTTTTATTACTCGAATGTAACTTAACATCGAGGGTTGCTACATGGGTCACTGACATTCATGTCGGGCGTTGACATCTCCTGCCAAAACTCTTTCATTGCTACATTAGGGTGTATACATTTATTTTATATATACTAGTATGCATAAATTTCCCGTTTTCCCATCAAAATTTCGTAATCTTTCCTATCATTTGCTATCTATATCAATATATATATATTCTTCATAATTTTTCTTTTTTGGTCAGCGATTAAATATTTATCGTTGAAAGGTTTATCGTACACATTTTTGCTGATATGTTAGAAACCTTAGTTCTTTTAGTCTTCTCATATAAATAAAAAATGCGGAATTTGAAAGATAACGATCAAATGTCAAAGATAACAATTGCTTTGTAAGACCATGTTCTGTGTACAGCCAGTAAAACATTGATTCCCACCGGCATAAGATCTTGAAGCATCGAGAAAGTGACCCAATACGTATAGCAGAAACCTGAAATGATTGAACGCTGATCAAAGAGGGTGCTTGGTAAACAATGTCGAAGGAAATGTGCCACTATTTTGAAGATGCCTCAAGCTTTTTGCGCTGCTTGTCACTATGGACGCAACGTGGGTCCATCACTATTATCCAGAGACTATAGAGCAATCAAAGGAATGGAAACATTTCGGTTTTTTACGGCCGAAGATATTTCATAATCAAAAGTCAGCTGGAAAGGTTCTTGTTCCTTTTTTTTTAACAGAAGTGGGATAATGTTGCTATATTTTCTGGCACAAGGTAAAACTGTTACGATAACATGCTACGGCGAGTGTTAAACTAAATTACGCGTGAAATTTATGCTAAAAAACGTCGAGTAACACTGACCAAAGGTGTGCCCTTTTTGCAAGACCCTGCTCACAAGTCGTTTAATCCACTGAAATCAACCAATATGACTGGTTTTAAGTTGTTTGATCACCTGATCTATTCCCCAGAATGAGCAGCATCAAATTATTCATTCCCAACGCTCAAAAAACATTTAAAAGATTAACGATTTTTGACAAACAATGAAGTCATATGTGCTCTTAAGGAGTGTCTTAAAGACCAAAGAGGGAGAAAGAGCGAGGAGAGGGGGTTCTCGGTGCGCAGGTGCTACTCCAAATACCGCTTTCTCACATTTGGCCTCATTTCTTTTGATCAAAGGGTTGAGATTCTTCGCTTCTTCCTTCCGTACTACCATCGACACTGCTCTTTGGAAACAGCTTTTCTAGTTCCTCTAGTCATTACATTTGAATGACAAACTCCAGCTGGTTAAAATGCTCCTGACTTCAGTGTCAAATTACCCACTTGTTGAATAGTTCACTGCGATCCCCCTTTCTAAGCTTAAAAGACATGATGAACTTGATATAGATGTAAAGACCTCTTCTCTGGCTTCACAAGTGCTTGTTTTTTCTCTGCAACTGGTTTTACCTTACTGCGTTGCCAAGCAGGAGATCATTAAATTTTTATGCACCCATGACAATCGTACATAAAATTCCGTTACTTTGTTAGGGGACTTTGATCCAGAAATTCCCTAAAAATAAAATAAAAATATAGAGAAGAAACCAGGAACATGTGGAGCCAGATGTGAAGTCTCAACATCTATATTTAATATTAAACGGTTTCACCAGGTAAGCGCTCATTTTCAAAAATCTACTGGTTACATTTCTCTAGGGATAAGTCTGCCTTGAATGCATTCCAAAATTTAGATTATATGAAAAGAACAGTGATTCGTAGTGAACTGTTATATAACTGGAAAATTTGACAGTGAAGCTGTGCGAATTTTGGCTAGTTAGAGTTTCTCTTTTAAATGTGATGAGTGTAAGAGGTAAAAATGTGTGCTTTTTCATAAAAACGAATCTGTCATGAGTTAAGGAACTAATAAAGCCATTTATGAAGATCAATTTCGATGGTAATATTTATAGGAAAGGCAGATGTATCTAGCTTTTCTTTTGTAATCAAGAAATATTAGGTTGACAATGATACATGAATCTCCTTGCTATAAGGTGAAGAGTTCGCTTCTGGATGGCATCTAAAAGGAACAAAGTGGTCTTATGGGCAGCACGTCAGACACGAGAATATATTCAAACTGTGGATCTATATGTGCCTTACACATTATAAGATGCTGCTGTGGTAAAATAGACTTTGCCCTTCATGCACCGTTTCATAAAATAGGCCCTTCATGAAACATCTTATAAAATAAGAAATAAATTGTATTCTAAAAATATTTTTTAAAATACTTAACATTTTTTAGCAAATTATATAAATTACTCCTGCCCACTACAATGTTGATATTTTACACATGTCTGTGCATAAAAAAAGCAGTTCTTTATTTGCCTTACAGTACCTACCTAAAGATGTAACTAAATTACAAAGTGCGCTCGTTCACCAGTAAGTAGATGCTGCATTATCGAATCCCACGATCACAAATAAAAATGATACAAACACTTTTATTGCTATATGACTACGAACACGAGATGTGCAAGTTAACGACCGCAACATTTGTCATACAGTTGTTATTTTACAGATGCTATTGCTTCTTAACATGCAAACGAATGGACATCTCTATACATGATTTGATTTTATAACGCGAAATATTTATACTAAATGCAATCTTTATGTTATACACATTTCATGCACACCTACCCTACACGATATGCTGCTGAATTATTGGGATATAACTAATTCGCGTTGTATCTACAACGTAAATCTATAATCATATTTTTATACCTAAACTTGAGGTCAACGATATTTTCCATTTCATTATGCCACCTTAAAAGTTTGTTCTAGAATAGTTCTTAAAATAGTCTGGATGACTGAAAGGACTCTTATTTCAAAATTAAATGCAAGATATATACGTTTTTTGCTTAAAAATTGATTGCAGAAATTATAAACCTACTATTTTGTATGTGTACAAATCCATACCTACCTAAATATTATAAACTTAAATAATTTTTTTATTGTAATTAGTTGCTGTTATTAAGTGAGGCATATCCGGGAAAATAGGTAAGTAAACTATTAAAACAACTAAAGATATAAGTTGTGGTTTAGAAGCAAAACATTCTGCCCATTTGGGACATTAGGAATTTCTAATTCCATAAATATTAAGTAATTTTTTTAATGCCTTTCAAAACCAATTAATTGAATCCATTCATTTGAAATCGACTAATATCCTAAAACTTCAATGCTTTCTATTACTATGTGAAAAAATCTAAATTTTAACTTCAGCAATATAATAACTTTGTAAGGGCAAACATAAAAAATGCCGACTAATTTCAATATTCAATATACTATTATTCCACTAGATTTAAATTGGGAATACATGTGACGTATTTCCGCTTCACTCTCTGATTGGTCGAGAGTTACCATGCAATTCAAAAACGGTATGGAGTAGTAAATCTGCCCTCAACGAACTGGGCAGCTGTAATGAGGTGTCGCTGGTCTGGATACCGGGTCATTCGGACCATGATGGCAATGTTGCGGCCGGCGGGCTTGCTAGGAGTGGTGTGGTGCCCAGAGGGACTTTGTCGGACCAGAACTGGTGCTGGGGATAACATCATGCACAGCAAAACGCATCTTAAAGACCTGGACAGAAAATGACAATCCAGCATTGGCAAAATCTGCCAGGATTAGCTCACTCTAAGGCCTTCATAAATGGACTGTCTGAGTCAAGGGCTAGAAAACTTCTAGAGCTAAACAGACAACAACTGAGTACTCTAGTCGGCCTGTATACAGGACACTGCCGCTTGCGGCACCACATGCACCGAATTGGAGTCGGTCAGGAAACTGAGTGCCGACTGTGCATGGAGAGCGACGAGACAGCAGAGCACGTACTGTGTTCCTGTCCGGCGGCGGACAGGACTAGATACCTGCTCTTTGGCAAGACAAAGCTTGCTCCGGAAGATCTGGATCAACTTTCGCCCACAAAGATTATCGACCTCTGCAGGAGGCTGGCTTTTTTGGGCGAAATATATACCATTAGGCGTGAGCCACAATAGACATTATGGTCGCGGTGGAGGGACCGGTATGGCCCACTCACATTAAAATCTAACCTAACCTACCATGCAACCTCTTTAATCTATAAACCTTGCACAAGTATAGGTTATATTAGAAACAAAACCAGATTTCACCAATATAACTTTATTATTTGAAAAGGTACAAAAATTGTCCGAAAATAAACTTAAAATATTCTCGAAAAAACTGGCCTGATTGTCCTTGCCAACGAATCTCCTCAAGCTATTTATACACCCGCCATGATACAATTATTCATAAATACCTTTTTGAAAAAATATCCCACAAAAAAAGTTTACAAGAAAATTTGCAAACAATTTCTTTCACAATAATTAGCTATGCTTACGCGAAAATTATATTTTTTATCAAAATTTGCTAAACAATTTTTATAGAACAATTCAAAAACTTTGTTTTACAATAAGTTATTAAACATTTATCATTAATCACCAACATTTCAGAAATTAATTACAAAAACGGATTTCTACAAAAACAGTAAAACAATTTCTGCGAAAACTCAAAACAATACAGTAAACTCAAATTTTATACCTAATCTGTAAAGAAAATTGAAAAAAATGGAAGTCTTAAAGTTATTTTTTTCGTTTTCCTGAAAAATTTAACCGGTGGAAATAAAGGAAAATATAATTGGAAAATTACTCGTATTTTTATGTAACAAGCTGACAGAAATTATAACGTTATTTAAGTCTGTCACTTTGAAGTTTCATTTGACATTTGTGATAACAATTTATCAACTACTTATATATTACGAAAATGTAAACATAGGTAATTGTACCATATTAATTATTTTTTAACTCTTTTGTGCCAAAGTGAATTCAAATATTTTCGTATTTTTGTTGGAAAATTCCTTAAATAATCACATAACCTGATCGGCTTTTGGAATTGAATAAAAGACTGAAAAAAAAAACTGATCCCTATATAAAACATGGTCTGCTATTATAAATGTCAATATTTACAAAAAACTCGTTTGGTATAGGAAGTGTTATACAAAAGTTGAAGCAGAGGGCTTGCCTTTTACTACCGAGACAAAAAATACAGGCTGTTTCTTTTGAAGAATTGAGTTAAGGCAGTTTAATGTTGATAGCTTATTCGCTGTTTATTATTTCAAAAAATGTAACAGTCATTGAAAATTCTTCAGTCAGCAATTCTTCAGCCAATATGGTTCAGCAACCTACTTACTTTCCTCGCATCCCAACGCACGGCTCAAATGCGTTGGATCTCCTTCTTACTACAAATCCTGACTGCTATAAGATATCTGTCACCGCCCCCTGGGTCGCTCAGACCACGGCATGGTCAATGCTTACTGTGCAATGCAACCCGAGGTCACACGATCATCACACCCACGTATCGTTTGGCACTACAACTCCGCGAACTGGGACGAAATGCGAGATTACTTTTCCTCATTTCCATGGGCGTCTGTCTGCTTCTCTCATCCTGACCCTTCTGACATCTCACAAAACGTCACCGAAATTATCCAAGCTGGCATGGAATTATTTATTCCCCGTACACAGAAAACCTCTGCAGCTAATCAAAAGCCCTGGTTCTCTAAATCCTCTGATAAGGCCAGACTTGAAAAGGTCAAAGCTAACAAAAAGCTTCTACACAATCCCAGTCCAGAAAATCGTCAAGCATTTAACGACGCAAGGAACCGCTATGTCCGCATTCTTTCTGAGGCAAAAAAATCGTTTAATAGCCACATCAAAAACAAAGTCCTCTTAAGCTCCAGCGGCAGCAAACCCTTCCGGACTCTTGCCAGATCTATTGGAAATAATTTCTGCAAGAGCACGTTTCCACCTCTTGTCTCAGGGGATGAAATTGTTTCTACGGCCCTGGGCAAGGCTGCACTTTTTGCCTCGTTGTTCGCCGGCAATTCTACTCTCAACCCACCTCCAAATGTTCAACCACCAACAGTCCCCAATATCACGCATAAAATAACGAATATCACTTTGAAAACTAAAAAGGTACGAAAGATGCTCTCTTCTCTTAATACCAGGAAAGCCTTTGGCCTTGACGAGATCCCTGCAATTGTTCTCAAAAAATGCGCAACAGAATTTGCTCTTGTCCTGACTCGTCTGTTTCAGACATCTTACAATAGAGGCATAATCGCTAGTAACTGGAAAACTGCTCGAGCACAACCTGTTTCAAAGAAAGAATCCAAAGCGCTTCCTAGCAACTACAGGAAACATACACCGAATTATTAAAATTTCTTGAAAAACACAGTCTAATCCACGACAGGCAGTATGGATTCCGTCAGCGCAGATCAACTGCCGACCTCCTTTCCTTTGTCACCCATTCTTGGAACAAGTCTATGGAACTACACGGTAAATCCCAGATTGTCGCTCTAGACTAGACATATACAAAGCTTTCGACCAGGTCTGTCACGCAGCGCTGCTTAATAAACTACCGGCCTATGGCCTACCACCAAAACTCTGCACGTGGACAGCAAATTTTCTCTCCAACCGGAGCATTTCTGTTGTCGTGGATGGCCATTCCTCTAAACTGTATCCAATTAATGCAGGAGTTCCTCAAGGTTCAGCTTTAGCCCCTACTTTGTTTCTTGGCCACATCAATATCCTCCTCTCTAGCACATCCAACCCAGTTCACAGTTACGCGGACGCACCCTCCACTCAAATATACAATATTCTAAGCCTGTCTCTTTAGCCCAATTAGATGAGGGTCACAGACTCATGGAGGGTTCTGTCTCCGTGGACCTGGATAAGAGATACACCAGCCCTAGACCCATCACAATAAACAACCAAGTTATTCAAAGTAATGAGTCCTTTTCACTTGTTGGCATTTCTGTGGATCGAAATCTCAATTGGCACCAACATGTCACATCAATTGCAGAAGCGGCTGCTAAGAAATTAGGTTTCCTCTTCCGGGCTCTCAAATACTTTTCACCAGCTAATCTTTATACCTTATATACTTCTCAAATAAGACCAAACCTCGAATACTGCTCCCACATCTGTGGTGCCGCTGCCGCTTCTACACTCGCTATCCTGGACCCCATTCAGAAGAGAGCTATACGTCTCATCGGTGACCCTAAACTCACCCAAAGGCTGCCATCCCTTGCCCACCGACCGTTGGTAATCTCTCTCTCTCTCTCTCTCTCTCTTTTAGATATCTGCACATGCACTGCTCAGAGGAGCTTTCTTCCATAGTTCCTCCACCTGCTGCCCCCAACAGATCTACCAGGGGAACAGAGCGAATGCACCCTTTTACTATCCAGGTCACCAGACATAGAACATTTTGTTATGCCCACTCTTTTGTCCCGAGGACTTCCAAGTTGTGGAATTTCTTGCCGGCACATGTATTTCCTTCTCCCCCGAACCTCCAAACCTTTAAGTCCAGAATTAACAAGTTGCCTCTTTCCTCCTTGTCGACACCCACGGTGCGATAGTATTTAGGCTGTAAGCCCTCGTGGGGTGTTGTTGAAATAAATAAAAATTAAAAAAACACAGTTGGTAGAGCAAATAAAATGATACGACGGCTTAAAAAGTTGATCGTAACGATTTCTCTGAGACATAGGAATCTAGAGCTCTAGAAGTGACAAATAACTTCCCTTCCAGCCGTTTAAGTTCGTTGGCTTTGACCGACAGGGTGAAATTTTTCTGCATTCTGGTTTTCGTTTCGATGTTGAGTTCTTCGCCAAACATTGCTAACCCGACAAGTTATTTAGCAAAATACCAGAGATGTCGCTTGAAAGCCTTGAGAGCCCCATCGGCCACTGGTCAGTCCAGAAACTTCGTTAGTCAGTAAGGAAGACTCGTTCATTCCGCGGAAGCAGACGTTGAAGCCACTTTATATCGTTGTTGATTTTCAACTTCCGCTTTATTATTTCTCATATATTTTGCCATAGATCGTTTCTTTTTTCTGGCTCCTCGTTCTGCAAGATTTTTGCCCTTGCTGCCAAACCTATTCTGCCCTTTTTTCAGTTGCACATATTTTTCAACCTCTAAATATGGTCCGTTTTGGCTGATTTTTTTTGCAACATGTATTTCAGTCAAACAAAAGTAATTTTGAAAAAAAAATTACGTTCTTTTTTGGACCACCCTAATATATAACACAAAAAATCTAAAACTATCTTGGGATATGTGTTGTGGGTGGCCTGTTTCGCGCTCATGTGAAGAAATGTTTTCAAAATTCAAAAGCAGGGATATCCTTATTGGTGATTTTTTCTACGAAAATTCACTTAAAAGTAAAAGATGAACAGCTAACAAATTCGTTCCATTTAAAAAATCTCAAGGAATTGGTGGAATATATCCATTTATAAATCAAAAATAAGATGTGTTTACTACCACATCCATTTCAAATCCTTAGAGCCTATCCACTTACAGAAAACAAGTATTGGCTAGCCTTAACGCCAAAGTAATATAGACCGATAAGCCTGCCTTTCTTTCTAGTTAAACGAAATATTAAGCGGAAACCCCTTTGTTGGTTGATGGTACCCATACTATCCAGGGAAATCAACAGACCTAACACTGGATGATTTAAGCACACTACTCTCGATACCTCTGGAAGATTTTGGATATACAATGAGCATTCAACAACACAAAAATCCACTCAATGACTAATCTTAGGCGTATTAGTGGCGTAATGATCTGCTAGTGGATTAAAGCGAGCTTATACGAAAGCATCATAATATTCCAAGCAGGCGAGGCCACAGCCACAGCAAAAGGGGTTTACTTGAGAAGGAACTTTTAAAAACCTTCCAGCAGAGGAAGTTTAATCTTGTGTATATGTAGGTGATCTGGTGCTGATTGTTAGGGGGCGATTTTCTAAAACAGCATCAGATCTTTCTTAAAAGGCTCCATATATGGTAGACGCGTAGTATAGAAGCGAAGGATTGTCCAGAAATCCCCAAAAATTCACAGTGGTTGCCTTCACTAATGTAAGGGTACGGAAATGCCTTGAACTTTTGTTGTTTAATCAGATAAAAAATATATTTGTGGGAAAAGTAAAATATCTAGGAGTTTTCTTCTACCCAAATACCTAAATTTAAAAAATCACACATAATGCAATAATTGTACAGAGAAGACGCAAACAAATGTGTGGTTACAATTGAACGTAAACGTCTATATCATCTTACTAATTTACACAAATCAAATAAGGTCCATAATAACATATGGATCGGTGATATGAAAATACAGCAAGACTGGCGATCAGGCAAATAAGTGCTGTACAAAGGGTTGCTTGTCTGTGCGCCCTGGCGCCATGCGGATCATCTGACGACAGCATTGGAATTCCTTGTAGACCTACCTCTACTACACATATCTATACAAAGCAAAATACACTGAGTGTCGCAGAGGGTGATGCAAAGTCAAACACCAATTAGCGAGCATACGGAGCACAGAATCAGCAGCTTTACAATAAATTAAAGGCAAAACGAATTCAGGGTATGCACACTGACAGAATAGTACCTAGGTACAGCTTTAAAAAAGTCAACATAGGACTACAGAGTGGGAAAGATAGGTAAATGGATTTCCGGTGACAGCACAAATGGTCTGATATACCAACAAATCTAACATGATATCCGGTGTTAAACCAAGTCTTTTCAGAATGAGGCCAACAGCTAAAATTTTAGTAAGCCTAGAAAAACACGTAATATTTCAGGCTGAGATGGCCGTAATACAATGTTACACAAAAATAGTATTGAGCAAGGGCTCTCGAATCAGTCAATTGCCATCCATTTGTATAGCCAAGCTGCTTTTAATGCACTAGGTTTAATGAATGTCAACTCAATTGTAGTGTGGAACTGTCTGAAGAGCCTAATAGAGCTAGGAAGTCAAGATATAGTAGCACTAGCATAAGTTCCAACACATGTGTATCAATAAAAGAATGTTAAGGTAGACAAACTGGTCAAGGACAAAGCGTTCAGATGCCTAATATAACAAGATCTAAGAATAAATGGACTCGAAGCAAAACATTAAAGTTTTACAGTATTTTCTATGAGATCCACTTCTCTCCCTTCCTCCAGCTTTTTTTATTAGGAGAACAATCTAAGGTACTTCTATTGCAACGTGGTTTGCCTTTCACCTAGCTTTTCACTTGGGCGAACCGGGGATATTTTTACGAGGAAACAGTGTAGGCGGTTTCTGACATTTTTTCCAGCAACATGCTTGGAACCACCTCTGAATGCGTAAACCACAAGATAAATGTGATTTCAACTCACAAGAGGGTTACGGAAGCTGTAATGAAAAACGGTGCTATGCTGGGTAAACAGGGTTTAAAGGCAGTATAGCTACAAAATATGAAAAAGCAGCTTATATAGGCCCGACTAGTCTGTTTTTTGCATTTCCTTATATATTTTCCTTTAATTTTCATCCCCGCCCAGCACCCTTGTAACTCTCCTGGAGATTGTTTCCCAATTTTTTTATGGTTTATGGACCCAGGGGTGGTTCCAAGCATATATCTGAAAATTTTGTTCGGGAAGCTGTTCGCGAGATTATCTGCAAATTTACCAGAGTATTTTACATTTGGCAAAAAAAAAAACAGGTAGAGCCTATAGTTTTGATTTTTTCCTGATAGTCACAAATATCATTTATTTAAGAAATTTTGGAAATATGTTACGCTGTATATGTCTCTATTGTTTCCGATTGAAGAAAAAAGATAATCCAATAATTTTCATGTTTTTTTAATTTTCTACAAAATTACTGAAATGGTGAGTCTGGTTCTTGCACCCAACCCTTCGCGTGTTAGTACTTTTGGATAATAGCCATACATTTAATTTACAATGATCAAGCATAGTTTATACACATTTAAAAATAAAAATAACAGTCATGGTTTACTGTGCCACCAAATGTTTTACTACTTTATGAAATATTCACATAAATAAGCAAAAGGATGGCAAGTGAGAACAACATATATGATATATTAGATTTGGGATGAATACTAAAATTAAAACTTTGCGGTATTCACAAAGAACTTTAATATCACGTAACACCGGGGTGTCCATGGGCGTTTCGTCCCGTAAAAAATGACTTCTAACTCCGATAGCTGACAGAAGACCACTGACGGTGCGGTTCGTTTTCTCATTTTCTTAATTCGTTTAACTTTATTTGTAGTTCTTTAGAATGCAAGACAAAGATGCATAAACACAAGTCGAAAAAGTTAGAATGAAAGGTCACAAACAAAGAATGACGAATCATAATGACTTGTATTGCTGTCTATATTATGAAAAATCATTTCAAGTCTACTGTTTAAAATTGCAGGCATCAATTTAGAAAAGAATTTAAATTTCTGTTTATCGTTCATTATATGTTGGTTTTTATCATCTCATTATTTTTCTACCTGTACACTAGACTCCTTGACATATATAAATGATTCATTTAAAGTCTAATGTGAAATGACCATGAAATGGCCCCTGTTCATAATAATTTTAATTAGTCAGCCAGGTTCAAGAAACTGCAGAAACGTCTTGTTTAATCAAGGTGATTAAACGTGAAAAATCAATACCTTGAAAACATAATGGTTGATTTGGGCCGACTTATTAACCAGTTTCAACACCAGATTATAGACTGGAATACTTCTATTTATGATGTATTCATAAAGAAATTTTTAATATTTATATGCACATCACATAACGATTATGCAAATTAATACGCTATTGGAATATTAGTAAACAATTTGATAAACACGTTCGGTCATTATTTAAGTTGACAATAATTATAAGAGAATACAGAATAAATAAATAAGATAGCAGTTCCAAACGTATAGAGTTAGGCATCATAAAAAATGATTTAAAAAAGCTGACACAGCAAGTGCGTTATTGTGGCGAATTTTCATAAAAATAGTCAGTTATTTAAACTTAAATAAAGATTAAAGTTAGGCATGTGGTCAAACTTGTGCTTAAAGATAAAAAAATAAAAAAACGTGTGAACGCAGCAAGTGCGTTATAGTAGTGAATTTTCATGGAAGTGTTTTTGTTGTTAAATAAGTTTTTTTTTGTAACGAAAGACCTCAAATTTAGTGAAAGTATAACCTTTAAAACAACCACGTACCATAAAAATAACTTTATTTCTGAAAAAATACAAAAATTTCCTGAACATAAACTTCAAATTGTCACAAAAAAACTGCTCGGACTGTCCTGACCAACGAAATTATCCCAGCAACTTAAACAAAAACTACACCTGCCAAGATACAATTATTTACAAAAAGCTTTCGACAGAAATAAAAAAAAGGTTTACATGACAATTTGCTGACAATTTATTTCACGAAAATTCGCCATTTTGTTTACAAGTAAACCTCACACGAAAATTTGAAAAACAAATTTTTTAACGAAAAGTCGAAAAAACTTTTTCACGTTAATTCGCAAATATTTTGTTAGCATAACTTATTAAACAATGATTATTAATTACCAACGTTACACAAATTTGAGAAGAAATGATTTCTGCGGAAACACAAAAAAAGTCTGAGGATAACTAACAAAATATTTTTAAACGGAAATTTGCTAAAAAAATACATGAAATTCGTATTATATACCTACCTGTCCGTAATAAAAAATATAAAAAAGTTATTTTTAAAATTTTTCACGGAAATTTGAAAAGTAAGAAAAATAAAAGATGAAAAATATTCATATTGAATTAAATACGAACTTTCTTTAAGTGTGTTACTTTGAAGTTTCATTTGACATTTGTGAAAACAATTTATCAACGACATACTACTTCTATAATATGAAAATGTAAATATAGATAACCCTGTCAATTAATTATTTCTGTACCAAAGTTAATTTAAATATTAATGCTTTTTCTTTCAAAATTTGCTAAATAATCACATAATCTTTTCGGTTATTAAATTTCAATGCATAAACAGAATCCTTTTTAAACTGATCCCAACATGAATTTACCGTTTAAGTCTACTGTAGGTACAACCAAAATATGTGTACATTCCTGAGTACACAGACCATCCCATATGAAATATAATATTATTTAGCATGGGATTGTCTGTGTACTCAGGGATGTAGGCATGTATTGGGTATACAATAGATTTAAACGGTAAGCGATTATAAATGTACATATCTACCTTCTTTAGTCTTTAGGTAGTAGGGAGTGTTATATAAAAAAGTGTTATACAAAAATTGGAGCATAGGGCATGCTCTTTACCTCTGGAACGTAAAATGCATTAAAAAAAAATGACTTACGGCGTTTTTTTTTAATTCAGCCAATATTTGAGACTGCCTTTTATATAGATCTAGAATTTTTTGATGAATAATATAAACAAAAACCTCCCTGGGTGCCTCATTTTCATGGTACTCTGCTATTAGTAAAATCGTCGTATCACAATTTCTGATAAAAACGACCGTAAATTGTAAATGGGGAGCAGATGTCAATGTAGCCCTACTATTTTATCGAGCATACATACGATCCATTTTGAAGTATGGTAGTATAGTTTATGGCAGTACATGCAAATCAAATATAAAAAAGGTAGAATGAATACAACTTAAAGCCCTCAGAACAGCATTTGGTGCTATGAAATCAACTCCCACAGATATTGTATTCGATGAAGCCCTAGAACCGCCAATGCATCTAAGAATAGTTTACATGGCAGAAAAATTCGTTCTTAAATTGATAAGTAGAGATCAAGAGTTAGTAAATCAACTACATACATTATTTAATGAAATTTTGACAAACAAATATTGGAAAAACAAGCAAACCACCAATCACTGAGGCATATTATAGCACATTAAAGTACAAACATATGACATAAAAAATATAAAACTCTATTTGGGAGGGAGAATAGCTTATATATATATATATATATATATATATATATATATATATATATATATATATATATATATATATATATATATATATATATATATATATATATACAAAAAACATCCAACAGATACAAATTCTTCAACCCCAAACTGCCTGCCAGAAGAATCTCAGCTCAAAACGTTATTTAGCTTACATAGAAAAGTTGTAACCAGCATAATAAGGCTCAGAAATAACTACGGTAAATATAGATCCCACTTACATAGGATATGAGTAGAATCCACACCACATATAATGCTTTCATGCAAGAATTATGAGAACCAACGATTACAGTTATTATCTGAATGGAATAGAAATTCATAGAAATTCATGAAATTCATGGAATAGAAGTTCAACTCCCTGTAAACACAAACCATATACTTAGTTTAAATAACATGTATATATATATATATATATATATATATATATATATATATATATATATATATATATATATATATATATATATATATATATATGATATGATTTTATCGATCCTAATGTGATTTAATGGTCCTAACTTTACGTTTTGTTGTGTAGTTTTTATACCCCACGATTTAGTGTCAATTGATATGTTTTAATAATGGGTGTAATTTGTGTATATTTTCCACATGATTTTCTCAGGATCTCTGATTTTTACTGCATTTGCATCTTAAATGTTTTATTAGTTTTTGTCTGTGTTGTACTGCTGGATTGCTCATTGGGTGTCTGATGCTTGTATAATTTACCTGTATACGTTCTTTCGTGCAGAAATTTTGGAAAGTTTCGTTTAGAAAATATGTAGCATTATCCATTATTAAAATTGTCATCTTCCCATTTTCACGTATGAATTCTTTTACTTTCCCAATTATAACCCTTCTGTTTGTTTCTTTACACGGATACATTCTTACAAAGTTGGAAAAACTGTCTACCACCACCATTACATGCTTACTTCCATTCCAACTGGTTACTAGTTCGCTTAAATTGCTACCACATCTAAATATTCTTTCGCCAAGATACTCTTACATACACCTTGATTTAACCTATTTTTATGCTTCGACATCTGGCATACCTCACAAACTTTCGTTATTTCCTTGCATATTACATAGTCATTCAAGCTATAAAAACATTCTCTAAATATTAGCCATACCTTTCTCGCTCCTACATGTGCATATTCTCCATGCATTGTCTCTATCATAGGTTTGGCTAAATTTTTCGTTATCACATATACTTCTTGCCCATTGATATCTTTCACATACATCCCATCTTTCATTTTCAGTTTTTCTTTCTCTCTTTTTGTGAAACACCCTTCTTGATCTCCTTCATTTCCATTCTTACAGTCGCTATATAATGTATCTGCCACGATATTGGTCTTACCTGGTATATACTTTATTATAAAATCATATTCTTGTAACAATAGCGACCATCTGTGAATTCTATTGTTTATATATCTATTTTTAAGCAAACTGGTTAGTGCAGAGTGATCTGTTTCGATCATAAACTGGTTTCCTAGTAAATAACATCTTAATTTGGTTATGCAGAAAATTATACTTGCCAACTCAAGTTCTGTGACGGTATATTTCTTTTCATGAGACTTAGTTGTTCTAGAAACGAAACAAATTGGTACTTCAACCCCCTTTCTTTCTTGCAGTAACGCACCTGCTAGCTTTTGCGCTGAAGCATCTGTCCTCAAGATGAATTGTTTTGAGTAATCAGGCTGATATATTTTTAAGTTTTTACAGAATTCTGAAATTATTGTCTGGAATGCTTCTTCCCATGCATTGTTCCAATTCAATTTTACCCCGTTTTTAAGAAGTTCTAGCAACGGGTATAGTTTTTTACTAAGATTTGGTATGAGTCTTTTGAAATAATTTATCATATCGATAAATCCCCTTAAGGTTTTTAAATTAGTTGGCCTTTTTGAATTTCTGATTGCTTAACCAGATACATAATTTGATAAAAGGTTATACAGAAAATTTAGGTTTGAAAAGGGATTAAAGGTTAGCATTTTCAATTGCAACCGACTACATACCTGCAGAAAGGAGTCAATCTAAAGCCGTGGACAAATAAGAAGCAAATAAAATAACTAAAAGGTAAATTCATTAAAATACTCATATAAACATAAATTATTTTAACATTGGATATAATTCTTACAAATGAACAAAATTTTACTTACGTATATACATATAAATGCTCTAAAAGTATCAGATTTTGATTGATGAATTAAATAAAATAATATAGTGAGTCCAATAATCAAATAATCTATCTAACTGTTATAAATAAAGAAATTTAAAGGCACCCAACAATTTAAAATTTGAATTTCATAAATATAATATATAATTTATGCTTTATAATACCAAGTATACAAATATTTGACTCTAAAACTCTACAAATACAACACTTAAACACAAAAAATTACATAAATATCTACATAAAATTAAAATATATACAAATTGCAACTACTCTGAGACTAGGAAAACATATAAATTGGCGCCTAACGTGGGGCAGTATAAATCTCGATAGTAAGTGAAATAAGATCACATTAAGATCTACAAAATCATATAAATTGTCACCCGTACGTGGAGCCTGAAAATTCTTACACGAAAACGTAAAATAAATAAATGAAATGCAAAGGAGAAGGAAACCAACAAGGTCAAAGGACAGACAAGGTAAACAGAGACAATTCAGGTATTGTGAATTTAATGTGAAAGTAACTAACAATTGGTTTAAGAAAATTAAAATATTAGGTTAGATATAATGTAAACAGAGAAAGTTAAAATTTGAATTTAACGCGTATATGATCACTGTTATTTTACTTACCGTTTCAATTGCAGTGGTTTTTAATTCATGAACATTATGTAAGTGATTGTTTTGATTAAGATTGTGAATAAAAAGCAACCATTGGAACAAAGGGAAACAAACTGCGAGTTTTGTGAGAACACAAATATAATTGGTTGAGAATTTTAATTTCTCATATCCGGGACGTTCGACGTGGTAGTTGTTAACTGTAGAGACCGAAGCCAACACCAGCTTTACAATCATCGTTAGTGCTATAATGAAAAACATTTATAAAACTTGAATAAAAATGCAGCACGGTGGTCAAAACAACAGTGTATACCCACAGTTTCTTGTGCACATGCTTTTATAGCCAAGAAGTAAGCCCAGATAGTAAATTGTGACCGAAACTATACATAGCTGAAGTAACGCTACTTGCACTACTAATTATTAGAAGGATCCAGTTAGTAAATAAATGTCAAATCATAATAAATTGTCATGCTAGATTAATTCATATGGTCGCCAATTCTTTGCATTTATGAAAACAGGTATTAATATAGAAGTTAAAAGGTTTTTAAATTGTTGTACATTGCATATCTCATTGTCTAACAATATACATAATTTGATAAAAGGTTATACAGAAAATTTAGGTTTGAAAAGGGATTAAAGGTAAGCATTTTCAATTGCAACCCACTACAGACCTGCAGAAAATAGTCAATCTAAAGCTGTGGACAAATAAGAAGCAAATAATATAAACGGAAAATTTATTCAGATACTCATATATACATAAATTATTTTAACATTGGATATAATTCTTAAAAATTAACAAGATTTTACTTACATATATACATATAAGTGTTCTAATAGTATCAGATTTTGATTTATGAATTAAATTAAATAATATAGTGAAACCAATAATTAAATAATCACTATAAATATTATAAATAAAGAAATTTAAAGACGCCCAACAATTTAAATTTGAATTTAATAAATATAATACATAATTTATGGTTTATGATACCAAGTATACAAATATTTGAGTCTAAAACCCTACAAATACAACACTTAAACACAAAAAGTTACATAAATATCTACATAAAATTAAAATATACACAAATTACAACCACATTAGGACCAGAAAAAGACACATTCACACACACACACACACACACACACACACACACACACACACACACACACACACACACACACACATATATATATATATATATATATATATATATATATATATATATATATATATATATATATATATATATATATATATATATATAAAGTAATGACTGCATTTATGGACTTGTGTGCATTTCCTGTCCACTCAGCGTCTGAGACAATTCCAAACCAAAGACTTTATTGATTAATATCAGCATAGTAAAGTTTTTAAATATAGTGTCCAGCCTTAACAGTTTAGATTACCCACATAAATATTTTCCATTTTGCAACATTTAAATTGTATTGTATTAATAACTGTACTATTGTAACTTAAGTTAAATAAATTTAACTTTATAAAGTTGCTTTAAAGTACAACTCTTAGTGGCGCAGTCGGTAGGATGACTTTAGTGCCCTTTTGACAACATCGCAAAAGTCAACGCTTCGATTTTCAACAGCAACAGAATTCAACAGGGAAAAGCGTCGTCCAAGTTAATAAAAGTAATCATTACTGACATAAAAAAAACAGTGAGTGCGCGAGCGATCATAAGAGAAAATAAGGTTTGATACGAATCTTCTGCCTACGAAGTTGTCTGCCTTATTCGCTGTATATTATGGTGCTGAAGCAAAGAAGAAAGAACATGGTCTTCAACTTCATAATGGTGTAAGTGCTTTCACTGTTGCTTTATTTTATTTTCCTTGTCCAACTTAATCCAAAATCGATTAATGTTTGACTCAAAATCAGCAATAAATTAAACAATAAAAGTATAGAGTAAATTTAGCACCTCCTAAATTTATAATATATATATATATATATATATATATATATATATATATATATATATATATATATATATATATATATATATATATATATATATATATATATATATATATATATATATATATATATATATATATATATATATATATATATATATATATATATACATAGTAATATCATAAATAAAATTAATTTAAGAGAAAAATTAAATAATGGCAAATCAATAAAAAAATTATCACATTAATGCTATTCCCGTTTACAACGGGGATCAGCATACTTTAGCTTTATTTATCTCAGCATGTAATTTTTTTAAAACTTCAGTTGTTGATAGAACAAATGATGAAAATCCAAATAATCAATGGATACTTAGGATAGTTATAAGCAAGTTAGAAGGTAGAACTAAAACATTAATAGAAAGTAGGGAAGATGCCACAAATTGGCCTCGTATTAAGCAACTATTGCAACAATACTTCGGCGATCAAAGAGACGCAGATTGTTTAGCTAGTGATCTTATGCTATTAAAGCCCAATCCAAAAGAAACACCGTACCAATTTAATTTGAGAATACAAGACTTACGTAGTTTTTTATCTTCAAAATTAAGCTTAAACATTGCAAACGAAGGTATTCGGCTAGTCAAAAATAAAATATACGATGAAATGGCACTGCAGACTCATTTACATGGTTTGAGTGGTAAATTAGGATTGACAATAAGCTTACAAAAACCGACTCATCTAGAGCAAACAATGTCACTTGTTTTAGAAGAAGGAAAATTTGAATACGGAGAAAAGCAAATGAAATATCTCCACAACCCAACAAATAATTTTAGAACACCAAATTTATTAACTAAAGTAACAAATCTATCGTTGCAAAAAATTCTCAATATGTAACCAATCAAAAAAATAATAAAAATAACATCAAACACCACTTAAATTACGTGATCCACCCTCACAGCAGCCATCACAAGATGTCTTTAGGCCAAATCCCAATTTTAGATCAAACTGTAGGTCAGCACCCATGGACATATCTGCAAGAAATTCAGCATTGCATACACTACCCAATCCAAATTTTAGGCAAAATTACAAGCCTGAACCAATGGCTACCTCATCTAGAAATGTCACTACCCATTCCAGAGGTTTTAATATACCTAATACAAATCGATCTTAGTCCCATTTATATCACCAAGAAACTCAAAACGAATTTAAGCAATTCAATCCCATCCTTGACAAAAATCATAAATTTATTGCAGCCAGAATTCTATACAATTCCTGAAGATGAGACCCGTCATTTTGACGAAACTAACTTTGACAATCATCTAAAGATAGTCTGGAACACCTTTTGAGCAAGTAGAACAAAATTTTATCCAGGTTCTCAATATACCAGATGAAACATGGTACAGATCAATTCTTTAAACCATCCTAAATTACCATTCATAGTCATTCTAATTGTCAATTTGCGCTTTATGGTGCACACTGGCAGCACCAAGTCCTTATTGTGTGAAAATATTGCCCACATATTTTACTCCAAATTAATGGAACATGAAAATTTTTAAATTCAATCTGTGCATCAAACTAGCTTTCATAACGAAATAGTTAATATTCCGTTACCAACTATATTTAATACAGGAAACACAAAACTTAAATTTATTGTATTTAATATAACTGATCAATATTATGGACTATAGGTACAGATTTTTTTAAACAATTGGAGCTACAATTAATTTCAGTAATAGTACATTAATAAAAAACTGGAAACATTCATTTATACCTAAATGACAATGACTTTAATAAACATGGTAATTCGAATCTTTTAATAAATAAAATGATATAACAGCCAAGATGTGAAACAGTGGTTAAAATACCTGCAAACTGCAATAATTCCAGCTTTGGCATAATTCCTAAAATGAAATTAAAAACCGGAGTAGAAATACCAGAGAGTTTAACTACCGTCTCAAACAAATATGCTTTAACAACAATTTTAAAGCAACGACCATCCAGTAGAAGTAAGTATAAACAAATCATTTTATGTAGAACCTATTACAACTAGCGAATTAAATTTTATGCACCATAATAAAGATATTGACTTAGAAAACATAGACCGTACCACTAATAACATAGACGAAATGCATATTCAAAGTCTAGATAAAACGCGACTTGGTCATATGAACGACGAAGAACGAGACATGATACAAGACTGATGCTACAACTACAGAGACATATTATACTGTCAAAGTGTCACTTTGACATTCTCAAATCAGGTTAAACACAGCATTAGGTTATCTAATAAAAACTCAGTGTATATTAAAACATATGGATTACCTCATATCGATTATTCCGCGTATTGCACGCCGTGGAGCAGTCCCATGCTAGTTATTTCAAAAATGGCAAACAAACATGGTCATAGACTATAGACGCCTTAATGAACAAACTATTGGTGACAGGTACCCTCTTCCTAATACTTCAGAGATATAAGATAGGTTGTGTCGTAGCCAGTATTATAGTACTCTAGATTTAGCTTTAGGAGATCAAATTGAAATAAGTCATGATGACACAGAAAAAACTGCATTTAGGACTCAAGCTGGACACTATCAGTACAGAAAAATGCCACCTGGGATGAAGAACGCTCATCTGATCTTCCAAAAGGCTTTGGACAATACCCTTAGGGGGATTCAAAATGAGAAATGCTTAACCTATATTGATAACATCATAATTTTTGTACCTTTTTACAAGAATACATAGAAGCAGAAGTATTTGACAGGCTAAGATAATTTAAAAATTCAACTTGACAAAGTGAATTTTTAAAGAAAGAGGTGACGTATATAGGTAATATTATAACAAAAGAAGGCCTTAGACCAAACCCTGATCAGGTAACAGCTTTTAAAGAATTCCCTTTACCTAAAACAAGGAAAGAAATCAAAGGATTTTTAGGTCTTGTAGGTTATTACTGGAAATTTATCAAACATTTCGGTAAACTAACAAAAACATTGTCCCGTTGCCTAAAGAAAAATGCATCTATAGTTCGTGATGATCGTTTAATAGAAGCTTTCGAAACGTGCAAGAACGTTCTAATGAACGGTCCCAACTTACAACATGCTGACTTCACAAAGCGCTTCATTTTAACAACTGATGCCTCTAATGTAACTCTGGAAGCAGTTTTATCACAAGGCTCAGTAGGTAACGACAAACCTGTAAGTTATCCTTCTCGTACTCTAAATGAGACGGAACAAAAATATTCGATAATTGAAAAAGAACTTTTGGAAATTGTTTGGGCCACCAAATATTTTCGTCCATATCTTTATGGTCGTAAATTTTACATTTATAGAGATGCAGCTAAAGGAACCTAATTCAAAAATAACACGTTGGCGCTTGAACCTGGAAGAATACGACTACGAAATAATCTATTAACAGGGGTCATTGAATTGCAATGCAGACTCTTTGTCTCGCTTCA
Source organism: Tillus elongatus (assembly GCA_964006375.1). NCBI lineage: Eukaryota > Metazoa > Arthropoda > Insecta > Coleoptera > Cleridae > Tillus > Tillus elongatus. The sequence continues at coordinate 51,516,728 of OZ023268.1, forward strand.
AATTAATACCATAGATGATGCAGAAATTTCGTCAATAATTAATAACTTTGATACCGAAGAAAGACCTCTTCACATCTGGAAAGAGAACTTAACACTCCAAATTCAGATGACGTTCTACAACCTCCTGAAACGAATTATATTCCGCCAATGAGCCCTCCAGAACTAATTTTTATTCCAGTCGCAATTCTTAGCACCTCAAGAGATACTAACGCACCATTAAACCAGACAGGCGAACAAACAGAACAAATAAATGATTTACTAGACAGCGATCATTCACAAATTAATGTAGAGTCAAGATTAGGTATTCAAATATCAGATGATCCGATAGAAAAACAACTAAATTAGTATTATATATCTGCTGTACATAATAATCCAAGACCAGTAAAGCACCTAAAATTTAACAATCAAAACAAACATTTGGTGCAGATCCCAAGAAATGACAATCGACAAGCAATAATACATTTTCTAAAAGAATACACTACTACAGGCAGACGATATTATTTTAATTTCAAAACAGAAAAATTATACCAAGATTTTTGTGCTGTGTATGTTGACATATTTAACAATAACGCACCAATTATTATTAGCTGTCCAAAACATCGCCTGCCTTTAGCTGACGATGATGACATTAACGAAGTAATTAGAAATTATCACGAAGGCAAAACTAACCATAGGGGAATAATAGAAACTATAAAACAAATTTCTAACAAGTATTACTTTAAAAAAATGCGAGCCTATATTAACGAATGTGAAATTTTCAAACGAGCTAACACTCCTAATAAACCCTTTCAAATAATACATGCTGACACTTTTATAATATAAAATCAAATATTTTTAACAATCATTGATACCTTTTGAAAATGCAATACCTATAAGTAGTAAAAACCTGATAGTGACTGACAATGCATTTATAGAGTATTTTACTTACTATGGCACTCCTGAGCACGTCACCATGGATAGTGGAACCGAGTTCCGAACGGAAATCATACAAAAATTACTAGATCTTCACAAAATTAAAATTCATTTTACCACACCTAAAAACCCAAATACTAACGGTCCTATTGAAAGACAACATTCAACACTAATTGGACACATTAGAATATTACGGCATTCTTACTCTAAAGAACCCATAAAATAACCAATGAATTACGCAATTTTCGCATATGATTCTACTATACATTCATCCACTAATCACACCTCTCTAGAAATTACTTTTTGTCACACATCAAATAGGTTAAAGAGCTAATAGAGAAAAATAAGATCAGATCAATTTCTAACATCAATAGCAAAGCAAGTGATACAGAATAATTTAAAGATTGAACTTAAATGTACACTAAAGTAGATAAGTGCAATAAAAACAACCCTAAATTTGAAGGCCCCTCCGAAGTAGTTAACATATCTGACAAAAGGGTAACAAACACGACAGTGAAAAAAATAATAAAAAAATGTCTTCACGCCATTTACGAAATTTAAAACGGCCTAATGTTCCAGGCACATCTTCTATACCCAAACAATAAATGATGGTCAAAATCACGTTAATACAGCAAACCATAGAAACAATAATATAGCTTCAAACGTATTTTCAGGACGTAAGTTAGTGAAATAACTTTGTCAAATTAAAAATTAGTCAAATTAGTATAATTAAAAAGAATGGGGAACTTTGTGACTAATCTTCCTTACAAACTTGGTACAAATAGTGTAGATTTATATGAGGAGGTAGCCATAATAAAATGTTATTATAAAAATTATACATTAGTAATTCTCTTTGAAACTTCATTAGTGGAGTTTATCCTTACAATTATTATCACCCTTGTGCATTGTGCATTTCCTGTAAAGCAAGATCCTAGTCAAAATTATTTAATATTATCCCTCACCCTAAATACTCGCACCTAACCTTTAACAATGAAACAATGAAAAGCTACAACTTACAAAACACATTATTCCAAGCAGTTGGTCCTAGATATTACCTCTGCAGAAGCGAAACGATGAATCAGGTCAGCATCTTGTGCAGTTATATTGGTCAAGCTCACCTGGAAATAAGGAGTTTGGAAACACCAGTCTATCAGTATTCGACAATTGAATAACCAGAAGATAAGTGTGAACAAATGGATAATGGACCTTCTCACTAAAACTACAACACCCAAGTTCAGCCTCTCAGATAAGTATGTCTAGCAGCATCTGAACAATCTTCTTTCATAGAATTATGGTCCCGGTAGCAACATCTGGAAACAGAACTACGAAACCACTGAACTGCAAGAATTCAGTTGTATCAAAACAACAAGAAAGAAGTTCCATGGAAAAAAATTCCCTTGGAGAATCATCTTGAAAATTTAGATTCCCCTAAATTTTCCATCTGACCTCGGAGGAGTTATGGTAGCACCACTCGGTATACCACATACGACAAGGCACCGACCAGCAATTGTGGGTAGCCTGCATTTATGGCCCTGTGTGCATTTCCTGTCCACTCAGCGTCTGGGACATTTCCAAACCAAAGACTTTATTGATTAATGTCAGCATAGTTAAGTTTATAAATAGGTAATAATTTATTTTTAAGTTAGTATTTTCTGTCGAGCCTTAACAGTTTAGATTACTCACATTAATATCTTACATTTTGCAACATTTAAATTGTATTGTATTAATAACTGTACTAATGTAACCCAAGTAAAATAAATTTAACGTAATAAAGTTGCTCTCAAGTACAACTCTTAATCGCGGTTCTCTCAATAACGAATTGTTTCTAGGAAAATTCGCTAAAAATTATAGACTACTAAACCACAAACTCTATAACTGAAACTACTGCCAAAGCATCAGAGAAAGGGTCTATTTGACATGCGTTTTCTGCAAGTATTATAGTAAAAAGAAGCACAAGGACAGTTGAAGCTGAAACTTAATGTTTTATAAAACAAACTCCTTACGACATTTTTCTATATAACCCGTTTTTTGTTTTATGTTTTTGGTCTCAGAATTGCCAATTTTGACGTTTCAAATCACGACTGGCGTTTTAAGGAGAACATTTTTAAACTAATTTTTCTGGTATTTCTGGACCTTTTTGCGCTAAGAAAACTTAATTCTTGTCTGTAATATTCAGCAGGTTGTATTACCCAAAATACGGGCATGCACAATAAGCCAAAGGTTGCAGTGCTATCGCGGCGGCAAAGCCGCGGACGAGTCCCGAGGGAGAAAAAATATACCGAAACTAAATATTTTGTACCTATGCGTTTCTTTGTTCACCAATGTCACCCAAATTTTGTTTCTTCAAATGCTCATAATTTTTTCTTTTAACTTTAACTTTCGAAGATACAAAAAGTCCCCGAAAGAAAAACGTAAATTTTCCCGTAAAAACTGGTTAATTTCTCCTAGCTAACGAACTTATCCAAGCTAGGAAAATTCGTTTATAAGGAGATCGACACTTCTCAATTAAACAAAAAATCAATCAATGAGCGCGAAGTAGCCCTGGAACTCATATATGATGTCAGTTTCAGGCTTTCCCCATTAAATTTATAGGTTCACCAGAAATTTAAGTTATGAAAAGTTGCTTTTATAGAGACTAAAGAACATATCCGATTTAAAGGTTCTAACTTTAAGAGAAATTGAATTATAAAGATTTGAAGCATTTGAAAAAATACCAACCATAACGCACTCCCTGCGCGCAGATATTTAAAAACAATATTTTACAAGGCTAAAACGATAATGAACTTGACCAATCACAAAGTAAAAACGTATTTTTTTTCTGTCACAATTAAATGTCAAAATTTGAGCCTCGGTGGTTCAGTAGTAAGAACGTGTGCCTCTGAACCGAAGGGTCCTGGGTTCGATTCCCAGGGTTACCCTTTCACTATTTTAGTACATATTGTAAAATTAACATCAGCCGAGGTTATTGTGGCATTGTATTGAGCAAGTTGAAGGTCTGCACGTTCCACCTTTCAGAGGGGGTGTAAAGCCGAAGGTACTATGCGATGTTGAGGACGTTCGAGATACATACTCCTCTTACGAAAAGGGAGAGATTCGGTAAAATTTTGAGGATGGTGGGGTGAAACTGCTCCCTGCCGTCGGTGATTGGCCATAGTCGCGGAACTAGCCCAACGTTAAAGAAACAAAATCATACAAAGTCTTAAAATTAGCAATTTTAAAACAAAGATTCTGGTGCGAAAGTAGCTTGTAATAATATATTGCATGAAATGTGTTCCACAGGGTCTTATATTCCTGTTTTAACGGTTACTTTTCTGTATATAATAAAATGTTTAAAGAAATGTAGTTAAAATTGACCATTTTAGCCAGTTAACGTTAAGTGACGTCACTTCGGGACGTACAATTCCTGGAGAAGTGACAGGTTAAAAGAAAGGTAAATGTCACATTCAAGATTTGTTAACGAAGACTCTGAAACCAATACGGCTTCTAGAAAACAATTATTACATGGCATGTTTTTTGTAAGTTTTTAAATTTTTGTTCCAATTATTATTTTATTTCATTTAACTAAAACGTTTGCAAAAAGTGGATTAAAGTATATTAGCACGCTAACGTGTAACGACTGTTACTCCTCCCTTCAATCATATATATATATATATATATATATATATATATATATATATATATATATATATATATATATATATATATATATATATATATATATATAAACATATAAACATATAAAAAGTGAAACTGACCCTAGATGTGGGTACTAGGGGGGCTAGTTCGCGGTCATTCAAAGAAATTTTTTCAAAATTCAAAAGTCAGGATCTTCTCATTAGTGAATATTTTTTTTTTAAGAAAATGCACTAAAATTGAATTTAAACAGATTTTTACTTACAAGTTGACAACATGTTTTATGTGGCATTAATCTGCTAACTATATAATTTGATGTAAAATCATGAAATATCATAAAATAAAGGGTGCTACAAATAAACCTTTAATGTTTTTTTACTTTAATTTTTTTATCACTTTATGTTTAAAACTATGTGTTCTTGTCTATTTTAATGCCCTAACGTTTTTAAATAGATAATATAAGAGCGAACTCCATCTGTTAGATATTATAAAAAGGGTTAAATAATTTATAAGCTGTCTATCTTATATTGTGTGTAATAACAAACTGCTAATTATTTGGGGGAAGATATATAAGCCCAAGAATATAGAGTATTCTGTTTAAAATAGCAAAGTTGGTAGCAACCTTGGATGTAAACAAAAGTTTGCTGAAAATATTTTAGCAAAAATAAATTATGGCCTCCTGTAATTTTGTTGGTTTCAAACAGTATACAAAAGTCATACAGTGTATAAGAATGCTTCTTGAAAAGCAATTTGTATATTATGTTCCTTGATAATAAAAAAGGTTTTCCATCTTTCCTTAATTTTATAACTTGATAGCTAATTGTAAGAGCCTCGCTGGTTCAGTGCTCTGTTCGATCCCAGCGTTTTCCTTTCACTTTTTCAGCACATACTATAACATTAACATCAACCGAGGTTCTGACATTGTATTTGAGCAAGTCTGCACGTTCCGCCCTTCAGAGGGGGCGTAAAGCCGTCTGTCCCGTGTCCATGCGATGTTAGGCACGTTAAAGATCCCTACCCTGCTTACAGAAAGCATAATTTCCAGGGTAGTGAAATGAAACTGCTCCCTGGCGTCGGTGATTGGCCATAGTCGCGGAAATAGACCGATGTTAAAGACAAAATAACTGATTATAAAAGATGATATCAAACTTTTACTGTTGTCAAGGTGTGTATGCTATCTTACTTAAAAATCAATATTTCGTACAGCACCGCTTTTAAATAGCACACAAGAAAAGAAAGTGGCTTGTACATAACCGATAAATTAAATTACAAAATTACTGCCGCCTTTACTTTAAATTAAATTAATCGTTATCCCCATTTACAACTCTATTGTATGAGTTATGACTCAATGCACACATAGCGTACAGAATTGACGTCGTTTAATTCCATTTAAAAGATCATCTATAACAGATGCTTATTCTATAACTTCTGAACAGGTCGAGTAAAGTCCATTATCTCAAGTAAATGAATCAAATATCCAGAGCCCATGAAAAATACGCTATGGTGCAAGTTTTAGCGATTCACCTCCTGCTAGCTAGGTAATAAGGTCTGTGGGAGACTCCTCCGACTTCGCTACCAACATTCATCAATAACTGTTATACATTACCTGCTAAGGTTTCACATTCAAACACCATATTAATGGAAATGTGAAGGAGAAGTCTTCCACCACGATTATGTGAAAGCAGTAAATAATTTGCTAATTTGTACACTTTCCAGTTAGCATTTTTCATTAAGTAACTTTTTATGTTTGTTATGTTACCTTTTTACACAATTTCTGTAAAAGAAATGGTTTAATAGCGGTTAACAATTTAAAAAGTATCTTCAAATGAAAGTAAACTATCAAGCTCAAGCCCATACCCAAGGTCATTTCCAATTTTTATGTGTTTGTATTGTATTGTATTTTTGTTTCTTTAAGGTCGGTCTAGTTCCGCGACTATTACCAATCACCGACGCCAGAAAGCAGTTTCACATCACTATAATCTTTCCGAACGTCTGGCTTTCTGTAATGAGAATAGGGATCTTTAACGTGGCCCCATGGTACACGGGACCGGCAGCTTGACAAAATATTTTGGTATTAAAAATTTCAACGGTAACTGGGATTTGAAAATGAATTATATGTTACTGATTCAAAATTTTTGTTCTTCTTCACACACCGTCTTCTCTTAGAAGATTGGCAATCATCATGGTGACTCGAACCCTTGACGCTGTAGACCTAAATATGTCTGCAAACTGTAGCTTGAAGATGTTCTTAAGTTGCTCAACCATGCTATGCGTTTTATTTATCTCGCTGTCTTCAGCCTTTGATGTTTCCTTGAATTATTATTTGTCGCAATTTGGATTCTTCTCCTCGCATCATGTCCAAAGTACTGTATTTTACGTATTTTAAATGCTTTCATAGTCTTTTTCTTCTTTCCCATCCTTTTTAGCACATTATCATTTGTGACTCGGTCAGCCCAGCTCATATGCAAAATCCTTCTATATTACCACAATTCGACTGTTTCCAATTTGTCGGTGAAATTTTTCTTGAGAGTAGATTGTTTAATGAGTCATATAGGCATTTTGCCCCTCAGCGCTGCGACCACAATGGGTCTTTGGTGCATTACTTTTTTCTAATAGTTGTCCAAAAAGTTCAGATTTTTTTATACTCTATCTATCTTTTTGGGAGCTATTTTACCTATTTCTTGCGATGTTGAGTTAACCACTCCAAAGTATTTGAGCCTTTTGCAGAACTGAGTTATGCAGTTGCATAGCAAATGTTCTGTAGTTTCTGCTGCTTCACTGCAGTATCTACAGTTTTCACCATCCACCCTACCCATCTTCATAAGGTGATACCTAACTGAGGAGTGTCCTGCGCAAAGTCCTGTGATTATTCTCAAGTTGTTCCTGTTTAATTCAAGAAACAGTTTAGACTTCCCTCTTGATATGATGATAAGCCGTTTCGGTTACTTTAAGCCTGCCGTTTTGCTCCAGTATGACAGCATGTGGTTCCTCAAGTTCATTTTTACGTGCCTTTCTGTTAATCCACAATAGCCCCCTGGACCATTTTTTTAGAGTACAAGTTTTCATTCCCTAGACAAACGTTGAACACACGTAGTACCTTAGGTGTCCGATCCAAAGAATAAGAAATATAAACATATAAACTGAGATCTCTGCTACAAAACGCTTTCCTCATTGTGATAAATAGGTACCTTCCTTGCTTGTCCTATTCTTGTTGTGATTCAATAATGGCTCCCAGTATTTTCATTTTTTGCACCCCTTCCACTTTTTCGCCATGAACCATTAAATTTTAATGTCGTTCTTTTATTTTTTAAATAGGTTTTGTCTTTTTTAACATTCACTGTCAATCAGATCTCTTTATGCTAGTAAACAACTTTGTATCGGTAGCTTGAAGACAAACAAGGTTTCTCTGTTTCTTATGCATTTTTTAACCAAAATTGTGTTTAACTGTTGTCATGTTTCAATTTTTTAAAGATTCCCTTTTGTATAGTTTCAGGAATACTTTTACTATATGACTCATATAAGGCTAACTGTTCGGCCATTACACCATTCTTTCGCATTGCTTTTTGGTAAAGTCTCATCGATACTGAAGTCGTTTTGTAGGCATCACTCCTGAGTTGTAGATTGAGGTATGTACTTCCACGAGTATTTCTGTTTGATGTTTCTTGTCGAGTTTCGGTGTTTCTGTTAGTACTTGATCGAGTTCTGGTTTGGTTGTTTTTTGCTAGTGACATTTTTCCTTTTGTTATCTCTGTGCTATTTTCTTTCACTGTTAACTTGGTGGGTGTTCTTGTCTATTTTCCTCGAATAGTTCTTGCATATATTTTTACCTCTTCCCATTTTATCGCTAATGTTAGTGATAATTTTATAATTTTTACAGTAATTTTATTACTTGGTAAATTTGCACCTGCTAGCTCTTTAACTTGTTTATGTCAGTTGGGGCTATCGTTTTTTGCAATACTTTTACTATATGGCTCATATAAGGCTAACTGTTCGGCCATTACACCATTCTTTCGCATTGCTTTTTGGTAAAGTCTCATCGATACTGAAGTCGTTTTGTAGGCATCACTCCTGAGTTGTAGATTGAGGTATGTACTTCCACGAGTATTTCTGTTTGATGTTTCTTGTCGAGTTTCGGTGTTTCTGTTAGTACTTGATCGAGTTCTGGTTTGGTTGTTTTTTGCTAGTGACATGCATCGTTTTTCCTTTTGTTATCTCTGTGCTATTTTCTTTCGCTGTTTCGTAACTTGGTGGGTGTTCTTGTCTATTTCCCTCGAATAGTTCTTGCATATATTTTTACCTCTTCCCACTTTATCGCTAATGTTAGTGATAATTTTACAATTTTTACAGTAATTTTATTAATTGGTTATATTTGCACCTGCTAGCTCTTTAACTTGTTTATGTCAGTTGGGGCTATCGTTTTTTGCAATGAGTTCTACTATCTTTTAGCACTTGTCTTCGCACCGTTCGCATTTTACTTGTCTTATATTTCTTCTGTGCTTGAATATATAAATTTAAATCTTTATTTTTGGATGTCCTCCTTTTTCTATCAGGATTTATATCTCGTTTGCCATCGACAACTCATGTTTTCTTAAATCTCTTCACTTGCAAGAAATTAGGTGTTTCTCAAAGTCTTCCATTGTCTGTTAACGCCTGCTGCAACGTTTTTCCTTGTTACGATTCCCATTGATGTTTTTGCTATGTGTAATTTTCTATAACAGTAAATAACTGAAAATGATGTACTTTTGATATAGGGAATAATTTTATATATTGTTGCATAATTTGTTAATAGAGATAATAAAATTTTGAGGTTGCTTTAAAAAATGAGTTTTGAGATATTTTTCACATGTGCGTGTAGCAATATTTTTTACCACCCCATATCTTTATGTTCACTTCCGAGTCTTTCGCTGTAATCCCAGTTATTTTGTTCAATAGTTATGCTTTGTATTTTCATTTAACTAATATATGCCTGACCCAGATGGCACAAAGTAATCCATAATACGTCCACTGAACGTCTGTCACGGAAATGACGAATATTATTTTCGTGTACGGCGGACGTCCACAGGACATTCCATTGATTATCGTTTGTCACAAATTAGGGCAGATAAAAGGATATCTATTTAAGGACATCAAACGGATATCCTAAAGGACATCTAGGGGCGATGACTATTCCTTGACATTTTGGCGTCCCAGGGACTACCAGAGGACGTACAGTAATGCAAAAATTATTTAGTATATTTAACATACATGTATTTCAACCAAAATGCGACATAAAACAATAGTGTCGGCAATTTGTAAAATGTTTACAATCTGCAGCATGGGCAGTCTATTACTTTTATTAAGCCTCTAAAAATATAAGTTATTCTTACGTCAAGATATATGTCCTGATTATACTTGTGTGTGAGTTGCCCTTGAAGAAATAGTGGGGGTAGTTCGTATAACATTTTTCATTTTAAAGTCGTGATACTGAGATACAGGGTGTTAAAATTGTGAGGCTTAAAACGATTTTTTTAATTATCTTTAAAACGGCTAAAGATAGAATTTTCCAAATTTGTACACGAGTAAATAATAACAGCTTATAAAGAAAAAGCCTGGACGCAGCAAGTGCGTTATGGTAGTGAATTTTCATAGAAATTATCTGGCACAAAATATTTTATTGTAATTTTTTTTCTTGTAAGATAGAAATCTAAATTTTGGTGTATAGTTTACTGTTTATATCGTAAACATACCTACCAAATTTGGTTATCTTAGATTTTTATTTTTTAAGATACAAATTTTTTTCGAATGAAAACTCAAAATTTCCCCGGAAAACCTCGTCTGATTTTCCTCACTAAAGAACTTTTCCAAGCCATTTACAAAAGGAAGGCAGATGCCAAATTTGATAAAAATCGGCTCATTATTTTTTGAGTTATCGGTGTGACACACACAAATATATATATATATATATATATATATATATATATATATATATATATATATATATATATATATATATATATATATATATATATATATATATATATATATATATATACATAAACTTATAAAAATTGAAACTTACCCCGGATATTGGTTCTAGGGGTCCTAGTTTGCGCTCATTTGCAAAAAAGTTTCAAAATTCAAAAGTCGTTATCTCCTCATTAGTGGATTTTTTCTACGAAAATTCACTAAAAACGCAAAATCAGATTTATTATGTGAAGCAGTAACGCGCGTGGGGGCACCCTGAGAGTTATAATTTAGAAAAAAATATGTTAAAAGCCAAAATTTCTGAAATTTTCCAATGGTTTTAAAAAACTCAAAGACTGATAGAAACATAATGTGTACTGGTATAAATTCCATACGATGTACAGTTTCCGAGAAAAATGAAGCTAAAATTGTTTGTCCACTAAAGACGCACAAGTATTAATTTAGTTTTTTTAACTGAAAGTTTATGTTACTATGGATACAGCAAAAATTGTCAACAGCAGTATAAATTGCCAAACAATAAATTGCAGATAGTTTTATTAAGTAAATGAGAATAAGCAACATTTTTACTTACGTTTGTAGATACACTGGATTAGTATAAAAAATATTAAACAGAAATGGAAAATAACATGTTATAAATTATTAAACACTATAGCAGATGCTCAAATTGTGCCCCAGTTACTTCTATACACAAAGCTGTGCGTCGCAGAAAAGACTGTCTTGCACAAAACTCCAATATCTTGTCGAACCTGATTTGACACTTCCACAATTCGCGCCCATAGTTCCCGCCGTGTTTGTACTGGTGTCGCATAAACTGTACTTTTCATAAATCCCCAAAAAAGAAAATCTAAAATATTTAAGTCGGGTACACTGACAGGCCAATTTACAGGTGCATCTTGGCCACGACCAATCCAGCGCCCAGAAAACTGGATATTGAGGCATTGCCGCACGGGTTGAGAATTATGTGGTGGTGCACCGTCGTGAATAAATTTTAATAATTATAATAATAATAGTGTATACACATACTTTTTCGAACACAACCCTGGTTAAACTTAAGATATTTCATGCTATTCTTACTCTAATTCTACTTATTGGAAAATTCATATGTATGCAACCAGTAAAGCAAATGCAACGATTTTCTACGTACATACGCAGTTTTTCACGTAGAATCGAATTTTTCGAAAAAATACAATTCCAACCGTTCAAAATAAGGAGGAGGGGTAAATGTCAAAAATATTTCAAAATATGTTCCCCAGCCGAGGTACTTATCACCTTACCAAATTTTTAGCAAAATAGTCCGAGCGATTTTTTAGATATCAAATTGTAATACTTCAAAATCCTCACCCTACGTACAATATATAAATAAATAAATAAATAAATATATATATATATATATATATATATATATATATATATATATATATATATATATATATATATATATATTATAAAAGTGTAGATTATTTCTATGAAAATTCAGTACCTTAACGCACTGCGTCCAGACTTTTATTTGTGGTATTCTTTTTATATATGTTATACTTACAAGTATGACAAATGTATAAATTATAATATTATTATGTAAACATTTGCACAGCAATTTACAACCCAGAGTAATAAATAGGTCCACTTCACAGAAGATATTAATGTATTATCCTATGAGATACGTAATTTGGAACCCCATAGTGATAGTTTCTAAAAAACTTATTAAACGATAAGTCACATTCCTAAAAAAAGTGATGTATATCGTTGATATGAAAACAGTTTTTCAAAATAAAATATTTAAATGACTCCTAATGAACAACAGTTAAGAGAAGTGCCTGTCTTTGGAAAGTTATATCTAGAAATGCCTTTTGCTTGGTGTACTAAGGTGTTAATGGAGAATAGACAGTATGATCTTGTTTGTATGAGATAATGAGTTCTCTGCAGTGGCGCGAGCTCATGTAATTGAGTAATTCATTATGAGATGCTGAGAGTGATGGGGTTAGGCTGGGGGCTACTGAACCGCAGCCCTGGGCCCCTACTGGGACTCATTTGTACCAATCGGGCCGTTGCAGGGGGGCTCGCATCAAAAACTCACATCACACGCATTCGATATGCATCTGCTAGCTTATATATGATCTTATCATGTATCATAACTACGAAATCAATTTAAATTTTATATATGACTGATATGAGAGCTAGTTCATCAATATATGTCATATCCTACCCAGGCAGATATCATTACAACTTGAAAGCAACTTTAATGAACAAATTTAAGAGAAATATATGAGACTACCGATTAATGTCTGCATACTTGCTCACCATGTACTCTTGAGCACCAAAAATTGAAAAAAAGACTGGACGTAGCAAGTGCGTTATGGTAGGGAATTTTCATTAAAAAAATTCAGTGTTCATAATTAAATTTCTTACAGAGCTATAATCTTTAGTTTGGTATGTAATAGTAAAGTCTCTATAAGAGCAATAAGTGCGCCAATGTTATAAAATTAATTCAAGTGGTTTTGGAGAGACAAATTTGGTTTGGCAAATAAACATATTTTTTATATTTATTATGGTATACAGTTAGCACTCGACAATCTTGCGGTTTGGATTGTTTTTGGGTAAAATCGCTTTAGTGGGTAGCGGATGAAAGGGAGGTGATTTGGTGAAAATTGAGATTTTTTCATTGAAACTCGAGTAATTTCATGTTTTAGGGTTTATTTATTAGAAAACCTTTAATTTTATCAAACATCTGGTATTCCGTGCTGAAATAAAATTAGGGGTTCAATGTGTGGGGGTGGAATATTGCTGGCAAAAATTTGTATTTTTTTGTGCTAAAACGCCGTAAAAAGTCTAAAATCATTGGTATAGAAAACTTGATTCTGGAAAGAAAACTTTTTTTTGGTCTGCCGATCGGTCGGTCTATCTATCTGTCGGCATATACTTTCCCACCCCACTTTTTTCCGTTATTTTTGAAGTTTGAAGGCGTTTCAAAAAAGGGCCTGTAGGTGATTTCATAAATCTTCTTATGATACAATCTGTAAATATACAAGGTGTTTTATAAAAGTACACCCAACCAAACTTATATATTGTTTAAATGTAACACCCTGTTTATTTTTCTATTTTTCAAAACAACATTATTTTAGGAGTTCAGTAATATATATATATATATATATATATATATATATATATATATATATATATATATATATATATATATATATATATATATATATATATATATATATAATTAGGTTTTTTCGTAGCGATTGTCCGAAAAAAGTAATTTATTTATTTAAGTGGTACAATTATTTCAGTCTTAAAATGTATTATAAAATATCTGATTCAAAACAACATGTGAACAACTAGAGTTACAGCGATTGAATGAAATAATGTTCTACATGATTAACATAAATGCAAACGTCTGCATCAGCACTCTTACACAGGTCACTAAACTGATGATGCATGGTTTCCGGATTCGTCGTATTTTGTATGATGTTGAGAATATACAGGGATGTAACTCCTCCACCCTTAAATCTTTAACACGTCCTCGTGTTCGGACACATCTTCTGTTTGCGTTTTCCTGTTGGACTTGTATAGGATGCTCTGAATTTTTCTTCTTAAAAGAAACAGAAGTACAATGGTAACAGTGATGGATATACCAATGGTAATGCCTAAGTGGGAATACTGCATGGACGGTCGGAGATGAAATGGATGCTGTTGTATTTGAGACAATGCTTCTTTTATCTTTTTGTTTTCTTTTAGATGAATTGGCTTAAAATGGATATGATGTTGAGGTGTCGGTTGCAATTCTTCGACTTCTATGGGTTGTAGCGTCAAATTGGTAGCAACGTCTTCATACATTTCCTCATTGATCTTGACTTTGCAGGAATTGAGGGATGTTACTAGACCGTTTCCCTGGAAGATTTTTCGTTCTAACGATGTTTCGCAATTTTCGACAATAGTGGTTGCTGAGCTAGTGGATATTAAGATCTGACCATTCTGCAGCTGAGTTGATATTTCGTAGGGGTTCATTACTTTGGCAGATGTGCAATTTTGTAAGGTGTCAAGCTGACAATGTTCTTCTCGTGGGCGATTATTGCATATAACCACGTCTTCTATAGAGGGGCACTTCTCTTGGGTCCATAAGTTTGAAGAGGGTGTTTCTAAATAGTATGAGCTGGGTGGTACCAGGAGAATATAATTTTGTGGTACAGGATAAACACGAAAATAAGAACCAGGATTGGGATATAGGATAGGAACTTTTAAAAGGCATACAATCGTATCCTTAACCGATAATATATGAAATTTGGTAAATTCCACAACCTTAAAAACATGATTTTTGTCAAAGTCGATCAATTCATTTCTGTCGTGACTTAACTTTAAGTGATCAATAATATTTAACAGATCACTAGTGGTAAAGAGTTCTATATTAGTAATTTCGTTAAAACTTAAGGAAATAGTTCTTTGAATTATCTCTATATTATGGAGTAATTTAACAGCTACGTGAATTTGGAAATGAATTTTACTTGACAATTCTCTTTCGCTATCTAAAGTGGAAAAAGTCTGATAAATATGATCTAGATTTTGGTTAATAATTTCTTGGTCCTTTTCGTACCTTTGTGTGATTATATTAGCAAATGAATTTAAATTATCAATTTGGGTAATTATATCTTCTTGATTTTGGAAAAGGTTATCTAAATTTTTATTGATTTCTTTTAAGTCTTCTTGGTCGAGATTTCCTGTTATCATTTTAATTAAAGAGCCTGCTCCATTTATTAATCCGCGTTTAGTTCTGTGCATTGATAGTTTTTGTAGTTCATTACTTATTCGTGACAAATGGTCATCTAAAATTAGTAAATATCGTTCGTTACTTGCAGACATTTGTCCAGTGTTTAAAAATTTAGAATTTTTTAATAATATGTTATAATTAATTTCTATATCGGTAATATTAAAATAAAAATAAAATTTATGATAATGTTTGAGTATTTTTGCTATGCCTAAATACTCTTTAAAATATCCGTTAGTTTTTATCGGTGTTATTTGAAGTGGATGGACCAGGTTGAGGGTCATCGTTGTTTGTAGTAGTAGTAGTTTTGTCCTGTAACGAAAAAGTCTTTCTTACTCTTTTTATGTTAGAAACGTGAGCTTTTGCTTTTGGTTTAGAAAATGTAACAATGTTTTCTTTTTGTTTAGGATGTGATCGTAATTTATAAAGAGGATTCGTTTTTCTTACTTTTGGTACTCTAATAGCTAGTTGTGTCGTTTCTTGTAAATCTGGTGTCGTTTGTCTGTCCGCATTTGCTTTAGAAATTCTTTTGTCTCCACTTACTTTTTGTTTCTGATATACACTGTCGAAGAAAGGCATTATTTCTTTGAGCCTATTGTTATTGTATTCTTCGTAAAGGGTAGTTTCAGGTGTGACTGTTGGTAAGTCGTCGTAGGGGCCGTATAGTAATGTAAAAGGTGAATACCCAGTTGTCGAATGAATAGACTGGTTGT
This sequence comes from Tillus elongatus, assembly GCA_964006375.1. Taxonomy (NCBI): domain Eukaryota; kingdom Metazoa; phylum Arthropoda; class Insecta; order Coleoptera; family Cleridae; genus Tillus; species Tillus elongatus. The sequence continues at coordinate 51,532,712 of OZ023268.1, forward strand.
AAATAAGGGTTGCTGTTATCATTAGGGTTGCAGGCCTCTCTTGTGGGTTTTGTAATTTAAGAATTCGCAATTTTTCTACAAGAGTTGAGTGCAGTCGCTCTACTGGTGAATTTGAGTTAGGATTTTGGGGGGTTGTTATGTGAAGATTAATATTAAATAAATTACAGTATTCTTTAAGGGTAGTATTCGAAAATTCTTTGACAGCGTCAGCTACTATTTTTAGGGGATGATTATGATGGGAAAAATAGTGTCGAAGTTTATTTAACACGGTAATTGCGGATCCATCAGTTATATAATATGCTTGCGCATATTTGGAGAATAAATCTATGATGGTTAGGAATTTGCAATTATCGAAACTAAAGGTGTCAATGTGTATAACTTCAAAAGGGCGTTTAGCTAGAAGGGGACCTGAAAATGGTGGTTTGTACGGATTTCTTTCGTATTTGGTCTGAAGGCAAATTGAGCATTTATTAATAAAAGCGTTTATATAATTTTTCATATTAGGCCAAAAATATTTTTGTTTTAAATGTTGATAAGTCTCGTTAATGCCATTGTGGTTTCGTGTGTGATATTCGTCTATAATTTGTTGTTGAGTTTCTGGGTTTTCAACGTCTTGTAAAAATTCGTTAGATTTTATTATTTTAACAGAACTATTAAATAATGTTGAAGAAACAGCAGTGAAATATTTGAATAGTCTATCATGTTTACAGAAAATTCCGTACGTGAATTTTGGATCAATAAATTGTTTCAAGAAGTCATTTATTTGTCTCAATTCGTAATTGAGTTGAACCTTTACATGTATTGTTTCAAACTTAAATATATTTAATTTGCGTGTGTCATATTTTGGTCCGTAATCTAAAATTATTCGCCTGGAAAAATAATTGACTGGATTTTCTGATATAGGTATTTTGAAAATTGGATTTTCTGCAGACGAGTGTTGTGTCTGTGAGTCATTGCTTTCAGGTAGGTTATTAGTCGTGCTAGTAGAGGCATTGTTTGCGTCGTTTTCTAGTTCGTTAATAATTTCTCTTTCTCTGTCTTCGTCAGGGTCTACGTTATTAATTATTGATTCCAGGTCAAAGTCGTCTTCAATCGCGTTAATTTCGATTCGCGATAAGGCATCAGCCACTACGTTATCTTTGCCTTTCTTGTATTTTATCTCGTAATTAAATTCCTCTAATCTTAGTCGCCATTTAACTAGCCGTGAGTTTGGTTCCTTAATTGAAAATAGCCAAACAAGCGGTTTGTGGTCAGTTTCTATAACAAATTTTTGTCCAAAGAGATATGGTCTAAAATGTTTTGTATTTTCTACTATGGATAATAACTCTTTTTCAATGGTCGAATAATTTCTCTCGGCTGAATTTAGTGTTCTTGAGTAAAACGCAATTGGTTTATTATTTTGTGACAATACTCCACCTATAGCTATATTTCTTGCGTCAGTGGTTAAATGAAATTGTTTAGAAAAATCGGGGTAGGTCAGGACAGGAGAATTTGTAATTAATTCTTTTATTTTTTGGAATGCGTCAACATATTCCGGGTCGTGAATATTTATTTTGGTATCCTTTTTTAAATATTTATTGATGGGGAATACTACTTTAGCGTAATTTGGAATAAAGCGTCTATAATACCCTGTTAATCCTAAAAATGCTCTTATTTCTTTACTTGTCTTTGGTATTGGATAATTCTGAATGGCAGTTATTTTTGATGGGTTCGGTTCGATCCCACGGACATTGACCAGATGGCCTAAAAATTCGACCTCTTTACGCAAAAATTCTGACTTATCTAACTGAATTTTTAGATTACACTGTTTTAACTTATCAAATATATTTTTTATGTGACAAAGGTGTTCTTGAAGGGATTTCGAGAAGATAACAATATTATCCATATATACGAAACAAAACTTGTATAAATATGGTCTTAATACGTTATCCATTACGCGTGAAAAAGTACTGGGAGCCCCCTTCAACCCGAACGGGATTCGGATCCACTCGTAATGGCCATTATTTACGGAGAATGCTGTTTTTTCGATGCTGTCAGGATCCATTTCAATTTGATGGAATCCTTGTGCTAGATCGAGGGTCGTGAAATAGGAGCAGCGTCCTAAATTATCTAAAATTTCTTCGATGCGAGGTAATGGGTACTTGTCATCGATCGTTTTCTCATTAAGTTTACGATAATCGATCACTAAGCGCCATTTCTTTTTTCCAGAAGCGTCTTGACGCTTCGGGACAATCCATATCGGACTTGAGTAGGGTGATATTGAGGGTCTAATTATTTTGTTGTCTAAGAGTTTTTGAATTTGGTTTTGGACTTCTTCACGTAAATGAAAAGGGTACCGGTATGATTTGGTGTGAACAACTTCATCGTCTTTAGTTCTTATTTTATGTTTAATTGCATTGGTGAAAGAGAGGTCTGAGTCTTCATGATAAAAAATATCATTATACTTTCGACATAAATTAATAAGTTTTTCATATTCCTCTGTATTTAAATGATCTGTTCTTAAAACTTTTGTTACATCAAAATGTTTTGAAATTTTAGGTAGTTCGTCAGAGTAATTTTGTAATGGATCGACATCTATTTGTTCCTGAAAATGTATTTCTACAAATTTTGAATTTGGATTTTTCTTTGTTATGGGCACTCTACAATATCCATCTTTTGCTTCAGCTATGGACTCGTAAATTAAAACATTTGTTTCTTCAATACGTGGTAAAACTACTGTGCCTTTTTCTATATTTACAGGGACTGATACATAATTTTCACAAATTTGTTTGAAAGGTGTAAAATTCAGTGGATTAATTTCAAGGTAAAATGGTATTTTTTGGTTTCCTAGAGTTAAAATTTGTTTATTATAATCGATATTTCCTTTTAATTTTGTAAGATGAGCTGACCCTATAAGCGCGTCAAATCGATGGTGCCATTGCATGACACGCATTGGAAATTGGTAATTAATATTAAATTCTTGTAAAATAGGATACCTTACGTTGTCTTCACCATGGGTTATCTGGTTAACTGATTTCATTGAAAATGGTTCCTTATAAATAAATTTTTTAAATAACTCGTAAGCCGGTCCTGGATTTATGATACTATCTGACGCTCCGGAATCAATCAATACTTTTAAATTTAGACTTGGTATGACAAAAAACGGTAATTTAGGGGTATTAACAATATTATTTATATCTAAATAGATTAGTTTTCCGAGGCTGTTTCGTGAAAATCCCGATTTGGATTGGTGTTGTAATTTGTAAAAGTTTCAGTTGGTTCAGGAAATTCTAGTGGCTCTATATTTTCGTCAGAGGGTCGGTCGTCATAAGGGTATTCGTCAGAATGATCTAGTGGTAGGTCCTCTTGGTTAAAGAGTTCTTGATGTTGAAACGTGGGCCTAGATTGGGGTATAAAGTGGTTTCTTTGGGGCATTTGTCGTGTATTTCTTAAGGGAGTTTGGTTGCTTATTGACATGGGTGTCGTTCCTCTACTCAATTGAGTTGGAGCGTGTTGTATATTTTTATTAAAATTTTGAACGGGTCTTATGTTAGAAATCGGCTGAGAAGGAAACGGTTGCCTTTGTTGTGTGATTTGTTGTGGTTTGTTGTAAATTTGGGGAAATGCTGAAAATATTGGTTTTTGGGTATACGTCTGTCTATGTTGTACAGGTGTGTTATGATTTGTTTTCGTATTATTTTTGTTTCTCAGGCTATTAATGAAATTCGACTGTATAATCTCGTTATCTATTCTATTACATTCTAACATAAGTGAATCAAGAGTATTAACACTAACTAATCTAAGATGTGAGAAGTAAGGTTCTATTACACCCGCTTTAAATGCTGCCACTGCATTTTGTTGATAAAATTCTTTCTTATAAGTTTTTACATCGTTTACTAAATCTTGTATGTCTACATGTTCAATTAAGATTTTTAGCTTTTCTTTAATTAAATGGAAATATTCCTGAATAGTTTGTGATTTAGTCATAAAGCTAGTATTTAAATCATTAAATAAAAGATTTTCTGAACGGGGGTCTGAAAACTGATTTTTTAAAGCAAATTTTATATTTTCCCATGTATGGTTTTCTAAACTAATTAACACGTCACGAGCGTTACCAGTGATTTTAGCTTTTATAAATTCTAGTAACATTCGATTTGCGTGTGTTTCGGCTTCTGGCCTTCTATAACTAGTAATATAAAGTTCGCATTGTTTAATAAAATAAGCAAGATGCTTCTGTCCACCGGAATATTCGGGGATCATGATAGCAGCTTGTGAAAATTCGGCAATGTGATTATTTGCCATTTCTAAATTATTTAAACTTAATTGATTAAAATTGTCTTCCTCTAATTCTAATATAGGTTCTCTTTTCCTAATAGGCGATCTATCTCTTATCATTACACAACATACATGAACAAGTAATGGTTGTTAAGTATTACAGGGTGAATTGAAAAATAGAGCGCGAATAGGAATTATTGAACAAAATTATATAAGGTATAAATGTAAAATAGATACGATATGAATGCACAGATAAAAATATTGGAGGAAACTTACAGGAAGCTCATTGGTACTTCTGCTATTGGTTTCTCGCTGATTTCCCTCTGGCAGTGTGGACTGACTTGCACCGGTGTGGATGTTCGATGTTGCACATAAACTTTTAGAAAAAAGACCGAAACTAATTTTACGAAGATTTAAAGCTTGCCAAAATCAGGTTTCGATGTGCAATACTGTTCTATGCAGCGCCAATTAGGTTTTTTCGTAGCGATTGTCCGAAAAAAGTAATTTATTTATTTAAGTGGTACAATTATTTCAGTCTTAAAATGTATTATAAAATATCTGATTCAAAACAACATGTGAACAACTAGAGTTACAGCGATTGAATGAAATAATGTTCTACATGATTAACATAAATGCAAACGTCTGCATCAGCACTCTTACACAGGTCACTAAACTGATGATGCATGGTTTCCGGATTCGTCGTATTTTGTATGATGTTGAGAATATACAGGGATGTAACTATGTATATATATATATATATATATATATATATATATATATATATATATATATATATATATATATATCATATATTTGCATCATTCGTTTGGAAGATGCAGGATGATAAAGTATTGAAGTATGTTTAATTTATTCAGACAGGTAGGTACTCCATTGGAATATATATAATACGCAATGTCGAGGTTGTCATAGAAAAAACTTATGAGGCATGTTTCACCAGTTACAGTTATAATTACGTTTTATTACAAGGTAGCTTGAACTTTACTGGATGTTCGATTTGAAAAGTTATTTTGGTTGGACCACACTTTTATGAAAAATATTTATAACGCCCATAATTTATAAAATAGCAAACTATATTTTCGGTGTTTCATTCTGATTTTTTAACAATATAACACTAAGTATTTTTTGATTCACTTAACTTTCCCACCCCACTTTTTTCCGTTATTTTTGAAGTTTGAAGGCGTTTCAAAAAAGGGCATGTAGGTGATTTCATAAATCTTCTTATGATAATATCTGTAAATATACAAGGTGTTTTATAAAAGTACACCCAACCAAACTTATATTTTTTAAAATGTAACACCATGTATATTTTTCGATTTTTCAAAACAACATTATTTTACGAGTTCAGTAATAGATATATATATATATATATATATATATATATATATATATATATATATATATATATATATATATATATATATATATATATATATATATATATATATATCATATATTTGCATCATTCGTTTGGAAGATACAGGATGATAAAGTATTGAAGTATGTTTAATTTATTCAGACAGGTAGGTACTCCATTGGAATATATATAATACGCAATGTCGAGGTTGTCATAGAAAAAACTTATGAGGCATGTTTCACCAGTTACAGTTTAAATTACGTTTTATTACAAGGAAGCCTGAACTTTACTGGATGTTCGATTTGAAAAGTTATTTTGGTTGGACCACACTTTTATGAAAAATATTTATAACGCTTATAATTTATAAAATAGCAAACTATATTTTCTGATAAGTGTGACCGTGGAGTTTCGTTTTGGTTTTTTAACAATATAACACTAAGTATTTTCCATATTTTCTGAGTTATTTGTATTTTAATATATAAAGTAAGCACCATCTAATATCGAGTATGCACTAATTTTATTATTAGCTACTTACAGATTAATGAACAAGAAACAGCAACAAAACATTCAAATAACATAAATGGAATAACATAATAGTAATAAAAATAGTCCTTATTTCGTTTAGCAAATGTTGAATGCAGATCTCGTAGTCCATTTACGTTTTGTACTCTGTTTTTGTAGACTTGATTCTTTAGGCAACCCCACAGGAAAAAAATATAATGGAGTCAAGTCCGAGCTACGAGGGGAGCATATGATGGTGCCATACCTACCTACCTATTCGACAAAGTTGTCATTAATATACTCTGTCACTTCTTGTGTATTATGACAGGGAGCTCCATCTGGCTGCCAAATAACACGCTGCAGTTGGTTCAGTGGAAGATTTAGTAAAAAATCATCCACTTGATTTTGCAAAAAATGTTTGTATCTTCTGCCTGTCAGGCTTCCGTGATATGTAAAATAACATATATGAGAATTCAGCATACCACACTATACCTTTACGCTTCTACGGCACTAGCATAATATTTCTTCCATAACACGAGGATTCTCTTGTGATCATAAATGGCTACTTATTCTTTTAAAAATGCCTGCTGTTGTAAATGTCGCTTCATCAGACCAAAATACATTGTTGAAGATAAGGATATCCTCGTTGTGTTTATTAATCATGATCTGACAATAATTGATTCTTTGAAGTGCATCATTTAAGAAAAGTGTTTGGACTGGCATGATTTTACATGGCTTGACATTGTGTTTCTTCAGCAGTCTTTGGACAAAACGATAGGAAAGATGGCGACCCTGTCGTACATCTCACAATGTTCTAGGAGGCTGGCTACCATAGCCGTATTACATTATAGGTGCGTTCTCGCTGTAAATAGTATACCGTACTGACGAGCTCTAATTAGAGCAAAACCGGTCTGCAGTTCTAATTATGGTGAGAATACATCTAGCATTACATACATTGTCCCTATGTTAGAGAAGAAATGGGCCAGGGCTGACAATTTACAAAATTGTTAGTTGGTTCTTCACAGTCTCTATTTTATAACATTTTGTGTTATTTTGAGCTGTAGTGACAGCATACTACCTGGTTACGCACCGAGATGGCGACCCCGTCGCACAGCTCACAATGTTCTAGGAAGCTGGATACCATAGCCTTATTACTTTATAGGTGTGTTCTCGATGTAATTAGTATACCGTACTGACGAGCTCTAATTAGAGCGAAGCGAAACTGGTATGCGGTTATAGTTATGGTGATAATACATCTAGCCTTACAAGCCTAGTGGGTTAAAATCACAGCTACAAGCTGGTGGATAGATTAGAATACCACGGCCTATTCATCTCTGAGAAAAGCCTTCATTTAGATAATTTCGCACTTGAGCAAAGAAGTGTGCCGGTGCACCGTCTCACATACAAGACATATTCAGTCTCAAATTAAAGGGTAAATTATCAATGATGTTACTGAACCCATTCTGTAGAAAATGTCGATGGGAATTTCCATTCCGATATTGTGGTGATTCATATCGACCTAAGATATAATTATTTAAGGTTATTTAACACCAAACATCAATCTTGAATTCATATTGGAAATGACGTTCTACTGCTAAATGACGGTTTCCATTCTCTTACATATGTTTGTTTCTGAAGTTGAATACACCCCAGCGAGTAAAAGTAGTTCATCTATAAATAGTATTTTATTCACAAACAGTGGATCTGTATTCTACTTTGCTTTTGAAGGATCCGCCAAATTGTAGATGAGGCTTGTTACAGTGGAAAAACCCTAAACGCATGTCTATCAGACCACTGTCCTCAAATAGTGACCCTTTTTAATTATAGACATATAACTAAAGTAAAGTATATTGACAAATTTGTGGTAAATAAAACAAATATTGCTGGGTTTAAACGTGAACTGTCAAAAATTGAGTGGACAAGCCTGCTGGAGGAAAATGTAGAAAAATCATTTGACAATATACATGACACAATTGAGCAGTGCTTCAAGCTTTCCTTTCCGAAGAAAAAAGTACCACTTGGCGACAAGAAAATTTTACTTACATCCCCAGAATTGAAAAAAGTCAAGATGCTGGTGGATTCAGCTCAAGTAATTCATAGGGTAATTAGAACTGAAAACTCAAGACAATTCTTGGCCACCTTTAAGAAGCAAATGAGAGAAACATACACAAGTGAAGTTAAAAGAAGGAATAATGAATATATTAATGCCGCAGACAATAAAGTTAAAGCTGTATGGACGATAATCAACAAAGAGAGAGGCAAACGACGCTGTTCAAGCTTGGAAACTGCTCTTAATGCGAATCAACTTAATAATCATTTTACAAGTGTCGGTATAAATGTGTCTAGTAGCCTTAATCACTCAGTAAATGAGGCTATGGGTATGCTGCATAATAAAAAGAATAGAAATCTGCACACCATGTTTTTGTACCCAACAACCAATGAAGAACTGACCAACATTGTGAAAAATTTTAAAAATAAGCACTCATCTGATATATATGGAATGACAGTTCCATTGTTAAAGGAAGTATTTCCTATCATAGTTAGCTGTTTGTGTGAGGTGCTTAATCAGTGTATGATCCAAGGCAACTTTCCTAAAAAGTTAAAGCTGGGAAAAGTGATTGCAATACATAAAGGTGGCAGTTTGGATGATTGTGACAACTACCGGCCTATCTCGCTACTTCGATTCTATCAAAGATATTTGAAGAGCTTCTTAAGAGGAGGTTGCTGGCATTCATTGAACGATACAAGATATTAGATCCCCGCCAGCATGGCTTTAGACCCAAACGTTCAACAGACACAGCCTTGACCGAAATTGTTATGAGTATTGCCGAGGGACTCGATGAAAAAAATCATGTTGAAGTCGTAGCTTGTGATCTGAGTAAGGCCTTTGATACAGTTTCAAAGTGTATTTTGTTGGGGAAGCTGGAACATTATGGTGTCAGAGGTACAGCCCTCTCCCTCTTTGGGTCTTACCTGGAGGATAGGAGGCAGGTTGTGTATTGGGATAAACAGCTATCCGATGAGATGACAGTAGATTGTGGTGTTCCGCAGGGTTCCATTTTGGGCCCCCTACTCTTTATCATCTATATGAATGATCTGCCGGCCAACATTGCATCGGATGCGATCGGGCTTTATGCCGATGACACCAGCTTTGTTAACAGAGCAACAGCGGCGATTAATCTGGGCCTCCGTACTAGGACTTGCCTTGACCAAGCAGATGAGTGGTTTAGAGTAAACTCTCTAAAATTAAACTTAAATAAGACACAACGACTGGTGCTGGGTGCGGGACACAGCGGCGGGGCGAGGTTAAAGCTTCTTGGTGTAATTCTGGAGGATGGCCTTGCCTGGTCTGCTCATGTCTCGTCCCTGCTTGGAAGGTTGTCTACGGCTATTTTTACAATGCGGCGAATGAAAGCTGTGGTGGGCCGGGAGGCCTGCAAGATGGAATATTTTTCCAACTTTCACCCTGTCGCTGGTTATGGTGTGCTTTTTTGGGGGTGCAGTCCAGGCTTGCAGCAAGTGCTCCTGAAGCAGAAAGAAGCCCTACGTGTCTTGTGCGACGTGTCTTGGAAGACTAGCTGCCGTGGGTTGTTCGAGCGCGAGCGTATACTTACCATAGTATCGGTATTCATTTTTGTCTGCTTAAAATATGTTCATCAAAATAAAGACTTATTTCTAGCCAATGAACAATTACATACCTATGATACCAGAAAGAAGGCCAACTTTAGCATACCATATCACAGACTGGCTAGAACGCAATTGGGTGCAAATTATCTGGGTTTGAAGCTGTATAACAGACTGCCAAGTAATTTGAGGGAAATGCCTGAATCACAATTTGCCAGAGAGGTTAAGAGACTTCTGCTGCGGACGACACTGTATACAGTGAATGAGTATTTTGAGACTGGTTGGTAAGAGGCATCAAAACAGCTCCTTAGGGACTTTAAGTGTATTTTCTGTTGTTTAGTTTTCTATATATTTGGTACATAGATTGATTTGTTTGTTGTTTGTTCCTATTGTTTCTGTGGTGTTCTTTACAACTATTGTATTTTATCTATTTGACCATCTGTGTTTATGTGTATACATATTATTTACCTGACACACCATGTAATTTCTCGATGGCAAATAAATATTATTATTATTATTATTATTATTATTATTATTATTATTATTATTATTATTATTATTATTATTATTATTATTATTATTATTATTATTATTATTATTATTATTATTATTATAGACCAGCTGGAAGATCAGCTGGCAGTATATTCTGCACAGGTGTGAAGTGATATGGATCGAGATATTCCTTATGAAATATCCTCAAAACCGATGACCTACATTATCAGCTGTACTTGTACGTCTGGAACTAATTTCTGGGTTATATACTACACGAACTAAATTATCTTCTTCCTGTTCGGTGGCGATATTTTTGGGACGGCTTAAACTAATCTGTCATATATATTTTTGGATAGTTTGTGGCCAGGGTGTCTTCTGTTTCAATGCTTTTCATCGTACATTCTGCATACCGTACGCCCATGTGCATAAAACAAACCATATTTTGAATTGTTCCTAACAAAAACAATTATGTCGCGGTATACTTTAGGTAAGAAAACCTTATCAGACCAAGGACTAATTACACCAAGATCCCATTTTGATAGAAACAGAGTCAAAATCTTGTTTATGGCAAACGCTTACTATGAAGTAATTTAATGTGATCTTAAAGCATCACAAAGAATGTGTTACAGCTACTTCTAAAAACTGTTGGTTTCATAGTTATTGGATAAGTATATACCCTTTTTGTTATTAAAATACAGGAGGATACTGACTTCTATCTAGAAGTTTTCTAACGGTGCTAACAAGCATGTATGAGTATTTTTGAAACCTTCTATCTGCCTTCTATCTGCTAGAGTTACTTTGTGAATGAATTGTTTTTTTATCACTATAAAGGACACGTTTGTACCAAAATAAACTAGGCCATACGTTCAAGACCTTTCTATATATCGAGGAAAAAGAAAATTCAATTTCTTAATTCAACACCCTGCACCTCTTTTAATTTTGGCTAAATCGTAATATTTTGATACCAAGAGTCTACTGCTACTCTGTGTCTCATTAATTTTGGACCAAGCCTTATAGGTTAGGGACAAAGAATAAGGATCCGCCTTCGCATTACGGTATTAGCAATTTTTTCGTAGAAGCAAATCGCTAATAAGGAGGTCTGTGTTATACACAAACACACACACACACACACACACACACACATATATATATATATATATATATATATATATATATATATATATATATATATATATGTGTGTGTGTGTGTGTGTGTGTGTGTGTGTGTGTGTGTGTTCGGAAACATTTCCGCGGTCTATATATATATATATATATATATATATATATATATATATATATATATATATATATATATATATATATATATATATATATATATATATATATATATATATATATATATATATATATATATATATATATATCTGTGCGTGTGTGTGTGTGTGCGTGCGCGTGTGTGTGTGTGTGTGTGTGTGCGTGCGTGCGTGTGTGTGTGTGTTCGGAAAGATTTCCGCGGTTTTTAGTGTGAGATATACTTGGTTCTCGGGTTAAACCGCGTCTAGAATTTATTACTACTCGACGTTTCGGCTCCTGTTTTGGAACCATTCTCAAGACGTAAAGGAAATATGTAAGGACATGAACTGTAAGGTCTCAATCTGCCTACTCCTTAGAGCGGTGGACAAAGCTGGGTTAGGTTATTGTAGCTCGATTACGGGGTCTCAATCTGCCTACTCCCCAAATCTCGCCAGAGATCGTCTCTAAGGTCTCAGTGTGTTCATTCCTGGGCCTAAGAGATATCTTGATCGTTTTCGAGTTATTTCAATTATTGTGCAACTTTTCACATATCGTAAATTATGGTACGGCGTTTTTACCAATAGATGGCAGAGTCCCATGAAAATGGCGCATTTGGGGAAGTTTTCGTTTATATAATTCGTCGAAAAATCAAGATGCCATTTACAGGCGCTCTAAATAGTGGTTTAGGTTGAAGAGACTCCAACTACCGTAACTCAATTTTTTTAAATGGAACAGCCTGTATTTTATATTTCAGAGGTGAAGTTTTGTAAATATTTACATTTATAATCACGTACCAGGATTCATGTAAGGATTCATTAAATTCTACCAACCAATAAAATTTTGGGATTATTCAGAGAATTTTCGAAGAAAATTTTAAAATATTTAAATTCACTTCGATACAAAAAAGTAAGAAATAATTAATTTTATAAGATTTAAGATTATCGCCGTTTACATTTTCATAATATGTAAGCAGTAGTTGTTAAATTGTTTTTACAATGTCAAATGAACCTTCAAAGTGACATTTGAATGACCTTCTTATTTTTGACATCCTGTGACATTGAAATATGAGTATTTTCCTCTTATATCTTTCTTTATTTCCACCACTCAATTTTCCCTGAAAAGTTAAAAAACAACTTTTTTACATTTTCTTTTTTAATTTTAATTACAGATTCGGTATGTAATTTGAATTTTATGTATTTCATCCGTAAATTTTCGTATAAAAATTATATAGTCACTTTTTCCAGAATTTTTTTCAGTGTGTTATTCAGTTGAATCACTTTTTTGTCAAATTTTTGTGAAATGTTAGTAATTAGTAATTAATGTTTCATAATTTATTGTAAAAAAGCTATCTGCGAATTCACGTAAAAATGTTCGGAAAACGATCTTTATATAATTTTCGTGTAAGATTATTTAGCCAATCTTTAAAAAAAATGCCAAATTTTCGCGAAGGAAAGTTTGCCAATTTTCGTGTAAAAGCTTTTTCTGAGTAATTATATATTGGCATGTGTAGTTTTTATGTAAACTGCTTGGATAAGTTCTCTGGCCAGGAAAGTCCGATCAGTTTTTTCAGCAAAGTTTTAAGTTTATGTTCGGACAATTTTTTTGCTTTTTGAAACAAAGTTATTTTGGTGAAATATGGTACATGCAGTATACTATAAGGGTTATACCTTCTACTAAATTGGATGTCTTTCAACAAATAAAACATAGGTCACAATAAAATAATTTCTGTGCAAATTCGCTACCCTAACGCACTTGCTGCGTCCAGGCTTTTTTAGGTTAAGTTTACACACGATATTTCTGAACCTGACCGTATAACAGTTGCTCAACTTCGCGTTTCTTAAAAATCTTGTCAATATTTTGTTTGCTTGCGTACTTTATAAACAACATCATTAATTGACATATCAAACAATGTATGCCCTTTGAGAACAAAAAGTTCAAAGGTAAATTAATTTCACGTTTCACAGGTGCTTTTAAATAGGTGTTATTTCACCATGTTTTAAAATAAAAATTTTAAAGGTTTTATTAATAGTTGTGGCCCTTACTTGGTGAAACCTCTCCATACTAAATATAAACGTAGAGACCAATTCTCTGGCTTCACAATAATTGTTCGAATTAGTGAATTTTCATTCAGAAAATTCACTAATAGAGAGGTATCGATGGTGAGACTTTCGGAAAGTTTCTTCAAATGCGCGCGAATTAGGGCCCCTGGAACCCAATTCCAAGGTCAGTTAAAAAGTTTATATATATATATATATATATATATATATATATATATATATATATATATATATATATATATATATATATATATATATATATATATATATATATATATATATACACACATACATATATATTATTTATTATTAATTCAAGTTATACATTATGTCGTACAAAAAAGCTATGCATGTGCTTGTACTGGGACACGATTTTGAACAGCCTCTTCTGAAACGTCTAAATGTCAAACTATTTTGCTCTGTCACTTTCTATTTTCAACTCAAGTTTTCTTCAGCTGCGATTCGCATTCCCACCAACATTCCTGCTACAACCGTGGAGATTTATAATCCATTTAATACAAAAACCATTCCTTCTTTCAAATGAAAACTTCCCAAAAAACATTATTCTGTAATACAAAAATTTTGACAGTCTTATCTGACTGACTCTTATCAAAAAATACTTCACTGATTTGAACCATATTTTGGAATTACCTTTATTTTGTTAATGGCTAGGATGAGTTCGTTCATCAGATCTTGACGTCCAATTTTTCTCAACAAAAAATTAACAAATAGTTTTTTAAACGCAATATCTCTGAAGTGATTGAAACGAAAATTTACAAATTAAAAGAACATAGACGCACGTGGCTGTGTACCGATTTTCAAGTCTTTTTATCAAAGAGAAATAAAGTTATTCTAAATTAATATTAAAATAATCCTCGACATCACTTCAGTTTCTGTAGCGCAATATCTACAATGTTAGACAAAGACAGATGACGTTACCTGTACTGCTTAAATAAGTCGTAGATAAAAAACAATGGGAGTTACATTATTGCAACATGTCAGAATGTAGAACATTGAGAGATGTACGACAGGGGCGCCATCTCGGCGCGGAACCAGGAAGTATGCCGTCACGACAGCTCTAGTTAACAAAAAATGTTATAGATAGAGACTGTGTACAACGTTTGATATTTTACAACTGACTTTTAACTAACCTAACATATTTAAAACATGGATATAAATATTGCAAATAAATATTGGACAATGGTTATACATAAAAACTGTGAGTTAATGACTTAAAACAATACAATTTTGCGTAAAATAGAAAATAAGTATATTAGTAAATCATATTCTAAGAGCAGTGTTAACACTCGGTTTTTAATGTTTTTTAATTGAGCCACGACAGGACCCTTTAGGCATTATTATTATTGTATAACCGTGAGAAATAACTAATGCATTATGTAGTAATAGTAACAGTATCGGCATTTTTATAGGTTGTCTCCGTGCGGAAGACAATGTTTGTTAGGTTCGTTGTGTTAAATTTAGTAATATACTTTAATAAATAGTACTTTAAAGCGTGATTCTGTATTTATCATATTGTTTCAAACAGTCTGCCGCTTAAAATTAGACATATCTACGTTTGTTAACCATCCACGCCTATCGAGCTTAATCTACAAGCTGCTTGCTTGAGGTCGACCGGATTTCAGTGTAGTCTTGTACAAAAGTTAGGTTCATACACTCACGGATTGTGAAATCCCCGCGAAAGGTATTCCTATTAATTAATTTAAAAATAATGTCGTAAAAATGTTGTTTCTTATTAGATTTTATAAATGTGTTTTACTAATTTTTGTGTGCATACAGTTAGAAGTGATTTTTTAATTAAACTTATGGCTGTTAACACGATCTAAATGTCTTCTCTACTTTTAAAATTGTGTAGTCCCAATTTAAGGGCCCCCCTTTATTACACTTACTGATCTTGTGCTTATATATGTAATATAAAATTAAAAAAGAAGTGAAACAGCAAGTGAATTTATTTACTTTGGTGCTGTATTCGATATTATCTGAAAATGGCATTATAGTTGACGTTGTGGAATGTAATTTCGGTCAATTTACAGTTTAGCGCACGGTGGTTTTTAGAAAAAAAATCAGAAACATGCTTAGAACCCCCCTTGGATGCACAAGCTACAAAGCAAATTTGTTGCAAACAACGGCCAAGAAGTTAGGCGACCAAGAATGAATAGGGGTGCTGGGCGGGGAGGAAATATGAGCGGAAAATGCTAAAAAAATATTTAGTCGGAATTTGAAAAAATGCGTTTTTAACATTTTGCAGCAATACCTCCTTTAAAACCTGCCTACCCCGCACTGCGATCATATTCGCCCAGGTCCAGTAACTTTCTTGGGGGTTGCTCCCAAGAAATTTTCTTGTGCTTTATGCTTTGCAGGTAGTTGTATGCATGAACAAGGGGAAGGAGAACCCCCAGTGTTGTTGGGTGAGGGGCAGAAACCCTCCTCGACCTGGGGGTTCTTCTTACCCTTTTGAATGCATACAATCACTCTTAATGCATGAACCACATGAATTTTTTTATGTTCAGCTTTATAGTGTATTTCTTGTTGACTATATTTTTTGTTTATCAATTTCTTTGTTTGAGCTCTGTATCCAAATAACTGTATAAATGTTTATGATAGAGATCATGTTTTTGCTTGCCTTTTTTTACCTTATTTTTTACTGTAAATAAAGTAATGTTTTATAACTTTTAATATAAGGCTAAAAAAAAAGGTAAGATGCTTACTGGCAATTAGGCCATTGCTGACCCTTTTTGCTCATCTAAACTAACCTACTCTCCACCTTACGCTCGATCTCAACGACAGCAGTGATTTGAAAAATCATCCGCTGCCGGTGAGTCTCGAACCGTCGTCCCCCGAGTCCGAATTGGAAAGTCTGAATCGACTTTCCCACACGGCCGCGGAGGCGCTTAATATAAGGCCAAATCACTATAATATATTATTCTTATGAAAATTCACTACCATAGCGCACTTGCTGCGCCCCGAATACTATTCTTCTCTGTAGCCAGTTTCTCCGCGTTACAGTATGACCAGACAGAATAAAATTGAATTTATATATAGACACGTATTCATTACAACTTTAAATATAATTCCCTTGTTACGTTATGGTGTTTTAAGCAAAATAACTATAAAAAAAAATTAAGTAAAAATGACTGATGACGCTTTGAAAAAAAATCATCTTTCATGACAAAATCTGGAATTTATAAATTAGCTTATACACATTGTAACGCAATCTATATCAGTTAAACTTATATAACTTTTAATACCAGATACAAGGAACATATGTCTGCACATAGAAATAACCACGCTGACTAATATACATTTGTAGAACATATTATCGATACTCAACATAGACCCACAGTAAATAACCGCATAGAGGCACTATTTTTGTAATGGCAAGCGCAAATTTTACATTTTTTAAGCATTAGAAATGGAAAAAAAGCACGCACAAGACAATCACTAATTTGTTACAAGTAAGACAACTAATTTAATGGAAATTCTTCTTTTTAATGAAATATACTGACTTAAAAAAATCCAAACACCCTCTAAGAGTTGATCAAGTTTAATAAAATTTATTCATAGCGTGTGTTTAACCAAAGTTAAAAAAGTTCTGGACGCAGCAAGTGCGTTATGGTAGTGAATTTTCATTAGATGCTTTAAATTTGAATAACTCAATTTTCTATAAACTTAGGAAGTTGAATTTTTGTAAGAGCAACATATCCACCAAATTTCATTAAAATAGTTTTATAATTTTCGGAGAAAAAAATTGTTTCGAAAGAAAACTAAAAATTTTCCAGGAAAAACTTTTCCGATGTTCCTGGCTAACGAACTCATCTAAGCCATTAATAAAGAAAACCTGCTTTATTGCTGTCGGCACCTTCTTGCATCGTAGGTGTGTCAGTGTAAAACGCTGCAGTACGCTTCGCATGTAATCATTTGCATTCAAATTTCTGCAATATAAACTAGAGGTGACCTGCTACCGTATGTTATCTCACATTATACCATCACCCCCCGTGTAAGAACCGTATGCCGTTCCACAGCAAATTATAAATTTCTGCGTGCTCCACGTAATCGTCTTACTCTTTGCGACCATCGTGGACCCCAAGACAGAATCGACACTCGTCAGAGAAGACAACACGATATCATTCACCATCCCAATTTGATCTGCCGTTACACCATTCAAGCCGAGCAGCACGATGTCAAGGTGTCAGTTGGAGATAATTGGTCTATACGAACGAAGCCCAAAAGCACGTATTGTGCGATATATCGTTGCCGTAGAGACTCTTTGTTGTAAAACTCCCAACCAAGCATTTTCAATCGAACGTGTTGTGAAAAATGTGTAATCCTCAAATGACGATCTTCTCGTGCTAAAGTTGCTCGAGGTCGTCTGTACCCATAACGACCGTTATGGTTTCCTTCTTCAGACCACCTGGACCAACACTGTAACATCGCTGACGGCGTCCTATACTGTCGGAAATTTGTCCGATTGAAAAATCAGCTTCGCGCATACAAAGAATGCACCCCCTTCCGAATTCATGATTCAATGATTGTAATTGTTCTGCAAACGGCGTCTGGACATAATGACCTAATATACTGAACACAAATGGCCACAAAATATTGCTTTAAAATGAGGGAAACACAAATTTAATAGATATTTTTTTGATAAAACTAAATCTAAAAAGTGTGCCCCTGTTACAAATTTTTGTCCATATTGTTTCCAATATTTCTTATGAATAGTCAAAACGGAGTACTAAAGAAAATTAGACTCCAATTGGTCGACTCTTATTGGGTGTTCGGATTTTTTGGAGAGTCAATATATATTATATTAAACAAAGTACATATCTATAACTATATTAAAAGTAGTTGTAATAATGTAATGGGTTGAACTCAATATTCTGGTTACATAAAACTTGCTTTATTACCGTCGGCAGCCTTCGTTAATAAGAAAAATCGGACTAATTTTTCCGGAATTTTTTTTTTCCCAAAAATAACAAAGCTATGGCAACCAAATTTGATACGCAGGTTGAGATCTCTAAGTCAAAAGGAAAAAAAGTTATAAGATTTTAAAGAAACAAATTTGGAGTGCCTTTGGTGATCAGAGAATGGCACAACCAAAATATTTTGTGTGGTTAACAAAAATATTTATTACTACAGACAGAAAATAAGTTTTCTCGGCGCAAAAATATCAAGAAATACCAAAAAAGTACATTACAAATTTTATAGGTTTTCTTAAAACGTCAAAGTCGCGATGTGAAACGTCAAAATTGGCAATTTTTCGACAAAGATGCTAAAACGAATGCGGGTTATGTGGAAAAAATATAAGGTAAGCAGTGCGTTTTATATAAAGCCTTAAGCGTCTGCTTAATTCTGCCGCCATTATAGTTTATTTTACTAAAATATTTACAGAAACTTAATTTTAAATAGACTCCTTCTCTGATGATTTAGCAGTCGTTTTAGTTACAAAGTTTTTAGTTTAATAGTTTATAATTCTTAGCGAATTTTTGTAGAAAAATTTCGTTAACAATTTTTTTTGGGTTTTTCGTAGAAATCATTTGCTGTCAAATTGTGAAATATTAGTCATTAATTAGTAATGTTTAATAAGCAAGGTTTAAAAAGTTATCGTAAAAAAGATGTTTGCAAATTCACATGTACAAGTTGTTTTCGAATTTTCGTGAAAAATATTTGTTTTAGCTAATTCACATAAAAAAGATTTTCATAGGAATTTTCAGTTCACTATTTAAGCCAATTTTCAAACACAAAGACTAATTTTTCAGAAAGGCATTGTTTGCAAATTTTCATGTAGCTAAAAAAAATCGAGCATTTTTTTTTCAAAAAAGCTTTTTGTGAATAATTATATATTGGCAAGTGTAGTTTTTTGCAAATTGCTTGAATTGGTTCATTGGTCAGGCAAATCGGACCAGTCGTTTTGAAAGAATTGTGTTTATTTTCGGAATTTATTTTAATTTTTTTTACACAATAAAGTTGTTTTGATGAAATATGGTACATGGTTTCTACTATAGATGTTATACTATATACCAAATTTGCTGTCTTTCATTAAACAAAATACATATTTGGAATGAAAAACATTTTTACGAAAATTCACTACCATAAAGCACTTACTGCGTTCAGATTTTCCAGTTTGCATAGGCCAAGCAATGAAGATCAAACAGGTCACAATTCCGAGAGTTGGTTCGTTGACTTTCATTGTTAAGGGGCTAGAAGCAGATATTGGGCGAGTCGATGAGAACATACTGCAAATCATGAGCGAAGCTGTAAATCTCATTTTGGTTGTAAACAGAACGTCATTTATGCGCAGAGAAAAAGTGTGGCAACTAAAACGAACCTCTGTGAAACACCCGCATTCGTTTTGAATATATCCGATAAAATACCATCGACAACAACATGCAAGGAGAGCATGTTGAAGAAAAAACTAAATATCTATAGGCAAGTTCCAAAGTGAATCCTTATGATGAAAGTTTATTTAGGAATGTCGCATGTTAGATCCAATCAAAAGCTTTAGAGAAGTCTAACAAAACTGTTTGACCTTCTCTAAATTTTTCAAGAGTAGAATTCCAAAGATGAATGTCGTTGTCTCACTGCAGATCATCCCCAAGGCCTCCCACGAGCTTTTTGGGGAGTAAGCAGATCGGGATTATATATATATATATATATATATATATATATATATATATATATATATATATATATATATATATATATATATATACATATATATATATATATATATATATATATATATATATATATACATATATATATATATATATATATATATATATATATATATATATATATATATATATATATATATATATATAATAGGTTGGATGACTTTGTTAGCCAGTCCAATCGGACCAGTTCTTCAAAAAGAAAATGTTAATTTTTCTGGCAAAAAAAGTGGTATCTAAAAGATAACAAAGCGATCTAAACAAAATTTTGTAGGTGTAATGCCCTGGCAGAGACTTTACTGTATGCCCAAACAAATGTTCCTAGTTTAACGGAAAATTGAGTTATTAAAATTTGAAGCATTTTATGAAAATTCGCTAACATAACGCATTTTCTGCGTCTCAAAACTGGTAGTCAGTTTTAACTATTTTTTTTTAATTATTAGAAAACACTTTTATGAAAACTCACTACCATGTGCTCTTGTCAAAGTCAAAGCTTTTAAATATCTGTTTATTAATTAAAGACTGGTAATAATCTAAATAAAAGCAAACAAGGCCCGCAAGTGACAATTTTATTTAAAACAGGAAGAAACAACAGCCTAATGAACTATGTCAGATAATGCAGTAATTACTTTATTATCTGATATCTTAATTAAGTGCATTGTAAGTTCAATGGCCAATGGTCAATGGTATAGGTAAGTGCAAATTTACCTAAATAAACGCTTGGTATATTTTTATAACAGTCACTGAAAAGATCACAATGGTAAATTAATTATTACCTATAAAATAATCATAGGTAGATGGTATTTAAAAAAGTTTTGTGTAATTTTGGTAATAATCCAAAATAACTACGACTGATCGGTTACTCCACAATTTAGGGAACGTATCTAAAACAAACGGGTATAATTTATTATACACCCTGTATAGTTGAAATATAGCACCCCACACGTAGGTATAGTCTATTTCTTAGTAGTGATAAGACTTTGGAGGATAAAAACAACCACAATCTCGATGTGAAAACGTTCGATTTTCAGGTAACTATAAAATGATTTTACAGTTAATAAAGTGAATCATAAACTTTCGCGATATCGCGCTATCGCCGTAATAAATCAATCCTTTAATAAAAAACGTTCTTGATCTATTCATCCTTTATATAAAGGACAATACGGAACTTCTTCGAAACAGCTATAAACCTGGATAAAAGTATTGAAAGGGTTGTTAATACAACGAACGTTGAATGTTCTTTGTCTGTAGCATGGGAGGTAAATTAAACCCGTCTTCTTCTTGTGACTTGTTACCAGATGGCGCACAGGTAAGAATAACCAGCTATCGCATTCACGGCCGTCTTGCTTAGTCGTTTGTCTACTGTTTACCATATCGTGCGCGCGCGGCATATAAAGATTTCGATACTCGACTGAGAAACAAACCCACTGACTTCAAATAAAGATCATAAAATTGTTAAAATGTAAAAGGTGCAATGAAACAATTGTTTGAAGAAATGTATGTTTTGGTGACATGTGGTATGTAAATACAAATTAATACTTATTCTTACGTAGATATGTTTTTGTGTTTGCTGTTTTAAAAGAGATCTGACACTAATGAATACAATAGAATTCTGCTTATAAAAACAAT
Organism: Tillus elongatus; assembly: GCA_964006375.1. Classification (NCBI taxonomy): domain Eukaryota; kingdom Metazoa; phylum Arthropoda; class Insecta; order Coleoptera; family Cleridae; genus Tillus; species Tillus elongatus. The sequence goes on from OZ023268.1 coordinate 51,554,587, forward strand.
TAGTTTGAATGTTTATAAAATAAATATGAACTCATAGATAGTGTTGACAGTTGACAGAACATTTAAATCATCATGCCCTATATCAGCACCTGAAGAAGTAAACTATAAAAACAACAAATATTTGCAGATTATTAAATTAAATGTCAATTAAAACAATGCAAACACAATCAGATATAAGTTTGTCACCGAATAAAACAGAAATGTCACCCAAAACAAATGAATTGAGTAGCTCTCAGTTGAATTTGACCTCTGTAATGTTACAAGAAAACTTTCTGCAAAGATCAATCCAAAATGTAGCTCTGTCATTACAAAATGCAATGATGAATTCTTTGCAACAGGCGGCGATGCTGCCGGCAAACTCAGCCGCCGCCGCAGCGTTAAATTTACAAGCCCTGGAATCATATTTGACTTTACAAAGATTAACAACAGTATCAACAAGTGTCAGTAACAATTCCCCTAGACTAGATATTTTAAAAATTGCTGCAAATACAGCAAAAATAAATGAAGAAACTGTAAATACAAGTGAAGACATAGCAACAAATACAAGTTTGACGGAAGACGTCGATCTCGCTGAAGAAGTTGAAGAAGATTTAGCGTTATTAGACAATGACGAAGCACTTAATAATTTTCCAATATCCCCTTTATCTGTGGACGCTAGTTACCCGAGTTTATTAATGAATCCAGTGTACCAAAATACTTCAAATTCATCTTCAACAGCTGCTGTCAGTTCTTCCACATCAATTACTAACACAACAGCCGGAGGGAAACAAAAAATATCATCCAGGCCCAAGAAGCAGTTTATATGTAAATTCTGCAATCGACATTTCACCAAAAGCTATAATTTGTTAATTCATGAAAGGACTCATACAGATGAAAGACCATATTCATGTGACATATGCGGTAAAGCGTTCCGGCGGCAAGACCATCTCAGAGATCATAGGTAAATTTCATTGCTATTATTTATTTAGGTTAAAAGTTTTTTTTTTTTTTTTCTGTTACGCTATTCTATTTTATATTGAATGAACAACACATCCTTATAAATTGAAACATAGTTTAATTAATGTATGTATTAATTGTAACCGGTAAGCGGCAGGTTTTTTGAGGTTACTTAATTTCTATTTAAACTGTTGTCGAAGGTGCACGTCGCTAGGTAAGTAGAGTGTACTAGAGTCATTAAAAGCCGTTTATTATATTCGACAGATCTCTTGCTGTTGTCTATCTTGTTACATTAAGGTATGTATGTATTACTTTAACATGTGGCACATTTTTTTAAATTTAGAAATTTCGTAAGTAATTAAACCATATTCCAATTAAATTGTGTTTCTAGATTGGAATATTTTTATACAGCAGCGCTATTTTTAATTATTTCTGTTAGTAACGCTGTAGGTTCGCAAATACTGTTATTTCTTTTTGATACCTTGTGATCAAATGCTTTTTTCTTAAAATGTAAGAATGTTTATCTGTACGCATTTAGTAGCTTATCCTTAGCTAACATTTGTATTATGTACTATTACAAAAACTTACTTTGCGTCAGTTTTTAACAATAAAATTAGTATTTATAAAAGGAATATTAAAAAAGTTCGGGACGTAGCAAGTGCGTTATGGTAGTGAATTTTTATTAAATGTTTCAAATTTGAATAACTAAATTTTCCATAAACTTAGAAAGTTTAATTTAGGTGTGTAGTAAGGTCTTTCCTAAGGCAACATATCCACCAAATTTCATTAAAATACCTTTGTAATTTTCGTAGAAAATTTTTTTTTAGAAATAATTATAAAAATTTGAATAACTCAATTTTCTACAAACTTAGAATGTTGAATTTTGGTACGTAGTAAAGTCTCTCCCGGGGCCACATATCTGTTAAATTTCATTAAAACAGCTGTGTAATTTTCAGAGAAAACATTTTTTTCGAAAAAACTCAAAATTTTCCCGGAAAACCTCGTTCGATTTTCCTGGATAACGAAGTCATCCAAGTCATCAATAAAGGAAAGTCACTTGCCGAGTTTCATCGAAATCGGTTAATTATTTTTTGAGTTATCGGATATATATATATATATATATATATATATATATATATATATATATATATATATATATATATATATATATATATATATATATATATAGAACCCCGGATATGGGTTCTATGGGTCTTAATTAGCGCTCATTTGAAAAAAATTTTGCAAAGTCTCACCATCGATAGCTCTCTGTTAGTGATTTTTTTAAAAATAAAAATGCACTAAAACGGTAAAACCGTAAAAAACAACACTAGTTTAATTTAGAATCATTTGAGGCGCACTGGAGCGCCATCTTTTTGGATTGTTTCTGACCTAATATATAAATGTTTGTGCATTGATTGCTTTCAAAACCGAAAAGTTTTAAACTGAAAATTGACCCTCATTACTTACTGTCGCCGTTAGTTGGTGACACCGTTTCTTACCAAATACAGATCTGGAGGCTTCTTCAAGTAATTGTTTTCTTCTCTGTAACCGATTCCGTCTTTCACCGTATCGTCAGACATGAGACAAATTTATTTATATGCTACATACAGACTTGGAGACTACTTCTCTGGCTGTATGTAGTATGGACAAGTTTCACCAAGTAAGGGCAACAACAATCAATGAATTATTTATATGCATTCATGACAACTATAAAAAAAACTTGATTGCTAGGTTAGGGTAGTTTCATCAAAATCTTCTTTTAAAATAAAGAAAATGACTGGTGACGCCTTTAAAATATCTCTCTGATGTATGTCAATATGCAACATAAAAATAGAATAACTTATAACAATAATTACCATAAGAATATTGCTAATAATTAAATAATTAATTAACAATAACAGCAATAGAAGCAGGTTCTATATAACAAAAATATCGACATACATTATCTTATTATATTAGTGCAACTATTTCTAATATAGTTAGACGTATTATGCTAGATATATTTAATTAGAAGCAGGATTTCCAAGAAAAAAGGGATCCATCAAATCAGTTCGTTTATTTAAAACAAGGTTTCTGTTGTGTATTATTTTTTAAGCTTCGAAAATGACAAGAGTAAACTTGACTTTCTTGAAGCTTTAGAAATAAAAGCGCACATACACAACTGCCTTGTTTCACATCAGCAAACTGACTATATGGTTTCCTTTCCTGGAAACTCTTTTTTCTTATAATTTAATGTATGTCGATATTTTTATATTTTTGTACATATAACCTGCTTTTATTATTTTATTGAGAAATCGTTATTTTATTATTATGGTTGTTATGTTTATTATTGTTATAAGTTTATTTTATTTTCATCTTAAATATTGGCATACCTGCACCACATGTTATTGAGGTCGTCTGTCATTTTATTTTATTCTTCAAGACTTTTTTGATCAAAATACCCTAACGTAGTTATCGATGATGTCGAAGATGCCCCAAAAGGCGAAACCATTTACAGAGATGATACAAGAACTTGTGAAGCTAGTAGAGAAGTCTCTACATCTGTGTTTAGTATAATTAAGGTTTTAATAACTTGGATTGACATTCTAGATACATGTCAATTCAGAGATAAATCTAGGTTGAAATATTTAACAGTTAATGGTAATGGCACTTTATTTTTTATTTAAAAATTATAATGACTGTTCTAAATATACCCTTAGCAAAAACAGTAATAACCGTATTTGCTTCATATCTAGATGTTCTTGAAAATTATTAACTTTAAATTTTTTATTTATTTTCATTGATTTATATTTTAATGGTGTCGACCTACCTGATTCGTAAGAAGAAACAAAAAAAAACAGTAATAGTAATTATAAAATTAGACCGACATTGTATTTAGCGTTTCGGAGTGCTGAATATGTTCACTGATCGTTGTTGCCCTGACTTGGTGAAACCTTTTCGTACTAAATGCAGACCGATAGACCTGGAAAAGAAGCAAATTTTCTTCCGCCTGGCGATTTCGTAAAAAACAAAACCTGCTAAGCGGGAGATGCCAAGTTGTCAAGCCAGAAAAAAGTCCCTACTTCCATGATTTGCTCAATATCTATTTGACATTAAGCAATGCTATGTTACCAGAACCAGATCAAGCATTTTTAAGATAATTTTTTGCTTTGATTTTGTTACTAAAATATCACAAGAAAGGTATCTCCTGTTGATTTATTGTAATTGACTTAACTTTGTGAAACCATTACATGAGACCTAAGTATAGACGTATAGGCTTTCCTTAAAGGCTCTTATCTCTGTAGTAAAGGCTTTATCATACTTAACATCCTTTAAGCGTGCAAGACTACTAGACTACGTATTTTATAAAATCCTATAACAATAATAGGCATCTTGAATATTTTGATTAGGTCATTTTTTTATACCTCGTTTTACAGTTACAGCGTATTTTATACCAGAAGTCAAGTTAAGGCATTTGAAAGTCATCAGGGTTATGAAACTTAAAAGAAGAGTTTCCAAGAAAGTAGAATCCATCATATCTGCTTGTTTATTCAAAACAAGGTAGTTGTCGCGTATGCGCTTTTTTATCTCTAAAGTTAAAAAAAAATCGGGACGCCGCAAGTGTGTTATGGTAGTGAATTTTCATTAAATGCTTCAAATTTAAATAACTCAATTTTCTATCAACTTAGAAAGTTGAATCTCGGTATGTAGTAAGGCCTTTACCAAGGCAACATATTCACCAAATTTCATTAAAATAGTTTTGTAATTTTCGGATAAAATAACTTTTTTTGAAAGAAAACTCAAAATTTTCCTGTAAAAACTTGTCCGATTTTCCTGGATAACGGACTTGTCCAGGCCATTAATATATATATATATATATATATATATATATATATATATATATATATATATATATATATATATATATATATGTATCCAATCGATAACTCAAAAAATATATAATCGATTTGGAAGAAACTCGGCAGGTGCATTTATTTTATTAATGGCCTGGACAAGTCCGTTATCCAGGAAAATCGGACAAGTTTTTACAGGAAAATTTTGACTTTTCTTTCAAAAAAAGTTATTTTATCCGAAAATTACAAAACTATTTTAATGAAATTATAATGATTATATATTTTTTGAGTTATCGATTGGATACATATATATATATATATATATATATATATATATATATATATATATATATATATATATATATATATATATGTATATATATATATATATATATATATATATATATATATATATATATATATATATGTATGTATGTATATGTATGTATGTATACAAACATATAAAAATTGAAACTGACCCCGGGTATGGGTTCTGGGGGGTCCTAGTTCGCGTGGAAAATTTTTTGCAAAGTCTCACCATCGATACTTCTGTATTAGTTAATTTTTTTAATAAAAATTAACTTAAAAAATAAAGTTTGCGCTTGTCATTCGAAAGCAGCAGTGGCCCTAGGCGGTTAATTACTTTGGGCCTATGTTAAGCATCTGCAATAGGTTTTTGCAAATATAGATTTGTACGCGTGGTTATTTCCATGCGCAGAAAGATATTCTTTGTATCGGGTGTTAAAACCGATATAGACTGTGTTACAATGTGCACAAACTGATTTATAAACTCCAGCGTTTGTCAAAAAACATGATGTTTCTTTCGCATTAAATAGTAAATCACGCGTCGTGTTTTAAGATTTCAAAGATACTTTGTGGCTTACATTTTAATTTTTGAAATGTTTTCGAGATAAAAAGGCACACACACGACTGCCTTGTCTTAAATAAACACTCATTTGTGATCAATTCCCCTTTCGTGGAAATTCTTTTTTCATGAAATATATAAAACAGAATACATATAACTGCACTAAAAGTAGTTGTGATAATGCAATAAATTAATGTAAATCAATATGTTGCTATACATAAGCTGCTTTTATTGCTGTGATTGTTAATTACTTTTTTATTATGATCGTTTTTATGAATATTACTGTTACGGGAGGTTGATTTTATTTTTGTGTTACTGACATACATCACACAGATATTTTAGAGACGTCATCTGTCAACCTTCATTTTTTGTTTATTTTTTTAATTATTTTTTAATCATATGTATAAACGGATTTTTATAGTTAGTTGTCAATGGTGTCCATAAATAAATTCAATTTTTTTCTGTTTGACGATACCGTAAAAGGTAAAACCGGTTGCAAAGTAGAAATCAAGCATTTGTAAAGCCAGAGCAGAAGTCCATATATTTGTATTTAGTATTTTTATAAGATAACGAAAATAAATTAAAATAATATTTTTCACTGTAATGCTAACCTGCTTAAAAGAGGACTAGTCAGATGTGATCGCGATTAATAAAATACAATATTGTTATTTAATAATATGACAGCAGTTTCGCTACAATTCTGATTTTATTTTTATGTCTAAGAAATCTACAGTGAAATGAAACACAGCTGTCATATAATAAAATAAATAAATAAAAATAATAATATGTGATTTGGGTTCTCCAAGTCTGCTTATCAGTGCTCATCACAGGTTCCAATCTTCACTTAACCCATTAACGCCCAAATTCTTTTTTTTTTCGTCAAAATTCTATAAAATTTTAATATTTTGCTGCTATATTGCACCTAAAGTCAGTAAGAGTGATCAAAATGATCAAAAAGATTTAGTTTTTTCAAAAAAGCTGTCCTATAAATAGGACACTGGGAGGATATGAATAGTTTTGCGGAATGAAAGTAAAATTTGAAAGATGATTAAAATAATTATTTTTCAAAAACTACAACAACATAGGTCGATTCTACAGAGAAAAAATAAGGCAGCATAGTATAAATGATCAAATAAGGAATAAACAAGATGTATAAAATAAATTACTCATGGCTTGAGGTGGTATTTAGGCAAACATTGAGTGCATAAAGTAACGTTGCACTTGCTGCAGAAAGTAGTCGGCTTACCCGAGCAGTTTGCATACTGACAGCGCCGTTGTTTTTCACGTTTTTCCAGAAAATGTCCTCTTTCATCATACCTGACACCATCAGAAACCTTTGACCTGGAAGTTGAAGGGAAACTTAGGGGTCTACCTTTTAGAACACGTTTACCATGCCCAATTTTTAGGTATTCAACTGCAATTGATCTCCTAAATTCCTTTATGGAAATTGATTTCTTGCCATGAATTTTTCGATATAAAAGAAAAGCATTCACCACGGCCATATCAATAATGCATGTCACTAGGGACCAATACCACTTTTTTCCCCTCACTGAAATATTGTGTTTTTCCAACAGCCAATCGTGCTGGTCTACACCGCCCATATAATGGTTATAATTGTAAATTAGTCTTGGCTGGGGAAGAGCAACTCGCTCTTTTTTTTTCTTTGCTCCACCGAGGAGTAAACGCTATTGGTTCAATTGCATCGAAATTTGTGACAAGTGTTACACACTTATTATCATTCCACTTTACGGCAAAGATTTTATTTTTTTGATCGAACTGATAATCATATGAACCACGGCCGTTTTTTTCAAGTTCTTTAGTCGACCTTAGTGGACATTTTTGCGTCCTATTTTCCCTAATGGTCCCCATCGCTCGAAAACCTAGGTCTTTTAGTCTACACAATAATGTATAGCTAGTGAAAAAGTTATCAAAATAAATGTAATAACTTTTAGGGTCTTCAACCACAGACAACATTTTGGTAACTACTCTGGTTTCAAGCGAGTCCATCGATATTTCTGCTTGGTCTTTGCCGCAGTATAGGAAGAAATTGAAACAGTAGCCATCGTTTCCACACATAGCCCATAATTTATAGCCAAATCTGATAGGTTTGCCCTTATAAACTGCTTCAGTGGGTGGTGTCCATAGTATCGAACAATCATTTCATCAATGGATAAATTTGACTGAAACACTCCCCATTTAGAAAAATTTGAGTTTACCATTTGAATAAGAGGTCTAATTTTGAAAGATTTATCGTGCTTATTTTCATCGGCTTTGGTATTGTCTTGAAAGTGAATTAGGGATTTAATTTCTAAATATGCATTACGACTCATAGCATTACGAACCAAAGGTATTCCTAAATCCCCACTCTCGGACCAGTAGTCCCTTTCACTTGGTAAAGTGTGATAACCAGAAAATATTAGAAATCCCAAAAAAATTTTGATCTCACCTATAGATATACTAAATGAGTGCTTATTTTTTTGACTGGCATACCTCAGGGTTTCTACCACGATCATATTATAAACATTTTCATCGAAAAATTGTTCAAAAATACCAACAGGAGTTGCTTCTTGTAAAACTAGTTTCAGTTCATGAAGCTTTTGACTTGGGATGTCTTGTATTGGATCAAATCTATACTCTGGAGAAATTCTTTTTCAGTCTGCTGTGATAGTTGGTTTGGCAAGTCTTCTTTTCTTTGCAGGCAGGTGGCAATCTGCTGAAGTGGAAGGGCTATTTGTGAAAGAAGATGACGGCCGGCTTCTAGCTGAAGTTGAAGCTTGACTTTTGGTTACCAATGATGCTAATGGCAAGCTGTCTTCATCATCATTGTTTTTTTCTATTGTGTCACTTTTTTTCATCTGGGTCTTCTTCATCACTGTTGATATCTACCTCTATATTTCCTGGTATGTCAGTGACCATAGGTATGCCAAGATCTCCATCATCAAATTCTTCCTCATCGGTCAATTCATCGACTTCAGGTGGTAGAGCTAACATTTCTGCTTCACATTCCGCTGAAAGCGCATACTCCCAGGCTTCCTCCATGGTTTTGAATACCCTTCTCATTTTTGTTGATTTAGAATGAAACCTGAAATAAAATTCATATATTATGAGATAATGGCTAAGATGGTCAAATATTCCCTGAAACGCCCAGCGTCATATTTATATGACACCAGGATTTCCAGGCCTACACACAAAAATCAAGTCACAAACAAATAGAATTTATATTTTCCATAGTAAACTTGACCTAATGCCTTGACAAAGTCACAATAAAAAGTTACTTACCTCGTATATTATTTACAAATTCACCGAAGTAAACACACGGTGCACAGTGACAAAAAAACGATAATGTTCAGGCAGCAAGAGCCGAGCTGTAATAACTAATGCGGGCAAACTAATGCAAGCTTGGCAGGATGTTGTGTATCTATTCTTAGTCGGGGAATACCCGGTATTCATCATGTATCGGTAAGTGCCGGTAATAAATTCAAGAATGCATTGCCCTATAAATAGGACGCCGGGCGCTAACGGGTTAATGTAAATTATGTATGCATTTGTTTATCAAAAATAAGCATATGTTGTATATTTTCTATTCGATATATAAACACACAAAATAATGTTTTTTTTTCTTTAACGTCGGCCTATTTCCGCGACTAAGGCCAATCACCGACGCCAGGAAGCAGTTTCACCTCACTATCCTGGAAATTTTGCCGAACCCCTGTCTTTCTGTAAGGGGGGTAGGAATCTTTAACGTGCCCAACATCGCATGGACACGGGACCGACGGCTTTACTCCCCCTCCGAAGGGCGGAACGTGCAGACATTCAACTTGCTCAAATACAATGCCAGAACCTCGGTTGATGTTAATTTTACAGTTTGTACTGAAAAAGTGAAAGGAGTACCCCGGGATCGAACCCAGTACCCTTCGGTTCAGAGGCACACGTTCTTACCTCTGAACCACCGAGGTTCTCAAAACAATGTTATTTTAGGCAATTAGACACACTCTTCTAAATACGTTCCTTTTAAACGGTGTGTTTATATAATTGTTCTTATTATGTTTTATCAATTAAAAATGATACAGTATGCCACATCACACACCGATTTTAGAGTCAAAATCTTTGGGATTAAAAACTGGATACCTGGTGATCTAAAAGTAATGATACACAAGTAATTTGATTTGTAAATAGTATTATATTCACAAATAGTGGATCTGCTTTCTCTTTGCTTCTGAAAAAAAAGCAAGCTCGTAGTCTAGCTGGAAGATCAGCTGGCAGTAAATTCCGTACAGGTGTGTAGTGACATGGATGAGGACCTCCGTCATAAAATATTTGCAGAACCGATGATCTACTTATATTAGCAACTGCACTTATTCTTTTTAAACTGATTTTTAAATTGTATACTCCACGAACTAAAATCTTCTAGTTCTGGGGCAATATTTTTGAAAGGCCTAAAATATTTCGTTTTGGACGAAACGAACCAGTTTCACCTAATCTGTCGTAATGTATTTGAATAATTTGTGATTCGACTGTCTTCTATTTGAATGTCTTTCAGATCACATTCTGCCCGCCTTACGCCCATTAAAATTTACTAGCGCATAAAAGCAAACCTAGAATTAATAATTGTATGTCTGTGAAAGTTATCAATTATATAAAAGCAAACCGTATCCCGCATTTTTTCATTGAATAAACAATTAAATCGTGGCGTACTTTAGGTCATCTTGTACAAAAGCTTATGAAATTTACAGTTTATCACATCAAGATGCGAGTTTTACAAGAAAAAGAAATTTAATGAGAGACGCCTAGTATGTGGTAACTAAAATATCATCTGAAAAATAATACAAATAATGTCTTACAGTGTTACATCTACTACTACAAACCCCGCTTTTCTGTAAGGAGGGTAGGGATATTTAAAATGCCCAACATCGCATGGACACGGGACCAACGGCGTTACACCCCTCCGAAGGGAAGAACGTGCAGACATTCAACTTGCTCACATACAATATCAGAACCTCGGTTGATGTTAATGTTACAGTATGTACTGAAAAAGTGAATGGGATCGAACCCAGTAACCTTCGGTTCAGAGGCGCACGTTCTTAACACTGAACCGCCGAGGCTCTGAAGCTACTTTTAAAATCTCAAATATTTTGACAACGGCTAATTTTGGCGACATCAAACAAGCATACTTTTTTTGCTCATAATACAAGAGAATACTTTTTTTTAATCAAACGTTCAAGTTTATAAAGCGACCATAACAAAAGAGTGGGTATATTTTAAATACTAGAATGGTACGGCCAACAGCGCCCTCTACCCACTAAAGCCAAATTGGGAATTAATAAGTTATTATCACTTTGGAGAACTCATCTGTACCAATTTTTAAGATATTACGTCAAATGGTTTTCTAGATATCAAAGAAAATCGATATTCAATTTATCATTTTAACACACTGTATATCTTTTAATTCTGACTTTCAAAACTGAAGTAGATTGGACTAGGTCGTAATATTCTGGATCAGCTGTAAATAATAGTCACATTTAACTTCGCCTCCGTCTTACAATTTTCTAGATACCTAGGCTTCTCAGTAATTAGCAACGTCTTGATTTTTGAAAAATACGTTTTTAACGTTGTCTTTTCTGACTTTACTTATTGTTTTTAAATTTTTAAGTGCTCTCAATTAAAAGCTCGCAAGTTCAATTGGTCTACGAGTAAGAATATCCAATTAACTTTGCCAATTAATATTCACGCCGCGTGATTGAACCGGGTATAAATTTAAATCCACATTTAGAGCTGTTGTTCATATTTGGCAAAGGTAATTATCACAACCTATGTCATACTTATATAATTTTTGTGATTTAGATATAAGACGTATTTTTAGATTTTCATCAAGTATCTTTTCCGTCTCTTGAACTTTTTGTAATTTATTGGTCAAGGTTGCTATGTTGGAACAACAATTCTTTTCGGATATTTCATAAGCTCCAGTACAATCCATAAAAATAAATCAATTGAGTAGCAAGAAAAAGCATAACAATCCAATAATAAAGATACTATGGACTTTAAAGAATGCACCAAGGTATTCTCTGAATTTATTAAATCTGTCACTGTTATCCATGTAATAAAATAATATAATATAAAGTTACTGCACTTTTGCGCGTTAAATTAATTTATATGATGTCAAGATTTAATGTGTTGCTTTTTACAACTCCTGACTTTACACTAAAGTGAGAGGGAGTTTCGTTTAATTAATAGATGCTTGGAAAGATGTAGTTCCTGGCTTAACTAAATCTACTTCAGTATTTATCCAGCTATTATACCTTCCTTCAGGGCAACGGTTCTCAACCGTTGAACGCACCCTAGGTGGTGCGAAATGTCAGAGGCGGGGTAGAGAAGATCTAAAAAGGAAGAAAAAAAAAGCAAATTACCAAAGTCACTACAAGAAGAAATATATTATGACGTAACAACAATAAAATTTTACCCATATGCACAGCTAATCATAATAATAATAATATATATAATATATGGTGAGACGTTAGTCAGACAAATTAAGATATTATAAGGCTTTGTTTGCAAATATGATTTATTTCAGTTTTATACTTATACTCGGTAATTATTTATTACTATTCTAAGACTATTGCATATAATTATAAAATATGTGTGTACAAAAAGTCTTAAGATTTGTGTAGTACATCAACATAATCTTAATAGAATTCGAATATTACACAAGTAATATTGTGCAAATTTGTACACTAAATTTTGGCGAATTGCAGTTTTCATTTTACAACATTTTACTGTTCGAATCGTTGCTTACCTGCAAGCCTCTGTTCATGAAGAATATTCACCATAAATTGGAAGTACATTTTAAAATAATTGTCAATTATACAGGCTATTATGTAAAACAGTACGAGACCAAAATTGTACTTCTTTATGGAAACTATATATATATATATATATATATATATATATATATATATATATATATATATATATATATATATATATATATATATATATATATATATAATATTTACATCGGACAATTGCCTCTTATTCGGCGTATTTACATCGCCGTTTTGTTAAGAAACATCGTTAGAATATTTTTAAAAAGTGGATAAAATATTAATTTTCAGCGTGTCTATCCTGTCATTAAAATCATCAAGCTGGACCAATATTCAGATGGTCTCACTGGGCCTTACTGAGTCAATGGGAGACCTATGTATTCCTTGATTTTTCATATGTACTGTGCTTATGGCCAACAGATGGCCGCTACTCTATTTTCGCTCTATGGTTCCGATCAAAAACAAATGACAGCTGTCACTTACGTCAAATAAGATGACATCCACTTTTTTAAATATTCTAACGATGTTTCTTAACAAAAGACGATGTAATTACGCCGATTAGAGGCAATTGTTGATGTGTGTTTGTGAGTGTCCTATGTGCAATGACTCCAGGCCTGGCTGCAGAGCAGCTGATTTTAGGTGGTCTCTTCTAATGTTCCTCAAGTTTAATTTTAGTTCAGTAAGAGAATGAAAAAACCTTGTAACGAATGTTGTTTAGTTGTTCTTTCTTTGTAGGCTTCTGTTGAAGTGTCAAGTTGACATGAAATATATGAGGATATTATAACCAATAACTTACTTTTCTTACTTCCTGTGCCCACAAAATGTAAGGTCGAATGCCCTGAAATGAGATTCTGAATTTTTGGAACTAACAAGTGACGACCGCTACTTACTCTCTCTCTCTCTCTCTCTCTCTCTCTCTCTCTCTATATATATATATATATATATATATATATATATATATATATATATATATATATCCACATTTAGATTACACATTAAATACTACTATATCAATTTATAAATAAGTCTTATATTTAACTGCTACTGAGCTATTCGTATCCAAACTTTAAATATTTAAGCCAGCGACAGCTTGTAGTTTTTCTACGGTTAATATAATAATATTTTTTTGCTATACTAGAAGATGGCTAAAACTTAACTACAAGCTTGTAGTTAATTTTATATTAAAAATAATGTTAGTAATATTGCTGGAAGCAATCAGAAATTAAGTCAGCAAAAACTCAGTTCTTCTAGTGGAACTTTAAAATGCACGAAACTGCAACGATCGCAGGACCATAAGCGTATAGAGTTATGTGACAAGCAAAGAAAATAGAATAAGAAGCAAATTTTGAAATTAACTGGATGAAAATCAGTGTAGATTTAGACTCTGTCAGAGAAGCAGAAAAGCAACGCCGACGGTTTGTACAATAGCATAAAATAAAACTAAAAAAAAAACGCCCCAAAAAAGAAAATACAAAAATAGTAACAGGGTGTTTCGCAGCAGATACATATTTTACCAGCGAAATTATCTTCATCAGTAGCCATCGCCAAATAACTGTATGAGAAAAATTACCTTATTTATATACTCAAATTACGGATGGTGCAATAGCGGATTACGCAACTGTTGTTGAGTCAGTGACCATGCGTAACCGGCTTTTGTGTCAATGTTGAAAATAATTGTGCACTATATCAGAAATTGTTAAATTAACTGGTCCCCTATTTAGTTCACTAAATTTCGTGGGTTGCGCTTGCTAATTTCAAAACTTTACAAAACAGTTGATTTCAAAAAATCCGTGATTACTTTCAATACATATAAATGACCATTACCTAACTTATGCCCAGTCATCATATGTTGAGCAACGCTAGATTTCTCTTCTCTGTTGAATCTTAAATGAGCCTATGTTTTTTAAAATATTATTGTTATTGATGTCCGCGTTTAACCAATATAGATTTTCCCACAGATATTTGATAAATGTCTGTTCTTTGTCGGAAGCCGACAGTCCTACAGTCCAACCAAGAGGCTCTTCAAGTTATCAACTCTGTAGACAATTTTTAGGTCACTATTTCTGATTATTTACTCTAACTCTTTTCAAAAAATGGATAGAAAGTACTGCGAACTTCTTTGATTGATCATCAGATAAAGGCCTCAAAGTCGTAATGTTACTTATCAACATTTTCCACCAATAGGTACTCGACAACTAATGTAATGGGAATATATGGAGAGAAACTATTATTAATTCCAATATGTATAATTTTGTTCCTCTCCGAGTTGAATCGCTCACTGCTTAAAATGAAATTTACTAACGCTCGAACAAAAATGCAAAGTAAACTCGAGATTTTCTGAGCAATATCATATTTAAAATCTGATGCTATAAAGCGATTTGTATATGTTTCTTTTCTACAAACGTCAAATTCTCGCCACAGTTCATATGCTGCTTACACATATTTATCTATATTCAAAACAATGCTCCTTCGTAGGTTGTACATCGGGTACAAGATTGGTTTGGTGAATAGATTACCCTTCTGCTATTGCCTCCTCAATCTCCTGACCTTGGCCACCTTGGGTATCTGTATGACACACTATAGAGACATGGTAGACACTGAAGTCCGTTATTCACTTGAGATTACCCTGCTTTACGAAATAGGTGAAACGCAAATTGTATTGTGCTATTATTAATCCCCTTAATTTCACTTTAATCACACTACTACAGTTTCGTCGATTAGGAAACTCTAAAGCATGTGCTACAGGCTTTAAAACTTACTCCTAAATCGACGAAAGCAGCAGATGTTTTTGGGTAAGTTGAGATATTATTTTCTTGCTTCAAAACTTATTTAAGGTGTTTGAGGTCTAGACCTGGAAAAATTATTTAATACACCTCAATTTCGGTTAATTTGGGTTAGGTAAGTAGGAATATATTTTGTTAAAAGTGGGATAAATCCTACTTTATAATTTACTATACTCCACATTAATGTAAAATAAAAATAATTTGGATAACTACTTAACTCAGCATTCCGTGATCGATATAGAGATTTGTTATACCTACCTCGGCTGCATTTAAATAGCATAATCGTCTCCAAAGCAACACCTCCTGCACCTTGAATTGTTATTTAAGCGTTTGCAAGACTTTGGCCTGGCCATTAATCCAGCAAACTGCCTTTTTGAATAAAACTAAAATTTTTGCCTACCTGATTTCAACAGAAAACACTTAATCAAAGCCTGATAAGGTCTAAGCAATTCGCGCATACCGTCACCTCGACACTGCCAAGAAACTTCGTTAGTCCCCAAACATGTGTATTTTTACAGGAAGTTCATTCATGGAGCCGCTTAAATCCGACACCCTTATGACCTTTTTAAAGGCAACTTTAAGCCTAAAACACCGATTAGTACGGACACTGCAGCCAGATGCAGCATTTCATAAATATAAAGAAACTCTTGCTCAAGCTACCTTTCTCACTCACCCGATACCTGAAGTAGCCGTCTCCATAACGCGTAAAGTATCTGGCACATATATTGACCCCGCGCTGCAGCAAGAAGTCAAGAACGATTGGCAACCACTAGCATTGTTATCTAGGAAGTTAGACCCCGCAAAGTGATTATTCGCATTATGACCAAGACCTATTGCAATCTATGAAGGTATCAAATACTGATGGAGTCACACATTTTCAAGATCCATGCGACAGTAAACCGATTACGAATGCGTTTCTAAAAATAAGGCAGTTTCGCTATCTCTACTTGATAATTCATCTTACCACCAATATTCAGCATATATCGGGAAAAGATAATGCATTTCCCAATGCGCAAGTCCGCCTCAAAGAAATTCAAAGCACACTAAACTGTTATGAATTCGTAGAGGCGCAGAAAATAGACGAATAAAGAAAAACTTTAGTCAAAACCTTCGAAGATGCTGAAACTTATTAAAAAATGAGACATTGACATCACTGCTGAGCAATATTTTCGCACTGAGAGCCACACCATTCCTTTCAGCACGATCTCTAAATCGCCAGCCCTGTTACTTTGTTCCTAACAATATTGTGTGACATGATGTCCCTTGATCTTGATGACAAAGCTTTAGTCCAACTTGGAAGTCATCCAGAAGGCACCCTTGCACGGTAATCTAGTTTGTATATGGGAATAGCGAACAAACATTTGCTGCACAATTGCTAGTTCCTTCGAGATAAATGTAGGTTTATCCCCATATCTGGTACCACTGACTGGACTGAGCTTCTATATATGCTGATGAGGGTCTATATAAAAGTGAAGACGTCTTTGGCTTATCGGGGGAAAGTAGTGGTGCATTCTCCTGGCAACCTTAGTGGTTGTCATTAAGCATTTCTGTGAAAACTATATTGAAACTGCCTTTCCACTCTAAGAGATTACCTAGCACTATCAAAAAAGAGTTCCAGCCAAACGTGTTGTTCTATGATATTTGGTGACCGCCTTGAGTTTGCTGTGTAACATTTCAGCCATTTGATTGTCATACGGATGATAGGCTCTGGTTCTCAAGGTACCTAACTGGTTATTAAGCTGCCTAAATATCGCACGTGAGACGCGGTCAACTCATGTTAGGCAATATCTGTAAGGCTATGAAATTAGCATAACAATGATGTCGAGATGGGCGTGTTCGAATCTCTTCGAGAAACCGGAATATTCCCTGTAGCGGTCGATATACACCAGGTCACATGGTTTTCTGACAATAAACGCAAGTGCCAGCCTACTGGGTGCATTCTTTCTTAATGGATGGCCAGACATATCGTTGTATCACTTGTTTGACCGTAGCTCGAATGCCTGGATTCGACAGTTGTTGAGAAAAGACAATACCATGTTACGCCCCGCCATCGCGACTGCAAGATATCTCAGGATATTCTCTGAGGCTGGTTACCTTTAGCCGAGTTACTTTGGATGTGTTTTGACTTTCATTAGCGTGGTACACTGACGAGCTTCACTGAGCAACCAGAATGTGGTTCTAGTAATGGCCAAAATGTATATTGGCTTACATATAGAAAACAACAGGGCTGGCGTTTTTAAAATTGTTAGTTATACACGGCATCTATGTATAACATATTGTGTTTATTTGAGCTATTAAGATAACATAGTACCTAGTTACGCACTGAGATAGTGGCGCTACAATACATCTCACAACGTTATCTAAGGCTCGTTATTTTTCTCCGAGGTACTTTTTATGTGTTTTGATTGTCATTAGTGTAGCACACCGGCAATCTCTAATAAGAGCGGGTTTATAACAGTGGTTGAATGCATCAAGCCTTACATACAATAGTTGGCTGCACACAGTCTCTACGTAAAACATGTTGTGTTTATTAGGGCTGTGCCGGCATCATAGTAGCCAGAAATTGAGATGGCGACTATGTAAAGGTTCTATAATAAGACCGTATTATTTTGATATTTTATCACACAATAAACACTTACATGTGGCTACATACATGCATGAATATCCTCTTAGAGCTTGGAAGTCTCCCATTTCTGAGTATTTAAAATCTGAAAAATTACGGTAATTTATCGAATTATATCCCTTTTGTGGACTTTAAAGATATTGTCAACAAAAATGTCAAATTATTCTGTAATAACCTGTTATACAAGATGCAACTTTTAGTAACACCCGAAAATAAAATGCTATAGACATTTTTCTTCACCCTAATGTATAAACACTGCACTGTGAAAACCACTCTTTATGTCCCAATCTAGGTCATCTAGATGAAATTAGCACTTGCACAATATAAATCATCTTACCAAGATAGAACGAAAATTTACTTTATTCTACTGGCACATTGAGATGCTTATGTTTTGAGGCTGTTAAAAACCAATTTTAAACGGAACTTAAAATATTGGTTCTTTCCTATAACTGCTTGTAAGAAGTTCAGGTTTCGTCAAAACATATACAGTAATAATAACGGCCTCGATTAGGTAAGAATGCCTAACTTTCTAAAATCATCTAATAGTGCCAAAGAGGTTTTCCGTTCATTTTTTCAAATCGTTAATGAAAGACGAGATGTGTGTTTTGGACACATCATGAATCTTATTGTTGCGCCACAAAATGTTTTTTACCTCGTTTTTTAAAGAACTGGAGATTATTTGACCTCGGAAATATGTGGAATGGGAAATTATTTCAAAGTTTAGATGCTTTAGAAGATAATAACAATTCTTAGTGAACTGTTCGACAGTGGGCAATTGGTCACTAAAAGCGTACGGATTCTGGCTGGATTATTATTTGCCGATTAATGGTCGTGAAGTCGTGAGTGAGAAACTACAAAGCAGTTGCAGACAAGCAATGTCTATGCTACTATTGATAGAAGATGAGAAAAGTCCTAGTAATGACGGATGAATCTTATATAAAGTTCCTTGGCTTTAGAGCAGCACCACACAATTTTTTATTGACAAAATAAATTAACAATCAGAACATCAGGGTGTACAAAACGACTACAACTAATGTTGACATTTGTGTGTGTATGTGTATTTTTGATTTTTTAACGTCGGCTATGGCTAATCACCGACGCCAGGGGGCTGTTTCACCTCACGATCCTGGAAATTTTACCGATCTTCTGCCTTTCTGTAAGGATCTTTAACATGCCCAACACCACGTGGACACGTAATAGACGGCTTTATACCTCTTCCAAAGGGAGGAAGGTGCAGACATTCAACATGCTCAAATACAATGCCACAACCCCAGTTGATGTTAGTGTTACAATATGTACTGAAAATATTAAAGGAGAACCCTGGGGCCGAACTCAGTACCCTTCGATTCACAGGCACAAGTTCTTACCACTAAACCGCCGAGGCTCTGTGTTCATATGTTGCCCTATCAGTTAATCTGTTAGCTGAAGTATTGCGTGGAGGAATCAGGCTCAGTGGCGCTATCCAGTACACATTCTGACGGCCAACCTTTATTGTATCTCGATTTTTAAGCAGGGTCGTACGGCTTCATTAGAACGAGCGCTAAGTTTTTAATGATGTGTATGTGCTTTCTAGCCAACTTCTGCTGTAACAAATGGTAGGTTCAGGTCTATTCACCAAGCTTTTCTACTAATATACCACGGTGTCATGATGCGAAGAGCTTTGAATTGGAATCGCAAAATACTATTTACAATTGATCATTTTGTGGATCCCCATGACTTCAGGTTATTGGTCTAAACTGGTTTGATTATATCTTTGTAGATAAGTATCTTCTTTTCCAAGAATAATGGAGATTTTTTACCAAGTAGCCAATACAACCTCTTAATGTTCAATTTAATTTTCTTTGTTTTAGTATGTGTCGTTTACAAATAGTAGGTTTATTAAAATGTAGACACATGTATCCTGCTTGATAGATAAAATAGCCCCCAAATATATAGTATACTATATGAAAAACCTGGACCTTTTGGGCAACTGTTAGGAGAGTCATGCAGAAAAGATCTATCGGGGTCGCAGCGCTGAGAGGCCAAAGGTCTATACGACTTACTAAACAATCTACGATCATGTTTGATATGCTTGAGGGAGTTCAATGTTGTTCAGGTCAACAGAAGTACAAGATTAATGCGCTAGTGTGAAAGCTACAGGTCCTGACTTTGTTTCATTGATTTTGATATGCCACTTATTTAGCCAAATCTGCAAATTGTTGTAAGGAGTCACTTGCAGTTGCAAACCCAGGCATAAATAAGAACAATCTTTCAACTCTGGGTGTATCTGAACCTTATACGCTGGAAGTCGCTACTGTGGTGAAAACAATTTCTAACACAAAAAGAATACCAAGCCGCAGTTGCAGTGTTGTAAACATCAAATGCCGGCAAAAATACTCAGCAACTGTTAGAGACCTATCGCAAAGAAGGTGCATTTTTTGTCAGTAACTGGCCAGATATATCAACGCTTGAGCCCAGTGAGTTACTCTTCTTAGATATAAAGCAATCCTGTGTTTGCTAGCCCGATTTGTGGAGCCCCATCTGTGAACTTGAGACAGGTCAATATTAAGGGCGTTGGTACTTTAATAATTATTGATGGTAGATATTGGGTGTGTCGATGAGAATGTATTGCAAGGAGTACTGTCATTCAATTAGAAGTGATGAACAAGAGATCACGTATATGCAAACTGACGAAGTGACACCTCCGTGAATTATCGATTTCAATTCATAATTTATACGGTGACATGCTAGAAGAAGTCTTAAAAAAATAAGTATCCATAGGCCGAGTTACTATTTATTGACTATTGTTGCCTTTACTTGGTAACACCGTTCTAGAGAAATAGTCTTTACGTCTAAAAAATGTGCTTAAAGAAGTGACTTAAATGTGCTAGACCCGGTTTCTTAAAAGTTATCGGTGGTGTCCTTCGTCTGTATATAAGTTTACGTCCCCATTCCCCCTCCGCCGCACAAATCGAAGGTATTGGGTTCCGGAGTTGTATAACTTGGCCTTATTGTTATTGTTATTATAGAAGCCAAGTTTGGAGAGCAATCCGTAGAATAAAAGTAAATTGAGGAATGCCACATGCCAGAGCAGCCAACCGAATATTTGAGGAATATCCAAAATTTTTAGACATAACTTAAAACGTAAGAGAATGATCCGCAAATGGCTCTTAACGAAAACCGCAATTGAGAGCACTTACGACGTTCGTTCTTTTGAAATATTTTATGAGCTCTATACTAAGTCAACCTGTGATGAACACTGATACGTACATTAAGGGAACCCAAATCACCCCAACACATTTTAAAAAACCTGACGATCGTTTTACTAACCAAGTAAGCGTCATCAGAGAAAGGTGTACTTATAAGCTCTATGTTGATAACTTTGCTCATAGGTTTGGACATACTGTTAGATTGGACATTCTACGATAATTTTCCACATCGGCATTATCTTTTTTATTAAACAAATACAGTTTAAAAAGTGTCTCTGAAATTCCATCAGGTCCTGTTTTTACCTTAGTGTGAAGAATATCCAAGAATATTGTACCACTATTTTAGGACCCACATTACTAATATGTTAAAGGTAAACAACTCTATTTATTTGTACTGCATGCTCAACTTAATTTTCAATGTGCACTATGTAATCTTAGCTTCATTCTGAAGACACCTACACAAAAAATTTCAAATTTATATTCATTTGTTTTTGCGTCATAATTCATGGTTTGTGGCTTCACTCTCTATCAATAAAAAGTTGTTAAAATATATTCAGGAATACCTATAACCAAGAACGTGTAGAATCTTCTGCATATCATCAGTGACACTCCCATCTACCGTTACAACATGCTCTATCGTCTCCAGCCCACTCTCTTGCGATACAAGTTATAGCCTCACATCAATTGATTTCTTTTGTTTTGTAGTAATTTTTAGATTATCATCACAGACAGAGAATGGCAATTACGGAATCTATGTTCACGTGACTAGTTTATAAGTATTAACAAACATATGTATGCAATTTATTACCTTTTAGCTTTAGAGCTTTTTTAGCTATATAAAATGAGTGCAAAGGGCTAACCTAGTCTCTAGCCTTTTGATGATTTTGATGATTCTAAGCTAGAATCAATCAAGTGGAAAATACTGAATTTTGCGATGATCTAAAAAAACTTCTTTAAAAATTTGTATTCCTCATTAGTTGGTCATGTTAGTTTTGTATTATTTTTTAGATGAGCACCTAGAGACTTTCCGTTTTTGACATACATAGTGTCAACGGAATCATTAGCTAGTCCACAGTTTTGAGGTTAAGGATCGAATTCGGATCACGTTATAGACCCGTGAAAAAACTTTTACAATACTGGAGACGTTCGCATCACTTTTAATTCAACCAAGTGACCATTACTACTATGAAACTTTAAATACAGCACCCGTATATTTTTACATTTTTCAAATCAGGAGCCGTATCTAATATGGGCCCTCACGACGAATCCATTGACAGCGTTGTATCTGAAATCGGTTACAAATTGATTACAATACCTAGATCTTCCGGTGAATGTACATTTCTAAAAGTCGCTTATGGCAAGTGCTCATAGATTTTGCTTCGGAAACAACACAATCTGTTTGACAGATACTCAACAATTTTGGGATTTAAAGATTTTATCCAACCTTTTGGTTTGTTTAATCATTCTTGTAAAAGAGGATCATATTTCGCTAATAACCCAATAATATTTAAACAATTGCCGCTCGACTCGATGTTGTCTATTTTTAGTGAATTATATATATATATATATATATATATATATATATATATATATATATATATATATATATATATATATATATATGTATGTATGTATGTATAGATGTATTATACTGGCAACTCAAAAATAATTCCGATTTTAATTAAATGTGACAGGTACCTTCCTTTTGTAAGTGGCTTGGATCAGTTCGTTAGCCCGGAATTTCTTACCAGGTTTTTCGTGAAAATTTAGGGTTTTCATTCGGAAAAAAAATTATCTTCGCAAATAACAAAGCTATGGTAACCAAATTTGGTACGTAGATTTACACTATAAAAAGTAAGCTATATGCCTAAACGTAAACCCCTCCCTTAGGGGTCGCGCCCCACAGTTTGAGAATCGCTGGCCTAGTGCATCATGTAACTGCCACTGGTCATATAAAAGAGATGAATGTAAATGGGTTTTAGAGGCTTCGTATGTTTCTAAAGCCTGCATGATATGGAGTTTATCGGTCGATCCAAACATTCTGTAACTCTTTAAATAAGGCGAATAACCAGTATGATTCACAATATGCCTTTTGGCGCAATACCGAATAGCATAACCAAGTGCGTTTTATTTTAACAGCAGACTTATAGATAAAGTAAAGACATTTCTCCAAAAACCAAAATCGAGATTTAGACTTTTTTGTGAAACTTTTTTTAGCATATCTTTATAGAAAGAAACTTTCTTAGCAAGTTTTTGTAAAAAAAATTTGTTATTGAATTTTAGAAGAAGAGTATTTTAACTAATTTTTGTACAAAAACTTATTTCTAATAGGAGAATTAAAAAAAAATAAAGACAAACATCTAGGGCCAGTTTCAACTTAATAAACAAATTTTGATTAATGTTCGCAGGTGTATCATTTACGCAAATGGCGAGTTTTTACGGAAAAAAATAAAGACAAATATCTAGGGCCAGTTTCAACTTAATAAACAAATTTTGATTAATGTTCGCAGGTGTATCATTTACGCAAATGGCGAGTTTTTCCGGAAAAAAAATTGTTTTGTTTCTGAAAGTTTTTGTATCTCCGAAAATAATAGTTTTGATAAAATTCTGCGCATAGGCTTCGAACACAAAGATTCTACTGTCTACCAAATTCGAAGTCTTTTAATTACAAAAAATTGACTTATAGAGATTTAAAGAAAATTGTTATAAATATGCACTACCCTAACACACTTGGTGTGTCAAAAATTTGTATGGTTGTGAAAATAAACGAAACATATATCAAATGTGCAACGAAAGTGCAAAAGTTGCATATGCTGACCTTTAAGTTTATTATCTAATTTACAAAGCGAAATGTTCACAAACTAGTTTTGATTGTCACGCCAAATCATTTTGTAACATGACAAATTTATTAAATAAACTCCTTCTAGCTGTCTAAACTTAATATAACAATATGACTTACTTTGAAGAAATCTCTGACACTGTATTTTCATTTCGCCGAATACCTGGATCTCAATTTTATCACCCAGAGCCGAAGAAACTAACTCCAAGCAATTACCTGCCTACACTGTTGTTTAAGTTGAAAAAACAGATAATTTTTATATTGTATGGTATGCTTTCGGCATATACCTGAGTAAAAAGTGTTATTGCATGACCTACAAAACGTTTAAACAAGTTTCATGTGTGGGAAAAAGCAGTATAAAAGCTACTCGGAAAATACATTTCAGTCAGTAGATAATGACGAAATAGACTCAACCCCCAATAAAATGTAGATATCTTAGGGATCCATCATACTGGACCCATGTTTTAGGTACTCTTCATATGCAAGACTCAACTAATATATACTGACTTTCAAAAAAATCAGAATACCCAGTAATAGTTGACTAATGTTATAAAAGTTATACATAATAAGTGTTTAGCCAAACTTAAATAGTGCTGCAAACTGAATCATAACTTCCACATAGCTGTGATGATCTACTCTCCTCAGAAAGACATTTTCATAAAATTAATTTAGGGTCCATAATTGACCACAAACAAAATATTCATATTCCGGTACCTATTAACTTCTGAAACGTTATACTACTCTAGTTTTAACGAAAAAAATGTCAATTTTTGCTAAATCATCCCTCATTTAGCCCCTACCCCCTAAAGCGATCTTACTCAAAAACAATTCGAAGCGTTCCTTTGTTGGGTGCTAACTGTATACCAAATTTGAAGATGATATCTCAATTCGTTTGAAAGTTATTGCGCCTACTAACAAAAAGACGTACAAGCAGACAGATCAACCGACCGAAGACGAAAAAATTTTCGTTCCAAAATCAAGTTTTCTATATGTTTTTAAACTTTTTACGCCGTTTTAGCAAAACAATTTTAAATTTCTTTTACCTATATTTCACCCCCATACATTCAACCCCTAATTTAAAGCATAGCAGATGTTTGATGGAATTGGAAATTTTCTAATAAACAAACCCTAAAACAACATCAATGTTCACCAAATCACCCCCTATTCATCCCCTGCTCCCTGGAGCGATTTTACCCAAAAACAATTCGAATCGTTTCCTTATCATGTACTAACTATATACCAAATTTGAAGACGATATCTCAATTCATTCTAAAGTTATCGTGGCTACAAATAGACATACAGACCGACAGACACAAAAGATTTTTGTTCGCAGATCATGTTCTCTATATGTTTTGACACTTTTTACGACGTTTAAGCGAAAAAAAAATGTTGAAATTTTTGTCGCCGATGCCATACTTCCACAGGTATTGACGATGTGGAAGTACAAATGATAACATTTTCAAACTAAAATATGAAAAAAATGTATTTAATAATGAGTGGGTCCGCTGCGGTTTCTTATACATTCGAAAACTCTTCGAGACATGCTTAAAATAAAATGATTTATGGTATCCTGAGGATAGTCATCACAGGGCTTCTTGAATTCAGTGACGAAGGTAAACTAGGTTGTTTGATGGTTAGTGTAAATTACCCAGTCGATTGCCAATCATATCCCGCCCATATTCGATTGGTAGCGAGAAGGAGATGGAGGCAGGATTACGTTACTTTCTTGTAAGAACCTTGTGGTAACCCTTGCTCTACGAAAACGTGCGTTATCTTGTTGGAAAGGGGGGTTGAATTAACCCTCGCGGCAGTACTACAGGCTGCAGTACGTTTCGTATGTAATCGTTTGCATTCAAATTTCTGTCAATAAAAACTGTAGGTGACCCGCTACCGTATGGTATCGCTCCCATACAATCACCTCCCGTGTAAGAGCCGTATGCCGTTCCACAGCGATTTCTAAATTTCTGCATTCTCTACGTAATCGTCTTAAACTTCTGCGACCATGGTGGATCCAAAGGCAGAATCGGGACTCGTCTGAGAACACAACACGATTCCATTCAACATCCCAATTTGATCCGCCGGTACGTCACGCAATCCGAGTAGCACGATGTCAAGGTGTTAGTGGCATACATAAAAATGGTCTATACGGACGAAGCCCAATAGTGCGTATTGTGTGATATATCGTTGCCATAGAGACTCTTTGTTGTAAAACTCCCAATCAAGCATTTCCAATTGACCGTGTTGGGGAAACTGTCTCTTGTAAACCCGCAATCATCAAATGACGATCTTTCCGTGCTGAAATTGCTCGAGGTCGTCAGAATCTACGAGGACGATTATGGATTTCTTCTTCGGACCACCTGGACCAACACTGTGACACTGTTGACACACCGCGTCCTATGCGGTGGGAAATTTGTCTAACTGAAAATCCCGCTTTCAGCATACAAACAATGCGCCCCCTTCCGAATTCACTTAAATGTTTGTAATTCTTCCGTAAACGGCGCCTATGTATAATGACTTAGTGACTTAATAAATTGAGCACAAATCGCTACGAAATATTGCTTCAAATTGAAGGAAACGCAAATTTAAAGAGATAATTGTTTGATAAAACAAAATTAAGAAAGTGTAAACTTGTTAATTTTTTTTATCCATATTGTTAGCATTTATTATGAGAGACAAAACAGAGTAATATAGAAAATTTAATTGCAATTGGTCCACTCTTATTGGTTGATTGGGTTTTTCAGAAAGTCAGTATATTTTTTAGAAATAATATAAATGTTTCTGTAGATGGCTCCACCTTCATGGATACGGCTTCAAAAAGAGAATGGTTCAGTGAAAAA
Source organism: Tillus elongatus (assembly GCA_964006375.1). Taxonomy (NCBI): domain Eukaryota; kingdom Metazoa; phylum Arthropoda; class Insecta; order Coleoptera; family Cleridae; genus Tillus; species Tillus elongatus. Next base: position 51,581,312 of record OZ023268.1, read on the forward strand.
GCAGTAATCAAATTGAATGCTACTAAGGCTTAGTTCAAAGGAAAATATTTAGTCGTGTTAAATATACGTTACCTTAACTTATATCTCCTTACTACGAAGAAATCATCACAACGGGCGACACATTCATTGTGGGGTTTTGCGATTGTTCCGAACGTTGATGCGCTATGCTTCAGATTATCGACGATAATTTTCTCTATAAAAAGGAATCAGAATAGTTCATGGCAGGAAACCAGCACTACTTATGTACATTTTCAGTGTCACAACCTATATGGACTCTCATTGTGTGTGGCATCGAGAGTAGTGTGTCAGGAGTTTTCCTAAAATAGCTGTTATGCGCCCAGCAACAAGCTGCAGACCTATTTAGAAGGTAGAGGATACTTACCACTCAATTTTTGTACATACAGAGTTCGGCTAAATGGTGGGAACACCCCATTTCTGCCCTTCAACTGGATTAAAAATTTGACGTCAATAAAAGTTTTTGTATATTTTGAAAACTATTTAATGGTGCCTGGCGATTTCTGTCATCTATCATAGTTTTCAAGTTATGACGTTATAAGTTGTTATTTTAAACTAATCACACTGTATTTTGTGTTTTCGTCGGATAGATAATTTTATTGCGAGCTCACCAAAGTATGATTGGATGGGCCAAAGGATAAAAATAAACCACAGAAGTATTGGGAATCTATGAAATGGGTTGTAAGGATTGTGAACTTAAATATCTTGAGCAAACTAAAAGAGCTATCGAAACTAGGTTTAAATATCATTTAGCGCAACCGAGATATGACACTCTTCATAAATCATGTATTGCTCAGCATATATGGGATAATAATCATCATGTAGACAGAGAAACTCTAAAGTTAATATAAAATGTTAAGCAGTCACGTCAGATAGATACTTCCAAAGTATATATATATATATATATATATATATATATATATATATATATATATATATATATATATATATATATATATATATATATATATATATATATATATATATATATATATATATATATATATATCGTTCTCAATTTGAACAAAGATGTTTCGATGAATAGAGTAGTTCCAGTTCTGTGTAGTCTATTAATCAAACTGTTATCTTAATAGTCAGTGTGTCCTTCTTCCTTCTTAGAAATAATATTTGATAACGACACACAGTTTTAAAAAAGCAGATATGCAATGTTAATTACAGCGATTTAAAACTCGACAGTGGGGGTCCGCCTGTATACCTTCCTAGAGGACGCAACTGCTTGACAACTAACATATGAATAGTAGTTCTAGTTTTTAGTCGCTTAGTTTATTTATTCCTCTGATAACGCTAACTTTGTTAGCTAAAAACTGTATTCTGATGAATTGGGTTCTCCGACTGGTACTTATTAGGGCTTATGACAGGTTCCAAACTTCACTCATATTATCACTAGTCCTAATTGAATCTTTTACAATTAATGAACCTATTTTTCAAAATTCATATTTTATTTAACATAAGCTTTGAAATTAAAACTGATTATTTGTCTGCCACAGATATTTTAAAAACTTGAACTGTTAAGTAAAAAATTGTAAAACATTGACACACAACTACATATATCTGAAAATATCCACTTCCTGTAGTAAACAAAAATATATACAAAATGACGATAATAACATTTCTAATCAAAAAGTTTGCAGATTTCAGTATTCTTTTTTTTAGTACTACCTTTTTTTACAAAATTTGATAAGTTCGTGAAGGAGATTCAGTAGTAAATATAACTTACATGTGAGCCACTTTTGCACATTTTTTCAGTTAGTGCGTGTGCAAGCTTGTACTATTCGATGTTTCTCTAGAGTCTACATACACCAATAAACAATGTCACTTCTGAACAAGCAAACCTTACACATGATAGACATGGTCTCTGCTCATATGTGAACTTGTTTTTTAGTTAATTTTATCTTAAATAAGAATCAGTGATGAATAGGTATTTGTATGCAAACTTGTTTGTGGGCATACATAATTATATGCTATATTAAAATAATTATTTGTGGTTTCTAATCCAAGCAGTAGAATCGACTTAAGAAACGACTTGAACCTGCAAGAATAAAAGGATGTTTAGAAGGTAACAGATAACATCAAAGATCAGAGACGAACTAATCAATAGATACTCCTGCTATAAAATGTAACCTTGGTATATTTAGAAAACCTAACTGTTAGTAAAACTGCTGAATATATTAGATTTATATTTTTCTTTAACGTTTCAATATTTTAGTGAATTTTCGTAGAAAAAATTCACTAATGGGGAGATCGCGACTTTTGAATTTTAATTAAAAAAATTAAAATGAGCGCGAACTAGGACCCCTAGAACCCATATATATATATATATATATATATATATATATATATATATATATATATATATATATATATATATATATATATATATATATAACATATAAAAATTGAAACTGACCCCGGCTATGGGCTCTAGGGATCCTAGTTCGCGCTCATTTGCAAAAAATTTGTCAAAATTAAAAAGTCGGGATCTCCCCATTGGTGAATTTTTTCTACGAACATTCACTAAAATGTCGGCCCAAAGGGTGCCGCGATTCATCACGATGAGCAACAAACGGTTAAGTAGTGTTTGGACCTCTTTGAGAGAAATTCGTAGGAGTTTTTACTTCGAATCGTCATCGTTGATGAAACCTGGATACATTATTATACGCCAGAGATCAAGCGACAGTCAAAACAATGGATTTTTCCGGGTGAATCTGCTCCGAATAAGGGAAAGACGGCCAAAAAGGTCATGGCCACAATTTTTTGCGATTTGAAGGAACTAATCCTCATGGATCTTTGCAGAAAGGAAGAAAGATCACGGATCAGTACTACACTAAATTATTATTCGATAATAATTCGAAGCAGGCCCAGCGTAATTTGAAGAAAAAAGTACTGTTTCACACCGATAACTCAAAAAATAATAGGCCGATGTTGATAATATTTGGCATGTACCTTCCTTTTGTAAATGGCTTGGACAAGTTCGTTAGTCAGGAAAATCTGACTAGGTTTTCCGGGAAAATTTTGAGTTTTCATTCTAAAAAAAAATTCTTTCAAAAAATTAAAAAGCTATGATAACCAAATTTGGTAGGTAGGGTTACGATATAAAAAGTAAACTATACACCAAAATTTAGATTTCTATGTTACAAGAAAAAAAGTATAATAAAATATTTTGTGCCAGATCATTTCCATGAAAATTCACTACCATATCGCACTTGCTGCGTCCAGGCTTTTTTTATGAATAATATTATTTATAATTATCTAGAAAACGTAAAATCCATTGTTTAAGCTTTATCAGAATGAGATGGTACCGTTATTGAGTTCTTTATTCCTTTGCCTTTTTTTTTCTTTAACGTCGGTCTAATTCCGCGACAAGGATCGACGCCAGGGAGCAGTTTCACTTCACTATCCTGGAAATTTTGCCGACCCCTGCCTTTATAAAAGAAGGGTAGGGATCTTTAACGTGCCCAATATCGCATAGACACAGGACCGGCGGCTTTACACCCCCTACGAAGGGCGGAACGTGCAGACATTCAACTGGCTCAAATAAAATGCCACGATCTCTGTTGATGTTCAATATGCAGTATGTACCGCAAAAGTGAAAGGAGAACCCTGGGATCGAACCCAGTACCCGTCGGTTCAGAAGCACGCGTTCTTACCACTGAACCACCAAGGCTCTTTATTCATTCCTGCATAATGAAAATACATCATTTTTTGAGTATTAGCTTATCACTGACAACTAGTTTGCTAAATATAGCGAGCACTTAGTTTACACTACCAGTTTCTACATTAACAACTTACTATTACTTCCACATCGTCAGTATGTGTGGAAATATGGTATCGGTGACAGAAATTTAAAAAAATCGCTTAAAGGTCATAAAAAGTGTCAAAACATATGGAAAATATGATTTGGGAACGAAAAATGTTTTTTGTGTCGGTCTGTATGTTTTTCTGTTAGTGTCCACGATAACTTTAGAATGAATTAAGATATCGTCTTCAAATTTGGTGTACAGTTAGCAACCGACAAACGAAAGGTTCTGATTGTTTTGGAGTAAAATCTCTCTAGGGAGTACGGGACGAATCGGGGGTGATTTGGTGAAAATTTAGATATTTTTTTTATAACTCGAGTGATATAACATTTTAGGTTTTTTTTTTATTAGAAAACATTCAATTTCGTCAAACGTCTGGCATTCTGTGCTTAAATTAAATTAAGGGTTGAATGTGTGGTGGTGGAATATCTGTGACAGAAATGTCGAAATTTTCGAACGGCGTAAAAAGTGTCAAAACATATAGAAAACTTCATTCGGAAACGAATTTGTTTAAACTCATTATCATTTTGCAAAGGTTCGAAGTACATAAAAATGTGCCACGAAATTTTACTATCTGGGATGTGACAATGTGTGACACGTTACAATTTGACCATCCGGTAAATATACAGAATTATTTTTTGCCTCTTTGGATTCGGTAGACAATATCATTGATTCTTTTTATTGACTTATATGGATCCTTTTAGAGTTTTTAAAGTTTTGGTTATCTTCCCTTGTGCCGTACTGTGTTATTGAACTAGGTCAGGTCTATTTTAAAGGGCCGAATTAGGGTGCACATCAAACATAACACAATTCGATCGCTTTGTTTGATATGCGTCCGTAGGGCTGAATAAATTTGTTTTATTGTCTTATTCAGTTGTCAACTCTTAATTGAATAGAGTTTCTACATTGTACTGATTTTCCCCGCGTGTTCTTGCTACCTGAGGTTCTTTGTGTTAATTTTTGTCTAACGATTGTTATTAGAATGTCACGCAGTACAGAACAAGGAGCGTCCACTCATGATCCTATTTTCATTGCACCATTCACGCCAGTCATATAATGTGAAGATAAACAAATACAGTCGTTTTCAAAATATTTAAGTTGTTTTTGTATTGATGCATTAAAACATGCAGGTAGACGCTAGACCGTAAAGTAATACATTTTACTAATTACCAAACTTTGCATTATCTTAATTTTTAGGACCAAAAAAGTCCCTCTTAAATGTAACACTGCTGCGTTCTTAACATTTACAGAAAATGCGACTGAAAATTACCACCAAATTATAGAAAAAATAGGTGCTTATTTATATTGTGTTGGATTTTTTATGAAATTCTAAGACAGCTTTATTTAAAACATAATATATGTATGATTGTCAGCTTAGATCTTATTCAACTTTTTTTTTTGAAACTTTTCACAGATAAAGTTAATTTTTCAATTGTCCACGTCTCGTGTACTTAAGGACTTATAAATGCAAAACTGGCAAGCGTGCCAAAAACGTAGGTTTATAATTACAAGCGGTCAAAGATTAATTTATTGTAAAGGTGCTCTTAGATCATGCCCCAGTTGGCTAGCCTTTGAAATTTACAGGGCAGAAATAAAATTTTCTGCTTTATCTAATAAAGCTAATGGGAACCCTATCCAGCTTCCCGTTTAACCGGAGGTCATCTCAACTTTGTTATTTTAAATGGAACATCCTGTATATTGTTACATATTTGAACACACTGTTTCCTCGCAAATACACTCATGCCAAGTTTCATGGGTTCATCTTCGACCACGACGCACATATTCGAAAAAACATTTCTAGATATAGGCGCCTATGGAAATTAAACAACAAACATATTTCTATGACTTAAATTGGATAGTTCCAATATACAACTTGTGTGCGTATTATTGTTAATGAATGTGATGGTTGTATAATAATTATAACTATAGTACTTTCCATGATATGAAATATGTTTATCTTGGAGGATAACATTGACATGTATAATGTGTACATATTTACAATCGGGAAGAAATAGCCATCAAGCGTTGCGTTTGTATAAAGATCAATTTGGTGCAAGACGACTTCTCAACAGAAGAATATTTATCAACTTGAGCACACCTTAAGGCGAACTGGATCCTTCGTGAAGGCGAAGCACCAGTATGAAATAAATGAATCCGACTTTGAACTTAATGTATTATTGTGTCTAGCAGGAAATCCTAGAAATTCGGTGAGAGAAATTTCATTTAATATAGGTATAGCAGCCACCAATCTTCTTCGATTCTCAAAAAACATCATAAAAGAGCCTATAAGGATTTCCCAGTACAGTCATTGCAAGGACAAGATGGTCCAAGAAGACTGGAATTCTCCAACTATTTTTTTACAAAGACACCAACAGGATCCGTTGTTTTATACAAAAATCTTATGGACCAATGAATTTACTTTTTATAATAACGGAATGATCAACCGAAATCATCACTTTCATTGGGCTTATGAAAACCCTAGAAACGTAATTGAAAGAAATGTGCAAATACGTTTCAAAGTAAATGTTTGGTGCAGTATTCTTGACAATAAGATAACTGGCCCTGTTTTCGTCGACGGGCAACTTAACGCAGACATATATAATGACCTGCTTTTGAATTTAATGGAAAATTATGTTGAGGAATTCCCTCCGGTTCTTAGTGGTGGCAAACGTGCACTAATAAAAACAGTTTGCATTTTGGAAAACACTCATAGCTTTGTTATTAATGTTGTTCTTTTGCATAGATTACCATGCTTCTTTTATATCCTTGGTGAAATGTTTTTTCAAATATCTCCCTTGTTGTCAAAGATGAACCGATGACACTTGGTATGGGTGTATTTTGGAGGAAACGCTGTATTCAAATATGTAACACTGTACAGAATGTTCCATTTAAAATAACCAAGACGAGATGACTTCCGGTTAAACGGGACGCTGGATGGGGTTCCCATTAGCTTTATTGAATAGAGCAAAAATTTCTATTTTAGCCCTGTAAATTTTAATTCAATGCCAAAAAAATGTCCAGGGATATGAGAGCAGGCCTTTTTTTCGTAACGGACGGTATATATATATATATATATATATATATATATATATATATATATATATATATATATATATATATATATATAAAGGAAGGAGTAACAGTCGTTACACGTTAGCGTGCTAATATTTATATACTTTTAAGGGCAGTTACTACAAAAAAAAATTGAGGGCTATATTTTAAAGAAAGTCACTCACAAAAAGGGCGAAAGAGTCCATATTTCCGAAAATAATAAAGCTGTTTTAATGAAATTTAGTACACATATGGCATTGAGAAAAACATCAAAATTAATGTTTCCATGTTAATAGAAAAATACGTTATTAGAGTTTAAAGTAAATTCGCCACAATAACTCACTTACTTCGTTCAAAATTGTTATTCCCAATATTTTACAAGATCGAATCGATAATGAATGAAATGCTCTAAAACAGCTCGTGTGTGGGTATTAACCAATCACAAGGATGTTTAGTTTGTCATAAACGAATGTCAAAATTGGAGACCTTAAAACAAATATTCTAGAGCAAATGTAGTTTGTAAAGGACCAATGTTACGCAAAATGTATTTTACAAGGTCACAAATTTTGGGTCAACGCCTACTTTTCGTGACTTAGTTAAAGTTTTCAGAAAATTTATTTGCTATATAATCTTTTTGGCGGTTTGAATATGATACTTACGATCGATTATTTTTATAGGGGTGTCCGGTACGTAATGTCAGATTTAATGATTCCTTAACGAATAACCTAAAACAAATACGGCCTTTGGAGAACACATTTATCTATGGGAGAAAAAAAAATTATTGCATGACATGTGTTGAATAAGTTCTTAAATTTATGTTGCAATTATTACCCTATTTCATGTATCCAAAATATTTGCAGAAACTTGATTAACTTAAAGTAGACCTTTTTCGTGTCTCAACGGAGAGTTATATTATTTAATCAGTTTCAAAACGTCTGGACACAGCAATTGCGTTATGTTAGCAATTTATCATTTAAAATATATACACACACACACACAAATATATATATATATATATATATATATATATATATATATATATATATATATATATATATATATATATATATATAATTGCGTATTTTTTTAATTTTCAGTTAAATAGTAAGTGCTATCTAAAAGTTTGAATGCAGTAAGTGCGTTATGGCGGCGAATGTTCATATATATATATATATATATATATATATATATATATATATATATATATATATATATATATATATATATATATATTTGCTACATAGTAGAGCCTTTATAAAAGCAGCGGGTGTACTAAATTTTATACCAATAATAGTGATGCAAGTTGAATCATAACTTCCACATAGCTGTGATAATTTATCCTCTTCAGAAAAACATTCTCATGATATGAATTTAGGGCCCATGACTTTTGAAACGTTATATTGCTCGAGTTTTACTGAAAAAATGTCCCTTTTCTCCAACTAACCCCTTATTTATCCCCTACCCCCTGAAGCGATCTTAGCCAAAAACAATTCAAAGCGTTTCTTTGTCGGTTGTTAACTGCACACCAAATTGGAAGCTGATATCTCAATTCGTTCGAAAGTTATTGCGCCTATTAACAGACAGACGTACATGCCAACAGACAGACCGACCGACCGACAGACTGACAGACAAAAAAATTTCGTTCCGAAATAATGTTTTATATATGTGTTGATACTTTTGACGACGTTTAAGCGAAATTTTTTTTGAAATTTTCCTCGTTGATGCAAGACTCCACACGCTGTGACGATGTGGAAGTTATATAATTAGCTTCGAAACTACAAATTTGTTTTCCAAAAAAAATTGTTTAAAACGATACGATTGGGTTGGCTAAAATGAAATCATCCAAGCAATTAACAAGAAAAAATACATGTGTGTGTGTTCAAATGCTAGGATGGCAACGGAATGATCCTCCACTAGCCACAGACTTTTATAAATTACACGGTGTGGATTTGAAGTTTTATATATGATACGGGATAGGCAAGCGGCAAGTAGAAAATTTATTTGATATGTTTAAACATATGAGTTAGATACGGTGCTTATATTTTGTCTTATATAATTAGTGTATGTTTTACGTACTTAATAACATCAATATACAAACACAAATACATACGCACATGCACATATACACACATATGCATATATAAACTCCTTTAGATTTTTTATTTTTTTTTATTATTATTTTTTTTTTTTATTATTTATTATTTTTATTTTTATTTTTTTTTATTTTTATTTTTTTTTTAATTTTTTTTTTTTTTAATTTTTTTTTTATATATAATTATGTATTGTAATTTTTTTTTTTTAATTTTTTTTTTCTTTTTTTTTTTTTTCTTTTTTTTTTTTTCTTCGGGATACACAAGGACACTTGCTCGCCAAGGGACCCGCCATGGCTCATACACAAACTAACTGGGCCACGGAACTGATTGAGGTTACACTGGGACAGACAATAGGACTCTAGATCTAATTACATGTATAATTTCTGCAAAATTCTTATGTATTTAATGTTATTGTTTGATAAAATCACCAGTTTATTTTTATACCTAGTTTCCTACTTAACTACTTACATACTATTATTTACAATTTTAAATTAATTTCTCTAAAAAAACTAACTAAATAAATGTACACGTTCTTTTTATCGAGGCCTAATAGGTGAGTTATACTAAGTGGCATTGTAATGTTGATTATTCTCAACGCGTCTAACAATTTATTACGGGCCATAGTGTTGAGTGGGCAAGAAAAAATTATATGATTGAGATCAGCAATGGTGGATCCGTCACATGTGCAGAACGGGCTATTTAGCACTCCTATTCTATTGAGGTGAGCAGGATATCTGCCATGATTAAACTTGGCTCTTATCACCGTTGTTGTAAATTTTCTTGGTTCTGTTCCATATTTATTAATATTATTTTTTAGATTTGGGTTTAGTAGTGCATAATGGTTATTGGATGTTTTTATATATGCATCCCATTCTTCTGCCCATTTTCTCCCAATAGAATGCCTGAGATGAGCTTTTACATCAAACAAGGTTACCTTGTTGAGAATTTCTCCAGATACTATAGCTTCTCTGGCTAGTTTATCAGCAATCTCGTTTCCTAATATCTGACTATGTCCTTTCACCCATATGAATATTACATCATTATTATCTATTATTTCTCTATATGTGGAAACAAATTTTCTTACATCGCGATTTCTAAAATTATTTGGCTTGTATCTTTTTAGGAATAGCAAAACTGATAATGAATCACTAAATATAAGCGAGTTGCATTTGCTGTCCTTAACCCAATTTAGTGCCATTTCTATGGCGGTAAATTCTGCGGTATATACTGATGTGATATCATCGAGTTTGTATTGCAGCCTGACGTTTAGGTGTGGTATGTAAACAGCTGCTCCTGTACCGGAAGAGTTTTTAGACCCATCCGTATAGATGTGTGTGTATCCTGGATATTTTTCAATGAGAGGAAGCAACAAAGATTTATTCAGTATGGTGTTTTCAGTATAAGTTGGTACTAACACTTTGAATTTGTTGTAAAGATGACAAAATTTTTCTTCAGTCGGAATTCTTGCCGTACCAGTTAGCAATCTTTCGAACTCCCTTGTTGCCATATAACCGTCTGTTATGGGTGGATTGGTTTTTATCCTCCAATATATATTAGATAAGGTTTCTGTCCAAAGATGATGTATTACAAGCAGTTCGCTGTCATCTTTACCTCTCAACTTCAGGACATACTGGTTTGCTAATTGTTCAATTCTAAGATGGAATGGACGTTCATTAGCTTCAGCAAATATAACTGGACAAGGTGTCGATATCATTGCTCCCAAGCATATCCTCAAGGCCTTAAGTTGTACTCTTTCCACTTCGTTAAGGTTAGTTTTGGAAGTTGAGCCATAAACAATACACCCGTAGTCCAGAATCGACCTAATGTAAGTTCTATAAAATAGTAGCGATGTAGCTACATCTGCACCCCACTTATAACCAATGGTTGCTCTTAGTAAGTTTAGCCCATTCTCGCATCTAGACTTTACATATTTTATGTGTTCAGTCCACAACAGTTTTTTGTCGATAATTATTCCTAGATATTTGTAAGAATTAACAACCTTGATTGTATAAAAACTTGTTCTTATGTGGCTAGGTAAAGTTATTCGATGTCGGGTGAAGAACATTGCCACCGTTTTTTCAACGTTTATTTCAAATCCTCGCTCTTCTGTCCATTGCCTCAAATTATAAGCAATATGTCTCAGTTTTGTAACACAGTGTGAGTAAGAAGGCTGCACACTATAAATACAGAAGTCATCAGCATATTGAATTGATTTTATACTATTGTCCCACAGCATATGAAAGTTTTTAGTATATACATTAAATAAGAGAGGACTCAGCTTAGAGCCTTGTGGTACCCCACATCTTGCTGTTATTGGGCCATGAAATTTGTTGTTGCTATCCCTAACGTATACTTTTCTTTCGTTGTATAGTTGAACAATATTTGTGGCAGCATTTTTAGACAGACCACACTCTACCAAGTCTCTAAACAATAAATTGTAGTTGACTGCGTCATATGCTCCCTGGACATCGACAAACAGACATACAACATACAAATTTTTTGACAAAGCAAACTGTATATCCATCACTAATTTGCCAATTGCATCCATTGTACCCAGGCCGTTTCTGAACCCATACTGTGTATAAGGCAGAAGTTGTTTTGCTTCAAGATGAAATTCTACCCGTCTTTTAATCATATCCTCAAAGACTTTTAGCAGGCAGTTCAGAAGAGATATAGGCCTGTAAGATGTAGCCAAATTTTCATTTTTCTGAAATTTTAGAAGTAAACATATTATTGTTTCTTTAAGGTCCTCTGCATAATTTCCGTTAATCCACCAATCATTGTAAATTTGTAGCAACATATGTTTTGCCATTGTTGTCAAGTTATTGATGATATAATATGTGATTTTATCAATGCCTGGTGATGTATTTTGTCTCAGTGATTCTAACACAACATTGAGTTCGCTAACTGTGAAAGGTAAATCCATGAAATTTGCTGCCTCTTCTGCAGTAAAGGTATGTCGAAAACTTGATGCGCCTGGGGGGCCCAATTTAACTAAAAATTCCTTGATTACATTTTCTGGTATCTTTCGAGTTGTCGACGTTCCATTACATTTCATTTTTTTAACCTGCTTCCATATTGCCGATATGTTTGTCTGCCCACTTAAGCTATTTACATAATTTTTCCAAGCCTGTTTTCTTTTAGATTTATATAGCTTTTTAGCTTGTGCTTCCGCGTTTTTATAACTAAGGTAATTTTCCCAGTTTGATGTTTGTTTGTATCTAGCTAACGCGTTTTTTCTTTTCTGGTTTACACTGTGACATTCTGTATCCCACCAAGTTGGCTGTTTATTTTTTGCCTCCACGATCTTCGTCTGTTCAATTGTTTGGCTCGCCGCAAAATTAATAGCACTTATAAAAAGGTCATAATTACTTATATGCCCACCTATAGAAACCGCTAACAATCTATCATCTAGAGCCACCCGGAATGCATCCCAGTCAGCCGTGGTATCCTTCCACTTAGCGTAAGGAATTTTATGTTCTAAAATAAACTGTTGCCCCAGTTCAATCAAAATTGGATAATGATCAGAGCCCATGCTATCACTGAGTACATTCCAGGCAGCTATGTTTGTCAGCTGGGAATTTACAAAAGTAATATCAATCATAGACGGCGATTCCAACGGTCTGCAAAGTTTAGTTGGTAAACCCGTATTTAGTATTACATAATTCATATTATCCAGGGCATTGTATAAACAAGTACCATGGTGATCATCTCTAGGAGATCCCCACAGACTATGATGTGCATTGAAATCACCGCCATACAATATATTGCCTTTTCCTTTGGAAAGGCACTGTTGAAAAATTGCTGTCCACTCATTTGTAGATACAGCAATATCTGGTGGTTTATACACTGAAACTATGGTTAGGTTAACAATAGGAAGATATATAGCACAAATATCTAAGTCACTGTTTAATGAACTTGCTATAAGTATTTCCTGAAAATCTAAATTATTGTTTATTAAAATGGCTACGCCCCCGCCGTTTCTTCCGATTCTGTCCTTACGCACCAACCTATACCCTTTAAAATTAAATTTATCGTGTTTTGGTTTTAACCAAGTTTCACTTATCATGAAAACATCTACTCGATTACGTAATACATATTGTAATAAATTGTCTTTGTTTTGAACAATTGATCGAGCATTCCACTGAATTATGTTTAATCTATTCTGCCTGTGACTCGCCATCACTATCATTGATACACACAACTTCGTCTGCATTGAAATTTAATTTTTTCATTTGAAATACCTCCGCGACTAATTTTTCTAATGATTCTTTAATATTAATATTCATTATATCTGCTTTTTTATTTGTAATTATATTTTGCAAAAATTGATCAACATAAACTGTTAATTCATTTAAAATCCTTTTTTTATAGTCGATAAACTCGTCTCTATATGGGTTTGGTATTACCTGCTGAGAGTCTGTTTTATTTGTGGATGAAGAAGGGGATGGAGATCGACTAGCCTTACGTTTCTTCACTTGATAAGCTTGACTATATACGTTTGTAGGCGTTTTTGTATTTGTTATCGGCTTTAAATTTCTAGTAAGTGGCGGTGAAGTAGAGGTTGAGGGTAGGCTTGGAAACTCTTTGATATCTGCAAGAGCAGAAAACCTATTTTGTGTGGTAACTTTAGCATATGTAGGGTTTTTTTCTATATTTTCAGCTTCCTTATAGGTGAGATTTTTAAATGCCATAATTTCCTTAATTCTCTTTTGTTTCATAAAAACCGGGCATAAGCGCGAAACCGTATTATGTGCACTGTTTTTACAGTATAGGCAATATTGTTCATTTGTGCATATTTGGTCTTTTTCGTGTATCGAGGCGCATTTTTTACAAAAGGAATTGGAATTTTTACAAATTTTTGCGACGTGCCCGTACCTTAAACAGCGCATACACTGCACGACTGGATATATGTATGGTTCCACCTCAAAATTCACCCCGTTTATGCGAATTTCTCTAGGTATTTGATCGCCTAGAAACGAAACTATAATTACTTGTCTTTTGACTAATTTTGATTCTCCGTTCTCATCTATTATTCTTTTGTACATTCGTTTAACTTCCGTTACAGTCTTAGGCGAATCAATTGCTTTTAACAGATAATCCTCATCAAAAAAGGTATCAATCAAACGCACAATGCCTTTTCTCTGGGTATAATATTTTGGAATAAATGCAATTAGCCCATTCTTCCTTAAAATATCATTATTAACAAGTTCATTTGCGGTTTTAAATGTTTTAACAATAACCTTAACCTTATTGTATCCTATTACTTTAATATCTATTATCTCTTTTTTATATCTTTCTTGTGTAAACAAGTGATGACCTACACGAACCGGAAAAAGTCTTCCAATGTTTTTGTTTAGATGTTGAACATGCACAAAATAAGGACCTTGATCTGTGTGTTTGTATTTATTTTCAAAGTCAATATATGTGGTATCTACAATGTTCTTATCATTTACGTTATCACTTACCGTTTCTGGCTGTATTTCCATCTCAACGGGCGAGCCTTCAGGCCCGCCCTCCTTTTCTTTCATGACCTACCTACCTTCTATCCTATTGCGTTTCTTTGTTTGTACAAACTTAATTTTATATAAATTTATAATTTGACACTGTTGTGAGAAATTTTTAAACCTCACTACAAAATTTCCACTATTTAAACTACTTTTTAACCAGTTAAAATTTAATTTATTTGCAGTGCAAAATATATCGATACACACACTATAGCAGCTCTGTCTCGACTCCAAAAAATACATTACATGTTTAGAATTCGCAGGTACCTTTTTGTAAATAGCTAGAATGATTTCATTAGGCAGCCCGATCGGATCAGTTTTTCGGGGAAACATAATATATTTTCTTCTCGAAAGCTTAGGTAATTTTAATGCAATTTGTAACGCAAGTTTCCTTCGGTATCTACCTACATATATCAAATTTCTATTTTCTATTTATTATTATTCATAGAATTGAGTTTTATGTATTTATTTATTTTTTCAAAAGGAGGGCGCATAATTAAAAAAGTTGTATGATAAAGACAATTTATTCTATTACATTGGCAAAAGAAAAATATGCTGGGTTAAAGTACCGTAGGATCTAAAAAAAATAAAATTAAGTTTTATAAAAAAAAAAAAAGACGAAAAGCCAATAATAGATTTGAAAATCGATGGTTATATTGCTTGTGCATTATTGAAAAATAATACCAGATCTAACTACAAGCTGACAGATTTAGTAACCTTGAAGAATGTCTGACATATCGTCTTCTTCATTATACAGGATTTATATATAATTTTTTTCCAACAGGCATTTTATTATTATTTCTTTTAACTTTTGTTTCTTGTTTAATTAACATTTTTTATAGAAACCCATTCATATGAAAATTCACTACCATAACGCAATTGCTGCATCCCGACTTTTATTACATTCTGTAACAACATCAAATTTTCAACTAACTTAATTTAACACATGAATGTCGAAAATTGACAGTTTTTGGGTTATTCAAGTTTATTTTCATTTAGTGGTTAATAATTATGATATAACAGCACTGAATATATTTGTCTAAAAAAAAACACATTCTCACACTAGTCGAATAATTTTTTTTTTTTACCGAGATAGAACTTGCCATCAAGTTTCTCTCAGTTTTTCCAAATTTTATATTGTTTATTTGAGGAGAATTATGGTAATTTTTATTGGATACCCGGTAGGTTCTACATAATATTTGATAGCACTAGTTGATAAATTAAATAAAAAATAATTTCATTCGAATTAATGACTTTCATTTACCATGTTAGTTTCAGAGGGTATCCTCAGAATAACAAGCTGATTTACTACAGTTTTGATAAAAAAACTATTGCCTGGGTGCCGCTAGTTTTACAGCTTCCATAAATTGTTTACGAATATCCAGAGCACACAATTTCAGTGACAAAAATTGTTACTTTAATTTAGATTTCCTCGAAATTTGCTAATAACCTGGAAAATGTTTGAGCTAGATATATGACATTTATAGAAAAATTTACCCTGAAACGGAACACCGCAAAGTATATGGGGTGTTTTATTTGAAAAAAAAAAACAAGGTGCCTATGTTGGAAGAACCCTAAACTTCCAATCAGTTTTTGAACACCTATGGATGAGTAAGCACTATAATGATAAGTTTTTATCAGTTCGTTATTGCTTTATATATTGTTTAAAATTAAGTTTCTTGTCTAGTATCCAACGCACTAAGCTAACAAATGTTTACAGTCCTCCAGAAAAACAAAAAAATATTTGAATAGCTTCGAAACGGTTTAACTCGTGTAGATAAATTTGATGCTATTTTTTTCAAAAATCTAGAGGAATTTCAGAAATATCCTTGTTTCATTAAAAAAAATCTGGATGCAGCAAGTGCGCTATGGTAGCGAATTTTCATAGAAATAATCTAACTAATTTTTTACAAAAATATATAAGTATGACCAAGAAAAATAATATTTGCATGCAATATTTAGTAGATTTTGTTTCACACACAAATATTTTCGTCTACAAAAATCTTCCCCGAAAAATGGTCCGATTACATGACTAACGAACTTATACAACCCACCTAGACAAGGAAAGTACAAGTTTAATCACTATTATTTACTCTTACCCAAAAATTCCTACCCAAACATTTACGCTATTTCTTATTGAGTTTGAATCTAGTTTATATATGTAAGTTATGCACTAGACCAATATGTGTAGTTTTGAACACTGGATACAAGGACACATAAAAATTTGCTTTACTCTCTAAATAAAATGTTTGCACAGAAATTCCTAACCCCGTTGCACATTATAAACAGCAAGCTGCTGAAACTATATATACTATTTATTCCTCAAATTTTACTAGAAAAAGCTGGATTTGCTCAGCAATCGTTTAAAGTGAAGTCTGTGGGACTCTGACGGTCATAGACATCACTGTCAATACAGAGATCTTCATCAAGCTTCTTGACGAGCAAACCAAGGAATCCAAACTAATTTGTCTGAAGTTGCCGTTTAACCCAGATTTCAAAATGATGTCATCAACACTAACAATTATTGTTACTCTTGATAATGCCCTTGCGTCATCTCCGGTCAAACATTCCTGGCGGAATAAAGGAATGTCTGCCAAAAGTCCTGGTATTGTATGTTGGAGAACATGTAATAAGCGCGCTCCTGATAGCATAACCTTGAAAAGTAAGGTCCAATCAAGTCTTTGCTGGTTCAGACATTAATTTCCCATATACTGTTTGGAAATGAGTTTCTTCCATCCAACGAGGATTGTCTTTTAATCAATAATAGGCGTTATGCTTATTAACTACCCCACTATTATGAAATCCGTTTTTGCCAGTCCAAAAAAATTCCTTTAATAAATCGGCTTTGTCGTTAGCTTCATTCTGTAAATGGGTAATAAATTGTAAGCTACGTTTAAAATCGGTGGACCGCAAGGTGTATTGTGAAGGGGTGATATTTATTCTCCTTAAGAATCATCAGAAGAGTATTTTTACTTACACCTATTTCAAGCGTGCGAATAGAAACTTTAGGATCCATACTAACGCAAGACGAAACTATAATAATGGTTTTTTTTTCACTTTTAGTAGGAGTTGCAGAGTGTACGTGTTTTAAACTTGGAAAAAACGTCGAGTCTTTCCACCGCTCACATGAGATAGGATGCGACGATCTCGAAAAGGTTATTGATATTATTTAACTGCTTCACGAGAGTTTTTCTGACATTTTCCATAAATAAGAAGCAGATCCACGTATTCATTAGGAGTAGAAAATTTCTGCAATTTGTGCGAAGAAAATGTAATATCAAAATCAACTCCTACTACGAGAACAATATAAACTACCTTATCAGCAAACAACGTTTATTCGTGGTGCAGACATAAATAAATTCGTATTTTAGCTGTTTTCTTATGATAAAATTTTGTCATCTACAATAAAGTTTTTTTTATTAAGATAAATATTAACTATTATACATCAGTGTAATTGAATTGTTAACCGCCATCTAAATACATACAAGTATGGGGACGACATTTGAAAAAAAATTGGGTAGGGGTGATTACTAAGGGATGTTTTTGCAAAAATGTGATTATCGGACATTTTAAAGAGGGCTCTCCTCACATAAAACGCTATTTTAATCACTTTACTATGTTTAAAAATAAAAGGCTGTATGTTAACTCAAACGTGCGACACCTGGTTTTATAATATTGTATTAATTTGTTTTATTAAAATTTGTAAATGGATTAACATAAAGTATGCGTCGGAAATGTCTGATGTTTGGTGTTTCATCTTTTTGCGCCTTAAAATATTAGACAATTACAGTTTTAAATATGATAAGAGATGCAATATTTATTTATTTACAATTGTATTTAGTTAATATATGGATTTAATGCATAAATGTTTTGTTACAGGTATATTCATAGCAAAGAAAAGCCATTCAAATGTACCGAGTGTGGGAAAGGCTTTTGTCAGTCAAGGACGTTAGCTGTACATAAAATTCTACACATGGAAGAATCCCCGCACAAATGTCCCGTCTGCAGTCGATCATTTAATCAAAGATCTAATCTGAAAACACATTTATTAACTCACACGGACATAAAACCATACAACTGTTCAGCTTGTGGAAAGGTGTTTCGACGAAATTGTGATCTCAGAAGGCACAGCCTTACTCATAACTTAGGAACCAGTACCTCCTCGATAACTGGCAACTTAATGTCAAATCAAAACCTCACTGCTGACTCTGTCATGAATAAAACAGTGATTCAAAAGTAGTTATTAATGATAATATTGTTGAATTGTTTATGTTAATTCTGTGAATTTAGTTTTAAATTTTGTTGTAAATGGTATAGACAATAAAATAATTTTGCCTGGAATTTCCCGTATCAGTTTCTATCAGTAAAAAAAGTCTTTTATTCAGAAAGGTTGATAGCATTCAAAATAAAATGTACACTATATTTTTATTGGTAGATGACAGCTGTTTCACCACGATGTGGCTTCTTCAGATACAACAGTGAAATGAACTATTTAGAGATATATGATGATCGTAAACAAGTAGATAACAAGTAAAGGGGTTAGATAAGGCAACAACATATTTTAGGAAATCCAACAATATACCATACAGGCTAATGTCCATACTGTTTTCCTGAGAATATATTTACTAAGCGACTTTCATTTAAATATGTTTGAGGATCCAGTAAAATTCTGCTATAATATGATTAATCTCAAGAGCTTCCCATCAATTTAACTTTAAGGCTCTATCTAGTGAATCAGAAGACTTAGAATATGGATTAAAACAATGATTTTATCTAACACCTGTATTGAAATTACATTCAACCCATGTTGCTATTTAGGCAATAAAAATGGCGCCCCCTGACTAAAATGTAATTAATAAAGCTAATATCGAAAGATGTGTCTTTATTGACATGTTAATTCTTCTAAATGGCATATTGAAACTTGGACTTTTTTTGACACGATTTCACTTGGAGCAATACTTTTACGCATCTGTATGCCTTGTTTTTAGATTTATATGAATTTTAGTAGAAAAAATTCACTAATGCGGTGATCGCGAGTTTCGATTTTTTATCGAAGTCAATTTTTATGTTTATGTATATATATATATATATATATATATATATATATATATATATATATATATATATCACGCCGATAACTCAAAAATAATGCACCGATTTTGATCAAATTTGAAAAACTCGTTAGGCAGAAAAATTCAAATAGTCTCCGGGAAAATTTGGGGTTTTGTTTCGATCCATTTTTGTATCTCCAAAAATAACACAAACATGGCAACCAAATTTGGTACCTACGCGAAGTTCTAACAGAAAACGTATATTGTGTATTAAAATTCAGATCTTTAAGTTAAAAGAAAAAAAAAGTTATAAGCATTTGAACAAAAAGTTTTGAGTGCCATACGTGATCACAGAATGACACAATTCTAAGACATTTTGTATGATTAAGAAAATATATTGAATAGTACAGACAAAGATAAGTTTTCTTGTCGCAAAACGATCAAGAAATGCCACAAAAATTACTTTGAAATTTTTATTTTAGTTTTTCTTCTTAAAACGCCAAAGGCACGATTTGAAATGTCAAAACTGGAATTTTTACACAAGTATGTTAAAACAGATGCGAGTTATGAAGAAGAAATGTCGTTAAAAATGTGTTTAACAGAGCCTTATGTTTCTGCTTCAACCGTCATTGTCCTTCATTTTACAAAAACGTTTGCAGAAAATTCAGTTTTAATAGACCTTGGTAGTAGTTTCAGTTATAGAGTTTGTGGTTTAATAGGCTATAATTTTTAGGGAATCCTAGTAGAAAAAATTATCTTAAGAAATTCGTGACTTTTAAGATATGAAAATATTTCCTTAAATTAACGCGAACCAGGCCCGCTAAAACCTATATATATATATATATATATATATATATATATATATATATATATATATATATATATATATATATATATATATATATATATATATATATATATATATATATATATATATATATATATATATATATATATATATATATATATATATATATATATATATATATATATATATATATATATATATATTATAATTGTTACTTTACTGGCATTTACTACCAGAACCTGTTGGCTTAAAGCTTAAAAAAAGTCACTTTGTACTAAAACTCAATATACTTCGGTATCTCTAGACACCATCTTCATGAAGTAAATACTGCAACTAAATTTACTCCGTGAAGTTGGTGTCGAGAGATACAGGAATATATCTGGTAAAAAGTAACTTTCTTTAAGTTTTAAGTCCGTAGATTCTAGTCGTAGTTGCCCTTAAAAGTAACAATAATATTAGCACTCTAGTGTAATGACTGTTTCTCCCCCTAGTCATTATATATATATATATATATATATATATATATATATATATATATATATATATATATATATATATATATATATATATATATATATATATATATATACATAGCCAGGGTGGTGAATCTAGAGTAAAGCTCAATATTTCCATTATAATACAAGATACGAGAAAAAATGGTATAGATACGTTAATTGAGCTGCATGGTATAAAATGATATTGATAATCACAGGTGGCCCATAAGTCACCAGTGATCAAACTTTTCTTTTCTTAAGTCGAACACTCTCATATTATTGCATTTTTGCATTTGCCATCAAATTATAATGCATATTTGTCAGGAAAAATTTAATATCTTTCGACGTTCTCAAGTTATTTCATTCGCTTCGCAACTTACGTTTTTAGCACATATAAAAAATGTGATACGGCGTTTTTACTAATAGATAGCGAAGTCCTATAAAAAATACGCAATCAAAGAGGTTTTCGTTTATATAATTGGTCGAATAAATCAAAATGCCATAAACGGGCGCTAAATAGTTTCCAACTGCCGTTACCAAATTTTTTCAAATAGAGCACCTGTATTTGATTTCAATTTTAATTGCAGATTATATTATTTTCATTTTATGTATATTATCAGCAATTTTTCGTATAACATATATTACCTAGTCAATTTTTTAGTGTTTTTCGTAGAAATCATTTTTTGTGAAATTGTGTTTATAGTAATTGATAAGTAATGTTTAATTACTTATTGTAAAAAAGTTGTTTGCGGATTCACATGTAAAATTTGTTTTCGAGTTGTCGTGAAAGATATTTGTTTAGCTAATTCTCGTGTAAAAAATGTATAGGGCTAATGCGGCACTATCCTGGACCGTCGGCTTTACGATCCCTCCGAAGGGCGGAACCCACAGGCATTTAACTTGCCTAAATACAATTCCGCAATCTCGATTGATATTAATTTTACAGTATGTACTGAAGAAGTGAAAGAGGAACCCTGGAAATTGAAACCAGTAACCTTCGGGTCAGAGACACACCTTCTTACCCCTGGACCACCAAGGCTCTTGATTATTATGTTATTTCAGTACATACTGAAAAACGACTACAGATGCAGTGGCTTTGTGTCTGAGCAAGTCGACTACTTGCACTTTCATCCTTTGGATGGGACATTAAATCGTCGGCTTAACGTGCCTAACATCGCCTAAAAGGGCGGAAGGAGAACACTGGGGTCCAACCTGGTACCCTTCGTTTCAGAGGCACACGTTCTTACGACTGAACCACCGAAACTAATTTATAAAATATGTAATACAGGTTTCCTTTAAGGAGACCGGCGACTACAGTATAGAGACTACATATACAAAATTTTAATTTTGTAGTTTTACAGAAAATTAGGTTTTATGCTTTTAAATGAAGTTACCGAAAGATACCAAAACATTAAAATTATAAAATTACTTTTGATAAAAGAAAAAACACGCGAAGCTAAGATGTAATGCCTGTATTGGATCACCCATGGTTACATTGTTTGCGTATTATTGACAAATACTAGATGTAACTTCAAACTGGCATATTTAATAGGCTAAGAACATATGAATCTTATATCATATTCTTACCAAAACTTTTTATTATTACTTCTTACAACTTTTCTTAATTAGTTAGCTCCCAATTTTTATGGAACCACATTCTTACGAAAATTGTCTCTCATACTGCGTTTCCTGCGCCCCTATTTTTTTATAAACTAAGCTAAAGAGAAAGATAGAAAGTACTTAACTATTATAATAATATGATACTCAATGTTTGATTGATTATGTATGGGACTGAAAACTTGACTTTGGGTAGGACATTAAAATAATAAAAGCTATCAAAATGTGGACATTGAGAAAATGACAGGTACAAGGCACACTGATATAAAAGCAAATAAAAATATATTGAAAGAGGCGATAGAAGAAAAATGATTACCAAAAGACCTTAAGAGAACAAATTAAATTTCTGAAACGAAATAACTTTCTGGCAACAAAGTACGAAGGACATATACTTACAAACAAAGAGGAAAAGCACACAAGAGGAAAGTTTTTGGTTTAACTAATGATACTGGTAAGCTACGAAGGTATACTGGCAGCTATTTTAGTTGATATAGTAATAAATATGATGTTTTCTAAATAAGCTTTCGAAGTTTCGCATTCAAAAGTTGAACAGTGACTGTAAATACACGGAATGGTGTATTATTAGGGTTCTTTGGATATCATGATCTGGGAAATAATGAGTCGATGCAAGAATTATATTAACAAGTGGTTCTAATCAAATGTATTCATTTAACAATGAAATAAAATGTATACATTGTTATGATAACTGAAGAAACATCTAATACTAAAACAGTGGATACATTTACATGTGAGATACTCTTATTTCTAGTTTATTATTATTACCCCCTGATAAATTAAACTACAGTTTGTAGTCAGTGGTTGATTATCAGCTGATTGCGTATTATGATTACATTGGAACATGTTGACCAAAGGCTGAGTATTAAGGTTACCTAGTCCTATATGTAGGTCAGAACCAGCTTGCAGGAAGGAACATACAATGCCCTTGAACTTGATGACATCAGACGTTTTACTCAACTGGGTTACACGCGCTGATGTCCTCTTCTGTTGCCACTTTTTAGGTGAATCTTAAACTAAGTAAAATATTCTAGTTGCAAACTCGAGATTAGATAATAAATGGTACATGATTATTATTATGTTTAAACAGTGACAAAACTATAATTTTTTTTAAAGAGTATATCTGCGGAAAAGCTAGGTTTTGGCTCAAAGAGAGTTTCAGTCAGTTATTAAGTAGTTATTTTTTGAAATCGTTATGGGGCAAAAAAAATTTTGTTTTTGCGGTAGTAACCTTAGGTGATCAATATCGTTTGCATGCTACTATAAAAGACTGGGTTGGGAAATTTAAAAGAAATATTAAAGATCAGCACTGGAGAACCAATTTCTGTAACAACCTCAAGGTGACGTTGATTCTGTCCATTAAATAATCTTAGAAGATTGACGAATTCGGCTAAAACATTGTACGCTTCCCGTGAACGTGTGTTTTACATTGTCCAACACAACTTGGAAATCAGAAAGCTTTCCGCACAATGAATTTAAAAATACTTGATCGCTAATAAGAACGCTGTAGACGAGATATGAGTCCATCACTATGGTCCAGAAACTAAAGAGTAGTCGAAAGAGTGGAAGCATTCCGACTCTCCACGGCCCAAATCTGGGCTTAATGGTCGACTGGCAATGTTTTTGCTTCAGGTTTCTGGGACAAATATAAAACGATTCTGCTATATCTACCTGAACAAATAGAACTGCCACAAGAGCATATTATAGTGAGCTGCTAACAAAATTACGTGAGAAATATGTGGGAAAATGCAGTGGAAATCTGTCGAAAATTTACTATTTTTGCAAGACAGCGCCTCTGTTCAGAAGTTGCTGATTGCACTGCAAACAATTGATAAAATGATTTTAAATGGATTAACCACCCGCCCTGTATTTCCGATTTGGCACGACATAACAAATTCTTGATTCAAAAGTCCGCTGGCAAAGAATTTACTTGAGTCTTCTAGGACAAGTATAGGTTGATTCTACTATATTTTCTGGAATAAGGTAAAACTGTCACGGAGGCATACTATAGTAAGCTACTAGCAAAATTATGTGAGGAAACTGTCGAAAAATGCTAAGGATATGCACTATTTTTGCAAGACAACACCTCTGCTCACAAGTTGTTGCACTGCAAAAAATGAGAAAATGCCTGACCATCCACCCTATTTTCCGGAATTAGCACCATCCTATTATTACTTATTTCCAAAGCTCAAAACGATTCAAAAGGCAGACGATTTTCGACAAAAAACAAAGTCATCTGTGCCGTGCCGCTGAGGAGGGGTTTGAAGATCAAGATAGAGAATTGTTCCAAATGGTTTAATAACGTTCTGCTAAATGTGTAAGTCTTAGAGGAGATTATGTTGAATAAATAAAATGTTGTTTTAAAAAATTATTGTCTTTTCTATTGTAGGCTAAGTACTTTTCAAAACCTCCACGTATGATCAAATATAAAGAACTGAAGTGCCTGAGAGTTATTGTTGTGCCAACAAGGCAACGTCGCCGTTAGACCATGATATTGCTCATTGATTATTTACAAAGCTTGTTATCGCAGATGTTCAATGTAACCTTTACTTTGTTAGTGTACGATGGTTGATCAATAAATAGTCATGTTAGGAATGGAGACGCAATATTATATATATATATATATATATATATATATATATATATATATATATATATATATATATATATATATATATATATATATATATATATATATTAATTTACATGAACCCTTTTTTAGTCGATATACATTTTCCAACGTTTCTGCCATTTCTCTAATCCCTCCAAAAAATACGATTTGTCAAACTCTTCAAAATACGCTTTTGTCTTGGCTGTAATCTCATCGTTTGAGATGTATTTTCCCCCCGAACCACGTTTTCATGTTGGGAAACAGAAAGACGTCACAGAGCGCCAGATCGGGTAAGTACGGTGGGTGTGGCAGCAATTCGTAACGCAGTAAATGCAATTTAGCCGCGAGAATTCCAGATGAATGTGCTGGTGCGTTATCGTGGTGAAACAGTACTTTTTTCTTTAAATAACGCTGGGCCTCCTTTGAATTATTATCGAATAATAATTTAGTGTAGTACTGCCTCGTGATCGTTCTTCCTTTCTGCAAAATATCCATGAGGATTATTTCCTTCGAATCGCAAAAAATTGTGGCCATGATCTTTTTGGCCGTCTTTGCCTTTTTCCGGGCAGATTCACCCAGAGAAATCCATTGTTTTGACAGTCGCTTGATCTCTGGCGTATAATAATGTATCCAGGTTTCATTAACGATGACAACTCGAAGTAAAAACTCCTGCGAATTTCTCTTAAAGAGGTACAAACACTACGTTGACGTTGACAGCCGTAACCGTTTGTTGTCCATCGTGATCAATCGCGGCACCCTTTGGGCCGACGTTTTTCTCATACTTAACTTATCAAGTAAAATATCGATTGCCGTTCCGTACGACACACCTCTGCTACTTCGCACACTTAAGTTCGGCAATCAGCGAGAATGATGTCGTGGACCTTTTAAACGATTTCCTCGGTAATCACGCCTGCTGGGTGGCCTGGCCGCTCCTCATCAAAAACAGATGTACGACCACGTTTAGATTCGTTGAGACAATATCTCATCGTTGTCGTAGATGGTGAAGGGTCACAATAGACAGTAATCAACTTCGCTTTTATTTCTTCGCATATTTTTTAACCGGGAATAAAAAGGGAAATACGGATCGATATTGCATTTTTTTTCATTTTACCGAGAAACACGAAACACTTGCAATACAACAGGCTGCCAAATAAATACAAACCAACGAATGAGTAAACGACGGTAATGCTAAATTCCCTCACAAACCTCATCTGTTTTCAAACAAGGGTACTTCTTTATCAAGCCTTGTAAAATAACCAAATTTTACACCAAATTCTACAAAGAATTGTGCAAGATTTCTGGGTAAACTGTACCAATTTTCTCCTCGCTACTATTTTTGACCTCTTGTATAGTTTTTATTCTGCCTGTAAACACATTTTTGTGTCAAATTTATATTCACAAGATCAAACCACTCTCAGATTACTTTAAATTTTCCCCCATTGTAAAAATTGTAAGATAACATAGTAGATATTTTATGTCCAGTATTTTAAACATAGGAAATATATGTCTTCATAAATTTTCTACATGTGTATAAAAGTCAAGTAACCAGGTCAATATGCTACCAATGAGTTATAACAAATGCACCTCACTCCTGAAAAAAAAAACACATTTCTCCATTAAATCCTTCCTAGTAATAAAACTTTAAATTACGAAGTATCAAGAAAAAAATATTTTATGCTTTGCAAGCGAATGTATATTACAGCATTTCAGTAAAACAAAAAACAATCTACAAACTTGTGGCAACATTTTCTGCTATGCTCACGGCAAACCTTAAATGAAAAATAATCTTTTATTGTCTTCGAGATTGATAAACGGTTAGTGGTCTCTTAAATTGGATCAACTAGAGCAATATGGATTAAATTAAAAACTAAATTCACTCCAACAAAACGTTAAGAGCGAACAAAATGTCATGTGGATCACACTATACTGCGAATATACACTTATATACATCCAAGATACAGTAATATAGATAGATCATGCGTCAAAGTGTTGGACAACCAAAACAGCTGGACGCTTTTCAAAGAATATATAAACACACACACACACAAATATATATATACATATATATATATATATATATATATATATATATATATATATATATATATATATATATATATATATATATATATATATATATATATATATATATATATATATATATATATATATATATATTTGTGTGTGTGTGTGTGTGCGTGTGTGTGTCACTAAATATGGTAATAATGAAATGTATGTATGAATTCAGCACATCCGCCTATGCATAGTTTATTGATCGACCACTTTACCAAAGATGCCGACAAAAATGTTGCAATGAAGATAACGGAATTCAGATAGAGGGACTTTCTGGTAAACAGGTAGTGTAAATTTGTTTGCTTGAACCACACTAAAGCGTCTAAGGCGTAGTATCTGCACAGAATATAAACACAGTTGTAGTTGTCAATCGTTTGGAATTTTTCATCCCCTGATAACGCTAACTTGGTAAGTGAAACGATCGTCAGGTATTTTTAAAATGTGTTGTGGTGATTTGGGTTTGCCAAGCGTACTTATCAGTGCTCATCACAGGTTAAAATGTTCACTTAGTGAATTATGTCTCCCAAGTCCACTACACTGAATCTTTATTGAAACTTAAGTTGTAAAATTAAAGTAATAGGTACAGATATGGCTTCTCTAAGATCTTGGCAACTAAAATAATTTTTTTCCTAATTTTATTAATTTCAACACAAAAATTTCTAGCAACACAAAAGTAGGTCAAAAGATTGCAACTTTTGCTAAACAAAAATGGCTGGATTAAGAAAGGCCACATCTGCACTCAATATGTAGTATATTAGAACTACCGGCATATAGTCTGTTTAAAAAATAACCTTTAAGTTAGATACTCTTAACCTAGAAGATAAGGAATGGTGCAACTTTCAGAGGAAATATTTGTAGTCATTAATGCGAAGTTAATTAGGGAAATTATTATACATAACATCAGTGGTAAGAACGTGTGCCTCTGAACCGAAGGGTACTGGGTTCGATCCCAGGGTACTGCTTTCACTTTTTCAGTACATACTGTACAATTAACATCAACCGAGTAAATCCGTCGGTCCCGTGTCCATGCAATGTTGGGCACGTTAAACATATCTACCTTCCTTACAGAAAGGCAGGGATTCAGCAAAATTTCCAGGATAGTGAGGTGAGACTGTTCCCTGGCGTCGGTGATTAGCCATAGTCGTGGAAATAGGCCGACGTTAAAGAAATAAACACACACACACACAATATACAGAATAAAAAATTTAAACAACTGGTAAAATGTCAAATTTAAAAACGAAAAACCAGTTCCTCAGAAAATTGACCTCGTAAAAAATCTTTCTTCACATTCGTTTAATAAAAATGAAAACGGCCTCTTAAGCAAGGGGTTGGTATTAGGTTTCCAGTCAAAAAATGATGATCTAGTAGAAGTCATTGCTAGTATTGAAACACGAATTAAAAAAATACCCGAAACTTCAAAAAACTTTATTCGAGAAGCATGTGAAGATAAAATTTAAAAACATTGAAAGAAAATAAGTCCATTTATAACAAAAATTTTAATCAAATGAAAATAATTAAACAACTGTGAGAGAAGGACTGTTTCTATGTTAAAGCGGATAAAGGTAAGAAGGGTGTGATTTTGGACAAAGACGATTATAGAGTTAATAACGCAATACAGTCAGAACCGCAGAAAAACTAAATAAAAACCCTCAACCAATAAAGGTTTTTGATGTTAAAAATAGTTTAAAGGGTTGTTACAAGCTTATAATAAAAGACTAATGAGGAAGGTGACAAGCTGCAAAACCAAAAGTTCCCAAAAACTATTGTCTCCCAGAAATCTATCAATCGGAAAAATGATGAGACTTATTGTTTCGGTCGTAGATTCTCCGACATACAATTTAGCGAAGTGGTTGACAAATGAGTTTAAAGGTTTGCCCGTTAAACAAAAAAGTTTTTCAGTATCAAATGCACTTCAATTTGTTGATAAAATTAAAGATATTAAATTGGTTGAAGGCAAGGTTTTGATCTTCGATATTTTGGTCTTCTGTCCTCCTGTGACCTTCAACGGCACCAAAAATTTATTTTATAAATGCTATATATATATATATATATATATATATATATATATATATATATATATATATATATATATATATATATATTTCTTTAAATTTAGGGTTCTAAATTTTTTATTTAGTTTATATTTTCTTATAAAAACTTTCGTTTTGCGGAAAAACTGGGCCGGTTTTCCTGGATAACGAACTTATCCAAGCCACTTGTAAAAGGAAAGTACCTGTCAAAATATAATCAGAATTATCCTATTATTTTTTCACTTATCGGTGTGATACATACATCCATACATATACATATATTAATATATTAATATATTAATATATTAATATATATATATATATATATATATATATATATATATATATATATATATATATATATATATATATAATTGAAAGTATTCGTGTATATGGGTTCTAGGGCGCCTAGTTCTCGCTCATTTGAAGACATTTTATTTCCAAATTTAAATGTCGCGATCTTCTCACAGTGAATTTTTTCCGCGAAAATTCACTAAAAATGGAAAAAACGGTTTACAAAAATCCGCTTACAAAATATTCCACAAAAATTCACTAAAGAATATTATTTCTACAGAAATTGGTTGACATAATCCGTTTGCAGAAAAATTCACTAAAACATTATTTTCGATAAATTTCGTTAAAAAAATGTTCCACGAAAACATTCACACAAAAAAATCTAAACAAATTTTTCTTTCTAGAAATATAATAAAATATATTTATAAGAAATTTCGCTATTAAAGAACATTTTGCACAAGAAAATTCACCAATAAAAAAGAATTAAATAAATTTAAAAAAATCAAAATCTTATATAATAAATACAGAAGTATATAATTTTTCTGTGGCTTCATATAGAACAATTTTTTGCCTGGCAATGATGTAAAAAGCGAAACTGTTTTTAGAGAAGAAAACAAACATTTCTGAAGTCACAGAATAATTTCTACCTCTCTGTTAATTATGCAGCGGTTTAGTCAAGTGAGCAACAGCTGCTATCAAAATTTAACTAAGTCATTATTTCCTCAGTAGTAATTAATACTAATATTACTAGTAATTATTACATAGTCTAATCAGATAATGTTAAAGTTAAATCAAAGGAAAAAAAGCAAAAAAATTAACTGGGATTTGAACCAACGTTGCTTTGCTCCAGGTGCAGCCGTCTTAAGTCAACTCAACTCAATAAAACTTTATTTGTGTCACAAGAAATACTGAACAATACAACAATAATGTACAGCGTAATATGGTTGATACAATGCTCCAGCTCTATCTTAGCTTTATCATTGTGTTTTACATTTATATTAATTATGTACATAACATATCTTATTATCTACTTTACTATTAGTACAAGTGTATTAGTTTGGGTTTTACAATTAAAAATCTTTATAAATTACATTTAATTACGGAAAAGTTAAAGGAAGGTAATAATTTTATAAATCACTACCGCTATTTATATTTTCTAGACAAAAACAAAAAACAAAGTCAAATATACAATAGCTACATATGCCAGTCTGACTCTTATCAACTTCAGTATAATTTTCAAAGTTGTTTTCACGTTTGTTATTTCATAATTTGTTCAAGTTCAAGCAAAACCAGCGTTACTTATATGTAAGTATTTAAAACCTTTGTATTTTTCCTGGGTCAGTTGTAAGTTTTTTTCTTTCCATGTTGTAGCCTTGATAATAAAATTGATTATTCCGAAAGCTCGGCAATTAATAAAGAGTTTTTATTTTGGAACCGACGGCTATCCCACAAATTTTAAGAAAATAATAATATTTTTGTCACGAAAACTGAATATATATATATATATATATATATATATATATATATATATATATATATATATATATATATATATATATATATATATATCGCGACGCACTTCCTTTTATACCAGATGACAATGCTCAAATAATTCCCAACCTATTCACAAACCTAATTTGTCATTGGCATAAGCTAGGTTACCGGGAAATCAGAGGGCCGCCAGCTTTTACACAGTGGAGATGGGCGTGGGTCACAATAAGATGTTAACTAGGGGCGCCACTTGATTGTTTAACCTCCACTCCCGGATATTCTAATAAGATGTTCACTAATATACTTCCTTGCCAAGATCCAACACAACCAAGAATTCTTGGATCACACTGGCAACTATAGCCAACCACAATCGAGCACAGGAAGCTGCAAGGGAGTTATAGTTATGGTAAAACAAACTAAAACTCAGAACGGTATGGTCTCATAGACCCACAAGTAAAAGTAACGATAAGGATCTAATAACACTAAGTATTCTCAACAGCCCTGAAAACAAAACACAAACACAAAACCAAAACACACCTATAATATGATAAAATAAGGGCTTTTATTACTCTTCTTTGGCATACAAGAAATTATTAAAAAGCTGTTCTAAAATTCTGATCTAAAATAAAAAGTCTCTATTAAATAACTGAAATGGCTTATTACAAACTAATCAAGATATCTAATGTGTATGCATGAATGTGCTCCAAAACTATAATTGTTCGATGGAAAAATTTCACTTTTCGTGCACGCAAAGCTTACAACTTATTCCCCAAATAGTAATTAATTACACGTTAGTTAAGTTAAATGGCCTGATTAAATATCAAGTCCCAAAGAATAATCAATAAGCTTAACTAATGCTTACAATATATAATAGACTGTGGTAACTATCGAAAGTGAAGCAATTATATTAACAAGGGTCTCATAAAAATCTGTACCACATTTATTGAAGTTTAACTAAAATAAATTCAGTTTGATTTCAGCAAATTTAACAGATGTGAATATTTAAAATTGTAGCTTATCAAGATTGTCTCTCTTATCACTCTATTCTTTATCACAAAACGGAAAATTCTTACTTGAACATCCTGGACTTCTAGGCCATAAAATTACCAACAATTTCCATACCAAACTAGGGCCTTTAAGGGTACGGAAATTAAACCACGGAAACAAGGCGACAAACGGAAATGCAATGCAACAACGAAAAGCGAAGACCTCCTCACTGAGATCCTAATTCATAAACCACAGATTTCATAGCTGACGGGAATTATCGTTGCTCTTGACTAGCACATAAAACTCCATTTAACTCAATAGCCATACTTCGTTCGGTACATGAAAATTCGCCATTCCATGCGAGACTTATTCCACTCAAAATTCTTCTATGATACGTGAATTCGCCAAAGGTACTGCCCAATACAAGGATTTCTCTACCCGGTACAAGAATTTCTCTATCCGGTACAAGGATTTCTCTATCCGGTACAAGGATTTCTGCCTAACACAAGGGCTGCCCTATATAAGGACTGCCCGGTACAAGGACCCTAAAAACAATAAGTAACGGAATGCTAGAGGTGTTATAGTTACGAGAGATGATGATTTCTTACCTCCAAAGAGGGCATACGAAACGCCAACCAAGGTGACAAGATCAAAGTGGTACCTATATCCCCTCAAACCGGTATCTCTACAGTCTTCAACACCAGATACATAAATTACGATATCACCAAAAGACTGCAGATATTTTCTGAGTGCAATTTAATCCACTATGGGGATAAATAACATCCGACTTGCTTCTCAAAAAGAACCACGTGTTAGCTCCAACTACTACCAACAAAATCCCTCTCGAACCTTCCGGAATATTCGCATTTCCTACCTGACAGCCAGTAGCGCCACCGTTCGCTCTCACTTCATCCTATACGTCCCCAGCCATCTATCTTTCTCAACATGCGGACCATTCTCGAACCACCAACATTTTTAACCACATCGCAGGCGCGGCAGCCAACAAGATATACCAGGGGTAGTTCAAAGAGAAATGATTTAACAAAATATCTCAATTTCATTCAGTATACAAGGGATAGACAGAAGAAATAACCATGATCGTCGCCAATAATTCTCTTTAAAGCAGAGGAGGAACCACAAATACACCCAAAGTAGCCTAGCTGTTTAGCTACTCAATTTATACTGTGCGTTATGGTAGTGAATTTTTATTAAATGCTTCAAATTTGACTAAATCAACTTTCTATAAACTTAGAAAGTTGAATTTTGGTATGTAGAAAGACCTTACTCAAGGAAATACACTCACCAAATTTTATTAAAATAACTATGTAATTTTCGAAGAAAATTTTTTTTTCCAAAAAAAACTCAAAATTGGAATAACTCAATTTTCTATAAACTTATAGAGTTGAATTTTGGTACGTAGTAAGGTCTCACCCGAAACAATATATCCACATTGAAATAGCTTTGTAATTTTTGGAGATTTTTTTTTTTTAATTTTAACAACACACCACGAGGGCTTACAGCCTAAATACTATCGTACCGTGGGTGTTGACAAGGAGGAAAGAGGCAACTTGTTAATTCTGGACTTGAAGGTTTGGAGGTTCGGAGCAGAAGGAAAAACATGTGCCGGCAAGGAATTCCACAACTTGGAAGTCCTCGGGACAAAAGAGCGGGCATAACAAGATGTTCTATGTCTGGTGACCTGGACAGTAAAAGGGTGCATTCGCTCTGTTCCCCTGGTAGATCTGTTGGGGGCAGCAGGTGGGGGAACTATGGAGGAAAGCTCCTCTGAGCAGTGCCTGTGCAGATATCTATAAAAGAGAGAGAGGTCACCAACGGCACGTCGGTGGGCAAGGGATGGCAGCCTTTGGGCGAGGGTAGGGTCACCGATGAGACGTATAGCTCTCTTTTGAATGGAGTCCAGGATAGCGAGTGTAGAAGCGGCAGCTGCACCCCAGATGTGGGAGCAGTATTCGAGGTTTGGCCTTATTTGTGAAGTATATAAGGTATAGAGATTAGCTGGTGAAAAGTATTTGCGAGCCCGGAAGAGGAAACCTAATTTCTTAGCAGCCGCTTGTGCAATTGATGTGACATGTTGGTGCCAGTTAAGATTTCGATCCACAGAAATGCCAACAAGAGAAAAGGACTCATTACTTTGAATAACTTGGTTGTTCATTGTGATGGGTCTAGGGCTGGTGTATCTCTTATGAAAAAGAAAGCAAGACTGAGATTTGGTGGGGTTGAATTGTACAAGATTTCTACTTCCCCAGTCTAATATTTTTTGGAGATCCACGGAGACAGAACCCTCCATGAGTCTGCGATACTCATCTAATTGGGCTAAAGAGACAGGCTTAGAATATTGTATATTTGAGTGGAGGGTGCTGTCGTCCGCGTAACTGTGAACTGGGTTGGATGTGCTAGAGAGGAGGTCATTGATGTAGGAGAAGAAACAAAGTATGGGCTAAAGCTGAACCTTGAGGATCTCCTGCATTAATTGGATACAGTTTAGAGGAATGGCCATCCACAACAACATAAATGTTCCTGTTGGAGAGGAAATTTGCTGTCCAGGTACAAAGTTTTGGTGGTAGGCCATAGGCCGGAAGTTTATTAAGCAGCGCTGCATGCCAGACCTGGTCGAATGCTTTGGATATGTCTAGAGCAACAATCTGAGATTCACCGTGTAGTTCCATAGACTTGTTCCAAGAATGGGTGACAAAGGAAAGGAGCTCGGCAGTCGATCTGCGGTGACGGAATCCATACTGCCTGTCGTGGATTAGACTGTGTTTTTCAAGAAATTTCAGTAATTCGGTGTTTATATACTTTTCCATCACTTTAGAGACGACTGAAAGGAGAGAAATAGGCCTGTAGTTGCCTGGAAGCGCTTTGGATCCTTTCTTGGGGATGGGTTGTACTCGAGCAGTTTTACAGTTACTAGGGAATATGCCTTTATTGTAAGATATCTGAAACAGACGAGTCAGAATAGGAGCAAGTTCTGGTGCGCAATTTTTGAGAACAATTGCTGGGATCTCGTCAAGGCCAGAGGCTTTCCTGGTATTAAGTGAAGAGAGCATCTTTCGTACCTTTTTAGTTTTGAAAATGATATCCGTCATTTTATGTGCGACATTGGGGACTGTTGGTGGTTGAACATTTGGAGGTGGGTTGAGAGTAGAATTGCTGGCGAACAACGAAGCAAAAAGTTCAGCCTTGCCCAGGGCGGTAGAAACAATTTCATCCCCTGAGACAAGAGGTGGGAACGTGCTTTTGCAGAAATTATTCCCAATAGATTTAGCAAAAGTCCAGAAGGGTTTGCTGCCGTTGGAGCTTGAGAGGACTTTGTTTTTGATTTGGTTATTAAACGAGTTTTTTGCCTCAGAAAGAATGCGGACATAGCGGTCTCTTGCGTCGTTAAATGCTTGACGATTTTCTTGACTGGGATTGTGTAGAAGCGTTTTGTGAGCTTTGATCTTTTCAAGTCTGGCCTTGTCACAGGATTTAGAGAACCAGGGCTTTTGAGTGGCTGAAGAGGTTTTCTGTGTATGTGGAATAAATAATTCCATGCCAGCTTGGATAATTTCGGTGACGTTTTGTGAGATATCAGAGGGGTCAGGATGAGAGAAGCAGACAGACGCCCATGGAAATGAGGAAAAGAAATCCCGCATTTCGTCCCAGTTTGCGGAGTTGTAGTGCCAACCGATACGTGGGTGTGATGACTGTGTAACCTCGGGTTGCATTGCGCAGGAAGCAGTGACCATGCCATGGTCTGAGCGACCAAGGGGGGCGGTGACTGATATGTTATAGTACTCAGGTTTTGTAGTAAGAAGGAGATCCAAGGGATTTGAGCTGTGTGTTGGGATACGAGGAAAGTAAGTAGGTTGCTGAACCATATTGGCTAAAGAATTGCTGATTGCAAAGGCCTCCGCTGCTCTCCCTTGTGGATCGGTTTTTGAAGATCCTAGCCATTCCTTATTATGGACATTGAAGTCACCAAGAATAGTGACCTCGGAGGAAGTATATTCAGAAATCAGATAGTCGGTTTTTTCAGAAAGGTAGTCAAAGAGCTGGACAAAGTTGTTGTCAGAAGGTGACCGGTAAATGCAACATATGAATTTAGTTGCAGCCCTGAGAGAGAGTTTTATCCATAGTATGTCTTTTCTTCCAGTTTCTAAATTGGGGAGTCTGGTGCAGGGTAGATTGCTACGGACGTATGCGCACACGCCTCCATGCAATCTAAAGGAAGTAAGGAGCTCATACCCCGGGAAATTAAGGTGATTAGTGGCTGTTTTGGCACTGATTTGGGTTTCGGTGAGGAAGAGGAGTTGGGGCCTGTTAGCCTGGCGGAAATGGTGGACGGAGTTCAGGTTAGAATTTAGGCCACATATATTCGAAAAGGATATGTTAAATTTCGATGTTGGCGCCCCCTGTACACCCCTCTCCCGGAGATCCGAATGGAGGGGTATTTTGCCTCCGGAATATTTTGTACAAGGAGGAGCCATCATCATTTTTGTTTATAAGGGAAACCGACTCATACACCAGAACTGGAAACGTCCGTTGGGACTTCACCGGCCCCTTGATGTATGGGGTGGTACCTCCTCGGGCGTGAAAATAATCCTTTACTATTACGTAAAGGAAAATTCCACTACCACCTGCTATGGATTGAATTGGATCAATGTCTACCCCTTTAAAAATAAGATTAATAAAGGGACTATCAATTGTCCAATAGTTATGCTTTTCGACATAGTAGGGGGGATACAAAACATTATCATTTTGTATCCATGCCTATCGTCGTTGTTTTGAAAGAAAACTCAAAATTTTCCGGGAAAACCTTGACCGATTTTCCTGGATAACGAACTCATCCAAGCCATTAATAAAATAAAGGCGCTTGCTGAGTTTCATCGAAATGGGTTAATTATCTTTTGAGTTATCGGGTGGATAAATATATATTATATATATATATATATATATATATATATATATATATATATATATATATATATATATATATATATATATATATATATATATATATATATATAAATTGAATTTGACCCCGGATATGGGTTCTAGGGGCCCCAGTTCGCGCTCATTTGAAAAAATTTTTGCAAAGTCGATACCTCTCTATTAGTGTATTTTTTAAAATAAAAATTCACTAAAAATTGAAACTTACCCCTGATATGGGTTCTAGGTTTGCGCTCATTTGATGAATTTTTTTCTAAGAAAATTCGCTAAAAATATATTTTCGATGCTTACAACCTAATGTTTTTTTAGTTTGCTTATTGAATGTATAAATGTAAGTATTGCATTATACCGCATGTTAATTTGCTTCTTTATAATTTACAGTCGGCTAATGATCATTAGTTACACCGTCACATTTTGCAATTATAGGTTAGATCAGCGTAGTTTTATTATAGCCGCTGTAAATACCAAAATGTTTTTTATTTATTCACCAAATTTGGAAGAATTTCACTATTTGATGATACAAGTATATAGCCTTATTTACATGCCTATATCAATTTTCCATTTAGGTTCGAACATAATAATAACATTTAAGTTTTTTTCTTTCCATGTTGTAGCCATGATAATGGAATTAATTATTCCGAAAGCTCGGTAATTAATAAAGAGTTTGTATTTTGGAACCGACGGCTATCCCACAAATTTTAAGAAAATAATAATATTACCGTCACGAAACCTGAATATTATATATATATATATATATATATATATATATATATATATATATATATATATATATATATAGAATATCAAAATTATATAAAAATATACATACATATAAAAATTGAAACTTACCCCTGATATGGGTTCTAGGTTCGCGCTCATTTGAAGAATTTTTTTCTAAGAAAATTCACTCAAAATATGTTTTCGATGCTTACAACCTAATGTTTTTTTAGTTTGCTTATTAAATGTATAAATGTAGGTAAGTATTGCATTATACCGAAAGCCTTGCAAAATTTTCCGCATGTTAATTTGCTGCTTTATAATTTACAGTCGGCTAATCGTCATTAGTTACACCGTTACATTTTGCAATTATAGGTTAGACCAGAGTAGTTTTATTATAGCCGCTGTAAATACCTACATGTTTTTTATTTATTTACCGAATTTGGAAGAATTTCATTATTTGATGATACAACTATATAGCCTTATTTACATGCCTATATCAATTTTCCATTTAGGTTCGAACATAGTAATAACATTTAAAATACAAGCGTTAATGTTGTTGCCTAATTCAGGTATGACGAAAGCAGTGGTGTGAGGTGTCGCTTTTATAAGATGCATCGTTAAAACATTACGTTACCGGATATCACACATTCGTATCTTGAACGTACACAGCAACTCGTCAGTTAATTTCCATAATATATCGCAAACCCATTCTATAAATCTCAGACAATGTGAAACACTTGTCACTATAAAATATGCCCCTGAAAGCGTATGATATTTCCTACGCCAAACACTCTGCATAAAATCCAGACTCGGCCAGAATTTATTAGCGGTATTCGTACTTTGCACAAATATAATTTATACGAATGAGCCAACCATTAGAAGTACTTAGACCATGATAAATGGGATGTTATGTAACAATGTTCTGCACATTCGGTCAGTAAATTGATTCATTGGTTACATGTTTCAATATACCTTGCATTTAAAGCATAAAGGCTTTCCAATAACTGTCGAAACAATTCGTATTATACTGTGCTGGCAATGACCTTTAAATTTATGGAATCAGCAACTAAACTTACATAAGTGATATTCTTCTAACGGTATAGCGAAGTTCAATGTCTCATTTTAATATGTTTAATAATGTATAATAGTACAATGTCGTATCTTCTTCATCTGCACAGATCCAGGTTTAATAACTCTTACTGCTGTATTATATTATTAATAAAAGCCGATCCCTATTTCTGGCTTAACAGATTTTACATAAAAAATCATAAATATGTTTTAGTTTGCCATCTAAATGATAGAGCCCGCTTTTTTAGTGAATTTTCGTAGAAAAAATTCACTAATGGGGAGATCCCGACTTTGGAATTTTGAAAAATTTTTTGCAAATGAGCGCGAACTAGGAAGGACCCCTAGAACCCATATCCGGGGTCAGTTTCAATTTATATATATATATATATATATATATATATATATATATATATATATATATATATATATATATATATATATATATATATATATATATATATATATATATATATATATTTGTGTCTATGCGGAAGTAGCTGGACCTTTCTCTCTTGGGATTTATATATGTTTATAAGGAAGTAGCTGGACATTTCAGCCATAAAAATTGATATGTCCAAAAGGAAGTAGCTGGACCTAACCTCACAGTGTTGCCGCACTTTTTAGTAGGATATATAAAAGTTTTCTGGTTAGTTTTATGTTGTACGCTTAAACAGGTAGCATTACGGTTTTAAGGTCTGCGTGCTAGTATACAAAGATGATATGTTTTAATTAATACATTATTTATTCTCTTTACCTTGACAGTTTTACAGTGAAGCACTTCGTGAATAATATTAAAATTATAAAAAGTGACTACAAATTATTTTTAAATTATTTGCCTACATAAATTATCACACCGGTGTGGGAAAGCAGAAAAATGATAAAAGACAAATTTTGTGTTGTAAGTTTTTACCAGTTATTTTAAATTAAATAAATTGTGTATAAAAATGTATTTATGACAGTCTTGTCTAAAAACACACATGTTTTATCTCAAAATGTAATGCATAGAGTTCCTAGAAAACAAAATTATTGTAATTAGTTATCTGGATCTGAATACATTGCATGTGACCAGTTTTCATAATGGAAGTAACATAATTCAAACTCTTAACAAAACTATGATGACCAAAGCTTTTGCATAAGTTACATATGATTCTTGTGTTATGGTTTGAATTGAACGTGAGAAATCAGTGAAAATAGTTGTCGTAAATAAATAGAAACTGCAGAAAAAGTGGAGAACTCAGGAATTTAGTAGAAGAAAATTTGTACAAAGTAGGCAAATTTGTAAAATGTAATATAAATAGTCATTGATGTATTTTTATGTTATTTTATTTTAATATAGCTAAAAAGAAATATTTATCATGACTGGGGAGTTCGTTTGTTTAACACTGGACAATTTTCAATCAGAAGTTCATTCAGCTATCGAGGGGTTGCTTCCGTCCTTTAAATGTCTTCTAATGGTCTCCTTAACTGCTTCTCTTTGAGGAGAACTCCATCTTGGTCGTGCTGCTGTGAAACAATAATCATAGAAATTAGCTTTGTACAATGGGTGAAGATTGGAACCTGTGATGAGCACTGATAAGTACATTTTGGAGAACCCAATTCACACACAATACAGTTTTTTGACCCGACGATCGTTTCGCTAACAAAGTTAGCGTCATTAAGGGGATGAATAAACTTAGTTTATTCAAATTTTAAAAATAAAAAAATTACTTTAAGGAAGACGCAGAAATTGAAGACAGTAGCATATTGTTTATGCTAAGCTTATAGTAAGAAGTGTAACAGTGATAGAGTGTATACTGCGGAAGCTACTTTTAACGGGTGTTTCATAATCATTGTTTATTGTTAACTTTAAATACTTGATATTTAAATTTCCGTACAGGTTAATGAAAATGCAGCAAACAAAAGGCTTTTCCTTTGCCTAAAGAATAACCGTGTTATATGTTATATTTTCTAAATTTTATCGAATTATTGATCTATTGATATACTTGTTTTCAATTTTTGATCATTTTAAATGTTTTACCTTAGAATATAAATTTTTGCAAATTAAATTTTATGCATCCCATAAAATCCCATCTAACAGGGGAGGAGTCATCTGACACGATAATATGTATTTTATAATACAAAATGCAACAATGACACTTTCCACACATTACATTATAGTCTCGGCTCCCATAATGCCTTTTTGTAGGGTGTCTTGGTTCCAAAATTATAAATATATGTACTTACATTATTTAACTGTTATAGTAGCCTCATAATAAACGTTTAGTTAACGCACATCGTCTAGTGGGCAGTATCCAACCCCCTTGCTCCGTAATTGTTTAAGAAACCCTTTAAGAAAATTCGGACATAAAATGTTTCTAACCACAAGGTCATTTGATTAATGAGTACACCAACAAAACATATTGTAGGCTCTGTCTAAAGGAAGCACTGGTAATTTAAAACTTACAACTATTTAGTCTGCCTAAGAAATGAAACTTGTTTTGAAAATTTTCTGCCAAAAAATATTCCTTCCTAAATTTATAAATCGACATGGTGTCTTAATTAATAAGTCAGTCAAACTAATCCTGGACTATTTTTAGTAATTATAGTAGATGTTGGGGCGTAAAGTACTTAAAGGGTTATTATTATTTTTTAATTTTTCAACAACACACCACGAGGGCTTACAGCCTAAATACTATCGTACCGTGGGTGTCGAGAAGGAGGAAAGAGGCAACTTGTTAATTCTGGACTTGAAGGTTTGGAGGTTCTGAGGAGAAGGAAAAACATGTGCCGTCCAGGAATTCCACAACTTGGAAGGCCTCGGGACAAAAGAGCGGACATAACAAGATGTTCTATGTCTGGTGACCTGGACAGTAAAACGGTGCATTCGCTCTGTTCTTGGTAGATCTGTGGGGGCGGCAGGTGGAGGAACTATTGAAGAAAGCTCATCTGAGCGGTTCCCGTGCAGATATCTATAAAAGAGAACGAGGTCACCAACGGCACGTCGGTGTGCAAGGGATGGCAGCTTTTGGGTGATGGTAGTGTCAGCGATGAGACGTATAGCTCTCTTCTGAATGGAGTCCAGAATAGCGAGTGTAAAAGCGGCAGCGGCACCCCAGATGTGGGAGCAGTATTCGAGGTTTGGCCTTATTTGTAAAGTATATAAGGTATAGAGATTATCTGGTGAAAAGTATTTGCGAGCCCGTACGAGGAAACCTAATTTCTTAGCAGCCACTTCTGCAATTGATGTGACATGTTGGTGCCAATTGAGATTTCGATCCACAGATATGCCAACAAGTGTAAAGGTCTCATTACTTTGAATAACTTGGTTGTTCATTGTGATGGGTCTAGGGCTGGTGCATCTCTTATGAGATAGAAAGCAAGACTGAGATTTGGTGGAGTTGAATTGTACAAGATATATACTTCCCAAGTATAATATT
Source organism: Tillus elongatus (assembly GCA_964006375.1). Classification (NCBI taxonomy): domain Eukaryota; kingdom Metazoa; phylum Arthropoda; class Insecta; order Coleoptera; family Cleridae; genus Tillus; species Tillus elongatus. The sequence goes on from OZ023268.1 coordinate 51,623,424, forward strand.
TTTTGAAGATCCACAGAGGCAGAACCCTCCATGAGTCTGCGTTCCTCATCTAATTGAGCTAAAGAGACAGGCTTAGAATATTGTATATTTGAGAGGAGGGTGCTGTCGTACGCGTAACTGTGAACTGGGTTAGATGTGCTAGAGAGGAGGTCATTGATGTGGAGAAGAAACAAAGTAGGGGCTCAAGCTGAACCTTGAGGGACTTAACCAAGGTTAATGAACTCCTGCATTAATTGGATACAGTTTAGGGGAATGGCCATCCACGACAATAGAAATGCTCCGGTTGGAGAGGAAATTTGCTGTCCAGGTACAGAGTTTTGGTGGTAGGCCATAGACCGGAGGTTTATTAAGCAGCGCTGCGTGCCAAACCTGGTCGAATGCTTTGGATATGTCTAGAGTGACAATCTGGCATTCACCGTGTAGTTTCATAGACTTGTTCCAAGAATGGGTGACAAAGGAAAGGAGGTCGGCAGTTGATCTGCGCTGACGGAATCCATACTGCCTGTCGTGGATTATACTGTGTTTTTCAAGAAATTTTAGTAATTCGGTGTTTATATACTTTTCCATCACTTTAGAGACGTCTGAAAAGAGAGAGAAATAGGCCTGTAGTTGCTAGGAAGTGCTTTGGATCCTTTCTTGGGGACGGGTTGTAGTCGAGCAGTTTTCCAGTTACTAGGGAATATGCCTCTATTGTAAGATGTCTAAAACAGACAGGTTAGGACAGGAGCAAGTTCTGGTGCGCATCTTTTGAGAACAATTGCTGGGATCTCGTCAAGGCCAGAGGCTTTTTTTTTAGAAGATAACACAAAAACTTAATTCGAAAATAGGACGAGGTGTATAATGACTGTTGTTTTATAAGCTTACGAGATCTACTTTTAGTGTTATAGAGTTATATATTTTAGATTATTGTATCCAATTGTTGCAAAAGATATTTTACAATTATTATCAAAAAGCCTGAGTGATCCAGTGGTAGGAAAGTATGCCGCTGGATCCAAGGTTACTGGGTTCGATTTCCAGGGTTCCCCATTCATTTTTTCAGCCTCTACTGTAAAATTATCATTTAGTTGGAGCAGGTTGAATTTCTGCAGGTTCCGATTCACTGAGGAGTCGTGAAGTCGTTAGTCCCGTGTACCGAGCGAAGTTGGGCACGCTGAATATCCCTACCCTCCTTATAGAAAAAACGGGGTTCGGCCAAATTTAAAGGAAAGTGAGTTGAAAGTGCTCCCTGTCGTCGGTGATTGGCCATAGTCGCAGAAATACGTCGCCGTTGAGGAAAAAACAAAAAAGATAAACAATTATCAGCATTATTACTGCCATGTTACACAATGCATGTTGGTAACTTAGAATACATTCAGTTAATCAAATACACCTTTTTCAAATGCGTGAACACGTCAATTAGTGGTTTTTAAGCTGTGATCTTTCTTTAATAATATGAAGTTGTCCCAAATTTGAGATATGACGTCGATAATTTGTTTAACCGACAATCCAACTGTTTTGTTGGCTATTTCTAAAGTACATGTCAAGTTATGCTAAACCACCAAGTTTATATTCCTTCCCACAAAAATATACATTATATTATTTTAAAAACAGAAATAAAAAACAGATAATCTAAATCAATTTTCTTTAATAAATGCTTAGGTTGTTGTCGATTACTATTTGTTAGTAGTATAAACGGAATTGAAATTCGTTTTACACATTTCTGGTTATCTTGGGAAAATAAGTCAACATTCATTCTTATTCGTGCTACTAATTCCTTTAGATTTATAATAATAAATAAATAAAAATTTAAAATCTGCTGTTTTTTCAAATTAATGTGTAGGTTAAACCTATTTAGCAAAAACAAACAAGAGTAGGATCTGAAAAAAATATCGATGAGGTCGTACCTTAAATTTGGCACACACTGTATGTTATTTATTTTATTTTTTGAAAAGACCGCAACATAAAATGTCTATCGACATGTCTGCAAATTATTGGAAAAAGATAGCTGTATCTGATTAACTGAATTTATTCCATGTTTTAAACTCGCGCTATATGTATATAGCTGTCAAAAAATTATACTGTCAGGTTTAGGCAAACAATGTACACATTTTTTATTATAAATAAAAAGTCGTAGGGGTAGAAATAGTAGCATTGGTAAGTAAATAACTTAAAAGCTTTATTTCCTGGAAAGCCGCTGCATTTTAAGATTCACATAGTTGCATTTGCATCATGTTCGATGCAGCAGAGATAAGACATGTTTGCTGAATATAACTGGGATAAAGTTTGCGTGAAATTATCCATAAATTCCGAGCCATAGATTTACACGTAGGGTCAGCAGAAAGCGGGATGGATCGTCGCGATCACAATATCAGTGAAGCGGATTCACTACACCTTACCGAAGAAAGAAGAATTTACATACAGACTTGGAGACTACTTCTCTGGCTTCACAGTGAAGCCAGAGAAGTAGTCTCCAAGTCTGTATGTAGTATGGACAAGTTTCACCAAGTACGGGCAACAACAATCAATGAAAAAAAGAATTTGTCTCAAGTGTTTTGCAATAACATAATAACACTAAACCAATCGTTTATTATTAACATAGTCATAGAGGAAAACTAAATTTAAGTATGTATTATTTGTTATTTTGGTTACATGTACCCAAATAACCAATATTGGACAATAAAGCCAAGGCCCCAATATAAAAATAGACACAAAAAACAAGTTACGAAAGACCTAGTGTATAGCAACCTAAGCAAATTATTTTTTGTCACACTCTGGAAAATAAAAGAAAATCATTTGAACATCGAGATACTTATTACTAAGTTTTTTCAAATATGACTTATTTTTTGATATTTACAGTTAATGTGCAAAATCATAAAACCGCAAAAGTATTACCAAGGCCCTAATCTATAATAACTCATGCAAATTATTTTTTGTCACTTTTTGCAAAAGTGAAAAAAATACATATGATGATCGAAATAGCTATTACCACGTTTATTTTTTCGCATTTGCAGTAGATGTGCCAAAATCACAAAAACGAAGATCGGGATAGCAATTAAGACGTTTCCGAAATATAAATTAATTTTTGATATTTGCAGTAGATGTGCCAAAATCATATAAACACAAAATGACTACCAAGGCCCTAGTGTATAATAAGATTGCAAATTATATTTTGTCCCCTTTTGAAAAAGTGAGAAAAATGCATATGGAGATCGGGATAGCAATTAAGACGTTTCCGAAATATGAACTATTTTTTGATATTTGCAGTAGATGTGCCAAAATCATAAAAACACAAAATGATTACCAAGGCGCTAGTATATAATAAGAGATGCAAACTATTTTTATCACCTTTTGCAAAAGTGAGAAAAATGCATATGAAAATCGGGATAGCAATTAAGACGTTTCCGAAATATGAATTATTTTTTGATATTTGCAGTAGATGTGCCAAAATTATAAAAACAAAAAATGATTACCATGCCCTAGTGTATAATAAGATATGCAAATTATTTTTTGTCGCCCTTTGCAAAGGGAGAAAATTGCATATGACAATCGGGATAGCAATTACGACGTTTTCCAAATATGTATTATTTTTTCGCATTTGCAGTTAATGTGCCAAATTCATAGAAACAAAAAATATCACTAAGGGCCTGACGCATAAAAGCTCATGCAAATATAAAAAAATGCATTTGAACACCGGGATAGTTACTACCACGTTTTTCATTTCAACATTAATGATTCTGTGATACTTACTGTTAATGTGGTAAAATCACAAAACCAAAAATCATTACCAAGGCCCTTTTATGTAATACCACACCAAATTTATTTTTTGTCACCCTTTGCAAAAGTAAAAAAAAAAGAATTTAAACATCGGGATAGCAGTTAGAGGTTTTCCAAGAATGTATTTTTTTTCAGTCAATGTGCCACATGAAAGGCAACTGGAAACCACCTTATTTTAATCTATCGTTGCGACTACTAAGCGACTTTGCCTTCAGTCAGTGAGTGAGTGATACAGATTATTTTTATTATGTTTTGGAAAAATGATGAATTTAAATAAATTTAATAAACATGTTGTGTATACAAAGAAACTACTCCAATCTCGTTATAAGAATATGTTTATTATAAAAATTTGCTATAAATTAGGTTTAAAGTGCAACTTATTTTTAGTGGCATAAATCTGGGTTACATAGCATAAGAAGATTATACTGTACTGCATACTTGAACAATGCAACATAAAAATTATGAGAATCTAATTAATGTTAGTCACTCTAGTATAGCAGCTAGTGGCTGGTAATATTCAAATATTAAACCTAGCATTTTTTCTTAAATATTATGTATTTGTATATAAAAGCGTCGCATAGATAAAGAACGTTTGGGCTTTGATATACCGCTTTTACGACGTTGATCCCAGAACGTTTTACAGCTCTGTTTCTGTACCCTCCTTTTGTAAATTTCAAAGCTTTTACCTGACCTGTCAAACATATGTTTAGAAAAAATTTAAAAGTAACTGTAGCACAGCATAATCAATCAATTATTATGTTGTGACTGTATATTAGATTTTAGCGCGTTAAAAAATCTGCAACTTGAAAAATAGGAATAGAATCATATTCAATTCATTCTAAAACTGTCCGAGTTGAGAGTTGTGTATGCTGTAGTATTATACACTAGGGCTTTGGTAATAGTTTTGTGATTTTATGATTTTAAATGTAAATATAAAAAAAAGATTCCTGTTTAAAAAATTGCAAATGTCAAAAAATAATGCATATTGCGGAAACGTCTCAATTGCTATCCGGATCTGTTTATGCATTTTTTTTACAAAGGGTGCCAAAAATTTATTTGCATATCTTATTATACACTAGAGCCCTGGAAGTCATTTTTGGTGTTTATGATTTTGACACATGCGAAAAAATAATACGTCTTAATTGCTATCCCGATTTTCATACGAATTTTTTTCACTTTTTCTAAAGGTGACAAAAATAATTTGAATATCTCATTATACACTAAGACCTTGGCAATGATTTTTTGTTTTTATGTATATAAATATCAAAAAATAATTCATATTTCGGAAACGTCTTAATTGCTATCCCGATCTTCATATGCATTTTTTTCGCTTTTGAAAAAGGTGACAAAAAATAATTTGCATGGTTTTTCATACATAAGGGTTTAAGTAATAATTTTTTGTTTTTATGATTTTGGCACATAAACTGCAAATGCGATAAAATAATAAATATTTGGAAAACGTCTTAATTGCTATCCCGATCTTCATATGCATTTTTCTCACTTTTGTAAAGGGTGACAAAAAATAATTTGCGTATCTTATTATACACTAGGGCCTTGGTAATCTTTTTTTTGTTTTTATGACTTTGGCACATCTACTGCAAATATCAAAAAATAATTCATATTTCGGAAAGGTCTTAATTGTTATCCCGATCTTCATATGCATTTTTCTTACTTTTGCAAAGGGTGACAAAATATAATTTGCAATCTTACTATACACTAGGGTCTTGGTAATCATTTTGTGTTTTTATGATTTTGGCACATCTACTGCAAATATCAAGAAATAATTTATATTTTGTCTCTTCCAAAACATTATTTTTACAAACCACCTGTAGATTTTTTGCTATATTACATGAATAGTAACTTATGCAATAATCATTTTTAATCCAGAAATTCGTAAGAAATATCCTGACGATATTATTATTAAATAAAGTCTTAAGTAACCTCATGCTTTTTGCGGTCCTAGTGAACGTAAAATTCACTAAAACATGTAAATATTTAAATAGAATTAATATTTTGAGCATTTGGCAACACCGCACAGGCGCATTAATTTTTACTTTTAATGTTCTCATGAAATAGGTCCAGCCAATAACGCATGTACATATTAATACCAGCATGTTAATAGCTGGACGTCCAGCTATTGCACGGTTGGTCCAGCTATTATACACTTGGTATACGAAATGGTCCAGCTACTTCCGCATAGGCATAAGTATATATATATATATATATATATATATATATATATATATATATATATATATATATATATATATATATATATATATATATATATATGTATCACACCGGTAACACAAAAAATAATGGGTCGATTTTGATAAAATTTGGCATGTACCTTCCTTTTGTAAATGGCTTGGATAAGTTCGTTAGTCAGGTCAGGTCACGAGGTTTTCTCGGAAAATTTTGAGTTTTCATTCCAAAAAAATGTTTTTCTCAAAAAATAAAAAAGCTATGATAACCAAATTTGGTAAGTAGGTTTACGATATAAAAAGTAAACTATACACCTAAATTTAGATTTCTATGTTACAAGAAAAAAAGTTATAATAAAATATTGTGTGCCAGATCATTTCTATGAAAATTCACTACCATAACGCACTTGCTGCGTCCAGGCTTTTACCTTATGGTTAAATTATAAACCGCAATAAAGAAGTTTCCTGCTTTTAAGAGGGCAACTTTTTTCAACTCATAGTAAAACCTAAGCGAGACTAACACGATTCGTGAAAACATTTATAACATTTGTTTACCAATAACGAAGCTGTACCTTTCTAACTTTTCTGTGGCGGTTACATAGACGAGTTTTAAAATATCCCTTTTTAAGGTCGCATATGCTAATTCTCCGCGATGGTTTCCATCTAGCAAAATAATCAGCAGACAGGCTTACAATATTTTATGAAATGGCTCATGTATCTCAAAGATAATACAGTGGACGCTGTCTTTACGGATAGCTCTCATAATGTGACGTCTCTACATACCGGAAAATTTTTCGGAAATCAAATTTTTGGGCATTAATTTCTATGTTGGACAAGCTCAAACACCGGACACTGTGTAGGACATGGTAAACTGCAGATTGTGACCCTTTTTAGTGAATTTTCTCTACAAAAATTCACTAATGAAGAGATCGCGACTTTTGAATTAGTACCTTTGACCGGTTCCGCTCTAATTAGGTGTATTTTCGCTGCAATTAGTATGCCGTACTGACGAGCTCTAATTAAAGAGAAACCGGTCTACGGTTCTAATTGTTGTGAGAATGCATCTAGCCTTACATACTTTGTCCCTATATTAGGGTAGAAATGGGCCAGGGCTGACAATTTCCTAAATTGTTAGTTGGCTGTATATAGTCTATATTTTTTAACACTTTGTGTTATTTGGAGCTGGCGTGACAACATACTACTTGGTTGCGCAACTAGGTGGCGGCACGTTCACCATTCGCTTAGTGTTGGAAGGCTGGCTACCATAGCCGTATTACTTTCTAGGTGTATTTCGGCTGCAATTAGTATACCGTACTGACGAGCTCTAATTAGAGCGAAACCGGTCTACGGTTCTAATTGTTGTGAGAATGCATCTAGCCTTACATACTTTGGCCCTATATTATGGTAGAAATTGACCAGGGCTGGCAATTTACTAAATTGTTAGTTGGTTGTATACAGTCTCTATTTTTTAAAACTTTGTGTTATTTGGAGCTGGCGTGACAACATACTACTTGGTTCTGCAACTAGGTGGCGGCACGTTGACCACTGGCTTAGTGTTGGAAGGCTGGCTACCATAGCCGTATTACTTTATAAGTGTATTTTCGCTGCAATTAGTATGCCGTACTGACGAGCTCTAATTAGAGCGAAACCGGTCTACGGTTCTAATTGTTGTGAGAATGCATCTAGCCTTACTTTGGCAGTAGTTTTAGTTCGTAGAAAAAATTCGCTATGGAGGAGACTGTGACTTTTAAATTGCGAGAAGATTTCTTCAGCTGATCGTGAACTTGGCCCCTAGAACCCAAATATGCAGGGTGACGTATTTATAAGTTAAAGCTCAATATATCCCTTGTTGCACAAGAAACGAGAAAAAATGGTATACGTTAATTATAGTGTCTTGAACTGCATCTTACAAAATTATTTTAGTAATATCAGGGTGCCTCATAAGACGTTGGTTTTTTTTTGTCGATTTTCGTAGAAAAAATTCACTATTGGGGAGATCTCTACTTTTGAATAGTATTTTTTTTTAATGAGCGCAAAATATGACCTCAAGAATTTATATCCGGGGTTAGCTTCAAATTTACATATATATATATATATATATATATATATATATATATATATATATATATATATATATATATATATATATATATATATATATATATATATATATATATATACCATAAGGCACTTGCTGCGTCCAGACTTTTTTTAGTCGATGCTTTCGTTTATATTATTTGTTAATGTTTTAACTTTTTAGAACAATAAAGTTATTTTGATGAAATGTGGTACATTGTTTCTACTTTATAGGTTATATATTTCAAAATTTATATTTAGATTTTAGACTTATTTGGATAAATATATATATATATATATATATATATATATATATATATATATATATATATATATATATATATATATATATATATATATATATATGTATGTATGTATCATACCGATAACTCAAAATAAAATAATGGGCCGATTTAATACAAAATTTGGCATGTATCTTCCATTTGTAAGTGGCTTGGACAGGTTCGTTAGCCAGGAAAATCGCATTAGGTTTTCCGGAAACATTTTGAGTTTCCTTTAAAAAAAATTTTATCTCAAAAACTAAAAAACCTATGGTAACCAAACTTGGTAGCTAGGTTTATGATATAGAAAGTAAACTATGCCCCGAAATTTATATTTCTATGTTTCAAGAAAAAAATTATAAATAAATATTTTGTGCCAGATCATTTCTATGAAAATTCACTACCATAACGCACTTGCTGCGTCCAGACTTTTTTTAGTCGATGCTTTCGTTTATATTATTTGTTAATGTTTTAACTTTTTAGAACAATAAAGTTATTTTGATGAAATGTGGTACATTGCTTCTACTTTATAGGTTATATATTTCAAAATTTATATTTAGATTTTAGACTTATTTGGATAAATATAAAATGAAGGCAACGATTAAAATTGAATATAGAATGAATAACCGGTAAAGTAAATTTGATTGAATTGATGTATCAAAATTCAAGCTGTCAATGAAAGAATGTGTGTTTTTTTTTGGAGACAATAATGTTTGGAAAACCTACCTTAGACCAAATTGCATTAGAGGCGATAACAAGTTGATGACTTATTTACCATATTGTATAAGTAAGGTCAATAAATAATATTAATATTGTTATTAAAAGAGGCATAATATTATGTAGCTATTAAAAACATTTAAATGAAAATTCACTACCCTAACGCACTAGCTGCGTCCATACTTTTATATATATATATATATATATATATATATATATATATATATATATATATATATATATATATATATATATATATACATATATATATATATATATATATATATATATATATATATATATATATATATATATATATATATATATATATATATGTGTGTGTGTGTGTGTGTGTGTGTCACACCGATGACTCAAAAAATAATGCGCCGATTTTTGGATCATATTTGGTGAGTACCTACCTTTTGCAAGTGGCTTGGATAAGTTCCTTAGCCAGAAAAATTGGCCTGGTTTTTCCCGGAAAATCTTGTGTTTTCTTTCGGAAAAATTGTGTATCTCCGGAAATAACAAAGTTGTGGCAACCATTAATAATTAAATTTGTTTATGTCATAAAAATTAAACTATGTACCAAAATTTACATCTGTAAGTTAAGAGACAAAAAGTTATAGGCATTTAAAGAAACAAAATTCGGGTTTTCCTCAAAACGTCAAAGTCGCGATTTGAAGCGTCAAAATTGGCAACATTTAGGGAAAGGACCTGAAATGAATACGGGTTATGTAGAAAAATTATCGCAAGGAGAGTGTTTTACAAATCCTTAAATTTCAGCTTCGCTCGTCAATGTCCTTCATAGAAAATTAATTTCAAATCTCTATTGATTTGGCAGTAGTTTTAGCTATAGAGTTTATCGTTTAATGTTATTAGGCCAGGAAGCATACGGTTTGTAGGCTAATTAATTCTTGGAAAGTTGGAAATGGTTTTAATCTTTTCACTTGCATGCAGAAAGAGTTTACTGAAGTCTGCACCGATTTTCTGCTTGTGATGTATAACGGGTGTCTTAAAAACTTCGAAATTTTTGGACTTTTTTAAGCTTTTCACTAATGACTCCTAAACGATGTATATCTAGGATAATGTTGTTCTTTTATAAATTGAAGTACACAAAATTTTTCGTCCAACTAATATCAAATGTTTAGAATTCTGTTAAGTTTTTAGGAAGATATGCGAGTTCAGAAACGATAAGTTTTCCCATTTTCTTTTTAAATAGTGCCTTGGATTTTCATACCTTCTTTTCGCAAAGATAAATGTATCATATGAAATTAATAAAATGTTTCGATATCGTATAGTATCAAATCATGCGCCCAACCGTATATGCTAACACAGCTATAACAATTTTCAACAACACGTCATCTACTTTTTGATTCCTGATGGCGAACCAAGAATCAGTTTTGGTGAATCAAGAGATTTTAAATTAAAAACGCACATTGCAAATATTTATATAATTTACACGTAAAAATTTCACCTAAAGCACAACAAATTTGATGTAGGCGATTGACAAAATTAAAATTAAAAATAATAAAAATACAAGGTTAATTAAATTTGCTGCGGTTTGAAGTAGACGCTGAAAGGAGCAATTGGCTCGATTGAAGGTCCACGTCATCCATAAGTTCTTCTAATTCATCATCATCATTGTTAGATATCATATTTTCGCTGTCGTTTAAGTTTGGTTCGTCATCAATTTCATCTGGTGTATTGGTGCAGGACGGTTCTCTGCAATTATAGAATTATTGGCGAACATTCCATCCCTTTATTCCAGCAACCACAAGCATTTTGGAACCTAATAAGTTCCCGCGGGGCTTGTTCGGCTGTTGATTATAATGTAAGTATCCGCATTTTAGTCCAAAAGCTTTTCTAACTTCATCGTCGCCTGTCTCTTTTATTTAACTTTATTTGACGTTTTGAAGTGTGCGGGGGAATCTAAAACGGTCCTGCAATGTCCTTTTTCAGGCTTCATCAAAACAACCTATTGCTATTAGGAGCTAATGCAGTAATAATTACTAGAAGATATATGTCTTCTCCTGACACAATAACACATTCAGAGAGTGTAGCATTTTCAATGGTCATTATGACAATGGTTGTGTTGGAATTATCTGCAGCCTGTTCGACGGCGATGTTTTCATAAGCAAATTTTTGAATTAACATGGAGATGAGCCGTTTTTTGTTCCCTTCATTCGAGAGAAATTTATCTTTTGACATTATCAGCAATATTGTTTCATCAAATTCAACTATTGCGGCAATATACTTGTTCCTTCTAAGGCGTCCTGTATATTTCCCTCTCTTCTCTGTAGGTTTCACCGAAATAATCGTTACAACATGATCCATGATACCTTTCTTCGGAAAAAACAATATCAGTCTCAATTTGAATTCGAAAAACAACATTTACTCCATTCATCATTTTTTCTTATTGTTTTAGCTGCATCGATAATAATTTGCTTGAAATCTAGATTAGTCACGTCATGAATTTTTTTTCGTCGTGACTGGTTTCATTTTTTAAAGTTTTATGAAATTATCGGAGGCATCTTTTCCACAAAACAGAGTGTCTCTTGAAATCAAGCAAGGGTACATTCGATCTTCTAGAGGTGCTAGTCCCAGAAGACTTCTCAGCTACTACAGCATCAATGTATGGCTGGCTGTTGTAGATTTTTCTGAATTGTTCTGAACAAATACCGAATACTTATTCTTGAACAAAGCGTGTTTCCTATCCTTTATTTTTACTGCTGCCAATGGAAGTTAGGATACATTTATTTTTACTGTCGTCACCTGTCCTTGTAAACTATCACCGCAGATGAAACACTGTGAATGTCATACTTGTCACAAAAGGCCACTTCAACGCACACTGAAAGAAAAACAACGCTTAAAACCACAATTTATTTTCACATTTATTTCAGATAATACATTATACATTGCGAAAATGAGGTTTAAAAATCCAAAACACGATTGATGGGAAAAATTGTCGTTTTTGAACTCGCATATCTCCTTGCCAACTTCACGCCGATCGAATATTTAGAGTCGGTTCGACGCAGAATTTTGTGTACTTCAATTTATAAAAGATCAAAATTTTCCCCGAAGTGCGTCGTTTAGGAGGTATTAGTGGAAAACTTAAAACAGTCCGAAAATTTCAAAGTTTTTTGGACACCCCTTATACAGCACAGGCAGAAAATTCGTACAAACGTCGATACACTCTCTTTACATGCAAATGAGAGATTAAAACCATTTCCAGCTTTCTGAGAATTAATTAGCCTACACCCTTTTTTTACCTATGTTGCCTGGCCTATATCTAATTTTTAGCAAATTTTCATAAACGTCTACAAGCCTCATTATATCCGTTATTATACCAGATACGAAAAAAAATTGTATACCCTAATTATAGAGTGTCTTGAGCTACATCTTAAAAAAATATTTATACAATCACAGGCTGGCTCATAACTCGTTGGTGTAACAAATTTTCTTTTTTTTAATCGAATACGCCTTATATTATTTCATTTTTGCATTTTCCATCGAAGTATAATGCATGTTCATAAGAAAAAATTCGAGATGCAGTAAGTGCGTTATAGTAGCGAATTTTCATTAAATGCTTTAAATTTGAATAGCTCAATTTGCCATTAACCTATAAGGTTCGTTTCGTTTTTTCGGGAACATTTTAAGTTTATTTTCGGAAAATGTTTGTACATGTACATTATTTCTACTATTTAGGTTATATTAATAACCAGATTTAATGCCTGATTTTTTTTAAATTCATATTAGCTATTGAAAACATTTTAATGAAAATTCACTACCATCACGCACTTGCTACGTCCATACTTTGTTTCTAATAGTGACTCAAAAAGTTTCGACTCTTTGTGCAGTCTATACTATCGTTTGGAAGCTATTTTACATATTCCGGTGGTGTTAGGGTCACCCCTCCAAGGTATTTCAGCCTTTTGCTGAACTGAGCCATACAATCGTAAAGCAAACGTTCTGTTTTTTCTGCCGCTTCAGTGCAGTATTTGCAGTTTTTATTGTCCATCCTACCCATCTTCATAAGGTAATACCTTATGCCCTATAAAAAGTCCTATAATTATTTTCAAGTCCTTTCTGATCAATTCAATAAATAGTTCAGACTTCTCTGTTGACATGGTGATGAATCCTTTTGCCTCCCTTAAGCTTGGCTTTTTTAAGTATGACAGCATTTGGTTTCGCTTCCAAGTGTCAAGTTCATTATTTAAATGGCTCTTTGTCAATCCACAATACGCCTCTGGACCATATAATGCTGTTATTGCTGCTCTTTTTGCAAAGCTATCTGGTTCCTCATTTCTTTTAATGTCCTGATGCGCTGGTACCCACATCAAAGTTATTTTTTGTTCGTAGCCAGTTACTTCAAGAACTCTGTAGGGCATAGGGCAAACTGTTCTATCCCCTATATGATATACGTGGATAGAATTTGCCCTGGCAACACAAAACACTCTCATGAGCGGACATGGAGCTTCGAAAAGAACAAAACAAGTGTTGCAGTATCTCGCCACTCTATTCAATGATAATATGTCGTATGTAGTTTTATTAGAATCTATGTGACAATCGCACCCAATAAAATAAAATGTTGCAAAGCGAGAGCATTTGAGTATTCGCAAATTGGGTGAAAGATCATTATTTCACCGTTTTCATGTGATAGAACTGTGCTTGTTGTAAATTATTAACTGGTTAATAGTGAAAATATCCTTTGGGCATTGGCAAACATTCACAAATTTTATGTGTATTGCAATCGGCTAATTGGTATCAAAAATCATAACCGATTACATGGTGCTTTTAAAGTCGAATAAACGATTAACCGGTCCCGTCCCTAATAAAGGAAAATAATAAATATGTAATTATATAAGATTAAAGATAAGCAAAACTAATGCCGCACAGATAATAAAAGTAAGAATTTTTATACAACGGCAATCAGGTGATAATTTGGACCAAAAAAACAAGCAAACTAGAAAGTGCTGCAGCACAAATTGACCAGATTTGTTTTGAGTGATTCGCTTATTCCAGAAGCTAACACATCTTCATGCCATGGCCGCTAATAAAAGCCAAGACCAAAGAAGTAACTAACTACTTAAGTTAAAGTTTAGCGCATTCGATGGGTGACTACAAAAATGGAGGAGGAGACATAACATTAGTTTTAAGTGTACTTCAAGCGAGTCAGCTGATGTCAATCAAGAGAATATGGACCATTCTTTACAAAGGTTGCCAGGACACAAACAAGAGGGCATCTATAATGCTGATAGAAAGGTTTGTATTTAAGAGCTTTGCCAGCCAAAACTCACACATTTAAGATCAAGAAATACGTAGGGGGCAAACTTTCTAAAGAGATATTGAACGCTCTGTCTTGTGCCAACATGACTGGTGGAACAGAAAAGCGGTTCGTAACCAGAAAAGCTGCTCGCTGTGTTGCTTAACATTTGCAAGGTAGAGTTCAAACCAAATAGCTTGTATGACAAGAACTATCGACTAATGACTGACCATCTTCTTAATATGGACAAAATTATGGGATTTAAAGAAACGAACATTTTGCGCTTCTGGACAATGTCAAATCACACCAACGGAAATAAAAGCGAAAAATATTAAAATATTTTTTTTATCCGCTAACACATGTGTGTCAGCCCTTGGCCCAGCAAATAATTCGGAATTTAAAAAATCGGGTAGTGTTCTTGAAGCTCTCTATTCCACTAAAACGGCCTAGGACATGGTGACTCCGAACACTATTCAAAAGTGCTTTACCAAAGCAGGCTAATGTTTAAAGTTTAGGCATGAAATTAGACGTAAAGGATAATTTGCCATTGACAATCCTGGAAAAGTTTTGGGGGAACTTGCATGAACTTGACCAGTATAAAAGCCATGATGCTGATTGAATTAATTTGGATCAAAGACTGTTAACTAAGGTGAGAAATCATGACATAAAAAAGAAGAAATGAGAAGAAAGGCGAGAATGGGTTCCATAAATTCCTATGCAGTTGCTTTGGGAGCTGTTGAAAATCTACGAAGTTTTCAAAATATTCTGTAGCCTTCGAACGTTTAAAGAATATTCAATCTCATTTCAAAACTTGTTTTCTAGAAGAGGAGTGATTAAAAAATAAATGTCTTTGCTACGACATATGCATCTCTAAAATCATTGCCATTGACGAGTAAAATTTGTGGATAAGAAACCACTCACCTATCTCTTCTCAGATTGATTAGCAGCGTTGACGTCTTGAAGAAATTATATCTTCAGATTAAGGATTAGCGTTCAAGCATTTTAATTTCAAACATACCAGACTGTATAATTTTCTTTTTGTGTTTTGTTGTTGTTGTATTCGAACTTTATTAACCATTTCATTTGTCTTCAACAAGCAGCCACAGCTGAGATTAATGTTCCTAATTCGCTTAAGTTTCTTAATAATTTAGTGCCGTACTTTTAAATCGACAAGAAACATTCCCACATTTTTCTGTGTCTGGTATTTGGTAAACTAATAATCCAAAGAAGCGTTGAATTAAAATTGTATTGTTATTGTTAATTTAGAGTATTATTTCAGTGAATCTTATCCTATATAGTTTTCTTGGCACGCATATCGTTTTCAGGAATTAACACATAATATTAAGAGAGCAGTCTGATGCTGTCTTATAAAACTTAATCCATTACTCAGACAGTGGCATCTCAGGTATTACTACCCAGATCTGGTTAACTACATATGGCAGATACCGTTTTTATATTTTTATTTTCAACTGAACAAAGTACGCACATATGTACATACATACATATTTACATATGTATATGTAAAACTCCTTAAATATTTTAAAATATGATGTAACAAAACGTGCATAAGAAGTTTTTGTTCAAATTTTTGTGGTTTAGTCAATGTTTTCATTTGAGCTTTCTTATGAACCGACAGCTCCTATAAGCGCACAAGGAAATTGAAACCGCCAGTATTTTTTTTTCGCTGTAATAAACTTGATTCTTGTGCCACCAAATTAGTGATCATCTGCTTTTAAAATCGCTGGCGATAGTAGATATAGATAGTCGGTTCTGGACACATTATTCCTGGTGATCGTTTCCGACGAATGATGATGATGATGTCATTTCTGTTAAAGCCTGTATGTGGCAAGAAAAGAGTCATTTCCTGAAAGTGTTTATCATTTCCGTTTGATGGCATCACTTAAGGAAACATTCGTGAAAAAGGCCCCCAGTCACATCAAGGCACGTACGTAATTTCCATAAGGATCCATGTGTTTTGCTCAATTATATAGCTTTTGATAGCCACTTCCCATAAGAAACAATTTAAAGGTTAGGGTATAAGTATATAAAACATCGGGTGACAAGCAATTACATCAGTCTTTATCTGCAGTCTGATCACAGTAGTTATACTTGGTAGTTACATTAGTGTACTTGTTTTGTTCAACATGGATGTTAGCGAAGGACCTGAGGTCTTCAGACCTATTAATAGCGATGTTAATGGAGAATGCTATTGTGGTCAAAAGTATAATGTTGCTGGAAACAAGGCATGCTATTAATCCATCTCTAAGTGTCGCAATTGGTATATAAAAAGCTGCTGGTTAGATTTCCATAATTAAAATTGTAAATAAGAACCCGTATCCACCAAATCCAAATATAACAATCTCATCTGGTTCATGGGAATAGTTATATTTTATTTTAACACCGAAAAAAGGAGCTGAAGAGTACTTTACCAAAGGTAATAAGATTGCACCAGAACATATTGGAATATGTACCCTTAAGCCTATTAAAATACTAAACAGTAAATGTGTATCGATCTCAGATGACTCTGTTACTTTTTATTTAACCGAATATGCAGTTCAACAACTACTAGATCTGGAGGTGAATGCTTTTTACGCAGGCCGGTGGCTGGCGCTTCATCGATCTGACATCAACCGACACTGTGGTGACTCCCCTTCCCTCCAGGTCGGGACTACCAACTAAACACTTCCTTGACACCTAAAGACGTGGCGACAACCACTCTCTGGCTTTGCTTCACCACGTCCCTAACTCTTGCTGTTCTCAAAACTTCTACATCCTGTCTTCATCCTCCTTTGACTTTATTAATTCTACGATCCCTCTCTCCACAGCATTCCGCATCCTTTCACTTCCCAGCACATGATCCACTACATTATTTGCTGTTAAATCTCTGACAATCTCTTTATACATTTGTTATCTTTTTTGCGACCATCTTGCGCACTCAAAGACCGTGTGCTCTGGCGTATCTCTATTACCACAATACACAAAGTCTGCACCGATTTTCTGCTTGTGATGTATAACGGGTGTCTTAAAAACTTCGAAATTTTTGGACTTTTTTAAGCTTTTCACTAATGACTCCTAAACGATGTATATCTAGGATAATGTTGTTCTTTTATAAATTGAAGTACACAAAATTTTTCGTCCAACTAATATCAAATGTTTAGAATTCTGTTAAGTTTTTAGGAAGATATGCGAGTTCAGAAACGATAAGTTTTCCCATTTTCTTTTTAAATAGTGCCTTGGATTTTCATACCTTCTTTTCGCAAAGATAAATGTATCATATGAAATTAATAAAATGTTTCGATATCGTATAGTATCAAATCATGCGCCCAACCGTATATGCTAACACAGCTATAACAATTTTCAACAACACGTCATCTACTTTTTGATTCCTGATGGCGAACCAAGAATCAGTTTTGGTGAATCAAGAGATTTTAAATTAAAAACGCACATTGCAAATATTTATATAATTTACACGTAAAAATTTCACCTAAAGCACAACAAATTTGATGTAGGCGATTGACAAAATTAAAATTAAAAATAATAAAAATACAAGGTTAATTAAATTTGCTGCGGTTTGAAGTAGACGCTGAAAGGAGCAATTGGCTCGATTGAAGGTCCACGTCATCCATAAGTTCTTCTAATTCATCATCATCATTGTTAGATATCATATTTTCGCTGTCGTTTAAGTTTGGTTCGTCATCAATTTCATCTGGTGTATTGGTGCAGGACGGTTCTCTGCAATTATAGAATTATTGGCGAACATTCCATCCCTTTATTCCAGCAACCACAAGCATTTTGGAACCTAATAAGTTCCCGCGGGGCTTGTTCGGCTGTTGATTATAATGTAAGTATCCGCATTTTAGTCCAAAAGCTTTTCTAACTTCATCGTCGCCTGTCTCTTTTATTTAACTTTATTTGACGTTTTGAAGTGTGCGGGGGAATCTAAAACGGTCCTGCAATGTCCTTTTTCAGGCTTCATCAAAACAACCTATTGCTATTAGGAGCTAATGCAGTAATAATTACTAGAAGATATATGTCTTCTCCTGACACAATAACACATTCAGAGAGTGTAGCATTTTCAATGGTCATTATGACAATGGTTGTGTTGGAATTATCTGCAGCCTGTTCGACGGCGATGTTTTCATAAGCAAATTTTTGAATTAACATGGAGATGAGCCGTTTTTTGTTCCCTTCATTCGAGAGAAATTTATCTTTTGACATTATCAGCAATATTGTTTCATCAAATTCAACTATTGCGGCAATATACTTGTTCCTTCTAAGGCGTCCTGTATATTTCCCTCTCTTCTCTGTAGGTTTCACCGAAATAATCGTTACAACATGATCCATGATACCTTTCTTCGGAAAAAACAATATCAGTCTCAATTTGAATTCGAAAAACAACATTTACTCCATTCATCATTTTTTCTTATTGTTTTAGCTGCATCGATAATAATTTGCTTGAAATCTAGATTAGTCACGTCATGAATTTTTTTTCGTCGTGACTGGTTTCATTTTTTAAAGTTTTATGAAATTATCGGAGGCATCTTTTCCACAAAACAGAGTGTCTCTTGAAATCAAGCAAGGGTACATTCGATCTTCTAGAGGTGCTAGTCCCAGAAGACTTCTCAGCTACTACAGCATCAATGTATGGCTGGCTGTTGTAGATTTTTCTGAATTGTTCTGAACAAATACCGAATACTTATTCTTGAACAAAGCGTGTTTCCTATCCTTTATTTTTACTGCTGCCAATGGAAGTTAGGATACATTTATTTTTACTGTCGTCACCTGTCCTTGTAAACTATCACCGCAGATGAAACACTGTGAATGTCATACTTGTCACAAAAGGCCACTTCAACGCACACTGAAAGAAAAACAACGCTTAAAACCACAATTTATTTTCACATTTATTTCAGATAATACATTATACATTGCGAAAATGAGGTTTAAAAATCCAAAACACGATTGATGGGAAAAATTGTCGTTTTTGAACTCGCATATCTCCTTGCCAACTTCACGCCGATCGAATATTTAGAGTCGGTTCGACGCAGAATTTTGTGTACTTCAATTTATAAAAGATCAAAATTTTCCCCGAAGTGCGTCGTTTAGGAGGTATTAGTGGAAAACTTAAAACAGTCCGAAAATTTCAAAGTTTTTTGGACACCCCTTATACAGCACAGGCAGAAAATTCGTACAAACGTCGATACACTCTCTTTACATGCAAATGAGAGATTAAAACCATTTCCAGCTTTCTGAGAATTAATTAGCCTACACCCTTTTTTTACCTATGTTGCCTGGCCTATATCTAATTTTTAGCAAATTTTCATAAACGTCTACAAGCCTCATTATATCCGTTATTATACCAGATACGAAAAAAAATTGTATACCCTAATTATAGAGTGTCTTGAGCTACATCTTAAAAAAATATTTATACAATCACAGGCTGGCTCATAACTCGTTGGTGTAACAAATTTTCTTTTTTTTTAATCGAATACGCCTTATATTATTTCATTTTTGCATTTTCCATCGAAGTATAATGCATGTTCATAAGAAAAAATTCGAGATGCAGTAAGTGCGTTATAGTAGCGAATTTTCATTAAATGCTTTAAATTTGAATAGCTCAATTTGCCATTAACCTATAAGGTTCGTTTCGTTTTTTCGGGAACATTTTAAGTTTATTTTCGGAAAATGTTTGTACATGTACATTATTTCTACTATTTAGGTTATATTAATAACCAGATTTAATGCCTGATTTTTTTTAAATTCATATTAGCTATTGAAAACATTTTAATGAAAATTCACTACCATCACGCACTTGCTACGTCCATACTTTGTTTCTAATAGTGACTCAAAAAGTTTCGACTCTTTGTGCAGTCTATACTATCGTTTGGAAGCTATTTTACATATTCCGGTGGTGTTAGGGTCACCCCTCCAAGGTATTTCAGCCTTTTGCTGAACTGAGCCATACAATCGTAAAGCAAACGTTCTGTTTTTTCTGCCGCTTCAGTGCAGTATTTGCAGTTTTTATTGTCCATCCTACCCATCTTCATAAGGTAATACCTTACTGGGGAGTGCCCTATAAAAAGTCCTATAATTATTTTCAAGTCCTTTCTGATCAATTCAATAAATAGTTCAGACTTCTCTGTTGACATGGTGATGAATCCTTTTGCCTCCCTTAAGCTTGGCTTTTTTAAGTATGACAGCATTTGGTTTCGCTTCCAAGTGTCAAGTTCATTATTTAAATGGCTCTTTGTCAATCCACAATACGCCTCTGGACCATATAATGCTGTTATTGCTGCTCTTTTTGCAAAGCTATCTGGTTCCTCATTTCTTTTAATGTCCTGATGCGCTGGTACCCACATCAAAGTTATTTTTTGTTCGTAGCCAGTTACTTCAAGAACTCTGTAGGGCATAGGGCAAACTGTTCTATCCCCTATATGATATACGTGGATAGAATTTGCCCTGGCAACACAAAACACTCTCATGAGCGGACATGGAGCTTCGAAAAGAACAAAACAAGTGTTGCAGTATCTCGCCACTCTATTCAATGATAATATGTCGTATGTAGTTTTATTAGAATCTATGTGACAATCGCACCCAATAAAATAAAATGTTGCAAAGCGAGAGCATTTGAGTATTCGCAAATTGGGTGAAAGATCATTATTTCACCGTTTTCATGTGATAGAACTGTGCTTGTTGTAAATTATTAACTGGTTAATAGTGAAAATATCCTTTGGGCATTGGCAAACATTCACAAATTTTATGTGTATTGCAATCGGCTAATTGGTATCAAAAATCATAACCGATTACATGGTGCTTTTAAAGTCGAATAAACGATTAACCGGTCCCGTCCCTAATAAAGGAAAATAATAAATATGTAATTATATAAGATTAAAGATAAGCAAAACTAATGCCGCACAGATAATAAAAGTAAGAATTTTTATACAACGGCAATCAGGTGATAATTTGGACCAAAAAAACAAGCAAACTAGAAAGTGCTGCAGCACAAATTGACCAGATTTGTTTTGAGTGATTCGCTTATTCCAGAAGCTAACACATCTTCATGCCATGGCCGCTAATAAAAGCCAAGACCAAAGAAGTAACTAACTACTTAAGTTAAAGTTTAGCGCATTCGATGGGTGACTACAAAAATGGAGGAGGAGACATAACATTAGTTTTAAGTGTACTTCAAGCGAGTCAGCTGATGTCAATCAAGAGAATATGGACCATTCTTTACAAAGGTTGCCAGGACACAAACAAGAGGGCATCTATAATGCTGATAGAAAGGTTTGTATTTAAGAGCTTTGCCAGCCAAAACTCACACATTTAAGATCAAGAAATACGTAGGGGGCAAACTTTCTAAAGAGATATTGAACGCTCTGTCTTGTGCCAACATGACTGGTGGAACAGAAAAGCGGTTCGTAACCAGAAAAGCTGCTCGCTGTGTTGCTTAACATTTGCAAGGTAGAGTTCAAACCAAATAGCTTGTATGACAAGAACTATCGACTAATGACTGACCATCTTCTTAATATGGACAAAATTATGGGATTTAAAGAAACGAACATTTTGCGCTTCTGGACAATGTCAAATCACACCAACGGAAATAAAAGCGAAAAATATTAAAATATTTTTTTTATCCGCTAACACATGTGTGTCAGCCCTTGGCCCAGCAAATAATTCGGAATTTAAAAAATCGGGTAGTGTTCTTGAAGCTCTCTATTCCACTAAAACGGCCTAGGACATGGTGACTCCGAACACTATTCAAAAGTGCTTTACCAAAGCAGGCTAATGTTTAAAGTTTAGGCATGAAATTAGACGTAAAGGATAATTTGCCATTGACAATCCTGGAAAAGTTTTGGGGGAACTTGCATGAACTTGACCAGTATAAAAGCCATGATGCTGATTGAATTAATTTGGATCAAAGACTGTTAACTAAGGTGAGAAATCATGACATAAAAAAGAAGAAATGAGAAGAAAGGCGAGAATGGGTTCCATAAATTCCTATGCAGTTGCTTTGGGAGCTGTTGAAAATCTACGAAGTTTTCAAAATATTCTGTAGCCTTCGAACGTTTAAAGAATATTCAATCTCATTTCAAAACTTGTTTTCTAGAAGAGGAGTGATTAAAAAATAAATGTCTTTGCTACGACATATGCATCTCTAAAATCATTGCCATTGACGAGTAAAATTTGTGGATAAGAAACCACTCACCTATCTCTTCTCAGATTGATTAGCAGCGTTGACGTCTTGAAGAAATTATATCTTCAGATTAAGGATTAGCGTTCAAGCATTTTAATTTCAAACATACCAGACTGTATAATTTTCTTTTTGTGTTTTGTTGTTGTTGTATTCGAACTTTATTAACCATTTCATTTGTCTTCAACAAGCAGCCACAGCTGAGATTAATGTTCCTAATTCGCTTAAGTTTCTTAATAATTTAGTGCCGTACTTTTAAATCGACAAGAAACATTCCCACATTTTTCTGTGTCTGGTATTTGGTAAACTAATAATCCAAAGAAGCGTTGAATTAAAATTGTATTGTTATTGTTAATTTAGAGTATTATTTCAGTGAATCTTATCCTATATAGTTTTCTTGGCACGCATATCGTTTTCAGGAATTAACACATAATATTAAGAGAGCAGTCTGATGCTGTCTTATAAAACTTAATCCATTACTCAGACAGTGGCATCTCAGGTATTACTACCCAGATCTGGTTAACTACATATGGCAGATACCGTTTTTATATTTTTATTTTCAACTGAACAAAGTACGCACATATGTACATACATACATATTTACATATGTATATGTAAAACTCCTTAAATATTTTAAAATATGATGTAACAAAACGTGCATAAGAAGTTTTTGTTCAAATTTTTGTGGTTTAGTCAATGTTTTCATTTGAGCTTTCTTATGAACCGACAGCTCCTATAAGCGCACAAGGAAATTGAAACCGCCAGTATTTTTTTTTCGCTGTAATAAACTTGATTCTTGTGCCACCAAATTAGTGATCATCTGCTTTTAAAATCGCTGGCGATAGTAGATATAGATAGTCGGTTCTGGACACATTATTCCTGGTGATCGTTTCCGACGAATAATGATGATGATGTCATTTCTGTTAAAGCCTGTATGTGGCAAGAAAAGAGTCATTTCCTGAAAGTGTTTATCATTTCCGTTTGATGGCATCACTTAAGGAAACATTCGTGAAAAAGGCCCCCAGTCACATCAAGGCACGTACGTAATTTCCATAAGGATCCATGTGTTTTGCTCAATTATATAGCTTTTGATAGCCACTTCCCATAAGAAACAATTTAAAGGTTAGGGTATAAGTATATAAAACATCGGGTGACAAGCAATTACATCAGTCTTTATCTGCAGTCTGATCACAGTAGTTATACTTGGTAGTTACATTAGTGTACTTGTTTTGTTCAACATGGATGTTAGCGAAGGACCTGAGGTCTTCAGACCTATTAATAGCGATGTTAATGGAGAATGCTATTGTGGTCAAAAGTATAATGTTGCTGGAAACAAGGCATGCTATTAATCCATCTCTAAGTGTCGCAATTGGTATATAAAAAGCTGCTGGTTAGATTTCCATAATTAAAATTGTAAATAAGAACCCGTATCCACCAAATCCAAATATAACAATCTCATCTGGTTCATGGGAATAGTTATATTTTATTTTAACACCGAAAAAAGGAGCTGAAGAGTACTTTACCAAAGGTAATAAGATTGCACCAGAACATATTGGAATATGTACCCTTAAGCCTATTAAAATACTAAACAGTAAATGTGTATCGATCTCAGATGACTCTGTTACTTTTTATTTAACCGAATATGCAGTTCAACAACTACTAGATCTGGAGGTGAATGCTTTTTACGCAGGCCGGTGGCTGGCGCTTCATCGATCTGACATCAACCGACACTGTGGTGACTCCCCTTCCCTCCAGGTCGGGACTACCAACTAAACACTTCCTTGACACCTAAAGACGTGGCGACAACCACTCTCTGGCTTTGCTTCACCACGTCCCTAACTCTTGCTGTTCTCAAAACTTCTACATCCTGTCTTCATCCTCCTTTGACTTTATTAATTCTACGATCCCTCTCTCCACAGCATTCCGCATCCTTTCACTTCCCAGCACATGATCCACTACATTATTTGCTGTTAAATCTCTGACAATCTCTTTATACATTTGTTATCTTTTTTGCGACCATCTTGCGCACTCAAAGACCGTGTGCTCTGGCGTATCTCTATTACCACAATACTTTGTCGACTACTTTCATTTTACTCAGGTGAGACCTGAAACTCCCACGACCTGTCAGAAATTGGGTAAAATAATAACCCACCACCCCAAGCTGTCTCGATATCCATGTCTGTATGTGTGAAATTAGCCTCTTTTTCCATTGGGATGTTGACGTTTCCTCTTCCCATTCCCGCTGCCACTCCACCATTGTTTCGGTTCTTGTCTTCTTTTTTCCCTCTTCTATTTTCGCGTCTTTCATAAGTTACCTCTCTTGCCAATAAGTGTATAGAGATCGTTATTGCAAGCTCTGGTTATTGCTTTCGTTGCCACTGTTCTATATCCACTTGCTATTCTGATGGGTACCTTCCTCTGCGCCCCCGCAACCTCTTTTATACACATTGCCTTTGACAACACGGCCTTTCATGCGGGTGCGCCATACAGACGCCCTAGCTTTACAACCATCATGTCTGCTTGTGCCACCACTCTTTCTATGTGGACACCCATGTTCGTGTTATGTCCTACTTGTATGTCGAGGTAGTTCAGACTTGTCTACAACTGAATTTCTGAATTCCCCACCTTGACCGTTACTGTTCTCAGTGTTCTTCGTCGCACTATACTTTCATTTTTGTGAAGCGCGAGTGGTAGACCACTTTTTGCCATCCAGTTTTCCACACTTGCCACTGATCTGTCGATCTTATCTTCTATGTCAGCCTTATTTCCTCCGCGTACATCCAGCGCCTGATCATCTGCATATCCTATAATAAGTGTGTTGTTTACGGACAGACTAAAAACCTGATCGTAATACAAGTTCCACAGTGTTGGTCCTAAGATTGACTCCTGGGGTACGCCACATGTAACGTGCATCTGACATTTCGGTTCTTGTACCAATTTTACCTGTGACAATCTTGTATTCTAGTCTTCAAATAGTATAATCTATTTCTTTGCAAAGAGAGTCCCACGCTTGTTTCTTTGCCTTTGTTATTGCTGCCTTAAATTTCTTTCTGCTTTCCCTGTATTGATTCTAGTAATAAAGGTGGTGATCTCACTAATGAAGGTGGTAATCTTACTAATAATGGTGGTGCTCGTACTAAGAGTACTAAACAAAAATTTTGTATTGACAACACAGATTGCTCGTCATTTTATCATCATGCATAAAACTAAGTGAGATATAAGACACGAAGCACGTGCCGCCACCTCGTTGCGGAACCAAGTAGTATGTTGTCACGGCAGCTCCAAATAACACAAAGTGTTAAATATTAGAGACTGTATACAACCAACTAACAATTTAATAAATTGTCAGCCCTGGCCCATTTCTACCCTAATATAGGGACAAAGTATGTAAGGCTAGATGCATTCTCACCACAATTAGCACCGTAGACCGGTGTCGCTCTAATTAGAGTTACGGTTCTAATTGTGGTGAGAATGCATCTAGCCTTACCATGCATAAAACTTAAGTGAGAGTTCAGAAGTTTTACCATATTTCTAAAGGTAAGCAGTGTTAAATATTATGCTTTAGTTTATTTCACCACGATGCTTTTTATAACTTAGTTTTGTTGGCGGAAATATTCAGTAATTGTTCTCTATTGCATTTAAAGTAGTATCGAACTTTTGTTCAGATTTCAATTAGAAAAGATTTTAGTGGGAATAGAAATTGCAGTATTAACATTAGGTTAATCGAATATAAAAAACAACTCATTTTAGCGAATGTTTCGTAAAACGAAAAATTGGCTAATGAGAAGTTCTCTGTGTATATATATATATATATATATATATATATATATATATATATATATATATATATATATATCAAATCCGTCTCTATGTGATATATGTTTATGACGCATATTACTTCTATGGTCACCGGCAGCTTGTAAATATCTTGGTAACAGCGAATACTCTAGAATTATATCTCGAGAATGAATGGTTTAGGAAGGTCTAGAACTACTCTATGGACGGTATAAATAAACGAGGGGCTGAAGAAGCAGCTAAAGAAGATATTTTGCAGAATATTCGTTGAGCAATGTGAAAATTTCTGAAATGTCTGGAAGGCTAGTGTCAGAAGTAACTTATAACTGCTTGTATTTTAGAGCCAAAATAAACTGTGTACCAGCTTAAAGTACATCTATGTCTAAAACAAGTAGCGTATCAGCCAATATGGATACCCGGATATTGGAATTAATTAAAGAAATGAAAGAAGAAGCCAGAAAAAGAGATGAAGATGAAAGAAGAGCTGAAAAAAGAAGATGGAGAAGCGAAAGAAGGTCTGAGAAATAGAGATGTAAAAGCCAAAGAAGACCTGAGAAAAAGAGACGAACAGACAAAAGGGGAACTAAAAAAAGGGGACGAAGAAACCAAGAAACTTCTGCAAGAACAAACCAGCAGAATTGAGAATTTTACTTCAGGTGTAGACGAGCGAAGAAAGCAGGTAAAAGACGACATCTTTCAGCAAGTAGAGAGCCGAGTAAGATGTGTCAGTGACGATGTACATGACAAGCTCACGACAATGCAAGAGATACAAGCGGAAGTACAGTAAAAATGCAATCACTAGAAAATAAGTTTGATACCCTGGTCAAAGGTAACATCAGACGCAAAGACAGCCCCGTCATAAAAATTAAGGTTCCCACATTTGATGGCTCAGTTTCATGAGGTATTTATCTACCCCAGTTCGGAGCCGCTGCTACAACAAATAGTTGGGGCGAGAGAGAGAGAAACGACCTCGTTAATTGTAGCTCTCAAAGAAGATGCCTTAGATGTGCTCTAAGGTATTCCCAGAGAAGAACCGGTGAGTTTTGTCAGCATTAGACATCAATTAGAGGTGAGGTTTGGCGACCAACATTTACAACAGCTGTATTCACTCCAGTTGAAAAATTTGGCGAAAGTCTCCAATATTTCCACGCCGACATTGTCTGACACGATTAGCCTACCCTATAGCTCCGATCGAGCTTTTAAACCAGCTGTCGCTGCAAACCTTCATTGATCGAATCAGGGATACCGACACCCAACAGGCGCTGAGGATGGCGAGACACAAAAACCTGAACGATGCTTTGGCATATTCTCTGGAGTTTGAAGCGGCACAGCAAGCGTCAGAAAGCCATGGTAGAGTTCGTAGTCTCCAAGTCTCCAGCGCAACATAAGAACTATGCCTGAAGAGAGCTTCGATATAGTGATGAAAAGGGAAGCCACCCATTCTGCTGTCAGAATGCATATACGAGTAGAAAGCGACCGTATGAAGACCCTTTATGACGTGCGAGCTAATTCAGCTGGTTTTAAAGAAAGAGATCGGGTGTGGTTCTACAACGCATTACGACGCAAGGGAGGGTCAGCGAAACTACAGAAATTATGGAAAGGTCCGTCTAAGGTGATCAAAATGACCAATGACGTTGTCTATCTCATTTAGAGGAGCCCAAAGAGCAATATGAAGGTGGTCCATATGCACCGGCTTACGCCATACCATTAAATGGCAGAATTCGACCGGGGCGATTAAATGTAAGAAGGCAGTGTCACATCCGTCTCTATGAAAATTATGTTCATAAAGCCAATTACTTCTATGGTCATAGGTGTATATATATATATATATATATATATATATATATATATATATATATATATATATATATATATATATATATATGGTGTGCATGTCACGATTACTTTTTTTGGCCTCACGTATATGAGATAATTATTTTGCAAAGTTGCTCACGTACATAAGGTAATAAAACATATTCATTTAGCATTACCTGGCTAAGAAAATATATAAAACAATACAATTTTGATTTGAGAAACAACACCTGTTTCATTTGCTAGACCCAACAAACGATTTTAGGGTAAGGGGCGGAAAAGCACCAAAGTATTTATAATTGGTATTGTACCGAAAAACAACAAAATAAGATACAATATTATATTGCATAGGTTAAATTAATAGTTACGTAGCTCATCATTATGTGATTGACACATTTCTATTCTACTCCGACAAAAATCAGAACTAATGCCAAACTCGCACATTAGATAACCTCAACACACATTGACGACTTTTTAAAAGCAAATATGCCTTTTTCTTTTTACATTTATAAATCTTTTTGGCCCGACAACTTTGACTAGAGACCTACGTATATTTTATTCATTTCTTAACAAAACCTTTTTTTGGAAAACATTTTGCTGAAAATTATCTGTCACAACGTACTTGCGAGTCGGTACTCTTACTGTTTAATTTAGAAAGATAAGCAATTTCACTATTTAAAAAAACAAGGGACTTTAGTATTAATATTGGCTGTAAACAAGAACAGATCTATATGTGTTTTCGAAGGTATACATATCTATAGAGAGACAACACTAACTGGTGAAGAACACACAATAATATATTGTATTTAACCCCATAAAACAGTTTCCGTTTGCAGTGAAAACATCCTGACAAAAGAACAAATAGTTTTTATATTCGCACGTATCTTTGCTTGATGCACCATTATAGTTTGTCACCTAGGAGGTTTATTGTAAACACTCTGTTACTGCTTTCTTCTTTTCTGTAAGCTAAACTTGAGCTTAATCTATTTTAACGCCTCTGTTTGTATTTGTTATGACATGAATTTGCAAGCCTACCTGTGAGGTCCACGTTTATCTTCACTTAACAATTTAACACTCTCAAGTACAGAGAATGGGCTATATAATCCTTTTAGATACAGCTAAGGCACATGCAATTTAACAACTTATACACTGTCAACTAGATTCTAGTAAATTGTTAAAGGTGCGATATGAGACAATACTTGGGTTTAAGTAGTGGTTTTATTGATATCGAAGTTGTTATTCCCTGTTGTATTTGAAAGAATTCAAATAAATACGTGTGTGGTCTTTCAGGTGCATTTTGGTGTTGAAATTTAAGCTCTGTCGTGTTTGTAGTGTAACTCACTGAATTGTACGTTCCAACACCCTTGTTAAAAATAAATGGGTATTTGAAATGATTTTTCTCAAGAGCATGGTATGGTACACGTGGCTAGAATCTTCGGAATAAATGGGGCTGAACCACTTCATACGGCTTCTCGATTTCATTCAATCTCTCTTCAAAGGCGGATTTATAAAAATTAGTTTTTGTGGGTTCACATCAGAAGAATGAGAGACAGCGCAATTATATGCCATTCGAAGTAAAAAAGTACAACCTTAAAGGTCATTAAAAAATTAAACTAGTCATGTTTTTAGCAAATTTCAATAAGAAAACTTGCGCTACCGACAAAAACACGACAATAAGACAAAACCTGCTTTGTAAATATGCTCAAAGTAGGACCTTCATTAGATATTTAGGATACACATGATACATAAATTTTGTTTGTAAAGATTGTGCACTCTATCAGATTTTTGATTTTCAGCTTCAGGAAACAAAATTTGTAGCAAATAAAATATACTTCATTCCCTAGATAAAGGTGGCATAATATATGACTAAAATTCCATAAACTGACAAAAAATTAAAAGACTTAAAAAGATAGGAAAAGCCTGGCCGCAGCCAGTGCGTTATGGTAGCGCAATTTCAGAAAAATCTTTTAAATCCTGCAAAATCAGGAAACATATGTGTATCTATATATATATATATATATATATATATATATATATATATATATATATATATATATATATATATATATATATATATATATATATATATATGTATATATATATATATATATATATATATATATATATATATATATATATATATATATATATATATATATATATATATATATATACATATGTATAACTGTTTTAGTATGGATGGTTATTCTGTGATATATAATGGTGGTGACGTGAACCAGAATGATGGGACTGTTGTATATGTTAGCAGTAAATATAACAACAGTGCAGAGGTTATTCAAAAAATAGCCTCAGGATTATAAAGGTTCAAATTGCATTTGGGGGGATTGACGCATGTGTTCATGCACTGTAGAGATCACCTGAGACATGCGTGTGAGAGTTTAACGAATATTTTTGAGAATATCTGGAGGAAAATTGCCATAACAATTTTGACTACCATTTTACAATAGGGGATATAAATATTGATATTAATTCGCAGAGGGAAGAATCTCAAGAATACTGTAATAATCTTAGTGAATTGGGATTCGTGTCTTTGATAAACTCGCCAACAGGGGTTCAAAATCAGACTAAGTCGTGCATAGACCATATATATATATATATATATATATATATATATATATATATATATATATATATATATATATACATATATATATATATATATATATATATATATATATATATATATATATATATATATATATATATATATATATATATATATACGAAGACCAACAAAGTATCGACCGCTGGGTATATCATTCCTGCGACGGTGACAGACCATTACCCAATAGTAACCCACATTGAAAGAACTGAAAATGTGACTGAGTCACGGAATCGAACCACCTATAAGAAGCATGTTAATGTAAAGATGCTGTTAAGTTTGCTGAAAAACGAAAGTTGGTGCGAAGAATATGGCTGCGGTGGTGTTGAGGAGAAAACAAATAAACTTGTTACAAAACTAAAAGAGGCCATAAAGAGATCAACGATCATCAGAGAAATTAAACATGCAAAGAGAAAGCGGAAACCATGGATCACAGACGGGTTACTAAGGTCTATAATAGAAACGGAGCGTTTATATAAGATGGTAATCAAAAATGCAGAAAATAGCGCAGTATAGGGCATATAGTAATAAGCTTAAAAGCCCAATACAAATAACAAAGCAGGATTACTTTGATAGAATCCTGCAGGGCGCTGATAAATCCTCTGCGAGAATTTGGAAGGCAGTAAATAAGTTGGTGGGTGCAAAAACCAATCCCTGCAGTGTTGACAGAATACAAATAGACGGGAGTATTATTAAAGACAAAAAAAATATTGCCAACGAATTAAATAAGCATTTTGCTATAGTTCGTAGAACCACACAGTACTGCTCATAGGATACACAGACCCAAAGAAAGTATTAAGCTAATGACCGTGAGCTATTGGCAATCTACGAACCCGTCTAATACTTTCGACATATGGTGGAAACACACATATTCGGGTTTCTTGCCGACGACAGACCAATCACCACTGCGTTCCAACAAAAGATCAGCGGTTCTCTTTTAGGGATTTAGCTATATCGACTTCATCGGTCAAGTCTCTACCGATATTTAGCATATATCGGGAGAAAACAGCATCGTATCCGACGCGCGATCTCGCGTCACAGAAATTTGAACCACACTAGATTTACACGCTCTAGCCGAGACGCCGAAAAATGGCCAAGAAATAAAAACCTTGTTGAAGCTAAAATCTATCAAGATACTGACTGCTTCGCAATATTTCCACACTGAAAGCGAGACCATTCATCCCAGCACAGTTTTGCACAACAGAATTCAATGAAGTACACAGACGGTCGTATAATTCAAGCCTTCAGGCTATGGTTAAACCAGTCATACAACGATTTGTCTGGCGATCCATCGAGAAAGTGGACTCGCAGTTGCATAGATTGATATAAAAAGAACGTAATTAGGCATGTATTAACTACCCCAGGGAATTTTACACTTCCTAGAAGAAGGTTTTGGAACGCCTACATCCCGACATCATCGTCATGCCAATTTCAGAAGGTTACAATTATTGCCTAATATACGTTGATTGTTTTTCGCGTTGGGTAAAGGTAATACTTCTTGAATCTGCAAAAGTTAAACAAGTGCTTGGGCCTTTTACATACACTGGGTTGCCAGATTCGGCACGCCACTCTGCTACGGTCCAAGGTTGGCTATTTTAGTCGCACCTATTTGAGCAGATTAATAACCTAATAGGTACAGTTCACCACCGTAGTCTAACATCTCCAGGTTAATAGGATGATGGAAATATTACACAAACACTAAGGGCAGCCATCAGATGCCATATAACAACAGTTTATACTGATACTGATAGGTATAGGCCCATGGAAAAACTTCTGTTTCTTCTGAAATGCTTTTTGATGCGCCAGTAACATTACCAGGAAAATTCATCATTCTTTTACCCTGATCAGCCAAAGACCGCTCCACTTTTGTACAGACCCTTTGTCAACACGTGCAGAAGTCTAGTCCAGTCAGTGATTCCAGAAATGAAGTGAAGACTATCTACATTAATTCTGAAGGATATCGCTACTGCGTGGTAGGTATTTTCCCCCCTATGGGATGTAGAGTATTGTACGAACCGTTGTACAAGTAACCTTTCCAAATGATTTCCATATACGATAAAACGTTTGTCCCCAACATTATGGAACTGTCACTGTCTGTCACTGTCTCTGTCGGTAGGTTTAAGCCGACCTACATAATGGTTAATCATGAAGATGCCGACTCCGAGCCCAAGACGTCCGAAATCAACGACATCATTCTAATGTAGAATCAAGCTGCTCCTTTAGCTTTTGCTAGTACGAAGTCTCATATCACCTCATTACCGCAAGGATCTCAGCATCATGCATTCCAGGCTCGATCCGGCAGGTGAGTAAGATTCTCTGACCACTTCAAGCAAGATTTTCATGACTTCAAGACTAGAAGGAAATGTCTGGCGCCAAGCAGGCACCAGCATAACGCCTATCACCTTAACTGCTTCTAGGAAAGATTAGATGGGCTGAGAAATTTAGATGCGCTCGTGTTGAAATGATATATGTTTTTACAAGTCGTCTAACGTAATGAAACGTATAGTGAAATATTTGGATTCTAGAAAGAAATACCTGTAATGTAATTTTTTAATTTTTTGTAACGTTATTACCTATTACATAATTACCTATAATGTAACGGTGCACCCCCCCCCCTCCTTTCCTGTTACGTAAATAGGAGGTAAGTTGGTACTGTAGTTCAGTTAGCTTAGTTAGCAGCATATATTCTTTAAGTGTTTCTTAATTCCAGGGTTTGGTGTTGGCTCAGTGTCTAAACTGTTATAACGGGTAACTCTTCTACCATTCATTCGCCTTGCCGGGAGTAATTTAACTATTTACCTTATAAATCCTTTTATTTTTGTTGTCATAGATGAATATGTGTTGTGTTTAATACATTTTTATGTTTACTGTATTATGATTTTGGTTGCTCTTCGAATGAAGCTGGTACAATCAAATTATTGAAAAATAAATCTGCAGTTACGAAACAACCAACGCTAAGTGTCCATCAATATTTATTTACGTTTTTGCAACTTTATAATATATTTCTGTAACGATACCAAAATATATAAAATAGAAAGCGCCAGGAACAACTTTTATCATGTTCCTTTCAATAACTTGAAAAAAATAGCTTAAAAGCGCTGCTGTAAAATTTACTTTTTGTGACTAGTTCTGTTATGAGGTAAGTACTGATATTGTGTACTTGGCCAACATAATGGGACCAGATCAGCGGGGAAGTTTCAATATTTTTTCGAAAAGTTTTGGATGAAACTTGGTAACTAACTGCGGTAACATATTATAGCCTAATATAAATTGAATTATGAACGTTTAAAAACATTTTTGCTGCTTCGAAAGGATAAAAATGACACGAGACTCAAAGTTGTTGTATGATAAACAGTATAAGTTAAACGCAATAAATAAACAATCTTGGTAAGAAATCGAAATGTACTAAAGTATTGTACCAAAAGAGAAAAATTTAATCATAAAATAATATTTTGTATAATTAGCAACTGCTTGGTAACTAACCATTTTGAAAACAAAAACAGTTGCACTTATAATATAAGTTCGCTATCAAACGGGCTTGCTGTATAAGGAGTTCCCTTTTAAAGCTAAATTTTTGTTGCTGATTTTCACAACAATAGAAGAATACGTTACAAAGCAAAGAGTGTCCAAATTGTTTTTAAAGGGGTCATACTGGAAGCCGCGTTAACATACACAAACCCTAAAATATGTAATCATTTTCTCATAAAAATAAAAAGCAAAACACTACCGTTACACCCTAAGTTGCTAAATCAGCTTACATCCTTGCAATACTGTGAGAATATAAAGCACATAATTTTGCTCTCATTAAAAACACCCTGTAATTTAGTTACTTGTATTGTAACTACGTCAGAAAAATCTACTCTGCAACAACAAGCATATAAAAATCCACTCATGGATGATGATACTAATCTCTCAAATCATCATCTGTTGCAAGAGGATCAAACGGGTTCGTTAAATATATTTACGTCACATCTGTCTTTGCAAACCTGGTGTCTATCTATATATAAAAGAGTATTAGGATCTCGCGTCCTTATTGGTCTTTTGATACAACAATAGGAATAACAGAGCTAGATAAATGATTTTAAATTCTAGTATAGACAGAGACGACATTATAGGACGTTATCTGACATATCCGATATCATATTTTAAGGCGGTACCATCTAATTGTATTTTCTGAACCAATCAAATCATAAATAAATTATAAGTAACTGGATATATGGGCGGTGAAATGGAATGAACATCATTTGATATTCAAAGACATCAAGTATTTAATTTAACAACGAAGGGGACAAGGAAAGGACACCGTCATATGTTTTCTACAAGAGATCAGTAGTAGTACAGTTACCTAGGTAACAAAACGATGTACAGAAACTCCCAATAAAAATGCTACATATTTATAAGAATTATTTAAAAAATTATAATCATAAAAAAATTAAGAACTCTCTTTGAAAATGACTAAAATATAAGAAATAGGTAGACATCTACACCAGATCGATAAGACTGACTAACCATCATAGTCTGAGGGCGACGTCGCCTTATGGTCGCAACCATGACTCTGTCTGCTGCAGCACTTTTTATTTTATTGTAACTTCCATATTGTATCTACTTCTTTCATTTTAGTAAAGTGAATTAGCGTGACCCCTATTTTCATATAGGTCAGTTTCAGTATCGAGAACAGCTAAAGCTCAATGTAATAATTGCATATTTTTTTAACATAATCATCAAGATGTTTTGTGCTATTGCTTGACACATGACTTGCAAAATCAAGTACTTGGAAAAACTTGAGAACCTCTTACTACTTCCACATCGTCAATGAATATGAAAGTATGGTATCAGTGACAGAAATTAAAAAAGAATCTCATAAACGTCGTAAAAAGTGCCGAAATATATATATAAAACGTGATATGGAACCTTATTTTTTTGTCTGTCGGTCTGTATGCCTATCTGTTAGTAACCACGATAACTTTAGAACCAATTGAGATATCATCTTTAAATTTGGTATACAATTAGCACCCGGCAAACGAATGGTTTGGATTGTCTTTGGGTAAAATCGCTCCAGGGGTAGAGCATGAACGGTGGGTGATCTAGTGAAAGTTGACATTTTTTCGTTAAAATTCGTGTAATATAACGTTGTAGTGTTTGTTTATTAGAAAACTTCTAATTTTATTAAACATTTGGTATTCTGTGCTGAAATTAAATTAGGTGTAGAATGTTTGGGTGTGGAATATCGGTGACAGCAATTTCGAATTTCTTTGCTAAAACGGCCTAAAAAGTCTTCAAACATATAGAAAACTTGATTCTGCAACGAAATTTTTTTTGTCTGTCAGTCGGTCAGTCTGCCAGCTTATAGGTCTGTCTGTTAGTGGGCGCAATAACTTTCGAACGAATTGAGATACCGTCTTCGAAACGCTTCGAATTGTTTTTGAGTAACATCGGTTTAGGGGGAGTGACCATTCAAAGTCACCTGCATATCAAACGCTCATATACAAAAATCTGTCACAATTACTCTGAAATTTTAAGTTGCAGATAAAAAATGTCAAGCGCAAGGCTCCAGAATTTTTCCCTGGCTAATTGGAGGTTAACTTGTATTCTACTTTCACGATGACATTAATTATCACAGTTATATGGAATCTATGATTCAATTTGCAGCACTTTCTTTATTGTACGGGTGGCTTACCCATTACTTGCCCATCAGCCAGTGCATTTATGTATGGCAAAACCGAAATAAATGTCACGCTAGAAAAGTAAGCGTTTATCAGGTAAATATTCTGATCCAAACTATAATATCAAAAATTAGATATCTTTATCGTATTGAGAATAATGATTATAAACTTGCTAATTGTTTACTAATGAACAACAAAAACGATATACATGTTTTCAAAAATATATTAGTACATTTCTCAGAACTTTGCAGTCAAGAATAGCGCAAGGTGCCATCTCTGGTTTTGTGACGGTTCTAGGCTTCCACAGCAGCTTCAACGCACATATAATACAGCAAGAAAGCTGCAGGAAGAAAATTAGCGAGCGAAAACAACTACTCTCCTGGCTAATACCACGACAGGCTAGCGAGTGATGTGATTCAACAATCACATCACTCGCTAGCCACCATCACTTTAGCCCTGCCGGGACTTGCGGTAAGATGCATGGCAGGATACGTAGACCGGTTTCGTTTTTGTTTGGACTCTTCATTATGCCATACCTATGCGCCAACCAGTCGTCTCTGTCATACATGG
This sequence comes from Tillus elongatus, assembly GCA_964006375.1. Classification (NCBI taxonomy): domain Eukaryota; kingdom Metazoa; phylum Arthropoda; class Insecta; order Coleoptera; family Cleridae; genus Tillus; species Tillus elongatus. The sequence continues at coordinate 51,660,369 of OZ023268.1, forward strand.
CAGTGGATAATAGCACGAAGTCCTATCTTTAGTTGTGTGAGTTTGCTAGTTTTCTTCCCGTAGAGTTTTTCTTGCTGTACTGTGTGTACGTGGAAACTGCTGTAGAAGCCAATAACCGCCATAAAACCGGAAATGGCGCTTTCCGATATTCTCCAGTGTATTATATGGCAGTGCCTGCCCTAAGCTTGACTTGTTGGAGCGCAGGGGCGCATAATGTAAAGTCAATAAGGAGGACAAAACCGATCTGTGTCTCCTGATATACACCTTACCGCAAGTCCCAGAAGGACTGAAGTGATGGTGACACACTATAACTCCATGTTTTGGCAGGGACGCAGAAAACAGAGCAACAAATAAAAACCTTGGGCAAACCATCATTGAATCTAAAGTTAATCAAAACATCAGACATATATGTGTCATCACTGCACTGCTTTTTCCACATTGTAAGCCCGATCATTAACTTCAGAACAGTTTTGCAAAGCAGTATTTAACGCACTACATATTATGTCGAATTGATGCATTTGAGCTACCACCAAACAGGTCACATAACGATGTCTGGATATTCATAAAGGCATCTACCGATTACGCCAAGGAATTTTTCACTCCCTTCAGAGAGATTCGAACACCTATATCTCGACATCATTGTCGTGACAATTTTAGAAGATTCTAGATGATATTGATTGCTTCTCAGGCTGGCCAGACGAGATACTGAAACAGGACCTTTTACATACACTGGATTGCCAGATTTAATATGCCATTGCGCATGAAAACGGACCAAAGCGGCCATTTGAATCACACCTATTTAGATAGCTCAATAGCCTAACACGTACAGTTAACTTCAGAACCACACCTGGTCATCAGGAGGACAATGGGATTGTTACAAGGTTATACAGACAACTCAAGGCCGGCATAGAATGCCACAGAACAACACACTGTATGTCTTTTTTGGTACCGCTAGGTATTTTCTCAGCGTGGCAAAACGATCTCAACACAACAACTGCTGAAAATGTTTTATATGGATTCACTAAAATTTCCAGTAGAATTCATTATTCCTTACCTTCGCTCGACCAAAGACGTCTTTACTTTTGTACATATAATCCGTCAGCACATGCAAAAGCTCAGCCTAGTCGATGGTTTCATAAATGGAGATAACCCTACATTTATATTCAAGGACTACGCTACTGCGAAGCATGTATTTGTTCCTCATATGGGACCTACGGCATTGTGGGGGTCCCCATACGAAGGACTTTCTGGGTGATTTCTAGGATCCACAAAACGTTTGTCGTCAACATCCAGTGACGTCATATCGCTGTGTCTGTCACCAGGATCAAGCTGGCCTACATAATGGTTAATCGTAAAGACACTGACTTCCAGCTCGAGATTCCGGAGATCAAGGACCTCAATCCAGTGCAAAATTTGAGTTGTTCATCCGGCGTTCGGCAGTACAATATCTCCGATCAACACCGGAAGTAACAATCTCTCCGTTCAACACCGGAAGTATCTCAGCATTATGGATGCCAGTCTTGATGCCGCTGGCGGGTAAGATTCCTGGTTATCTCAAAGCAGGATTCTCAGTACTTTAAGACCAGCAAGGGCCCTTTTTTTTAATAGGAGGCGACTTTCTACCGAAATTAACTCAGTTTACAACATGCATCCTTCTACGTTTCACTGTTTGGTCTTGACTCCGTCTCTGAAATATTATACCAGGTAGCACTTCTACAAGTCAATTTACATATCAATCAACTAGTTTTGTTGTGAGTAATTCAGTTCTTTGCTTTTTCTTGTTATACGTGAATATGTGTTATGTTCAATAAATTCTTAAACTTACTGTGTCGTAGTTTTGTTTGAATCCTGTGTGAAGGTGTCCAGTTAACGTAAAATAGATCTTATATAACCCTTTATTGATGTGTAGAATTTATTTATGAATACGAAAGTGCATGTAATATGTAGAAACAAAACGTAAAAATCAAGCCTGTGTCAGTAATTTTCCGTTTCCTTTATTTGAACACGAGAATGACTTTTCTTGGTTCAGGGAATTAGAAAACTTGGGTTATGTCTCTGGGTTAACTGTGGCGTGGATTTACTTCCCGTTCTCGACTTGACTAATTAATAGTTGACCAGGGTAGGTAGTATATATGAGGCATTCTATAGCCACCCTTTTCTCGCACATACTGTGTCTACGTGAAATTGAGGCCACGTTGCCAAAGAATATGTTGGTTGAATACATAGTAACGAGGTTGACATTTTGGTACAGATAATTTAAAGATCGTGCTCAGAAAAGGAAAATATATATTAACTTCTGGGAAATTTCTTGTGCAGGGACATGACGAAAACAAAGTATTAACATAATCTTGTCTGAGGCATCATTACTAATCTTATTACAAAAGGATAATATATAAGAGAAGAGATGGAGAGAAAGCCTTCTAGAAAACCTGGCCCAGTTGATGTCATGGTTGCGATGACAAGGCAACATTGCCTTTAAACTGTGAAGATGAGTATATAAAAAACTGCAAACTAAAAAACAAACGGTCCTTTTTACCCTAGATTTCGATACGTCAAAAATGCATAAATAATACTGAATTAAACTTGTAATTTACCAAAGAAAATATAAAATAAACGAAGAGTTATGTATTTTGGACAGGTGGTCCGTTGAGATATACATTTAGTGTTCAAAGTACATAAAAACGCCAAATTGGAAACCTATAGTCGCATTGTTTTGGTGACTCAAAAATTGACATTTTAAAATTATATACGGTGAGTCTGGCGGCTTGAACAATGAGGTTGGATAGTCACAAGCCTGAGTATAACATTTATTAATCTCTTGTTTGAGCTTTATCTATATGTACAACTATCTAATATTAGATATTATTGTAATTAAAAATTATCATGAACATTTTTTACCATAGCGTACCTACTACTTTTTCACTCAGTAGGACTCTCAGGACTTTTTAAGTTATTGTACACAAATTATGTTATTTCAAACGTGGTTCTTAAAATAGTACCTATATTTAATTGTAGGTTTGTTACATTACCACAAAATAACTTCTTTAGCACTATAATACAAGATACCATTACCAACTATAAGCCATTTCAATAAAAAAATGTTATGAATAAATAAATAGTAGGTGGATGTTCCTATGACGGTCTTTTGACTATAATTTTTTTAACTCTTGATTTGAAAGATCTAGAAGATAATGAAGAATCACTGAATGCTTGGCACTGGAGGGAGGTGGCAAGCAGTTTCCCTCCTGGAGCGCAGTGACAGGAACCCCCGTTGATTCTTTAACCGAAACAGCGGTCCCTAATGTTGTCGTCGCTCTGAGCGTTGTCATTTGTATCCTTTAAATAGCAACTCTTAATGGTCTTTTAAAAGCCGTTGGCTACGTCCCGATTGCTGCTCTTTTAGCCATTCATTTTTCCATTTATGCTTATAGTTTTGTTTTATAGTTTGTGAACTTAATTAGGTGCTTATTTTTAATCTGTTTTCAGGACCATTTGTACAAACAATTGTAAAAAGCCTGAAGTGAATTTAGAGGAAACTGTATCGGGTGTCCCTACATTCGTGACAGAAATACTGGAATCTTGGTCATTTTGTTGTGTATTTTTATGCATTCAACCTTGGCCTATTTCCACGGCTAGGAATAAGTTTCACTATATCAACTTGTAGTATTTGCTAAAATACGTCCTCTTGTAGAAAGATTTGCTTGTTTATGTGGCATCGTACATGGAACCGACGACTTTACTTGTATGCCTTCAATTTACTCAGATACAGTGCTGCAGTATATAGCAAATTAAAATCATCATCGCAGTCTAAAGACGATGTCGCCTTGTCGTCGCAACCATGACTTTCTGTTTCCGGCAACACTTTTCACTTGATTTAAGCGTCCAGACCTCATATATTATGCCAGATTTACCATACTTATTTTCTTTTGGTCAGCGTCTGTTCTTTTTGCCATATGTTCGTTAGATAATATTGCTAGAACGTTATTATGTCTCAGAATATTTGCAAACAAATGTTGTGATTCTCCTCTCAGGTTCGTTCAGCGAGCATCTTTATTCTCCCACATCTTCTAACACAATTTTATTAGTCTTTCTATCGGTGCACCTACTTTGTCTTTGTCATGTTTCTCAAAACTTCTATTTTTTTTCATGTCATGCTTACCCAAAGTTCAAATTTTCGCCTCATACATTCCAACATTCCATATATATGACATGAAGAACCTCTTTCTCGGATTCAACTTGAAATGTTTATTAGTAATAAGAGTAACTTGTATAACGAATGCTTGGTTTGTCATCGCTATTTCCCGTCTCAGTCCTTTACTACATTAATCATCATCCAAATGTACGCGAGCACTTCTACTTTTTCAAGTTGTTGGTCGTTTGACTTTATAGACATTTTCGCAGTCCTATTCTTACTTACCATTATTACTTGTGCGCGTGTGTGTGTGTGTGTGTAATTTTTAGTTTAATTTTTCTTAACACACCATCCAATCAATCCATCGAGCACCCTTGTAATTATTTTTTTGTTTCTACTATCAGCGCTATGTCATCGGCCTATATTATCCAATGGAACAGTTGTCCATTTATTTTGATTCCTGCTGTCTTTTTTATTCAACGTACCTATCCACTATAGTCTCTGTAATAAAATTAAACGAATAAGGCGATACTCGGCCTTCTTGCATAATTCCATATCTTAAATTTTGTATTCGTTTATTCGTTTATATATATATATATATATATATATATATATATATATATATATATATATATATATATATATATATATATATATATATATATATATATATATATATATATATATATATATATTATTATTATTATTATTATTATTATTATTATTATTATTATTATTATGGTACTATGACCTTTATATAGATTGAGAATAATGCGCCTACCTCTCCAGTTGGGTCCATTATATAAAAAAGGTCTTCACTATATTAAAAAAAAAGTGCAGCAAGTGCGTTATTTTTGGGAATTTTCATACGAATAATATAATATAGTAATTTAGCCTTGTATTAAAAGTTATAAAACATTACTTTACTTAATTAGGAACGGTAAAAAATAGCGTAAAGAAGGGCAAGCAAAAACATGACATCTAACATAAATATTTATACAGTAATTTGGATATAAAACTCAAACAAAATAGTTGATAAACAGGAAGTATACTCAACAAAAATACACTAGAAAGGGGAAGAAGAACCCCCAGGACGAAGAGGGTTTCTGACGCCTCACCCAAAAACACGGGGGGTTCTCCTTCCCCTTGTGCATGCATACAACTACCTTCAAAGCACAAAGCATAAGAAAAATTTCTTGGGAGCAGACCCCAAGAAAATTACTGGACCTGGGCGAATGTGGGTGTTGTGCGGGGCAGACAGGGTTTGAAAAACACATCTTTTCAAAGTCCGACTAAATGTTTTTCTAGCATTTTTCGCTCAGATTTCCTCCCCGCCCAGCGCCCCTATTTATTCTTGGTCCCTTAACTTTCTTGTGGATTGTTTGCAACAAATTTGCCTTGTGGCTTGTGCATCCAAGGGAGGTTCTAAGCATGTTTCTTAAAAAAAATCTAAAAACCCTCCTTGCAGTAAACTGTAAATTTACCTAAAATTACATTCCACATTGTCGCGCATAATGTCTTTTTCAGACAATGTCGAATACAGCACTAAAGTAAAGAAATTTACTTGCTGTTTCACTCCTTTTTTATTTTCATACTACATATATAAGCACAAGAGAATTAAGTATAATAAAGGGGGTCCTTAATTAACATCGGGGCTACACAAACTTAAAAGCAGAGAAGACATTTTGATCGTGTTAAAAGCCATACGTTTGATTTCATGTTACAGTAGTATTCTGGTCATAAAAAAATACTTCTAACTATACGCACACAAAAATTTGTAAAATGCATTTATAAAATCTCATAAAAAACAACTGTTTTATAATATTATTTTGAATAAACCAATAGGAATACGTTTCTCGGCATTTCGCAATTCGCGAGTGTATGAATCTAGCTTTTGTCCAAGACTACACTGAAATCCGGTCGAACGCAAGCAAGCAGCTTGTGAATTAACCTCGATAGGCTTGGACGGTTAACAAACATAGGTATGTCTAATTTTAAGAGACTGTACCTGTTTGAGACATACAATATTAGAAGTACATAAATAAGCTTTAAAGTGCTATTTATTAAAAAAATATTAACCAAATAACCTGTGAAATCATCTATAATTAAGATGATGGATTTAGTAACGTATCTATCAGTACCCCTCTGCATTTGGAGGCAGGTTTTCATACTTGCAAAGAACAATATCGCCCGCGGTACTAAATTTGACCCAACGAACCTAACAAATATTGCCTTCCGCACAGAGACAAACTATAAAAAATGCTGACACTGTTACTATTTCTACATAATGCATTAGCAATTTCCCCCAGTTATACAATAATAATGTCTATGGGGTTTTCGTAGCTCGATTAAGAAACATTAAAAACCGAGTGTTAACACTGCGCTTAGAATATGATTAACTGATATACTGATTTTCTATTTTACGCAAAATTGTATTGGTTTAAGTCACTAACTCACAATTTTCATTTATAACCATCGTCCAATATTTATTTTCAATACTTAATATTGATATCGATATTTTGAATATGTTAGGTTACTTAAAAGTCATTAACTCACAATTTTCATTTATAACCATCATCCAATATTAATTTTCAATACTTAATATTTATATCCATATTTGAAATATGTTAGGTTAGTTAAAAGTCAGTTGTAAACGCTACATAACAAGCGCAAGACACGAAGCGTAGAAATAATGCGCTTGTCGAGCTTGCAAGCAACTTGCTGCTTTTATAAATCAGCGGTGTCATCTAACGTCAACCAGCTGTCAAGCGGCTTGTAGTCGCATGCTAACGCTTTTGTACGCAAACATTGTCCCGGTATTAGGGAAGAAATCAGCTAGGGCTATTGTTAGTTGATTATACACAGTCTCCATCTATAACATTTTGTGGTAACTAGAGCAGCCGCGTCGACATACTACCTGGTTTCGCACCGAGGTGGCGTCCCTGTCGTACATTTCACAATGTTATACGCTCTGACATCTTGCAATGATGATAATGTAACTTCCGTTGTTTATATTTTTATCTACAATTTATTTAAATAGCATAGCAGTGCAGCTAGCGTCATCTGTCTCTGTCCAACATGGTAGATATTGCATTACAGAATCTGAAGTGATGTCGAGGATTATTTTAATATTAATTTCGAATAACTTTATTTTCCTTTGATCAAAAGACTTGAAAATTGGCATACAACCACGTCTGCATACGTTCTCTTAACTTAAAGAATTAGAGAGATATTGCGTTTTAAAATATTTTTTTAAGTTTTTTTGTTAAGAAAAATAGGCCATTAAGATATGATGAACGAACTCATCCAAGCCATTAACCAAATAAGGGTAATTCCCAAATTTGGTCCAACTCAGTGAAGTATTTTTAGAAATCTTATTCGAATTTTCATCGCCATCACAGTCTAAGCGCGATGTATCCGTGTCGTCACAAACGTGACAGTGTCTGCCATGGCTGCTGTTTTAGGGAAAGTGTTGATGCATTGGTTTTCCTTTGCTTCCAAATAGTTGGAATCGTACCGTCCAGCAGTAAGATTATATTCCGCCAACCTTTGTGTCAAAATTGGAAAGGGCAATGCCTTAACGAATTAGGCCGTGGCTGACTTTTCCAGGTCTACAAAAGCATATCTTAATTTTTTAAGTCTGCGTTCTCCTATAATTTGAGCACTGCTTTCCTAGTTCGCGGCCAGGTCTAAATCCAAAATAATATTCATCTATGCAAACCTCAATTCTTTTTCTTATTCTATGTTCCATTATGGTTAACAGAATCTTCGTCACATGACTCTGTACACTTATTGTCCTATGCATGTTCATCGTTTTTTTGGATTTATAGCATTTTGCAACCAAAAGAATTCAATAGTTACTATGTCTATTCCGTAGAGTCTGCAGTACGCACCATATTTTAAGTTTCAAGCTTTGTGAAAAAAATGGGCAAGAGTCATTTACATTTATTTTCAGATTATTTTTTTATCTTCAAAAATAGCAAAGTTATTGGCATGAAATTTAACACACACAGTGTTCGGACCTGACGATCGTTTCGCTAACAAAGTTAGCGTAATCAGAGGGGTGATAAACTCAGGGAATAACAACTATAACTACCATTTATATGTTAGTTGACAAGCAATTGCGAACAGCTTCCTCTACGATGATATATGTTATATTGGAAGGATTATACATGTAAGACTAGATGCATTCTCGCAACAATTAGAACCGTAGACCGGTTTCGCTCTCATTAGAGCTCTTCAGTACGGCATACTAATTGCAGCAAAAATGCACCAAAATAACACGGCTATCGTATAGCCAGTCTTAAAACACTAAGTGAGTGGCGAACGTGTCGCCACCTACTAACTCACTTAGGATTATACATGGTAACATTTTCATAGATATATAATTGACAAATTGTTTTGACAAATGTCAGGAAAATCTTCGGACAGACTTAATAACCTTGTTATCTCTGGCAATTTGTGGAACGCAAAAATGATTGTTTTTTTATTATTATTTTTTTGACTTTCACGGGTTCAGATCTCCGCTGAAGGTTAATATATTTTTAACTTATTAAGTTTTTGGTCCTCGTAACGGAATTAACAAATTTTCATACACAAAAGTGTATATAACTGTTAATTTTTTTAGTAAATTTTCTTGAAAAGATTTCTGTTAAGATGGTATGTATTTAAAATTCTACAGGCACTTATAACCAATGTATAGTGTTTACGTTTTATCAATAGCAGTGTGGCATATTGTGTGAAGCCTCGATCTCATGATTATATTTATTCTGAAGACTTTAAAGTGATGATTTGAAGTGTCCAACTTGATGATTTTTAAATAAATATCCTGGACCGATTGCAGGCTATGGACAACAAATATTGCCAAGGGTATTAAAAAAGCCTTAGATTTTTCAGCAGTTATTGCTCTTTATTTGATTAAAATATTTGCAAAACTGCATTTTAAATACACTTTCTGTGACGTTTTGGAAACAGCTTAAATTATAGAGTTTGTGGCTTAAAAGCGTTTTTATTTAACAAAATAAATTTGAGAAAAACCCTCTGTTCAGTCAATATATTGATAAAAGACAAGTCATATACAGGATTGCGCATAGATACCGCAACAAGCCCATAGCTTTTAAACCGAGAAACGCCTCGGACTTAAAATATGTTGGGGTGCATAACAGATTATTTGCAAAAATTTCTTCAAATGAGCGGGCACCAAGACCCCAGGACCCCACGAGCGGGGTCATATATATATATATATATATATATATATATATATATATATATATATATATATATATATATATATATATATATATATATATATATACAGGGTGTTTGGCGAGCCGCATTCATTAGATGTTTATGACCTTCTAGTCCAAATTTGAAAGAGCTAAAATTTGGGTTTGGCCATAAGCGGTTATCCGGAAGCAAAGTAAACTACCTTGAAGTACACGGAACTTCCGGTTATACCGGAAGTACCATGTACTATCGTTATTTTAAATAGAACACCCTATATATTATTACAGTTTTGGATTCCGCATCTAATTCCAAAATAATTTTTATAAAGGCACCATATGTCAAATATGTGACGTTTTCAAGTTATTTCGATTTTTTCGAAAATTTTAAAAATGTCACTACTATGTTTGATAAGACATATCTACGCTATTAGAGAAAAGATAGCAGATTCTACGTTATTAAGTAAGATAAGAAAGCTTAGTTATAAGGAAGCGGTGGATAATATCTTCAATAACTTATACATAGCGTTCTATACTAAGCGTCAAACTTGAACAACTTCTTTCATTCATAACTTGAATATTTTAAATAGAACACCCTACGTTTTAGTGAATTTTCGTAGAAAAAATTCACTAATGGGGAGATCCCGACTTTTGAATTTTGAAAAAATTTTTGCAAATGAGCGCGAACTAGGACCCCTAGAACCCATATCCGGGGTCAGTTTCAATTTTTATATGTTTATATATATATATATATATATATATATATATATATATATATATATATATATATATATTTATATATATATATATATATATTTATATATATATATATATATATATATATATATATATATATATATATTTATATATATATATATATTTATATATATATATATATATATATATATATATATATATTATATATATATATATATATATATATATATATATGTATCACACCGATAACTCAAAAAATAATACGCCGATTTTGATAAAATTTGGCATGTACCTTTCTTTTGTTAATAGCTTGGATAAGTTCGTTAGTCAGGAAAATCGGACGAGGTTTTCCGGGAAAATTTTGAGTTTTCATTCGAAAAAAATTCATATCTCAAAAAGTAATAAGCCGATTTTAATAAAATTTGGCACATACCTTCCTTTTGTAAATGGCTTTGACATGTTTGTTGGTCAAGAAAATCGGACGAGGTTTTCCGGGAAAATTTTAAGTTTTTATTCGAAAAAAATTCATATATCAAAAAGTAATAAGCCGATTTTAATAAAATTTGGCACATATCTTACTTTTGTAAATGGCTTTGACATGTTTGTTAGTCAAGAAAATCGGACGAGGTTTTCCGGGAAAATTTTGAGTTTTCATTTGAAAAAAATTCATATCTCAAAAAGTAATAAGCCGATTTTAATAAAATTTGGCATGTACCTTCCTTTTGTAAATGGCTTTGACAAGTTCGTTTTTTAGAAAAATTGGACGAGGTTTTCCGGAAAAATTTTGAGTTTTCATTTGAAAAATTTTTTTATCTTAAAAAATATAAAATCTATGATAACCAAATTTGGTAGGTAGGTTTACGATATAAAAAGTAAACTATACACCAAAATTTAGATTTTTATGTTACAAGAAAAAAAAGTTATAATAAAATATTTTGTGCCAGATCATTTCTATGAAAATTCACTACCATAACGCACTTGCTGCGTCCCGAGCTTTTTTTACCTCAGCTTATTGGATATTTAAATCTCTTTGAAAATTGTTAACATTTCCCTATACCTATCTCTTACCATTTCTGAGATATATCATTTTTCTCTCATATTTTGGCGCATACATCAGATATCTGGTCATACGTAGTTGTCTTTGACTGAAAATGTCAAAAACAGGGTGAAATTCAACTGACACTTCCTAGGCGATTTCATTGTAGCTGCTTGTTGTGAATTTTTCTTATTAAAAGTGCTGAACTAATGTGGATAACAATACTTTTTATTTTCGTTATTCTGCAGATGATGTTTTAAATTTATTATCAATATATGGTGAATGTAACAGAATAATTGAGAGAACAGTTCGAACATTTAACAACAGATTTCCTCATTTGGCCCCAATGAATAGAACAAAATTCAGCAGAATTAAAGGTAAGTGGTCAAGTCATTGAATAATACCGACACGACGCGTTGTTAAACTTTTCAAAATTGAAGACAATGAAATGAATGAAATTGTAGTTTTTGCATATTTTGAAACATATCCACAAAGTTCGTTAAGTGGGTCTCAAGATTTGGGTTTATTTATCCGGACCATAGACAGAATATTGAGAAAGCACAATATGCATAATTTCTCACTTCAGCTCATACAAGAGCTCCACCCTAGTGACTACCAACAAAGGATAAACTTCTGTGAAGATTCATTAACAAAGATTCAAGAAAATCCTTCTTTTTTTAATAATATGGACAAACTAATCCAAATTTGATAAAGATGGTATTGTCAATTGCAAGAACGAGCATTATTGGGCTAGAGAGAATCCGCATTTAACGACACATCGAAATTTCCAAAACAAATTCATTTTCAATGTTTTCTCCTTAATTTGTAAAAATGTTGTGTGTTATTACATTTATGACGGAAACTTAAATTCTCAGAGGTATTTGTTGGAGATTCTTAGAAGCATAGTAACATATATTATTGAAAATCTGCTAGTCAATGCATTATTTAGTTGCTGGTATCAACTAGACGGGGCTCCCTCTCATTGCTCGAGTGAAGTATATCAGGAACTAAATACGATGTTTGAAGACCGATGGATAGGTCGCAACGGTCCCTGCCAAGATCACCAGATCTAACACCGTGTGATTTTTATCTCTGGGCAGGATAAAGAGTAAAGTCTATGCTACTCCAGTGAGGACACGTGATGAACTTATTCAACGGATCGTCGAGGCCTTTCAAGGACTAGATTCAGACGAAATAAGGAAAGCAACTTCACACCAAGTAAATTCGAGAATTTTGAAATGTCTCGACAGGAACGGGAGACACATTGAAAATTTCCTATAAGCTTCTACCTACCTATGATTTATTTTTACGTTTGCTATTTATCATTTTTGTTAAAATTTATAAAATTAATGTTCTTGTTCTTGTTGTTTTTTTTACTAATGCCTATTTATTTTTCAACCACAGCAAAATTTGTTGAATTTAATGCATAAGACAAAGCCAGATTTTAAAAAAGTGAGGATTTTAGATAAGTGAAGATTTTAGATGAGTGAGATAGGTTTAACATAATGTAACAGACTATATATATATATATATATATATATATATATATATATATATATATATATATATATATATATATATATATATATATATATATATATATATATATATATATATATGATAATAAAAGTTAATTTAAGCTAGTGTTGTTTTAGTCCCACTATTGGGTATTTAAATTGAAATATATAAGTTAGTTTTAATTATAGGATATATATATATATTATTATTATTGTTTTTAGTTTTTGATTAGATCTTATCTGTAAAGTACTCTCTGAAATGTATCGAAAAAAAATGTGTGTATTAAATATGTGTCTTTGACTTACTTAGCATGGATATATTTACTCTTAAAACAGGGAGCTTCTTTAAGCTAGTGGGTTCAAGTCCTTTCAATTTATTATATTTCCAAATATATCTATCTAAAAATTTCAATAATATTGCTCTTTACTTTATGTTTGCAAATCTATTATTCTTTTTACAGTTTGAAGATGTTACCCCTTTTTAATATTTGTTTCCCCAGATATTTATGTATAAATCAAAAATAAAGCAAGGATTTCAACTTAATACAAAACTAGAATCTTTATTAAATTTAACTGAAACAAATGCCTAATCTATTGAATCTTTATATTACCCCCTTTTAATGAATCTGATCAGTATTTATCTAATTAAATTTATGACTTTAAGAAATAACTTTGTTCTTAAGTCAAAAAAATTGTTTGTTCTATATATAACGGCTCTTATGCTATCTACAAAGATCCAGATGGTAAAACTAACTTATACTATGTACTCTTCGATGGTGTCTCTTGGAAATGAGGTGCGTATTGATGTCTGCTGTTAACAGATGTCTGGACAAGCACCTTATAATTTTTAAATGGTTGCTTTCAAATATGTGGTTGCACTTACGCTTTTTGTCACAATTTTAATGCCTCAAATTATAATTTTCTGTGGCAGTACTTGGACTACATGAAAAAACGTAAATATTTGAATGGTTTAAACTCACTGTTTTGTTACCGGTGGTTTCTTCTTGACGTGGTTTCGGCTGCCACAAACTGACTTATTAACCTCTTATTGATGTTGGTCGAACCTTTACTTCATTTCCCGCGCTGTTTTACTTTTTATTACTTGTTTTTTTAACTTTCTCCTAATATTTCAGCTTCTTCCAAAAAATTTGATAAAAATCTCCTTTGTTTATTAATTTTCTCCTTGTCATCAGCGTAACTAAGTAAAAACCGCTTTCTGCCCTCTTCCAAATATTTTCATCATAACAAACTTTTTTGTTTGTTTGTATCCCCATTTCCTGGGTTACCTTGTTACACCTTGTTACATCTTTCAATGCACTATAAACACTATTTTTGACAGCATTCCTTAACCTATTACAATTTTATTGTCAGTTTTGACATTTGTGGTAACTTAACAGCTGACTTATATTTAGGTTATATGAAATGTTGACAAACTTAATCCTAATAAATATTAACACCATAAATTTCGTAATTATACTAAACATGAACAGCTTAAACTATTTAAACAATTTCTACTAAATAATTTAGACTTACCTTCTTTTAACACATATATCTGTCATTATTTTGGGAATCAATTCTGAGCTTTCAAATTCTATATTAGGTCTTACGATATGCCTGTAAAATTTAGTTTTTCCCTTGCCACGTTGCTTATATGCTGCATTAGCATTGCATACACCAAAAGTAAGCAAAATATATTTGTCTCAGGCTATGTATGGGTGGTTTTAAGAGGGTGTTGTTGTGTGTATGTTTACTTTCCCATTATAGAAACCATATCAATATATATATATATATATATATATATATATATATATATATATATATATATATATATATATCGAGAATTTTGAAATGTCTCGACAGGAACGGGAGACACATTGAAAATTTCCTATAAGCTTCTACCTACCTATGATTTATTTTTACGTTTGATATTTATCATTTTTGTTAAAATTTATAAAATTAATGTTCTTGTTCTTGTTGTTTTTTTTACTAATGCCTATTTATTTTTCAACCACAGCAAAATTTGTTGAACTTAATGCATAAGACAAAGCCAGATTTCAAAAAAGTGAGGATTTTAGATAAGTAAAGATTTTAGATGAGTGAGATAGGTTTAACAGAATATATATATGAATGCTAAGAGGTAGGTATAAGGAAGTGTTAATTTTCAAAGAGATTTAAATGAGCAATAAGATGAAGTAAAAAATATAGAGTATTCTATTTAAAATGATCAAGTTATTAATTAAAGAAATTGTTCAAGTTGGACGCTTAGTCTAGAACGCTATGTATAAGATCTGGAAGATATTATCCACCGCTTCCTTAAAACTAAACTTTTCCATCTAAGTCACTGAGGTAGAATCTCCGATCTTGTCTAATAGCGGAGATATGTCTTATCAAACATGGTAGTGACATTTTAAAAATTTTCGAAAAAATCGAAATAATTTGAAAACGTCACATTTTTGACATATGGTGCCTTTATAACAATTATTCTAGAATTCGATGCGAAATCTAAAACTGCAATAATATATAGTGTGTTCCATTTAAAATAAAGATCATACATGGTACTTCCGGTATAACCAGAAGTACCATGTACTTCAAAGTAATTTACTTTGCTTCCGCATAACCGCTTATGGCCAAACCCAAATTTTCTATTTCAAATTCGGACTCGAGGGTCATAAAGTTCTAATGAGCGCGACTCGCCAAACACCCTGTATATATATATATATATATATATATATATATATATATATATATATATATATATATATATATATATATATAAAAATTGTACTTAGGTTATTAGGTCTGTCAACTTCAAATTTCACCTGATACACGTCAAAACAATTTGTCATCTATACAGGGGTACGCATAAGATGTTTAGGTTGCATAACAGATTACTTGAGACTGTTTGGTGACATTGTAGATATTATTTGAAGCGATTTTTTGTGGAGGGTGACTTCTTAAATAGCAACATGGGTCATACGTCACATTTTTGGAAAGCGTTTTCATCGAACTTTTTGACGGTATTAATTATTTTTAAGTTACCTTTGGCAAAAACGAAAACAAGCGGCTTTTTATGAAATTTATTTAGGAAAATTGTAACATCTTACTTTATTGCAGAACTACTTTATTGTCAACAAGCCCATTGGACTTCTTGACAAGAATAACAAAGCCTCTTCTCAAGCTAATGAATTGAGTTTTGCAGTGATCCGTTAGACACTTATTGAAACGCCATTACAATTCGGTCTAGCAACTGTTCCAAATTCACAGGCCGATCGTTGTAAACAACGCTATTTAAATGACTCCAGAGAAAAAAATTGAGTGAATAAACGTCTGGAGATCTAGCTGGCCACTCAATAGATTCTCTTCTTCCTATACATCGAGTAGGAAATGTCACATTAAGATTTTCCCTTACCTCTCCACTGAAATGAGATGAGGCGACGTCTTGTTGGAACTAGTCATTGTGAAATACTTTTGAAGCAATTCTCTGATACAGTGCATAATATATTTTTTGTAATAATCTCACATAGCATCGACCTGTTAAAGTCCCTTCAAAGAACAAGGGTCTTATTACAGGATGACTAACAATTCCGGCCCATTAGATCAGTTTTTCAGGTTATTGGGTATTATATTGGGATTACATTGGGAATTTCTTCCATCCAATGGGTGTTACTGTCAGACCAATATCGACATTTGTGTCTGTTTACACTACCATTAAGGCAAAAGGTAGGATCATTAGAGAAAACAACGTAGTTAAAAAAAAAGTTGGATAAGCCGAATTATTTGCTCACAAAATTTCATCCTTCTATCAAAATCCCCTGCAAAAAGTTTTTGCAGGTTATGAACCTACTAGGGAAAATACTTTTACCGTTGCAAAATTCGCTGTACAAAACGTCTGGAGATCTCGTTCGTTCCAGCAAGTTCCAATGTAGATGTTTTGGGAGTTTCTTGTACAGAAAGCAATACATCCAGCGTCTTTTCGCCCGAAGGAGCAGTTACAGGGTGGCCGGACTTGGGGCGATCTTTTACGCTCCCTGTTTTAGTAAATTTGAGGTGAAGTCTGCCTACCGTAAACCTGTTAAAGGGTGGACGGTCAGGGTGAATCTCACTGAATAAATGACAAAAGTCATTATAGGTCCTTTTATGATCACTATAACCGATTGTCATTAAAACTTCGATACGTTCTTGTTTACTTAGGTGAGCCATATGACAAAAAATTAAATAAAGTAAATTAAGAAAAACCAAGATGTTTTAATTCACAAACCAACACTCTTGCCACAGTGGAAGATCAGTCTAATAATTTTGACAAAACTGATTTTCTGGGTGAAATTATCAAAGTGTGGCCTATATTATCGCTTAAATAAATTCAATGTCTCATAAGGCCATGTATTTTAGCCTTTTTTGGAAAGTGATCAAATTACTTGAATAATCTTTATTTTACTTTCATGAAAAGCCGATTGTTTTCGTTCTTGCCAAAGG
Source organism: Tillus elongatus (assembly GCA_964006375.1). Lineage (NCBI taxonomy): Eukaryota > Metazoa > Arthropoda > Insecta > Coleoptera > Cleridae > Tillus > Tillus elongatus. Next base: position 51,677,466 of record OZ023268.1, read on the forward strand.
CAACTTAAAAATAATTAATACCATCAAAAAGTACGCTGAATACGCTTTACAAAAATGTGACGCGTTATCCATGTTGTTATTTAAGAAATTAGAGGGTTGTCACCCTCCAAAAAGGGGGTGCTTCAAAAAATGTCGATACTGCCACCAAATAGTCGAAAATAATCTGTTATCCTACAAAGTTGGAGTATACCTATTCTTCCAGCTACTTAATGAGTGGCGAAAAAATAAAGTTTATAGTTTTGGACATCGCAGTTACTGGTTACGTCGACCTGACCTGACCTGACTTCATTTTTAAGCTAGATTTCAATAGCTGCTCTCTTAATTATTACTGTAGGGAATGTCACTGCATAATGATCTCCTATTTGACTGAGTCGATAAAATACATCTTCTCTTCCAACTTAGAAAACATATTTTGTCCAACTTTTTCACCATAATGTTCTTTGAAGTGCTGTCTCAATATGTTCTGAAAATCTGTGTATGTCATAGTTTCTTCACCTATAAGTCTTTTCGTAAGTCATGCGGAACTTTCAATGGTGTGATTATGAGTTAATTTGAATCACACACAGCAAATTGGCCACTAGTACATCAGCACTTTTTGCCAGACACTTGTTTTTTGCCACATGTATAACAAATATTATTAATTTAGCTGGACATTCCATGTTTATAGATAGATGTGGCCTTTTTATCGGATTCTTTAATTTATGAACAGTTGTTTTAAAATGGCAAAAATCCCTCACAAAAATATGCTTTTTAGTTGTGTCCTCTGGAGTTCTTAATGTTCTTGTTATGGACCAAGTTACTTTACTTAACTCTACTGGTTTACAAACCCAATCCTATAAATAAAACTTACTTTAAAATAGGTGCAGATTGAGTTTTCAAAATTAGATTGCAATATGTTCCAACGAGGACCGGGCAGGGGCTGATCTTTCAGTCCTTGTTGGAACACTCTGTACAGTACCTAGTAATAATTAGCCCAAACAAATTATTAGAACACCTATTAAGAAAATTGTAGAGTTCAACGATAAACTAAATCCTGAAATTTGTCCCTTAATAAAAATCAAATTAGTTTAACTCTCTCATATTTTTACTGTTTATTTTTTTAATTTATTTTATAATTTTTCATTGCTTAAAATGACAGCTAATTATAACCTGACTATCAGTTAGAAGTCAGATATCACTTACCTCGATTTCTTCCTCGGATCTATATTGGTTCTCAATGTATTTTCATTTAGTTTGTATTCATAATTATAGTATGTAAAAACTGGAACCTGTGATGAGCACTAATAAGTACACTTGGAGAACCCAAATCACCACAACACATATTTCAGAGACGTTACGATTGTTTCGTTGACCATGTCAACATCTTCAGAGTGTGTGTCTATGAAGTCGATATAAATACTCTTTACGAAGAATTAAAATCAATATAAATATATTTTTTATGTAGTATTTTAGTTGAATTATTTATCATTTGTTAGAGTTAACAATGTAAGCCAAACACCCGGGTTTAGTTTTCTATATAAAAAAGATGAGCGGAGGTTATTGTGTTTGTCTCGCCAGATCTGGTTGTCGGCTTGCTCCAATATCCACATAGTAAATTTCTAGATCGAAAGGGAACGTGCAGATTCCTTAAATAACTCGGTACCGTTCCTTTTAAGCCTATTAACCTTATATTAGATAAGGGCTCATAAATTTGTCGACCAGAAGATTAAAGCAGGTCTTCGACCTCGTAGTTTCACTACACAATAAACAAACGATGGGTCTTCGACGACAATTTTACTTCGGACCAGTTCGTTTACCTAGACTCGATATAAATACACGGTAGCTAGTTGTTTCATTTTAGAATTTTTCTTCCTTGACATGGTCAACGAAACGATCGTAAGGTCTCTGAAATATGTGTTGTGGTGATTTGGGTTCTCTAAGTGTACTTATCATAATTATAGGTTAAAAATTGCAATAAGTACACAATTTTACAACGTTATAAACAAAACTAAACAGGTCTGAAGAATTTTATAATGCGTTAAGCTGTTATCGGACGCACGATATTGCACCCACCCACTCACAATTATGATTCCGCGCATCCATTATCCCCCCCCCCCCCTCAATAGGCTCAGTTCGGTAGCTTCCGATTTTGTGATACGCTACGTCCGATACGGATATGCGTCCGGGTCTAATGTATATTATGAAACTTTTTTTGTGAATTGTCGTAGAAAATGATTTTGTGTGAATTCTCTTAAAAAAAAGGTTTCATGAATTTTTGTAAGCGTAGTTTTTAAAGAATTTTCGTGAAAAATATTCGCCTATTTTTGTAAGCCAATATTTTTCGGGAATTGTACATCGAATTTTCGTGGCCACAATTTTTTTAGTGTATTTCAATAACAAAAACTTATAGTAAAGTCTTTTAGCAAATTTTAGTAGAAATTGTTTTTAATCATTTTTTTTGCAAGTTTTCAAGGAAAAAAGTTTTTCAGCGAATTTTTAGGGGAAAGTCTTTTAGAGAATTTACAAAAAAACTTTTTTTTTTGGTTTATCATATAAAAACTTTTATTTTGTGTACTCCTTAGGTATCCCGATTAATGAGAGAAAATTATTAGAAAATTCGCTAACCTAACGCACTTGCTACGTCCAAACTTTTGTTCTACGTTCTTGAACCCATATGTCACAGAACGCAATAAAACTTTGGGCTGAATAGTCGACTTATTTATTCCCATCAAATATGTCACATATCGCTGACTGCGTCAACAAAGGTTACAACGTTTACCGCCTTATGCTTACTTGGGTGTGCTAGTGATAGCGGCTATATATTTAATGAAGTTAACAACATTCCGAAACATTACTAGTTATTACAACTAACTTGTTATTTTTCTACGATATATAACTTGACTACTTTGATCAATTAAATCATTATTTGTTTATAAAACACTAAACACTGTTAATTATCATTTGACAGTAAAAGTCTAGGCGCAGTAAGAGCGTTATCTGTTTTTAATGACAAATATGTCTTTTTTAATGAAAGCACGCAGCTAATATGGGTATCAGTGTAACCTATATAGTAGAAACATATGTCCCTACCATATTTCATCAAAACTGTATTGTTTGAAAAAGTACAAAAAAAATTCCGAAAAAAATTGGCTTAAGTAATGTTACACAAAAATTATATTTTTTACGAAAATTTGCTAAACAATTTTGTTCACGATAACTCAAAAACACTGTTTCATAACTATTAAACATATATCATTAATTACCCACATGTCACAAAAATCGCACAAAAAAATGATTTCTGCAATATTTTTACACATTTGCTTGAAATACAAAAAATCAAATTATATAATCCGTAATTAATATTGAAAAAAAAGAAGATGTGGAATAGTTGTTTTTTAAATTTTCCACTGGAAATAAAGAAAAATATAAGCGGAAAATACTTTATGTCACAAACTGTCAGAGCACGTTATTTAAGCCTGGCACTTTGCAGTTTCATTTGACATCTGTATGAAAACAGTTTGTCAACTACTTATATATATATATATATATATATATATATATATATATATATATATATATATATATATATATATATATATATATATATATATATATATATATATATATATATATATATTATAATAATAATAATAAACGCGTAAACATAGATAATCCTGCATGTGAAATTAATTATTTCTTACCTCTGGGTGCCAAAATTAACTTAAATGTTTTAATATATTTCTTGCTGAATGATCACATACTCTGAACGATTATAAGAATTACATAAAAAAAGTCTGAACTCAGTAAGTGCGTTATGGTAGTAAATTTTCATATACATGATCTAGTACCAAACATTTTCTTTATTAAATGCTTATAACTTTTTTTTCTTGTAACAAAGAGCTCTAAATTTTGGTACCTACATAGTTTAATGTTTATAAGGTAAACCTACGTACCAAACTTTGTTACCACAGCTTTGTTATTTTCGAAAATAACAAAAATTCCGAAAGGAAACCGAAAATTTCACAGAAAACCTAGTTCAATTTTCCTGGTTAACGAACTTATCCAAGACACTTACAAAAGAAAGATACCTGCCCCATCTCATCAAAATGGGCCCTTCATTTTTTGAGTTATCATTGTGATATACACATATATATTATATAAGTATATAAAAATTGAAGCTGGCCCCGAATATGGCCCTATTTTGTGCTCATTTCAAGAATTATGTTTTAAATTTAAAAGTCGGGATTTACCCATTGGTGAATTTTTCCTTACTTAAATCGACTAAAACGATTTTTTTTTCATAGTAGGCAATTATAAATGTAAATATTTCCAAAACTAAAGCCTTAATGTATAGGGAGTGTTATAGAAAAGTTGAAGCAGAGGGAATACCATTCACTTCTGGAATACAAAAAACGGGCTGTACCAGTTGGAAAAATAAGTTATCGTATTTTAAATTTTCTTAAATTCAGCCACTATTTGAGAACGACTGTATATAGCATCTCAATTTTTTCGACGAATAATATAAACAAGAACCTCTCTGAATGCGTCTTTTTTTTATGGAACTCCCCTATCAATTGCTAAAAAACCACGTAGAACAATTTTTAATATGTGCCAAAAACGTGAATATCGAGAAACGTTGAGGACAAAAGGGTAACATTTGTTGAACATATTTTTTGACATAAATATTTAAAGCAATCCACTTGGACAAAAGGAATGATGCAGTCCAAGGAGAAAATTTCTAGAGAAACTGGCCCAATTGATACAGTACTGAACTACAATGAAATGAAAAGAACTGCTAAAATAGGGAATTATGGTTGCGACGGTAGAGCGATGTCCCATTTAGAATGTGACGATGATGACGCATTATAAAACAATGTAGCTCATTCAATTGGCAGCTATTAGTTAATTTTGTCCAAGAGTTCATATCGATAATGCAGCTTGTTTACATTTTATGAAAACAAGGGTAAGAAGACTAAAATAATAATTGTTTTAATCTAAGGTTTCTTTGCTTTAATAAATTATCGTAAAAATTCGTGAAAGACTCATGAATAATCGTTCCTTTTTTAGTCGTAACAAATTAATATCATCTTCTGTTAAATATTCATTGGTCACATCCTTTGTCGTTATTTTATTAAAAGTTAAATAAGGTCGTGCATCAAAATTATGTAAATTAGAAACAAAATTTGGTAGTGAAACTACTACAGTAAAAATTTTAATTCACAGAAGGAATTCTTTTTCTTAATTTGTAGAAATCAACAAAGTGATGAACAAAATATGCTTAGTTCAAATTTATTCAAATTCTAACAATTTAGAAAATAAGTTACTACTACTATAAGTAGATGCCCGGTAAAAATTCTTCCTAAATTATAATAGAACCTGCTATAAGATTCATTTCATCCAAAATTTAATCGGAAACGTAATTACCTATGAAAAACTTTCTGTTTCTAATTATGTACGGATCATTTGTGTACCATAAATTTGTTTTAATAGCTTCTCTGGTAGCTCTAATAAAATGGAATCTGTTTGAAGTAGTAAAATATTTGTATTAATATAGATATTGTGTAAGGACTTTTAGGAGGCTCTAATTTATAGGTTTTTAGTTCGAAATTTAAAATTATTCATATATACTGTTTCTAAGTTATGGAATGAATGTATGTTTATGAATTTAATAAGACGACTAGCATCTAGTAGTATATTTATTATAACCTCTGTAACCGTATTTTAGGAAACAATAAATACGTATGATGCTATAATTTATATAGGGTCATGAAGTACGTACACAAACAAAAATTGAACCATGCAACCCATTATACTTCGGTAGTTAGCCAGATACTTTTTTTAATTTCTTTAATGTCGGGTTATTTCCGCGACTATTGCCAATCACCGACGCCAGGGAGCAGTTTCACCTCACTATCTTGGAAATTTTGCCGAACCCCTGTCTTTCTGTAAGGATGGTAGAGATCTTTAACGTGCCCAACATCGCATGGACATGGGACTGACGTCTTTACTCCCCCTTCGAAGGACGGAACGTGCAGATATTCAACTTTCTCAAATACAATACCAGAACCTCGATTGATGTTAATTGTACAGTATGTACTAAAAAGTGAAAGGAAAACGCTGGGACCGAACCCGGTGCCGTTCAGTTCAGAGGCACGGGTTCTTACCACTGAACCACCGAGGCTTTTAGCCAAATACTTTTAGAGCTGAATCAGTCATAGTTTAAAAAGTCTTGATCTGCTTGATCTCGCTTTGCAAGAAAATTTAAGAAAACAAAACAGAAGACCGTACTATTAAAATTGTTTACAGAAACTGGTTAAAAATATTTTCGTAAAAAATTATATAAAATATTTTTCACAAAAATTTTCTTAAACAATTTTTTGCACATAACATTAAAACATTTTTCACGAATTTCCTTAGAAAAATTTTATTATTATTATTATGGTTGAATGACAAGAATAATACGTTATGTTAATACAAGAAGTATTAGACTTGTGCTGTATTATTACATAATTTATAAGGTTACATCCAAATTGATTTGACACTCCTACATTAAATTCAGAGAACTTCAGATTTTGACATACGAAATCGTGGTTCTTTTTTCCTCACTAGTTCTCTTCCACAGATTCAATCATTGTCTTCAGTTACTATAAGATTCCACTACTCTATAACGCCTACTTAGCTTAGCTAATCATTCTTCTCAAACAGCCCATTTTTACCACCATGTTTAATTTTATATGAAGCTAAAGAGTCTGTAAGAAAATTTGCCACTGCAAGAACATTTTATACACAAAAAATCGCTAATTAAATAAATTAAAATTTATACAGTCTGATCTAAATACAGACGTAGATACTTCTTCCACGGGTCAGCAAAGACATTTTTCTTTTGAAGAACCTCGGTGGTTCAGGGGTAAGAACGTGTGCCTCTGAACCGAAGGGTACTGGGTTCGATCCCAGGATACTCCTTTCACTTTTTCAGTACAAACTGTAACATTAATATCAACCGAGGTTCTGGCATTGTATTTGAGCAAGTTGAATGTCTGCACGTTCCACCCTTCGGAGGGGGCGTAAAGCCGTTGGTCCCGTGTCCATGCGATGCTGGGCAGGTTAAAGATCCCTACCCTGCTTACAGAAAGGCAGGGGTTCGGCAAAATTTCCAGGATAGTGAGGTGAAACTGCTCCCTGGCGTCGGTGATTCGCCATAGTCGCGGAAATAGGCCGACGTTAAAGAAACAAAACACACACACACACACATTTTTCTTTTGCCTGACGATGCTGTAAAATTCAAAACCGGTTAAGAAAACAAGCATTTGTAAAGTCACAGGAAAAGACTCTACGGCTGTATTAGGTATGGAATGGTTTAATCACGTTAGAGCAACAAAAACAACCTGATCTGCTATTAAAATTTAATTAAAAGTTTTAAATGTTTTAAGTTTTCTACAAACATTTGCTAACAACTCATTGCAATTACATAAAATGATGATAAACGTTAATAAAAGAACAAAAAAAAAACTTGAAAACAAGACAGCTTACACACCTTCAGGATTAGAACCCGCGTCATTTCTGAGTTAAGTATCACATTCAAATTCAACAAGCTTTATTTTCTAATATAACTAGCTTAAATACAAAAAAATGACGCAGCAAGTGCGTTATGGAAGTGAATTTTTATAAAAATATTTTTAATAGCAGATATGTCGCTTTAATGCAAGCAGCGATCAATTTGGTTACCGGTGTAAACTATATAGTAGAAACAATGTACCATATTTTATCAATATAACTTATTGCTTGAAAATGTACAAACTTTTTCCGAAAATAAACTTAAAATGTTTCCGAGAAAACTAGTTTCCTAGCCAACGAACCTTAGGTTAATAGCAAATTGAGTTATTGAAATTTGAAGCATTTAATGAAAATTCGCTACCAAAACACACTTACTGCGTCTCGATTTTTTGTGTTACAAACATGTATCATATTTCAAAGAAACATGCAAAAATGCAAAAACATATGGGATGTTCGAAAAAAAATTGTTGGTATCACCAATGGGCCATCGTGTAATTGTCAAAATATTTTTATAAGATGCAGCTCAAGACACCCTATAATTAACGTACACAATTTTTCTCGTGTCGTATAATAACGAACTTGTCCAAGTCACTTGCAAGAGGAAGGTACCTACAAAACCTGATCAAAATCGGCCCATTATTTCTTAAGTTATCGGTGTGACACACACACACCTACATACACACACACACACAAATATATATATATATATATATATATATATATATATATATATATATTATATTATATAAAAGTATACTTACTTAACATATTCACTTATCACAAACCAATATTTAATAAGGTAAATAGTTGAATTATTCACAGCAAAGCAACCTGGTAGACTTGTGAATTGAATGGTAAAAGTGCTGCTCGTTATTACCGGACAGACACCGAGTCCCGACTGTATGTATGTTATTGCCATCAAAACCGGACAACCCTGAGCTAAACTGTACGTTCTTCCTATTAACTGAGATTCTTTGGTTAAATATTTAGAAAAAAAAAATTCGCAGGCGTGACTTTATAATGAAATGATATAATATGATATGACATGATACGATATACTTTATTGTCATCAATCTTTCACTGACATGTCAATGTAATGTATTTTTTTTTTTTTTTGTTCCCTCAGGGCTCGTCCGCGGCCTTGCCGCCCCGATAGCACCGCAACCCTTGGTTGATTGTGCATACCCCTAGTCTTACTCCACCCATTCCAAAATCACTGTGCCTTGAACTAGTCTGCACAGCGATTGGTAGGGTGAAGTTTTATCTCTGTCTCCGGTCTAGAGTGACCGTAGATCAGTTGTCTTTTCCGGTCCAGAGCTATACACTCGCACAAGATGTGCTGGGCTGATTCCTCCCCCTCGCCGCAGAGTCTGCATGCGAGGTCCCCTTCGAACCGCCCCATTTTATGTAGGTGTTTCTTGACGGCCATGTGTCCCGTCAAGAGACCTGTTGTGTTTCTGAGCTGTCCTCTGCTAAGGTTTAGCAGCTCCACAGCTCTCTTTGAACTGGGTCCGTCAATTATTGACTTCCCATGTCTGAGCCCTGGACAGTCCGCCCAGTACACCTTGTGTTGGTTTCTGACCCAGGACTTAATGGCTCCCCTGGCAGTGCTCTTTGACACGCCCAGAGCCGGTTCTGGTCCCATAAATGGTTCTGCTGACCCCCTCTTTGCGAGACTGTCAGCTTCTTCATTGCCTTTGACCCCCGAGTGACCCGGCACCCAGATGAGGGTCACCTCATTCTGCCCAGCCAGGTCGCTCGTCTCGTCTCGGCACTCACTCACCAGCCAGGAATTTACCCGTGGGCTACTTAGTGCCTTAAGGGCTGCCTGGCTGTCTGTGGCTATGAGGATCCGCTTGTTGGTGTAGCCCCTCCTCTTGTTCTCCCGCACACAGTGCAGGATGGCGTACATCTCGGCCTGAAACACCGTTGCATGGGCTCCGAGGGAAATACTGTGACTTACCCTCGGTCCTTCCGAGTAAACACCTGCCCCCGTCCCACGCTCCCCGCCAGATCCGTCCGTGAACCAGACGAGCGCGTCCCGTGGTATGCCCGGTGTCTCCTCCCGCCATGCCCCGCGATCAGGGATTTCCACTGTGAAGTTGTTTTCCCTGCACATTCGCGGGCTCGCGAAGTCTGACCTCATTTCAAGCATGGGTTCCTTCACGATCTCCTGAATTTTGCAGTGGCCCCTGAAGCCTGGGTTGATCTTCAGTCTACCATTGCAGGCTAGTCTGTATAGTCCTAGCCTGGCCTCTCCCATAATAACGAAGTGTAGGGGGGGTAGATCCAGCAACACCTCCATGGCGGCTGTTGGGGTTGAGGACATGGCCCCTGTGATGCCTAGGCAAGCCATCCTTTGGATCTTGCCTAGTTTTTGTTTGGCACTGGATTGTGTCACCTTAGGCCACCAGACCAGTGCCGCATATGTTAACGATGGTCTGACCACCCTTGTGTACAGCCAGTGGGCCATACTAGGTCTTAGTCCCCACGTTTTTCCATATAGCCGCCTAGTGACGGCTAAGGTCATGACTGCCTTACGCAGTATTTTTCCAATGTGACCATTCCAGGTTAGCTTAGAGTCCAATACGACCCCAAGATATTTTACCTCCCTGGCCATTGGAACGCTCCTACCGTATAGAGTGAGAGTTCTGTGGCTTTCACACTTCCTCCTCCTCGTAAACGGCACGACGGTTGCTTTCTCGGGGCTCACCCCGAGCCCTTGATCAACCGTCCACCCTTCCACCACTTTCAGTGCAGTCTGCATACGCTCCCACACTGCCTGTGTGACCTTTCCTCGGACTATGATGACAATGTCGTCCGCATAGCCCTGTACCTCATACCCCCCTCCCGAGAGCCTCCCCAGCAGGCCGTCCACGACTAGACACCAGAGCAAGGGAGACAGAACGCTCCCCTGCGGACACCCCGCCGCGACCCCCGCCAGCAGAGTCCCTCCCGCGAGTGAGGTGAACACCGCCCTGTCCCTGAGCATGGAACCGATCCACCTGCAGCAGGTCTCCTCTATTCCACGCTCCCGGGCAGCTGCCAGAACCGATCCGAACGAGGTGTTGCTAAAGGCCCCCTCTATGTCTAGAAAGGCCCCCAGCGCCACCTCCTTGTTCTCCAGCGTATTCTCCAGTTTCAGCACCAGTTGGTGCAGTGCTGTTTCTGTTGAGAATCCTGCTCTGTATGCATATTGTCCGCAGTGTAGAGGATATGCTTCCAGTACACCGCCCCTAATGTGCCGGTCGAGCAGTTTTTCCACTGTTTTCAGCAAGAAGGACATGAGACTTATTGGCCTCAGGGACTTTGCCTGGTCTGTTGGACGCCCAGGTTTAGGAATAAATACAACCCTGGCCAGTCTCCATGCCCTCGGAATGTACCCCAGAGCCAGGCTGGCCCTCATAATGAGGGTAAGCACCGGCGCCAGTATATCTATCCCCTGTTGGAGCATGATGGGCATTATTCCATCAAATCCCGGCGATTTGTATGGCTTAAAGCTGTTAATGGCCCATCTGATTTTGCTCCAGGTAACCACCTCTTTAGCGACTGTCCAGTCTACTCTAGATGCCCGCCTATAAGGCGCCTCTATTTCTGAGTGTTCCCAGTCCGGAGGTGATTGGTTTATTATGTTACAGCCGGGGAAGTGCGTCTGGAGTAAAATTTCCATAGTTTCCTCCCCCGAGCTTGTAAAGCCTCCCGTGGGTGTTCTAAGGGAGCCTATGTTAGTCTGAGAGCCCTTAGACAGGATCTTGTGTAGTCGAGCACTCTCGGACGTGTTTTCCACTTCTTCGCAGTGCCTCCTCCACGACTCCTTCTTGGCGTCCCTCAGTCTTTTGTTATAGGTCGATAGGGCCTGTCTATATTCATCCCATGCTCCCGACCTTTTGGCCGCGTTAAACAGCTTACGAACCTGCGTCCTCCTTTGCCTGAGGTCCTCGTTCCACCATGGGACGTTCCTGGTGGACACCCTCATTTTCAGGGGGCAGTTGGCGTTATAGGCCGAGGTAATTGCGTCTCGCAATTGGACTGCTGCAATCTCGAGGTCTATTGAATCCCTTATGGCCCTCTCAACCCCCCGCAGTTCCACGGCTAGGTCTGCCCTGTAGGCTTCCCAGTCCGCCTTGCGGGGGTCCCGGTACCATACCGTTTCTCTTTCGACTTTGGCGATTTCAAACCGGATGTATCTGTGGTCTGAGCTACTCACTTCCCCAGACACAGCCCAGCTTTTAACAAAGTCACCCAGAAACTGGGTGGAAACTGTTAGGTCTAAAACTTCCTCACGCCGTGTTGTGACGAATGTCGGTTTATTACCTCTATTCAATATGTCTAAATTAAATTTCATAAAGAATTGTAAAAGTGCCTCACCCCTAGAGTTTGTGTCCGAGCTACCCCACAACTCATGGTGCGCATTCGCATCCATGCCGATGATGGTCTGCCATCCACCTGCTCTGCTACCCACCATCAGCTGCTCCAATTCGTTGGGTGGAGGAGGGTCCGTGCTGTCCCCTGGCAGATAGGCTGACGCGACAGTAATGTCCCTCAGCCCATCCGCTCCTCCACATCGGATTTTGATCGTTGCCAGGTCCCTGGAACAGAAATTCATTAGAGGGAGAAACTCTATCCCTTCCCTGACAAAAATGCAGGCCCTCGGATTCTCGCTGGACCTGCTGTAGATGAGCTTTCCATTAGCTCCGCCGAGTCCCTTGATCTCTCCTTTGTAGGAGTACGGTTCCTGGATGAGGGCCACATCCGTGTTCCTCAGAGCCATTAGTAGTCCGGCCGTGGCTGCCCTACTGTGTTGGAGGTTGACCTGAAGGAACCTAAGTCCCATTAACCCTTAATTGCTTCCCCAGTGGGCGGAAGCTAACCCTTCCCATGCCCCAGAATGCCTTGAAGGAGGTTCCTTCAAGGGCTCTGTAAGATGTCGGGTCGATCGAGAAGGCGAGCGTCTGTCCTTTCTCCTCTGCCTTCCTGCTTAGAACCGACCAGTGTTGCGTCCCCAGTTCAGGGTTCTGGATCTTAAGTCTGCTGATCACCGTCTCCTGCGGGACGGTGTCAGGGATCCGTACGAGGACCTTGCGTCTCTTTGGGAGTTCCTTGGGCTCGACGGCTGTCAAGTCCGCCCCCTCCCAAATCTGACCGAGGCCCCCGATCGTTTTCCGCAGCCAGTCCCGCGACTGCGGGCCGGCACAGGTTATCCAGAGGATGCCCCCCGTCAGGCGCGTCCGGTGGAACTGAGGCGGGCTCTCCCCTTCCTGAAGAGAGTCCACTGCAGCTACCACCGCAGCCTGGATCAGGTCCGCCTTCCCCTGGTCTAGCGTGACCTCAGGATGGCGTCTGTCAATCACCGCCATCCCGAGGCCCTCCGTAGCCTCCCTGTAAGAGCCAGTCTGCGCCGGTGTTCCGGCCTTAGTTCCTTTGGGAGGTCTGTCTGTAGTAGGCGTGCTAGAGCCAGAGCGCGGCGTCTTCCGACTCGCACTCTCCTCTTGCGCCTTTACAGGCACCCTGGCCCTTTTGGAACGTCTGTCTGTAGTGGGCGTGCTAGAGTTCGAGCGCGTCCTCTTCTGACCCGCACTCCCCTCTTGCGCCTTTACAGGTTTCTCGACCGTCCAGGTCCCGGCCGCCATTTTTTGCGCCCTCCGGAGCTTCTTTCTTTGCGCCCCGGAAAGACGCTTGGACTGCCGGGGCAGTCCCTCTACTCTAACAGTAGAGTCCTCACTGGTGGAGGGGCCCCCGGAGTCCGCGGAGCTCGCCGCCCTCCGGTGGGACCCAGCCTCCAGCTTGGGTGTCGGGGACAGGTCTCTGGCCGAAGCTACCCCCTGATCCCCCGTATCTACGCCGGTCGTGGGACCTCCAGAGTCCGCTGCCGCACCCTGGCTCGTCTCCGTTTCCGGGATAGACTCAAGGCTCAAGTCTGTAGCCGGAGCCACTCCCCGAGCCTCATTGGTTTTGGTTTTATATGTATTTATAATCTTCATGTTGTTCCCACGAGAATGGGGGAAATACTGTCCACACCATCAGAACCCCCTGTGTGGTGCAAGGCGGGTTACTCTGGAGGGTTGCCTGGTACTCCAGAGGTTCCGTTCACGACACCATCGCCCTGGTGCCATCCATCCATAGGCACGGGTCACGTGACACCGTAGATTGGGGGAGTTTAGTTCGACCTCCTTGTCTAGATCCGTCATGTTTAGTTATTAGCAGGGTCACCTCGTGCAGGATGCGGATTTTTACCGCGCATGACGGTCTTGGGGAAAGCTTCATCGGGAGTTTATGTTGTTATTTCCACTTCCTCAGCTTGCCCCCTGGAGTCCTTTGGCCCGCGACTCCTTAACCCCAATGTAATGTATTACAACAAATAGAATTAAAATTAGAGAAAAATAAAATTAAACACAAATAAAATTAATATTATGATGAAATTTAAAAACAAAATTTAAATGTGATGTACATGTAAAATGCAATTATAAAACAGATTCCTATAACTGTCGTTAGGTACGTGATGTTACAATCAAAACCTACAACTAGCAACAATGTCAATTAATCACATGTATCACAGTTGTTTTTCTCAAATCTTTTCAAAATATTCAAAAAGTGAATAAATTGTGCGGTTTAAAAGGAGATCATGAGCAGCTCTTTTGAAAACTCTTTCTTGGTTAATATCTTTTACATGATGTGGTAGTTTGTCATATAATTTTACACCAATGTAGTTGACACCATGATGAGTAGTCTTTAGACGATGGCAAGGTATACTTAACTGTTCTCCATGTCTCGTTGAGTACGAATGATGGTGTTTGTTTCTTGGAAAGTCATATAAATGTCCATGAACCTACAATACACAATTAAGTACATACAAGCTCACCACAGTAAGTATCTTGCATTTTTTAAATAAACTTCTACAGCTTGTTCTGATATCCACTCCACTGATGGCAGTGATCGCGCTTTTTTGCTGCAACAATACTTTATTTAATTCAGATGACCCCTCCCCCCTTCCCAACAAGAATACCATAGATTGCTAATGTCTGAAAGTTAGAAAAGTAGGCAGTCCTTGCAGTATGATAAGTAGTACACAACATCAATCTCCTAATACTGAACACCACACCAGCTATCTTTCCACATAAATCTTCTATGTGAGACGTCGACTTCAGAGACTCCATGGTCTACACATATTCCTAACAATTTCACACTTCTGTTTTCATTCGGTTTTGTGGAAAACTTCACTGTATCCGTCTTGTCTTTGTTAAGCTTCAGTTTATTCGATCCAAACCATTTCTTGGCCTCTTCCATTGTTCTGCTTGTTTAATTATGGAGTTCTTCTACTGTTTTCCCCTGCTTACAAAGACTATGTTGTCACTAAAGAGATAGGTGCCGGAAGAGCAAACACACCCAGCAAGACCATTTACATAGACCAAGAATAGAAGCGGTCCCAAGACCGAACCCCGAGGAAATTTACATGAAATAGGCACCGCCAACCACTATTCCACCAGACCTTTTGGCACCTGTTCGTAAGATATGATCTGGACAGCTCATAAACTCTACCCCTGCAATCATAATGCCAACGTTTATATAAAAGTATCCCGTGATCCACATAGTCGAATGCTTTGCTGAGATCACAAAATGCGATCGCAGCAGTTTCTCCATTTTCAAACGCATCAACAGATTTTTTTTATTAGGTCAACCATAGATGTTATGGTTGATTTTCCTGTTCTAATACCATGCTGGTTTCCATGAAGTATCTTGTTCCCTTCGAGAAATTTAATCAACCTGTTTTTTTAAGATCGCCTCAAGAATCTTTGTAAAATTGGCAAAATCGAAATGGGTCTGTAATTCTGAGGTACATCTGCATCACCTTTCTTGAATAAGGGTGTCTATTTAGCCAGCCTTTAACAAGTCCGGAAACACACCTTCAGCAAAACAGTTATTAATTATTATTGTTAAAGGACTTATAATGGTTGTTATTATATGTTTGAAACTGCGGCAGAAAATCCATAAATATCCTGAGTTTTCTTATTTTTGAGTGCGCTTACAATTTTCAGCACTTCATGTTCGGTAACTGGTTCCATGTAAAACGACGATACTGGTCTAACTTTCCTCTTCAAATACAAGAGGGGATCACCTGAAACCGAACAGCCACAGGCACAACAGATTTGGGAAAAATGTACACCGAAATCTTCAGCTACCCAGCCGCATCCACCTCGAGCGTTACTTTCCGTTTGCTTCCTCGTTTCATTACGTATAGGATTCCAGATCGCCCTCTGTTATTATCACTAGATGGTATATATTCTGATATTTTTAATTTCTTTGCTTCTGTAACTGTGTCAACGTATAGTTTTTTAAATTCTTATATACCTTAAATGACCGTGAGTCTTTTCTCACTGCTGCAATTACCCACAGAGCATCCAAGTTATTTCTCATCTGTTTAAGGTCATCTGTTTCTCATCTTATAAAGCTGTTTTTTCTAGGCTTAGAAACACTAATGTCTATCTCAGGTAAACATTTATCAAATTATTTCTTTATAACTTCATGGAACATGTTAAAGGCCAAATGTAGGTCATATATCTAAAGTATCACTAACCACTATGTGAAAACTGGAACCTGTGATGAGCACTAATAAGTACACTTGGAGAACACCCAAATCACCACAACACATATTTCAGAGACCTTACGATCGTTTCGTTGACCAAGTCAACATCTTCAGAGGAAGAAAAATTCTAACATAAAAAACTAGATCCCGTATATTTATATCGCGTCAAGGTAAACGAACTAGTCCGAAGTAAAGTTGTCGTCCAAGAACGATCGTTTGTTTATTGCGCAGTGAAACAGGTCGGAGACCTGCTTTAATCTTTTGGTCGACAAATTTATGACCCTTATCTAATATAGGTATTAAAAGGACCAGAGTTCTTTAAAGAAACGGCACGTTTCTTTTCGATCTAGAAATTTACTATGTGGATATTGGTTCATGCCGATAAATAAAGACATCTGGTGAGATAAACAACATAAACAGAACTCATCTCTTTTAAAAATAGAAAACTAAAAACCCAGATGTCTGTCTCACCGTGTTAACTTTAACAAAGGAAAAATAGTTCAACTAAAATACTACATAAAAACTATATTTATATTGATTTTAATTCTACGTGAAAATATTTATATTGACTACATATATACAAAAAACCGAACCGGTATTTAAATCAAGACAAACATAGTGATTAGTATATGTATAAACCGGTCGAGTTATTGACAATAATTTATTGTTCTACCAGACAAATTAGGAGTATTTAAGCGGTTAAATGCAAAGAGAAAACAAAGAGCTAGAAATTACAGGTGCCGCACGATTTAATGAAGTTTTGTTCTTAATAGACCTTAATATAAAAATACTTTCTAATGAATCAAGCATAGTTTGATGTCTGACATTTTTGACAAGTTTCAAATTTTCTTTGTCAATGTGGTGGTTATTATCCCATATATGTTGTGCCACACATGATTTGTCCACCGTACCATATCGTAACTGTGCGAGATGTTTACGAAATCTTGTGGCTATGTTTCTCCTAGTTTGGCCCACGTATTTAAGATCACAATCTTTGCAACTAATCTCATAAATTCCATACATTTCAGTGACTTTGTCTTTGTCTTTCGTATTACCCAACAAATTTTTTAAATTACTTTTCGTCGAAACCGTCAAATGTAAATCGGCTTTCTTAAAAATACTTTCCAAACCCTTTGTGATTCGTGGTTCATAAGGTAAACACACAAATTTTTTCTCGATTTTATCATTCTTAAATGTCGTACATTCAGATATCAACTTCTTTGTTCTGTGTTTGTTAACTAATTTGTCTATTGAACCATCCGAGTAACCGTTATATCTCGCCACATTTTTTATGTATTTTAAATCTGTATTAAATCTATGTTTACTTAACGGAAAATTGATCAATCTATTTACTAAGGAATTTAAACTAGCCTTCTTAGTGTGTGTTATATTAGATAAGGGTCATAAATTTGTCGACCAAAAGATTAAAGCAGGTCTCCGACCTGTTTCACTGCGCAATAAACAAACGATCGTTCTTGGACGACAACTTTACTTCGGACTAGTTCGTTTACCTTGACGCGATATAAATATACGGGATCTAGTTTTTTATGTTAGAATTTTTCTTCCTCTGAAGATGTTGACTTGGTCAACGAAACGATCGTAAGGTCTCTGAAATATGTGTTGTGGTGATTTGGGTGTTCTCCAAGTGTACTTATCACTAACCAGTCTACGTTCTCTAATTTTTCGATATCTGTAAAAATATTTTATTCATTAACAATACAAACTTTAATTTAACTTCTGTTTTTTACAAAACGATCTGCGCCAACATCACATTAGATGAATTATCCATAGTGGTCTCACATATGTAAATTTGTGGTACGTGCTACGAGTCTATTTTTCAGACAAATTTGTGAATATATTATCAATGCAGCTTGAGCTGACACCAGCCACCCTTGATTAAACGTGTGTTGTGGGATGCATATTAAAACTTTCAAACAAGTTTAAAAGAGTCGCTGTGTCTCTACTTCGTTGCAAAAAGTCCACGTTCCAACCACCTGCCAAAAATATGTCTGTTTATAAATTCATTTTCCAGTAAAGATAACAGTTGATTTAATTTATTATTAAATATGTCGTTGGCTCCATCTGGTGGTCTATTTACCACACACACTACACAATTTTTTAAGGAATCTCAATTCCTGAAAAATGCTTGTCCTCCGACACTGCTGTGATCTCCTTGATGCTTTGGTGATCCACACCTTCTTTAACATATTGTTACAAAGCACTTCAATAGACGTAGGTGCGGTGTTGCCACATCTCCAGAATTTCCCCAACATCTGGGAATTTTTGCACAATCTGGCAACACCGCCTCCCCACCCCCCTGGGGGTGCCTGGGGTGACCCCCCTCAGGCGAAGTCTCAACCCTCTAGGACCAGAAATAACGAAGTTACCAACTTGTACCCCGTCGGAACGGATAACTGAGGTCTGCACATTCCGAACACCCTGTATATACACCCTGTATACGCAGAGAACCCTTACACCCTGTATACGCAGAGAGATCTTATAGTTCGAGAAACACCTCTTGTGTAACATAGGAGTGGTGACCACATTTGGATCATCCTGTATATACATTCCCCTGTATACACACGGGACCGATCTGTATTCACAGAACCTTCTAGTAAAAGAAGGTCCTGGAACGTTCTGGAATGGAAGGCTCCAGAAAGGAGGGGAAGGTACGGCGAGTATATAAAAGCGAAAGCAAGCCAGCCCGAGTTAGTTCAGTTCAGTAAGAGAATGTGGTAGTGACTTGAAGAAGCAGTGTAAAGTGTTAAGAGAGTAGTGACTGTAGTACCAGATTAGTGACTTTTGTTGAGAGTAGTAATTGTAAGGCCAGTAAATGAAGTGTTTTGTGAGAGAGACATTCTAGAAATTTTATTGTATCCATATTTAGAGTGTAAATAAAGTTGTTTTGTTAAAATTAAAAGTCTCACTTATCCAGAACCCGGAGAAAACGCAACAATTTGGTGTCAGAAGTGGGATAAGTGAGTGAAGAAGTGGACAACTAAGCTAGCTGTAAATGGTAAACACTAGATCGACTGACTACGACAAGATGGCTGAAATCAAAGAGTTGATGGACTTACTGAAAAGACAACGCGAAGAAGACGAGAGAAGACGACAAGAAGATAAAGAAGACCTCAAGAGGCAACGCGAAGAAGACGAACAACGGCGACAAGAAGATGAAAGAAGACGACGCAAAGAAGACGAACAACGGCGTCTTGAAGATAAAGAAGAACTCAAGAAGCAACGCGAAGAAGACGAAAAACGACGACTAGAAGACAAAGAAGACCTCCGAAGTATGTTTCACAATATGAGAGTCGATGTAAAAGAGGAAATTGAACTGATCAACGAACAAATAGAAAGTGTGGACAGGAAAGTAGAAAATGTGAACAGTAAAGTAGAAAATGTAACAGAAAATGTAAAGGATTGGAACAAACGATGGAAAGAAGTTGAAGGGTTGAAAGAACAAATGAAGATGATCATGAAAGGCACAGAAATCACACATAGAGAACTGACAGAGCAGGTGATGGGCCAGACTGACAGAACTCAACCAAGAGGAGTTACTGGAATGTCCCCAGTTCAAAATCGGCCGGAAGAAAATATGCCAATCGTGCAGCAGCCTCATGGAACCTTGAAGCCGCCGACTTTTGACGGAGAAACATCGTGGCCCATGTACAGGAGGCAGTTTGAGGCGGCAGCTCTCAGCAATGGGTGGAGCGAACAACAGGCAGCAACTGCTCTAATTCTCTCGCTTCGAGGTAAAGCCCTAGAAATCCTCCAGAACATCCCGGAGTCGAAACAGCAAAACTACTTAACAGTGATACAGGCCCTAGATTTGAGATATGGTAACAAGTACATGAGCCAGGTCTACCAGACACAACTAAAGTCAAGGGTCCAGAAGCCAAATGAGACGCTGCAAGAATTTAGTGGCGAAGTGGAGAAACTTGTGCGACTGGCATATCCCCAAGCCCCAGAAGAATTTGTCAACCAGATAACCGTCCAGACCTTCATCGATGGGGTACTTGATAATGAAATGCAACAAGCTTTAAGGCTCGGAAGGTTCAAAACACTTACGGACTGCGTCATTTATGGCTTGGAATTTGAAGCAGCGAAGAATGCATCTCAACCTCGCCGCAACAGGCTGCGCGAAGTGAAGGAGATAGAGGACTTTGCAGACACGACAGCGGAACTAAGGCAAGAAATGAAAATGATAAAAGAAGCCATAAGCAAGCTCACTGTACCGGTTGGGGCACGTAGGACGAAAGCAGATTGGTCAGACATAGAATGTTACAAGTGTGGTAGGAAAGGGCACATAAGTAGACAGTGCTCACAAACCCAACAGGTGGCTCGCAGAAGACAAGAATACACCAACAGTGAGCGGCGTCAGGGAAACGACCTGACGCCAGTGTAAGGGGGCGGCAGCTGGCGTGCGAGTCCCAAGGCCCCAAAGTAAAGGTCTCCACTATCCGACGCTACCACGAGAGCCTCGTTATACCTGGCAGCATAGACGGAAGACAATGCAGTTTCACCATCGATACTGGTGCCACTAGATCCGTTGTACGTCCAGACATGTTGCCAAACAAGTCAGCACTCACTACCAACAAACAGCCTGTGTTGGAGACGGCAAAAGGAGATAGAATACCCGTGCATGGAGAGGCCACTGTTTACATTAGGCTGGGCAGTACTGAGCTACAGGTAAGGGCTGTCGTCGCAGAAATCGTCGACGAATTTATTCTGGGCCTGGATTTAATGGAAGATTTCGATGTCCTATCAGTAGACTTCCAGAATAAGATCTTGAAAATCGGTAACGAAGAGTTGTATTTATCTCCAACAGCAGGCGAAGCTAATCCCAGGGTGAGACTTATTGTCGACGAGGATACACGGATTCCTGGTAACAGTGAGAAGATTGTCAGAGCCAGGCTAGAGAAGAAACTTGATGGTATGTCTGCTCTCATAGCGGAGCCCCTAAAAGATAGACATGATGGTGCCCTCGTCGCACGATGCTTAGTAGACCCGAAGAAGACAATACCCATAAGAGTGGCTAACGTGCAAACTAACAGAGTCACATTGAAGAAAGGTGAGGTTATCGCCACTTGCGAGCCCATTGACCGAGTAACGTTGTCAAGAAACGTGACACCCACTGCATTAAACAGAAGACTGCCAGTAGAAATAGTAGAGCGGTTCAAGAATTCATGGGGCCAATTGAACAACATGGAGATGGAAATGGCCCTGAAGTTCATATTGGAGGAGGCCGATATTTTCGCTCAAGATAAAATAACAGGTCGTACGAGTCTAGTGCAACACAGAATTAATACTGGCGACGCAAGACCAATTAGACAGCCGCCGAGAAGACTGCCTTTTGCCAAGCAATCAGAAATCAAGGCGATGGTTAACGAAATGCTGGAAGATGGTGTGATCGAGGAGTCTAATAGTCCTTGGTCGTCCCCAGTAGTTTTGGTCACCAAGAAAGACGGCACTATGAGATTTTGCGTGGACTATAGGAAGCTGAATGACGTCACCAAGAAAGACAGTTATCCCCTGCCCCGGATCGACGACACTTTGAACACTTTGGCCGGATCAAAGTGGTTCTCTACATTAGACCTGAAAAGTGGCTACTGGCAAGTAGAACTCCATAAAGACGATAAGGAGAAGACTGCTTTTTCAACCGGGAATGGGTTGTACCAATTCAAGGTCATGCCATTCGGCTTATGTAATGCTCCTGCCACCTTCGAGCGACTAATGGAGTTAGTGCTGAGAGGACTGACATGGGAAACATGCCTGGTGTATCTCGATGATGTCATGGTGATTGGAAGGACTTTCGATGAGCACCTGTCGAATCTGAAGCAAGTTTTCTCCAGGCTAAGAGGTGCCAATCTGCAACTTAATCCCAAGAAATGCGCCCTCTTCCAGAAGAAAGTGAGTTTCCTCGGACATGTCGTTTCTGAGAAAGGGATAGAAACTGATCCAGAGAAAATAAAGGCAGTAAGAGACTGGCCTGTGCCGAGGAACAAACATGAGGTCAGAAGTTTTCTGGGACTTTACAGCTACTACCGACGCTTTGTGAAGTACTTCAGCAGCATTGCGAAACCTCTGCATAGCCTGACTGAAAATAAGGTCGAGTTCATCTGGTCACCAGATTGCCAAGAGTCTTTTAGAGAACTCAAACATCGTCTTCTCACTGCTCCTATACTGGCTTATCCTCGGGACGAAGGACTGTTCATACTGGACACCGATGCTTCCCAGTATGGCATTGGGGCAGTACTCTCGCAGCTCCAAGCCGGAGAAGAAGTTGTGATAGGCTACTTCAGCAAAACGTTCGGAAAAGCAGAAAGGAATTACTGTGTAACCCGGAAAGAACTGCTGGCAGTTGTAAGATCCATCGAACATTTCCACAGCTTCCTGTATGGAAGAACATTCCGCGTGAGGTCGGATCACTCTGCTCTGCAATGGCTTCTGAACTTTAGAAATCCCGAAGGACAGATAGCCCGATGGATAGAGAAACTGCAGAGCTACGACTTCCGGATTGAACATCGAAAAGGAAGAAGTCACACCAATGCAGACAGCCTGTCAAGAAGACCATGCTCAGTGCATGAATGTAAATTTTGCGAGCGACAAGAGAACAAAGAGATCGACAAAGTAACTCATCAGATCAAACAACTGGTGGCAGGACAGGAGAATAACACCGATGTAGACGTAAATCTTGAATACATCAGAGACGCACAGAAGACAGATCCAGACTTGAAAAATATTAGAGAATGGCTACAAAAGGGGAAAAGACCTGAGTGGCACGATGTGTCCCGGTTTGGGGCGGAGGTTAAAGGCTACTGGCTACAATGGGACTCATTGTGTCTAAAGAATGACATGATCACTCGAAAATGGGAAACTGCCGATGGTAGAGACTGTATATACCAGACCGTTGTGCCAAGTGAGTGCATAGACAGTGTTCTTCAAGAGTTACACAATAGTAGAAGTGGAGGCCACTTTGGGGTCAACAGGACTCTTGCCAGAGTGAGAGACCGCTTCTATTGGATAAACTGCCGAAGAAGCGTGGAAGAATGGTGCAAAAGGTGTGACCAATGTGCTTCAAAGAAAGGACCAAAGACCCGATCCAGAGGAAAAATGATGCAGTACATCTCAGGTACACCGTGGGAGAGAGTTGCCGTAGACATCGCAGGACCTTTTCCCATCACAGAGTCTGGGAACAGATACATAATGGTGGTGATGGACTACTTCTCGAAATGGCCTGAAGTTGCGCCGATCCCCAACCAAGAGGCAACGACCGTGGCAGAAGCCCTGATGGAAAATGTCATATCACGGCATGGCGTACCCTTAGAGATTCACACCGACCAGGGCCGGAATTTCGAATCAGAGGTCTGGAAGAGCCTAATGGACTTGCTAGGCATAAAGAAAACGAGAACAACGCCACTCCACCCTCAATCAGACGGCATGGTAGAACGGCATAACAGGACCATCAATCAGTATCTTGCTATGTTTGTCGACGAGAATCAGAGAACCTGGGACAAGCTGATACCTCTGTTCCTCCTAGCTTACAGAAGCTCTCAGCATGAATCTACCGGCTACACTCCATCCATGATGTTGACCGGCAGAGAGATGCGGTTACCAATCGACATGACGAGACCGCCACCGAACGAGGACATAGCGGACCTAGCTACGTTACCTGAGTATGTCGCCGACCTAGAAGGAAAACTGCGCACTATACACAGATGTGTCAGAGATAGGCTCCTCTTAAGCAGTGACCGGATGAAGATGCGCTTGGATCGCAGAGCAACACCCCATACATTCAAGGAAGGTGATGCAGTGTGGCTGTACCAACCAACAAGGAGAAAGGGCCTCAGTCCCAAACTTCAGAAACCATGGGAAGGGCCATACTTGGTGACTAAGAAAATTAACGACCTAGTCTACAGAATCCAGCTGTCTCCAAGAACTAAACCCAAAGTTGTTCACATAGAGAGGTTGAGTCCCTATAGGGGCAACGAACCCCCAAGTTGGCGGCCGGTAAATACTGTTCGGGACGAACAGTCTTAAGGAGGGGGGCAGTGTTACAAAGCACTTCAATAGACGTAGGTGCGGTGTTGCCACATCTCCAGAATTTCCCCAACATCTGGGAATTTTTGCACAATCTGGCAACACCGCCTCCCCACCCCCCTGGGGGTGCCTGGGGTGACCCCCCTCAGGCGAAGTCTCAACCCTCTAGGACCAGAAATAACGAAGTTACCAACTTGTACCCCGTCGGAACGGATAACTGAGGTCTGCACATTCCGAACACCCTGTATATACACCCTGTATACGCAGAGAACCCTTACACCCTGTATACGCAGAGAGATCTTATAGTTCGAGAAACACCTCTTGTGTAACATAGGAGTGGTGACCACATTTGGATCATCCTGTATATACATTCCCCTGTATACACACGGGACCGATCTGTATTCACAGAACCTTCTAGTAAAAGAAGGTCCTGGAACGTTCTGGAATGGAAGGCTCCAGAAAGGAGGGGAAGGTACGGCGAGTATATAAAAGCGAAAGCAAGCCAGCCCGAGTTAGTTCAGTTCAGTAAGAGAATGTGGTAGTGACTTGAAGAAGCAGTGTAAAGTGTTAAGAGAGTAGTGACTGTAGTACCAGATTAGTGACTTTTGTTGAGAGTAGTAATTGTAAGGCCAGTAAATGAAGTGTTTTGTGAGAGAGACATTCTAGAAATTTTATTGTATCCATATTTAGAGTGTAAATAAAGTTGTTTTGTTAAAATTAAAAGTCTCACTTATCCAGAACCCGGAGAAAACGCAACAATATATTAAAACTCCACCATGTCTGTATTGTTTTATTGAAAAACAACTACCAATAGAAAAGTTCCACAAATTTGCACCATTTACTTGTGACTCTATCAACCAGTGTTCTGTGATACATTCTATGTCAACTTAAAAGGTATCATTCAAGCAATAACTTAGTTTATCCGCTTTATTAAACAATGACTGAACATTTAGATTTAGCACCGGAAAAGTTGAAAGATATTTTTTAATGGTTCTGTCGCCTGCTTTAAGTTGCATCATATATCTCAATACATATTTATCTTCATTCTGAGTGCATTTGTTCACTCGAACTTCATCCAATTTTCATACCCTAAAAAAGAATGATCCGTATCTCGCATCTTAATCTTTGACAACTGTGACCATAAGAAACTATTATTGACTGGTGGAAATTTGTTTTCCTTGCTTTTTTCCTTATAATTTACTAAGGTCCATTCCACAGATTCTGTCTCAAGCCTGTCAGTATGCACCATATTCTGTAGGCAGTCTTCATTTCTGTTCAAACTTCAAACTTACCAGCTGTTAGGTAAATCAAAATTACCTGTTGCTTACTTGCGTTCTTTATTTCAGGAGACAGTTTTTAAGCTAAACCCTTTCTTTGTTTATTGGTAGAACAGATTTTATTTCAATCCAAAAGTTGTTTAATTTGCTCATTATATTTATTATAGCGTGTAACCAAGTTTAGTAACTCTTCATTAAATTTGTTAATCTGCGTGTTAAGTGATCCTTTACTTTGTTCAACGTAGGGTACTGAACACATTATTATATTAGTGTTACAGCATTTGTCAAAAATTTGATTTATATCATGAAAAGATGGACTGTTTCCCCTTCTCAGATCATTTAATCCTCCTGAAAAAACCAAAGAGTCTTCTCCTCCAAAATCCTGAACATTACAATGGCAATTTTTTACCACTTGTGCAAATGTAGCTGCTGTTTTTACTTCAGATGTTATGAAATGAGTCAAGCTAAAACTCATTAGTTTGTTCAAGCCTTTAATGCTTTAATCTTCAATTAAAAGAATTTTATTTTCCCTATCATTTTTGGTAGAGTTCACTGTATGATGACTTAATTGAAGTGTGTTCAGTCATTTTTTGCCCCAATGAACTGTGTCTGACTGTATTGTTTTCTTGCGGTGATAGGTTGTCATGTTGTTTGTTTACTTGCAAATTTTTGTTTATTAGAGTTATTATCTGTTTGTTCTCAACACTTAAAGAGATACTGTTCTTTCACTGTTTCTCTGTTTTCCTCAGTTTGGATACCAACATTTTGACATTCTTTATTTAAACTGATATCTTTTACCTGCTCCTTTAATTGATAAACATATTTTTCCATTTCACTGATTTTTTGTTCCTGTTGACCAATTAATTCATTGACTGTTTCTTCCATTGCAATCGCTTCCCGTCTAAACTAATTGTATTCACTCTTTATTTTCTCCATGTATTCTGCCTTCTCCTTATTGTCCTGTGTTAGCCGATCAATTGTGTCTTCTAATAATTGTTTATCTAAATCTGCTTTACTGGTTGTTTCAACGCCACAAGAGTTGCCTATTATCTTATTATCTCTTACAAATCTCTTTTGCAACTTGGTTAGGCAACTTTTATGAAACACATGCAGTGAACACACAGAAAATGAGAAAGGAGTTTATTACAACACCTATACCTGGCTTTAAAGCCTGAAAATGCGCCAGCCTGTTCATAACCACCTCCATGAGCGGTCATCTTTTTTTTTCCCTGAAATAGAAAGGCATTACTTAGATACTTTAAGCCTTTAAAGGCTTAAATAATAGTTAGAGGTGCAGGAGGTGTTACTCTGGGGACGATGACGTGTTTTCGGGGCAGGCATAAAACTCCATATCACCAAGTACCTCGTCGATAAGACGCTGAAAATTTTGTACTGCATTTCTGAGACTAAAATTCATGGACGGAAGTCAAGTAAGCGAGACGGATTTGTAATAGCACTTTTTTGTTATTTCCTCCTCTACTACCGGTATCTTGACCTAAAGTCTTTGAGAAAGGCAAGGACTTCGACTTCAAATCGTAAAGTGCTACGGGTATCTGATTGCAGGCCTTAGCCTATTGTTATCACTCGAAATATTATGTGCAGTCATGTATAATACGTCTGACTGGTCAGATATCAGGTAATGTCCTGGCGTAGAGGCCTCTAAGCCTCCACAGGGTTTGCATTTAGCGCCCACCATATGTATCTTTGCCTGGCATACTTTTTCGCTGCTTCGTATCTGTCAGTGGCAAAGCGACGTGGTCTGTGGGTTACGGGCTGCCCGGATATTGTCCTGATATGATGCTTATTAGCGTGTTTACTGGCCTTTCAGCGGCGCTGGGCCGACAACGACCGGACACGTTGACATAAATTGGTGGTATAAGGTGAAGTCGATGATGATTTTGGTGCTGGATATACTTCGGATTGCTGACGGTTTAGTTGGATAAGTAAGACATGTTGTTCTGGCGATCAGTTAAGTATGTCGAAAGTCAACATTTGTATCACAAAAACTAAGAAAGGCTACGTCGATAATGGAGTTCGTGATGTCAGCTATCACAAACCGCCACAAACAATCAGGACACGCAGATCAAGGTGAATGCTCAATGTGATTTTCCCAACAGTTTTATTACAGACCCATAAGCTGCTGATATACGTAGTATTATGAAACTTCAATATTGTTTTTTAAACTGGCGGTATGTCACGAACATTCAACTAATGGCAGGAGTCGACTATTAACTTCTTTAACAACCGCTTGGTTAGTTTCCGGCAACCGTAGCAATGTTGCACGGTGGAAAACACTTTTTAGCCTTCTGACCGAACTTATAATGATGCCAGATGCCAGCAGTTTGCGTAAGTTTTGTTCCATTTCGAGACGGCGAGCACCCAAAGGACTTTGATTTCGAACGGTCACTTGATGGAGAACGCGCAAGTGTAATTTCTGACACTTGCGAACGGAGTTTCTGCATTTCTTACGATAGATTTTCTAATTGTGACGTAAATTAATTGTCCGCAACAGTTGATTTCTGTAATTCCGCAATTGTGTTATTTGCTGTCAGCCCCATACTTAGGTCATCTAGTTCGACTATTTTATTGTGACTCAGATCGTAATAGGCTGCGGAAATAGCCTGACAAATTGTGCAGGCCTAATTCAGAGCGTCTTCACCAAGTTTTTAGGAACCGTTGTGCCTGCGAGCCCTTGTAATAATAAATCTACATTACTAACAATTGTTTTATGTGACAGCTCTAAAAAGTAAACAGTGATTCAAATATAATGTTAGAAAGTCTAAAATGTATGGTAACGGATGGAAACTATTGAATCGTTACATGTGAAAAGAAAGGATCGAAAAAACTATGGTTTGATTTGTCAAAATCTAAGGTTTATCAAAGTATTTGGGATTAAACCCTAATTAAATTAGGTATTATAGCATAAGTAATATTTTTGTTGTATAAAAAATACTGCATAAATTTCGTCAATAAGAAAGTAATAATAAGTACGGCTTTTCTAGATTTTCGTTCAGGTCTAAATCCGAAAGGATCTCTGATAGTAATTTTCAGTTGCAAAAAATTGAAATTAAGCGTGTAAAGTTTTTAAAATCGACACCTCATACAGTTTCTGAAAATATAAAAGTCTAAACGCAGCAAGTGCGTTATGGTTGTGAATTATCATATCTGGAACCAAATTTTTTTTAAATAAATCGCCCATAACTCTTTTTTCTTATCAGATAGAGATTTAAATTTTAGTATGTAGTTTACTATCTATTACGTAACCCTACGTACCAAATTTTATTACCATAGCTTTGTTACTTTGTGAGTAAAAATTTTCCCAGAAAACCAGGTCAGATTTTCCTTGCTAACGAAGTTATCCAAGCCACTTACAGGAGGAAGGTACCTGCCAAATTTCGTCTATATATATATATATATATATATATATATATATATATATATATATATATATATATATATATATATATATATATATATATATATAATAGGGTTTATTCAGCGAAAGAAAATACATGAGAAAAAAATAGCTATAAATAACAATAGTTTTCACTAAAATATAGATGTCTCAGAATAAACAGTGAGATAAACACTCACGAAGTACTCATAATAGGTACTTTTGTGTGAGTTTACATAATCCCTAACATACTGTCATCTAAGATTCAGCCTCCCGTGAAAATAAAGACCCGCAGAGCACCCGGATAATCCACTGCACTTCCCGTAATTGCAGCCCACCGTCTCGTGTACACAAGCATGAACGGTTATTTAAATGGCTATATGCTACCACCAATGTAATTATTTGCTCATTTACACGCACACACACACATAATACTCAGACACATACAGACAAAGGGCATACCAGTCACAGAATAAAAAAGTATCAACTAAAAGAAGAGGGTCACATAGATACAATTCCGGACGGATCACAAAGGTAAACAGTACAAAAAAAAATTAGTTAAAAAAATTAAGTTCATCACTGCGAAGAAACAGCGTGTGCATCGATAAAAATATGCGCGCAGACAAATGCAAACAAAAATCGGCAAAACTCCTCTAAAATGACCAATCAGACACAAACAAGACAGTTTTCCCGAACCAGAATTATCACAAATCAAAATCGACAATATGCTTTGCTTCGTTTTTCGACATTGTCGTGAGCCATACCCTCAACTGGTTTTTGAATCTTCTCAGCAAGACACATTCTCTCAGTGACTGAGGGATCAAGTTATATAACTTTTGTCCTGTAAATATGGCTTCGCTTACCAATTCCTTTCCTACACCTATCCTTTCTGCACTGATTTATTTGTCTGGTCTCATATGGGTGGTCTGGAAAGGTCAGCTCATCTGCGTGTTTATAACGCTCCGCCAGTGCCGCCTGGAAGTACAGTTTTCTACAGTCTAGAACGCCAGCTTCCCTAAAAAGATCTTCACTATGGTAGGTTAAAGGTTTGCGGTAAATTATCTTGAGTACCCATTTTTGCACATCTAATCCCCTATACAAGTTTTGTCTTACTCCACCCCATCCAACCATTCCATATACCAGCTGAGACTGTACCAGTGAACAATATAAGATCTTCATTTCCCTGGTGTTTAAATACGCCCTCAGGAACTTTAACTTATAGAGTAAAGATCTGACCCTGTCCACTATTTGATCCACTTGTTTACCCCACCTCAGGTGTCTATCCATTATGATGCCCAGGTATCGAATACTTTCTGTTATTCTAATAACCTTTTGGGTCTCTGTTTTAATCATCGGCGGGTCATTATTAGGTAATGTTTTGCTGTACGTTGATAATGGCAAAAATTTAGTCTTCTTCTGATTAACTGCCAGGAAGTTTACGTTGAACCAGTTAACAACCAGGGCAAACTCACCTTGAGCCATTTTCTTGACCCCGCCTCAGGTTCGATTACTCCAGAATATCACCGTATCATCTGCACAACTCACGATTTCACCCTCGCATCCCAAAGA
Source organism: Tillus elongatus (assembly GCA_964006375.1). NCBI lineage: Eukaryota > Metazoa > Arthropoda > Insecta > Coleoptera > Cleridae > Tillus > Tillus elongatus. Next base: position 51,707,860 of record OZ023268.1, read on the forward strand.
CAATAAGTCATTTATATGGAGATTTAACAAGGTAGGCCCCAGAACGTTACCCTGTGGAACTCCGCAGCTAACCTCCCTATCGTCACTCTATGCATCTTCTATCTGAACCCGCTGTTTCCGTCCAGATAAATAGCTTTCCATTAGCCTTAAGGTGATCCCCCTGACCCCGCCAGCCTCTAACTTTTTCAGGAGAATAAGATGGTCAACGGTGTCGAAGGCCTTGGCCAAGTCTATAAAGACGCATAGAGATGGTTTGCCTGCATCCAATACTTGTAGAAGTTTGCAGTCAAGCAAGCGATGGCATCGCTAGTTGACTTAGTCTCGCGAAAGCCATACTGCCTTTCCGAAATGACCCTATGTTTGTCAAAAAATGCGATTAGTCTACTCCTCAGTACCATTTCTAGAATCTTGGCCATTGTGGTGGTTGAAGTAATCGGCCTATAGTTAATCATATCTAATATCTTGCCTGTTTTAAAAAATAGTTTTACTATTCCTAATTTTAGGTGTGCCGGAAATTCGCCAGCCTCAATAATTTTATTTAAGAGATGAGTCAACGATTTAACAACAAATGCAGCATTTTCTTTCAATACCTCAGCCACATTTCCATCATGCCCAGGTGTCTTTCGTGGCTTTAGCTCTTTTATAATTCTTTCAACCTCTTCCTCTATTGCCGGTCTCATATATATTGAATTTTCAACTCGAGTAATGTTGGACTTACAATTATATGTATTTCCCGGAATTTTGCTAGCCAGATGTTTGCCCACTGAAGAGAAATGGGCATAAAAATTAATCGCTATCTCAAAGCTCGTGCCCACCACAGTTCCATTCTCAGTTCTTATTTGGACAACTGTTTTAGAACTCTTCTTGCGAACTTACTACACATCTACAAAGCTGGCCGCTGTTGAATCTATTTGCCTCCACTTGCCTTTGAAAGTGACTGATCTTAGCCACCTTGACCAAGGAGTTCAACTTATTACGGTACAATTTATACTCCTCTATCAACCCGGTGTCCCCTGGATACCTAAGACACCTCTGGTACATCTCGTGCTTGCGCTGCATTGATTTTATGAGACCACCTGTAATCCAGTCCTTGTCCCCTCCTGTTCTTCCGTCCACTTTACGTCTTGTTGTACACTCGCTCAGATTCTTTTGTATGCTTACGGATAATTCTCTTGGCAGAACATTAACATTGTCAAGACGATACAACTTTTCCCAGTTTTCCTGCTGCATCAATGCCTTCAGCTTTTTAATTAACAAATGTTCGATAGCATGCCTTCGTGTTTGCAAGCGCGTTAATTTTTTTCGACTTCAATATCCAAAATGATAGGGAAATGGTCTGTATTATCACATTCAAAAATTAGGGAGATAATCTTATTCGGTTCGCCAGTTTTGACAAATATGTGATCGATGCACGACTTACTCTCTTTCTCGATTCGTGTGAAGTTGTTTATGTAGGATTTATATCCAGCAGCACTCATGACGTTCAAGTATTTGTCCACATAATTCGTTCATGCCTTAATATTCACATTCATGTCTCCCACGATCATAGTAAAGTCACGATTTGGCAAGAAGCCCAAAAATCTGGCCAAGTCATCGCTAAACGTACTCACGCAAATGTCTACCTTAATTGGTTTCAGAAGGCACAGATTCACAATTTCGTACTCAAATTCTATCCCCTCCCTGACATATACAACCACCCCATTATTCCTATTAATCGTGCTGTTATTGTAAATATACTTTATAATTTGGCAATTGGTGGCATGTAAGGTCATGAATATAAAATGTTTCAGTAAGAACAAGAAAGTCAAACCAGTCCTCGAACTGTCCCAAGAACACACACAGTTCACCAAAACACACCATAATAGGTACTTTTGTGTGAGTTTACATAATCCCTAACATACTGTCATCTAAGATTCAGTCTCCCGTGAAAATAAAGACCCGCAGAGCACCCGGATAATCCACTGCACTTCCCGTAATTGCAGCCCACCGTCTCGTGTACACAAGCATGAACGGTTATTTAAATGGCTATATGCTACCACCAATGTAATTATTTGCTCATTTACACGCACACACACACATAATACTCAGACACATACAGACAAAGGGCATACCAGTCACAGAATAAAAAAGTATCAACTAAAAGAAGAGGGTCACATAGATACAATTCCGGACGGATCACAAAGGTAAACAGTACAAAAAAAAATTAGTTAAAAAAATTAAGTTCATCACTGCGAAGAAACAGCGTGTGCATCGATAAAAATATGCGCGCAGACAAATGCAAACAAAAATCGGCAAAACTCCTCTAAAATGACCAATCAGACACAAACAAGACAGTTTTCCCGAACCAGAATTATCACAAATCAAAATCGACAATATGCTTTGCTTCGTTTTTCGACATTGTCGTGAGCCATACCCTCAACTGGTTTTTGAATCTTCTCAGCAAGACACATTCTCTCAGTGACTGAGGGATCAAGTTATATAACTTTTGTCCTGTAAATATGGCTTCGCTTACCAATTCCTTTCCTACACCTATCCTTTCTGGACTGATTTATTTGTCTGGTCTCATATGGGTGGTCTGGAAAGGTCAGCTCATCTGCGTGTTTATAACGCTCCGCCAGTGCCGCCTGGAAGTACAGTTTTCTACAGTCTAGAACGCCAGCTTCCCTAAAAAGATCTTCACTATGGTAGGTTAAAGGTTTGCGGTAAATTATCTTGAGTTCCCATTTTTGCACATCTAATCCCCTATACAAGTTTTGTCTTACTCCACCCCATCCAACCATTCCATATGCCAGCTGAGACTGTACCAGTGAACAATATAAGATCTTCATTTCCCTGGTGTTTAAATACGCCCTCAGGAACTTTAACTTATAGAGTAAAGATCTGACCCTGTCCACTATTTGATCCACTTGTTTACCCCACCTCAGGTGTCTATCCATTATGATGCCCAGGTATCGAATACTTTCTGTTATTCTAATAACCTTTTGGGTCTCTGTTTTAATCATCGGCGGGTCATTATTAGGTAATGTTTTGCTGTACGTTGATAATGGCAAAAATTTAGTCTTCTTCTGATTAACTGCCAGGAAGTTTACGTTGAACCAGTTAACAACCAGGGCAAACTCACCTTGAGCCATTTTCTTGACCCCGCCTCAGGTTCGATTACTCCAGAATATCACCGTATCATCTGCACAACTCACGATTTCACCCTCGCATCCCAAAGACAATAAGTCATTTATATGGAGATTTAACAAGGTAGGCCCCAGAACGTTACCCTGTGGAACTCCGCAGCTAACCTCCCTATCGTCACTCTATGCATCTTCTATCTGAACCCGCTGTTTCCGTCCAGATAAATAGCTTTCCATTAGCCTTAAGGTGATCCCCCTGACCCCGCCAGCCTCTAACTTTTTCAGGAGAATAAGATGGTCAACGGTGTCGAAGGCCTTGGCCAAGTCTATAAAGACGCATAGAGATGGTTTGCCTGCATCCAATACCTTGTAGAAGTTTGCAGTCAAGCAAGCGATGGCATCGCTAGTTGACTTAGTCTCGCGAAAGCCATACTGCCTTTCCGAAATGACCCTATGTTTGTCAAAAAATGCGATTAGTCTACTCCTCAGTACCATTTCTAGAATCTTGGCCATTGTGGTGGTTGAAGTAATCGGCCTATAGTTAATCATATCTAATATCTTGCCTGTTTTAAAAAATAGTTTTACTATTCCTAATTTTAGGTGTGCCGGAAATTCGCCAGCCTCAATAATTTTATTTAAGAGATGAGTCAACGATTTAACAACAAATGCAGCATTTTCTTTCAATACCTCAGCCACATTTCCATCATGCCCAGGTGTCTTTCGTGGCTTTAGCTCTTTTATAATTCTTTCAACCTCTTCCTCTATTGCCGGTCTCATATATATTGAATTTTCAACTCGAGTAATGTTGGACTTACAATTATATGTATTTCCCGGAATTTTGCTAGCCAGATGTTTGCCCACTGAAGAGAAATGGGCATAAAAATTAATCGCTATCTCAAAGCTCGTGCCCACCACAGTTCCATTCTCAGTTCTTATTTGGACAACTGTTTTAGAACTCTTCTTGCGAACTTACTACACATCTACAAAGCTGGCCGCTGTTGAATCTATTTGCCTCCACTTGCCTTTGAAAGTGACTGATCTTAGCCACCTTGACCAAGGAGTTCAACTTATTACTGTACAATTTATACTCCTCTATCAACCCGGTGTCCCCTGGATACCTAAGACACCTCTGGTACATCTCGTGCTTGCGCTGCATTGATTTTATGAGACCACCTGTAATCCAGTCCTTGTCCCCTCCTGTTCTTCCGTCCACTTTACGTCTTGTTGTACACTCGCTCAGATTCTTTTGTATGCTTACGGATAATTCTCTTGGCAGAACATTAACATTGTCAAGACGATACAACTTTTCCCAGTTTTCCTGCTGCATCAATGCCTTCAGCTTTTTAATTAACAAATGTTCGATAGCATGCCTTCGTGTTTGCAAGCGCGTTAATTTTTTTCGACTTCAATATCCAAAATGATAGGGAAATGGTCTGTATTATCACATTCAAAAATTAGGGAGATAATCTTATTCGGTTCGCCAGTTTTGACAAATATGTGATCGATGCACGACTTACTCTCTTTCTCGATTCGTGTGAAGTTGTTTATGTAGGATTTATATCCAGCAGCACTCATGACGTTCAAGTATTTGTCCACATAATTCGTTCATGCCTTAATATTCACATTCATGTCTCCCACGATCATAGTAAAGTCACGATTTGGCAAGAAGCCCAAAAATCTGGCCAAGTCATCGCTAAACGTACTCACGCAAATGTCTACCTTAATTGGTTTCAGAAGGCACAGATTCACAATTTCGTACTCAAATTCTATCCCCTCCCTGACATATACAACCACCCCATTATTCCTATTAATCGTGCTGTTATTGTAAATATACTTTATAATTTGGCAATTGGTGGCATGTAAGGTCATGAATATAAAATGTTTCAGTAAGAACAAGAAAGTCAAACCAGTCCTCGAACTGTCCCAAGAACACACACAGTTCACCAAAATTTTTAACCAAACTTCTTATGTTCAAATGGAAAAATATCAAACTCTTACCCCCACCGGTACACAAGTTTTGTAATCATCCACACTACCCATCACAATAGTATCCACCAGTTCTCTCTGCAGGCCTCTTGTATACTGCTCCATTGCTATTCTTAAAAATATAACCATACAATTGCAGAATAAAGCCGTAATACTAACCTAAATAGAGTTGCAGTATAAAGTACGAACAATTACACGCTCGCAGTGGTTCACCTTAGAATGATATACATCTCAGAAAGTAAACCAACACAGCACAGTCAAAATCAGACGATTGGAACACTTATGACTTACAACATACCAAAAACATATATGTCTCCAAAATTCAAGCACACTTCCTAATTGTATCAAGTAACCACTAAAAGACAACAGAGACAAAATTATTTAAACTGTTTATCTCTCTCTTCTCAGCCTGTCTAGGTACGTTGGAAGTGGCAGTGTCGCTTCTCAACATCTTTCTGCTCTTCTGGCTGGCGACAAACTTTGGTGTATTTGTCCGAACATCCCCGGTCACCTCCCCGATTACTCCACTGGCCTTGACATCCGGTCTTGGTGCTGCACTGCTCGACTTGGCCTGTACCGCTTCCCCCTCTGTTTCGTCCGCTATTTCAACCAGCTCACCAGGCTTATATATCCTACCATTTACACGCAAAATCCCTCTCTTCATAAACGCATTGTATTTCTTCTCCCTTGCTAACTTTAAATGCCTGCGCAGGATTCTCTGGTCATCTAATTCCTTTGCAGTGCAATCATTCCTTATAAATATATTTGAGCCTTTCAGTTTACTGGCATTATTTAGAATATGTCTCTTTACCGCAAATGAGTTTAGTTCCACAACTATAGGTTTGTCTAGCTTTTTTCCCACTGTATATGCGTCACTGTTCAATGTTTGATTCACCTCTACCTCGATACTAGTTCTCAGCTTACTCACAACAAATTCTATCAAAGAACCTTGTATATACTCGACCTCGCTTATTCCACAAATGACAATGTTATTTTTCTTCTGTTTCTTCACCAAAATTCTTGTTTTTAGAATCTGCTTTTGGAACCTCGGTGGTTCAGGGGTAAGAACGTGTGCCTCTAAACCGAAGGGTACTGGGTTCGATCCCAGGGTACTCCTTTCACTATTTCAGTACAAATTGTAACATTAACATCAACCGAGGTTCTGGCATTGTATTTGAGGGAGTTGAATGTCTGCACGTTCCGCCCTTCGGAGGGGGCGTAAAGCCGTCGGTCTCGTGACCATGAGATGTTGGGCACGTTAAATATCCCTACCCTCCTTACAGAAATGCAGGGGTTCGGCAAAATTTCCAGAATAGTGAGGTGAAACTGCTCCCTGCCGTCGGTGATTGGCCATAGTCACAGAAATAGGCCGACATTAAAGAAACAAAACACACACACAGAATCTGATTTTCTTTTTCCAACAAAGATATTTCGGCTCAGCAATGTTCTCTCCCAACGAAGTTTCTAGGTTTGCTATCAATTCTTTTTAACTCCACTAATAATTCAGTATATATATATATATATATATATATATATATATATATATATATATATATATATATATATATATATATATATATATATATATATATATATATATATATATATATATATATATATATATATATATATATATATATATATATATATATATATATATATATATATATATATATATATATATATATATATATATATATATATATATATATATATATATATATATACATTTAAAGATTGAAACTGACCAGAGATGGGTTCTAGAAAGCCTAGTTCGCGCTTATTTGGAAAAAAATTCAAAATTCAAAAGTCGATTGCCACTATTGATTTTTTCTACGAAAATTCACTAATACTATGCAGGTGTTCGTTTCATTTTAGAATTTGCCAATGATGTTTGTACTGAAAAATATCATAAATAAAACAGAAACCGCAAAATATGTGCCTTATAAATATTACATAATTGGCGTGTGCAAAAATTTGTATTAAATATTTGATTTATACGATCCTCTATAGACACAGTGTTTATTAAAACAAATTCTTGTTGAGTTTGGTTGTATTAGTGCATTTTCGTAGAAAAAATTCACTAATGGGAAGATTTCGACTTTTGAATTTTGAAAAAAATTTTGCAAATGAGCGCGAACTATGACCCCTAGAACCCATATCCGGGGTCAGTTCAATTTTTATATGTTTATATATATATATATATATATATATATATATATATATATATATATATATATATATATATATATATATATATATATATATATATATATATATGTATGTATGTATTGTAACGGTATAATTTGGATAGCTAAACATCTAAGCTAATTTGGACGTATTTGTGGTTCCTCCCCTGCTTTGTAAAAAGAATTATTGGCGAAACTGTGGTTAATTCTTCTGGATATCCCTCGTATAATGAATCGAATTTAGATCTTTCGTTAATTATTTATATTTGTATTACCCCTGGTATATCGGGCCGGCTTACACGCTTGCGTGACGTGGCCGTAGTTCGGAAAGGGTCCGCATGTGGAAGAGGATAGATGGCTGGAGACGTAGGTGATGCGAGAGAGAGCGAAGGATGTAGCAGCACCTGTGTTTTCGAGTCGGAGATATGAATGTGCTGGAAGTTTCGAGAGAGAGTTCGTTGGTAATTTTTGTGGAGTTAACACGTGGTTCCGTCTGAGGAGCAAGTTTTGGATATTAAGTATCCTCCCTTGTGGGTTTTGTTGCTCTCAGAATTTAATCTGCAGTCTTTCTGGTTATGTCGTAATGTACGGATTTAGTGCCGAAGGCTGTGGAGAGACCCGTTTAGGGGATTTAAGGACCACATTTATCGTATCCCGTTGTGGAATTTCGTTTCCCTCTCTGGAGGTAAGAAATCATTCTCTCTCTTAACTGTAACACCTTTAGCATCCCGTTACTTGTTGTTTTTAGGGTCCTTGTATCGGCTGGAGTATTTCACGTACCGGATAGATTTCCTTGTACCGGAGGAAGTATATCTTGTACCGGCTAGGAGGAATTCCACGTACCGGCTGGATTTATCGTACCGACGAAGTCTTTGTGTAGGGCGATTTTTGTGTGCCGAATAGCCTTGTGGTAGGCAGACATTATTGTATGGAGGTTATCTTTGGTAAATTCACGTACCGTAAACTTTGGAGTGGATTAGCGAATTTTTATGTACCGAACAAGATATATGGCTGTTGAATTAAATGGAGAATGGAATTAAGATCTCAGTAAGAAGGTCTTCCCTATCGTCGTCGCATTGCCGTACCGTTTTTTGCATTATTCCCGTGGTTGCATTATTCCTGTGGTTGCAGTCCCGTATCCCGAGAGGCCTTGGATTGGTTTGGAATTTGATGGTAATTAGATGGCCTAGAAGCCCAGGAATTTAAGTAAGAATTTTCCGTTTTGTGATAACGTATAAAGTGATAAGAGACATTCTTGATAAGGTACATTTTTTATATTCATGTGTGTTAAATTTATTAAAATCAAATCGAATGTATTTTATTTTAACGTCACTAAATATGGTACAGATTTTTATAAGACCATTATTAATATAATTGCTTCACTTTTGAGAGTACCATTAGTTATCATTTACTGTTAGCATTAGACCAGCTTATTGATTATTATTTGAGACTTGATCTTTAATCAAGCCACTTACCGTAATTATCGGGTAATTAAGTAATATTTGGGGAAAATGATTTGTGAGCTTTGCGTGCACGAAAAGTGGGATTTTCCGTAGAACAACGATATTTGTAGTACATTCATAGATATTCAGTAAAGATCTTGAGTATTTGGTAGTAAGCCATTTCTGTGATATTATAGAGACTTATTTATATTTATATTTTATTTTTATTAATTTAGATCAGAATTTTAAAACAACTTTTCATAAAGTCTTGTATGCCAAAGAAGGTTAATAAAAGCCCGTATTTTATCATATTTTAGATGTTTTGGTTTTGTGTGGTTGTGTTTTCTTTTCAGGACTGTTGATAGATTAAGATCATTACCGTTATCTTTATTTGTGGGTCTATGAGACCATACCGTTCCGAATTTTAGTTGATGTTATCGTAATTACATCTCCCTTGTAGCTTCCTGTGCTCGATTGTGGTTGGCTATAGTTGCCAGTGTGATCCAAGAGTTCTTGGTTGTGTTGGATCTGGGCAAGGAAGCATATTTTGTGAACATCTTATTAGAATATCCGGGAGTAGAGGTTAAACAATCAAGTGGCGCCCCTAATTAAGATCGTATTTTAACCCACGCCCATCTCCACTGTATAAAAGCTGGCGGCCCTCTAACTTCCCGGTAACTTAGCTTATGCCAATGACAAATTTGATTGTTGATAGGTTAGTAATTATTTCAGCATTTGTCATCTGGTATAAAAGGAAGCGCGGCGGGGTCAGATAAATTTTGGCCCATGCCAACTTTGGCGTCACATAAATTTATAAGTATTTCACGTACCGGATAGATTTCCTTGTACCGGAGGAAGTATATCTTGTACCGGCTAGGAGGAATTCCACGTACCGGCTGGATTTATCGTACCGACGAAGTCTTTGTGTAGGGCGATTTTTGTGTGCCGAATAGCCTTGTGGTAGGCAGACATTATTGTATGGAGGTTATCTTTGGTAAATTCACGTACCGTAAACTTTGGAGTGGATTAGCGAATTTTTATGTACCGAACAAGATATATGGCTGTTGAATTAAATGGAGAATGGAATTAAGATCTCAGTAAGAAGGTCTTCCCTATCGTCGTCGCATTGCCGTACCGTTTTTTGCATTATTCCCGTGGTTGCATTATTCCTGTGGTTGCAGTCCCGTATCCCGAGAGGCCTTGGATTGGTTTGGAATTTGATGGTAATTAGATGGCCTAGAAGCCCAGGAATTTAAGTAAGAATTTTCCGTTTTGTGATAACGTATAAAGTGATAAGAGACATTCTTGATAAGGTACATTTTTGATATTCATGTGTGTTAAATTTATTAAAATCAAATCGAATGTATTTTATTTTAACGTCACTAAATATGGTACAGATTTTTATAAGACCATTATTAATATAATTGCTTCACTTTTGAGAGTACCATTAGTTATCATTTACTGTTAGCATTAGACCAGCTTATTGATTATTATTTGAGACTTGATCTTTAATCAAGCCACTTACCGTAATTATCGGGTAATTAAGTAATATTTGGGGAAAATGATTTGTGAGCTTTGCGTGCACGAAAAGTGGGATTTTCCGTAGAACAACGATATTTGTAGTACATTCATAGATATTCAGTAAAGATCTTGAGTATTTGGTAGTAAGCCATTTCTGTGATATTATAGACTTATTTATATTTATATTTTATTTTTATTAATTTAGATCAGAATTTTAAAACAACTTTTCATAAAGTCTTGTATGCCAAAGAAGGTTAATAAAAGCCCGTATTTTATCATATTTTAGATGTTTTGGTTTTGTGTGGTTGTGTTTTCTTTTCAGGACTGTTGATAGATTAAGATCATTACCGTTATCTTTATTTGTGGGTCTATGAGACCATACCGTTCCGAATTTTAGTTGATGTTATCGTAATTACATCTCCCTTGTAGCTTCCTGTGCTCGATTGTGGTTGGCTATAGTTGCCAGTGTGATCCAAGAGTTCTTGGTTGTGTTGGATCTGGGCAAGGAAGCATATTTTGTGAACATCTTATTAGAATATCCGGGAGTAGAGGTTAAACAATCAAGTGGCGCCCCTAATTAAGATCGTATTTTAACCCACGCCCATCTCCACTGTATAAAAGCTGGCGGCCCTCTAACTTCCCGGTAACTTAGCTTATGCCAATGACAAATTTGATTGTTGATAGGTTAGTAATTATTTGAGCATTTGTCATCTGGTATAAAAGGAAGCGCGGCGGGGTCAGATAAATTTTGGCCCATGCCAACTTTGGCGTCACATAAATTTTGGCGCCCAACTTTGGGGGCATTCGAGTTGTCTGGATTTTGGCACTCGAGTTTTCTGGGAATTTCGGCACTTGAGTTGTCTGGAGATTTTGGCTTGAGTTTTCTGGAAGTTTTAGCTCTCGAGTTTTTTTTTGAGATTTCGACTCTCGAGTTTTCTGGAAGTTTCGACCCTTGAGTTTTCGGGATTTTAGCCCTCAAGTTTTCTGGAAGTTTTGGCTCGAGTTTGTAGGGGAATAAATTTTGGCACAACTTTTTCGAATTTTTCAGCAGTCCATTGGTGTTTGATTATTGAGTGTTGTATGTGTTTGGATTTTAGGTGTTTGATTGTGTATTTTAGAAATGATTTTTAAGAATTACCGTTACCGTTCTATCGTTTATTTATTACCGTTTCCGTTTGGTAGTGTTGGGAAGTATTACCGCTACCGCTCTACCGTTTGTTTTATTCTATGACCGTTACCGTTTTATCGTTTATTTATTACCGTTACCGTTTGGTGGTTTTGGGAAATAGTACCGTTACCGCTGTATCGTTTATTTCTTTTTTTTTTGTGGAGAATATTACCGTTACCGTTTTATCGTTTATTTATTACCGTTACCGTTTGGTGGTTTTGGAAAATATTACCGTTACCGCTTTATCGTTTATTTTTTTTTTGTGGAAAATATTATCGTTACCATCCTACCGTTTGCTAATGGAGCACACTTCGTTTATTTTGGTACCGGCATTTAGTTAGCTGTCTCGTATCGCATAATATCGGATTTCGCTCGTCTCATTCCTGACCACTTACAGCTATGGAAGGAAAAGTAAAGGCCTATCCGCCAGTTGATGATTGATTTGAAAGATTTTGGGTAAAATCTTTTAAAGTAGGGGGGGGATTTTGTAACGGTATAATTTGGATAGCTAAACATCTAAGCTAATTTGGACGTATTTGTGGTTCCTCCCCTGCTTTGTAAAAAGAATTATTGGCGAAACTGTGGTTAATTCTTCTGGATATCCCTCGTATAATGAATCGAATTTAGATCTTTCGTTAATTATTTATATTTGTATTACCCCTGGTATATCGGGCCGGCTTACACGCTTGCGTGACGTGGCCGTAGTTCGGAAAGGGTCCGCATGTGGAAGAGGATAGATGGCTGGAGACGTAGGTGATGCGAGAGAGAGCGAAGGATGTAGCAGCACCTGTGTTTTCGAGTCGGAGATATGAATGTGCTGGAAGTTTCGAGAGAGAGTTCGTTGGTAATTTTTGTGGAGTTAACACGTGGTTCCGTCTGAGGAGCAAGTTTTGGATATTAAGTATCCTCCCTTGTGGGTTTTGTTGCTCTCAGAATTTAATCTGCAGTCTTTCTGGTTATGTCGTAATGTACGGATTTAGTGCCGAAGGCTGTGGAGAGACCCGTTTAGGGGATTTAAGGACCACATTTATCGTATCCCGTTGTGGAATTTCGTTTCCCTCTCTGGAGGTAAGAAATCATTCTCTCTCTTAACTGTAACACCTTTAGCATCCCGTTACTTGTTGTTTTTAGGGTCCTTGTATCGGCTGGAGTATTTCACGTACCGGATAGATTTCCTTGTACCGGAGGAAGTATATCTTGTACCGGCTAGGAGGAATTCCACGTACCGGCTGGATTTATCGTACCGACGAAGTCTTTGTGTAGGGCGATTTTTGTGTGCCGAATAGCCTTGTGGTAGGCAGACATTATTGTATGGAGGTTATCTTTGGTAAATTCACGTACCGTAAACTTTGGAGTGGATTAGCGAATTTTTATGTACCGAACAAGATATATGGCTGTTGAATTAAATGGAGAATGGAATTAAGATCTCAGTAAGAAGGTCTTCCCTATCGTCGTCGCATTGCCGTACCGTTTTTTGCATTATTCCCGTGGTTGCATTATTCCTGTGGTTGCAGTCCCGTATCCCGGGAGGCCTTGGATTGGTTTGGAATTTGATGGTAATTAGATGGCCTAGAAGCCCAGGAATTTAAGTAAGAATTTTCCGTTTTGTGATAACGTATAAAGTGATAAGAGACATTCTTGATAAGGTACATTTTTGATATTCATGTGTGTTAAATTTATTAAAATCAAATCGAATGTATTTTATTTTAACGTCACTAAATATGGTACAGATTTTTATAAGACCATTATTAATATAATTGCTTCACTTTTGAGAGTACCATTAGTTATCATTTACTGTTAGCATTAGACCAGCTTATTGATTATTATTTGAGACTTGATCTTTAATCAAGCCACTTACCGTAATTATCGGGTAATTAAGTAATATTTGGGGAAAATGATTTGTGAGCTTTGCGTGCACGAAAAGTGGGATTTTCCGTAGAACAACGATATTTGTAGTACATTCATAGATATTCAGTAAAGATCTTGAGTATTTGGTAGTAAGCCATTTCTGTGATATTATAGAGACTTATTTATATTTATATTTTATTTTTATTAATTTAGATCAGAATTTTAAAACAACTTTTCATAAAGTCTTGTATGCCAAAGAAGGTTAATAAAAGCCCGTATTTTATCATATTTTAGATGTTTTGGTTTTGTGTGGTTGTGTTTTCTTTTCAGGACTGTTGATAGATTAAGATCATTACCGTTATCTTTATTTGTGGGTCTATGAGACCATACCGTTCCGAATTTTAGTTGATGTTATCGTAATTACATCTCCCTTGTAGCTTCCTGTGCTCGATTGTGGTTGGCTATAGTTGCCAGTGTGATCCAAGAGTTCTTGGTTGTGTTGGATCTGGGCAAGGAAGCATATTTTGTGAACATCTTATTAGAATATCCGGGAGTAGAGGTTAAACAATCAAGTGGCGCCCCTAATTAAGATCGTATTTTAACCCACGCCCATCTCCACTGTATAAAAGCTGGCGGCCCTCTAACTTCCCGGTAACTTAGCTTATGCCAATGACAAATTTGATTGTTGATAGGTTAGTAATTATTTGAGCATTTGTCATCTGGTATAAAAGGAAGCGCGGCGGGGTCAGATAAATTTTGGCCCATGCCAACTTTGGCGTCACAGTATCACACCGATAACTCAAAAAATAATGGGCCGATTTTGATAAAATTTGGCATGTACCTTCCTCTTGTAAATGGATTGGATAAGTTCGTTAGTCAGGAAAATCTGACGAGGTTTTCCGGGAAAATTTTGAGTTTTCATTCGAAAACAATTTTTATCTCAAAAAATAAATAAGCTATGATAACCAAATTTGGTAGGTAGGTTTACGATATAAAAAGTAAACTATACACATTAAAATTTAGATATCTAGGTTACAAGAAAAAAAGTTATAATAAAATATTTTGTGGCAGATCATTTCTATGAAAATTCACTACCATAACGCACTTGCTGCGTCCAGGTTTTTTTAATGAGAGTTAAGATACGAGACTCTGCTATTTAAAACTCACAAGAAGTTAGTGCGCACAAGAAAGTCCAGTGACTCCACTCATCACAGATTTGTGTGTATTGTTTTCCCGGCCAACCTTTAGTATACTAATCAAACCTCTTTTTAACTTTCAGCAAGAGCATGTATTGAATGACTTTGTCAAGATTTGTTGGAAAGATTTCCTTACTTACAATTGTCGGCAAGTCGATTGACCTGTGTTCTGTCCTGGTCGAGACATTCATTGAAAGCAATGCAAATGCGTGGGCTGACTCCAGGAGGGGCATGACAAATCAGCCTTGTGGTCGAGGGGCCCGGGGATCTCGCTACATGCTCGCTCACCTCTGACCTCTGTGTACTCAATGGACGCCATCATTTCATCGGACACTATCATTTATTTTGTTAATATCTCCTCACGTCAATACTTTCTGTCTCTTTTTTAATTATTGCCTAAGCGGAGACAAACATTACAGTAACATCTATCCGGTCTCGGGAATAATATGAAGTAGGAGAGTCACACAACAAAATATTTTGTCTGCATTTTTATTTGTTCCCTTTCCTGCTTTGCTTTTTGATGTACCGTATATTGTGTTTTGTTGAAAGGAAATTAAATATTATTCAGGATCAAACAACATAAAATGTATAAAACAAACTTTTTTTACCAAGCGCGTTCATAATCTTTACAAGCAAACTGATGTATATTTACAAAAATCTTGAACGAAGGTAATCCATTTTAGGTTACATGGAACGCATAGCTATTTACAATATTTTTCTTTAATCATTTATATTAAAAATGTTAAATCACAGTTCTTAAATTTAAATCTTTTATGATAAAAATGGGAGGCGCTAAAAATTAATTTCTCCCGTTACGTGAAATTTTATAAAATGGTTACTACCAATGTAACAAATGATAAAAAATTGAAAGCAATGTAGCAAACAAGTCACTTCAGAAAGAGGCGAGGTTCTAAATTCCACGCGTATTTTTTCTGCGTGTATTTACAAATTGTGGGGCAATGCCGACATGATCTAAATGGTTTAGACTTCGTTCCTCTCCTTAAAATAACTAGAGGTGACCCCATTAAACTTTTTGTAACCAGTTACATAATTTTGTGTGTGTTTTTTGAAATCCTGATAGTCATTTTATTCCTGCAAACATTGTCATTGCAAATATAACCTCACGTTTAAATTATATTCAGATAATTCCTCAACTAATTAGGGTGTATGTGGTGTCAAATGTTCTTTCTGTAAAACTCTTCTAACTGAAGTTTCAGACAATATCTGCAACAAACTGAAAGTAAATTTCTGTACGCGTCCTTTAATGTCCAGTAAAATGCTCAAGGCGCTATTACCACTGGTTGCCGATTTAGGTGGACCTGGGGAGTTCCGGTTTTTCACATATTTGGTATTTTAGAACTTTTGGGTAAGTCGTGCTATGGTGGGTCTACTGACAGGAATTCTATTTGAATGTGTTTCAATAAATAAGTTGGACGCTGTCGCGTAAATTTTATTTCGGTCTTAACAACCAACCACTAGTAAAATTTATAATCTTTCCGTTTGTGTGAAATATATTTTTTACACTAAGCGTATTAATGGCGTAACATTTGTAGAACTGATATCCTTATGGTAAAACGACTTCCCGCACAACAAATTGCTTACCAAGCATGCAATCGACATTAGATGCCTTATACACTGTTTAGTAAAGGTATAGAAAAAAGATTTGTGACAACAGAAGTAGCACTCAGCGCAGTCGTTGACATAGACTATGCTTTCGATAACATCTCATATTAGCCCATTAACCTAACAGAATCAACAGAACTAACGCAACAGTTACGAGGGTAAGTGATTGACCTCGGGGAGAACTGGTATAGCCTCTGTTGTGGTCACTCGTTATTGACAAGCTTATAACTACATTGAGGAGAGTGGGATTTACAGACCAAGGATACTCGGATGGTATAGTAATTACAGTTAAGGGTGC
The DNA here is from genome assembly GCA_964006375.1 of Tillus elongatus. Lineage (NCBI taxonomy): Eukaryota > Metazoa > Arthropoda > Insecta > Coleoptera > Cleridae > Tillus > Tillus elongatus. The sequence continues at coordinate 51,724,253 of OZ023268.1, forward strand.
GGTAGGATCCAGTCTAATGCAAAAAACCTCAAGCAGCGCAAGAAATTAATGTTAATGCCAATCCTCACAAGACTGTTCTTGTTCCATTTACAAAGCGAATAAAACTTAATCTAAAAGCCCCACTAAAAGTGGACCACTAGTAAAAGTTTCAACTGAAAGCAACACTTCTGCTTAGACTAAAAACCAAATTGGAACAAGCATTTGTAAAAACGCTTTCGAGAGCCACAGTTGAAATATGGACTTTTTATAAGCTCATAGAAAACCGTAATTAACAACCTAATCATTTATGCGTCTATAGTTTTCGGGAAAAAAAAGAACAAGCTTCAGCACAAAGTAATCAACAAAACTTGCAGCGGTTAATCTGGCTTATAATAACGTGAGCTAAGGCGTGAAAGACGAAAGCAATACTAAATGTCTTGAGATTATTTTAAGCAGTCAAATTGGAACCACGGGGCTTGGCTGGCTAATTAAATATCCCGGCAGTTATTTCATTGGGGTTATTGGCCAAAGCAACAGACCAATTTCTAGCTAAACCTAACTTCATTGGACGTGGTCGTCGATGACCGCGAAGCACGTAATAGATATACTGCTTCCGTATAGTGTACGGACGGTTCTAAACAAATGGAGTTAGTAGGACTGGGGAAAAAACTCAAAAGTGCACACATTTATATCCTTTCAAACAGGCGGCACTAAAGACTTTGAAATCCTCCAAAATCGAGTCTAAACTGAGACCACAAACAATTCTTGAAGCAACTGGTCACAAACAACAACGTAACTTTGATGTAGGTGCCGCGTCATCAAAGCATACAAGGGACCAGGGAGCATTTAGCCTCCAAAAAGGGCCTCAAGAATATCATTATATAGCACGTAACCTCACTTTCTAACAAAGAGTCACCAAAAAACAAATTTAACAATTCGGGGAAAAACAAACTCTGTCTAATGAAAGGAAAACGACAGGCTCAAGCCCATAAAGCGCTTGATTACTATCCCAACAAAGAAATCAAGGCAGCTTTGTAAACTAAACAGAAACGAAAAAGAATAATCACAGGGCTTTTCACAGGACACTTCCCACTAGGTTGCCACCAGGAACATTTGCCGTGCGACTGCATGACTAAGATCTACAAAATGCTTCAATTCTTTAAAGGGGTGGCCCAAAGGAATAGATGACATGACTCAACGAAATAGATTCAACACATCCCCAAAAAATTGCAGCCTAAGTAATTTCTGGCCAAACAGAACAAACACAAAAGAGCCACTAGAGTATCAGCTCTGAAAGAAGCGGCCTTCCGACTCACATGGCAGTCTACAATCTAGATCAAGAATATAATATGAGGGTTAAAAAGCTCAGAAAATATACACATGACTTGATTTTTTGAAGTTGGAATTCTTGAATAATAGATGGCATAATAGGACGAGGTTTCTATTTTATGTGGGACACTTGTACAATTTAAAATGTGCACAATATTACGTAATAAGAAACAAGAATGTAAGGAAAACATTTTAAAAAAGTAACCTCATAAATTATTAAGAAAAATTGTAGTGCCTATTTCCCATGCGGCTAGTATCCCACAACCTTTTAAAATTTACATAAAAAAATATTCTAGTCCTACTCTTTTAAGTGTTTTGTATAGAAAAACATGTATTTATTTGTCTCTGTTTCGAATCAAAAGTTATATAATACAATTATATTCACAAAAACTCAGCGACATTAAAGTTTTATACATAAAATTAAACGGGTCGGTAGATTTCTACCACTTGTACCTGAAAATAAAAGGCAATGTGCTTGAATTATATAAGTACTTTAGTTAGAGATGGAACTAATTGAATATTATTGTTAAATTATTCTATGTATCGCTAGTTGCCTATGCCAATCTACAATATGTGAACTTAAATAATAACTATTTAATTTACTAAGTGGTTATAGACTATGGAACATCCAAATTAAATAAGTTCAGCATCTCAGTTGTTGCATATATATATATATATATATATATATATATATATATATATATATATATATATATATATATATATATATATATATATATATATAACTTCTACATTCAACCCCCTTCGAATGACAGTTGAAACCTCCAAATTCTTAACTATAAAGAAAGGTCTCGTGATACCTAGTTTGAAAATACAATGGTTTCAAAATTTATAGCAAAAATTAATAGCAAAAAAAAAGAAATTCATCTAATTGAGGAACTTTGCTATAACACACACAAAAATTAAAACTAGTCTCGTTTCATTCTTGATAATGAGAAGAAATAAAAAACACATCAATCTTAACATAAGAGATGTTTGAAATGCATGCCTTGAACGCCTTAGCAGCATCCTAATCGTAACTAAAAATGTCTTCTAACTTTACTTGATATCTAAGGCTTGACCGACCTAATCGCAGTCGTTATTCTTCTTTTTAAGTCAGTTAAATCGCGTGGTTTAGTTTTATGTGCCATAGGTACCTTTACATATCTCTATAATCAGAAATCTAACAGCGTAAGATCCTCTTCTTCCTCGTCGCCCGATTTGGAAATATTAAGTTAAGGTACTGCCGGACGTGGATTTGGTAACGTGCTGGTGCTCCATCCTGCCGGAATCATAGCACATTCGCTGGACCTGTGGGTTTGCTCGATCAGGATTTAAGTTTGCCGAATTTGGCATGATATTATTTTGGAGCAGTGCCATAATTATCTCCATGCACATTGCCATCAATGTAAAAGAGACCAATGACATGGTTTACAGCTATTCTTGTTGCGTATTTTTTCTCTAATCCAGTGTGGATTTTCATTAAACTTGTAGGGGCAATTTTTACTACTAGTATGGTCATGAAGTGTTAGACTGCATTCATTAGAAAACACATGCTGTAGTTAGATAACATTGTTATCTAATATTTCCATTATTTGTTCACAAAATACCGTCTCCTGTCAAAATCGTCTGCCAAGAGCTCCTAGGTTTGTAACAATTTATAGCAATGCATTCCTCAAACTGAAGCATTGCATCCAATTTGATATCATTCCTCAGCGTATTAGAAGGTTCTCTTGTATTCGCCTTACATCAAAGCTCGCGAACTTTTCAACTTACCTAATTGTCCCTTGGGATATAGGCGGCAAACCGGGAAAATTGTAATAGCCGAGCAGCTTTGATCTGTGATGGTGTTTTATCTTTGTAACCAATCATTTATAGAATTCTTATTTTATCCATTTCTGTTGAATAAACCATCTCTCTGAATTGCAATTAAGAACTCACAACTACTCTAATGCGGCTATAATGACACAGCAAGTTGCCAAGGCGTTCTAAATAAAACAAAACATTGCCAACTTGGAAGAATGTTGATAACCGTCCAAAAAAGACACTGAAATTGTTTTTGCTTGCTTCTTCATTAGCAATAATGAAACGAAATTAATTAATAATATTTTAGTGTGTTGTAGCGAAGTTTGGCAACCAGATAAATGTCTGATAATTTTTGCAACAAATTTTAAAACCATAGCATTTTTTAATAGAGAATTAAGATATCTTTGTAAATGAGGTATCACTTTCTATTTAAAAAATTGGGCGTTGCAACTGTCATTCGAAGGGAATTCAGTGTAAGGGTGAATTTATTCCATTTGGCTGTTCCACACTGTAAAACTAAATCTTTTGTAAAACAACTATTCCAAGGATTCGTACGGCGACTCAGGCAGTTAAAATTTGAAAAATATTTCCAGGAAGATTTTTTTACAAATAGTTTCTTTAGATGTGTAGAAATTGGGTTCTTTTGTATAAAAGCTCACAATCAAATAAACAAACAATATATAGGGTTCTCGATCAAATTTACTATTGAGGAAAATTCCACATTGTAGCGATTTTGTAACCTTGAAGAAATATAATTTTATAACAAATTAAAAAAGTAGAATTTCAGCAGCAAAATGTTGTTTCTTTTTTGAAGCTCATATCTTGTATTTGATTGTACGAAAACTTTTCAAAATTGTATTTAAGAAAGGATTGTATCTATTTACAATCTTTTACAATATATATATATATATATATATATATATATATATATATATATATATATGTACATATATATATATATATATATATATATATATATATATATATATATATATATATATATATATATATATATATATATATATATATATTGTTTAGGCACATTTCCGTTAATTTTGGCTTTTCTGCTGCAGCGTGTCTCATTGATGTTTCCACAATAGTTTAATATTAATACAAGTTTCAACCAAATTTTTTTCAAAACAAAAACTCCTGAAAAAATATTAACATTTATATTTTACAGGTAAAACCTTTACGTTTAAAAATTAGAGAAAACTGGTTGTAGTATCAAGAAATCAACGCTTGAGGGACTAATGTATCCGTCATCGAATGTTTTTCAAGATATTTAGCACTGTATAGATAGCGTCGAAAGGAGAAACTGAAAAATAACTACAGAGGTTGCTGAGTCGGCTGGATAGTGTAGGGAAACTTAATAATGTTTTATATAATAAAGAGAGCTGGATTGTGTTGGATGGCTAAGCGCAATATGTTCAATTACACAAAAGTCAAAGTACCATAATAGATATCAATGTATATGAAATTTAAGCTAAAATAGCGAAAGGAAAGCATTCCATTTTCGCCATATTGGTTTAGTTTACTCATGAAATATAAGATACATATATTTTAAAAGTTTGGACGCAGCAAGGGCGTCATGGAAGTGAATTTTCATTAAATTGTTTTTAATAGAAAATATGTCTCTATAATGCAAGCAGGCATCAATCTGGTTACAGGTATATCCTATATAGTAGAAACAATGTACTATATTTTCTAAGCATAACTTGATGTTTGAAAAAGTACAAAAATTTTCCCAAAAGAAAACTTAAAATGTTTCTGAGAAAATTGGTTTCCTAGCCAACAAACCTTAGGTTAATAGCAAATTGAGTTATTTAAATTTGAAGCATTTAATGAAAATTCGCTGCCAAAACGCAATTACTGCGTCTCGATCTTTTTCTTACAAACATGCATCACATTGTGTTAAAAAATGCAATAGTATAAGGATTTTCTAAAAAAAAATTTAGGTATCACCAACGACGTATGGGCCATCCTGTAATTGTCAAAATAATTTTATAAGATGCAGTTCAAGACACTCTATAATTAACGTATACAACTTTCACTTTTTCTCATATTTTGTATAATAACAATTATATTGAGCTTTACCGTAGAAATGCGTAACCTTGTATATATGTAAACAGATAAAAACTGAAAGTAAACCCGGATATGGATTCTACGGGGCCTAGTTTGCGCTAATTTGAAGAAGTCGCGGTCTCCTCATGACCGAATTTTTTCTACGAAAATTTGTTAAAATCATAGACCGCGTTAAACCACAAATTTAACTAAAACTACCGCCAAAGCACCAGAGAAAGGGTCTATTTGAAATGAAATTTCTAGAAATATTTTAGTAAAATGAAGGACAATAACGGTTGAAGCCAAAACTTAAGGGTTTGCGGAACACTCTTCTTGCGTTATTTTTTTTTTAGATAATCCGTTTTTGTTTCAGGTTCTTTGCCTAAATATTGCCAATTTTGACGTTTCAAATCGCGACTTTGACGTTTTGAGGAAAACTCCAATTTTTTTTCTTTAAATGCCGAGAAATTTTTTGTCTTTGAGCGTAGAGAACTAAATTTTGGTACGTGGTTTACTCTTTAAAATAGAAACATGTATACCAAATTTGATTATTTTCGGAGATATAATTTTTTTCCGAAATAAAACATAAAATTTTCCGGGAAAACCTGGGCGAATTTTCCTGGCTAACGAACTTATCCAAACCACTTGCAAAAGGAAGGTACTTACCAAATTTCATCAAAATCGGCCCATTATCGACATCCGCTCTTTTTATTCCAAGGTACAGAAATTACATAAGGTACGCAAATGTGTGTGTGTGTGTGTTTTGTTTCTTTAACGTCGGCCTATTTCCGCGACTATGGCCAATCACCGACGCCAGGGAGCGGTTTCACCTCCCCATCCTGGAAAATTTTCCAAACCGCTGCCTTTCTGTAAGGAGGGTAGGGATCTTCAACGTGACCAACATCGGATGGACACGGGACCGACGGCTTTACGCCCCCTGAAGGGTGGAACGTGCAGACATTCAACTTGCTCAAATACAATAACAGAACCTCGGTTGATGTTAACGTTACAGTTTGTACTGAAAAAGTGAAAGGAGAACCTTGGGATCTAGCCCAGTACCCTTCGGTTCAGAGGCACACGTTCTTACCTGTGAACCACTGAGGCTCTAGGTACGCAACTTTTTTTTTACGAAAATTGAAAACGCGCAAAAAAAATTTCATGTAATATTTAAAACATTTTGTTTACCACGCAGAATATTTTGGTCTTGTGCTGCTATGACCTCCAGCAACAACCAAAATTTTTTTGAATAAATGCTTATCACTTCTTTCTTTTAACCTGGGGATGTACATTTTTTCCCATGATATACCTTTTGTAACATAAATCTTGGTACCTAATTTGGTTCCTATAGCTTTGTTACTTCCGGAGATACAAATTTTTTTCGAAAGGAAACGCAAAGCTTTCCCAGACAAACTTGTCCGATTTTCCTGGTTAACAAACTTATACAAGCCACTTATCCGTTATTGATATATATATATATATATATATATATATATATATATATATATATATATATATATATATATATATATATATATATATATATATATATATATATATATATATATATATATATATATATATATATATATATATATATATATATATATATATAATTTACCACGGATATGGATTCTATGTGTCCTAGTTCGCGCTCATTTGAAGAATTTTTTTAAAACTCGAAAACCCGAACTCCAATTTTTTTCTACAAAATTACCCTAAAAATAATAGACTATTTAATCACAATTTAATTTGAACTTATTTGGGATACGATCAACTGATCTCTTTTAGTTAAATCCTTCCCACCTTCAAACTGCTTTAAGTTAAACATGTACAAGTATATCAAAAGAGACTAAGACACCTATCTATCACGTTCCAATCAGAATTCTATTTCTATTTCCAGGAGGAATGTTTTTTAGGAGGGAGGCGCTTTCTACAATGTCAGTACTCAGTCAGTAGGGTGTACTATCCAGGAGGCACGTACTTTCAGCTCTTCCTGGGAGTAACCATCTTTCTCTAGAAGAAACTAGGTCTCATCATCTCTGAAACCAACAGCAAGCCATCAGCTGAACCAAACAAAATAATAAACTGGATACCTGCTGACGATCTAAATCAAAAAAATAAACCCTAAAATAAGAAAAACGTGAGAAAGTAAAAGGCACGAGTTTGTTAGCAAAACAACTAATCGATTTGCCCTTATGTATCCAACATTGCCTAAAATTATTCGACATATTGATGAATAAGTAGAGTCTTACTAAATCACGTGATTTTCTTCACTTTCTTTATGATGACTTCATTCAAATATTATAATTAATTGCTATTAAATATTTCACTTTTTTGTCCTTTCTTGTAAACTCATTTTAGTGTACATAAAAATGAATTTGTAGTAAACGTATCAACTGAAGGTCTATTGCTTAGTGCAATTACTTACGCATACATTACGGCCACCCCACGGCCTGAAAAATCAAACAAAATATAAAATATGTAGTTTTGGATTTCACATTACTAACCTGAAACTTCGTATTCAACATACGCTACCAATGGCTTTACAGTTCCTCGTAGGTTGGACTTTACAAAAGCATTTTTATTTTGCTAAGCATATTGTCAGGCTTAAAATTTGTTATTTACACAAGTTATGAACCCAGATGCTTTCTGAATTTGTAATACTATATTTTTGTAGCGTTGGCTTATTGCAAAATGGTACGTTATTTTTATTATCATCCTTTATTTCCAGTTCTCTTTAGTATATAATTATATGAGTCGAAAAATAAAACAAGACTATATGGAGCTGTGAAATTCCAAGCTATTATTTTTAGACGATATCTGAATAAACGACCAATTCAAAACCGTACTAAGTTGAGAAAGCAACCTGAAGGTGATTTAGTGGATGCTCATTACCATTCTTCGCGGCAGCTCCGTGAAGTTTCCACTTAATAACAATAAAACCTAAACTAAACAAGCTAGGATTTCTACCACGGAGAACATTTTTAAATATAGCCTGAAATTAAAACAATCTTATATTAATTGGTCCGTCATAAACATAAAAATACTACATCCCTAATAAAAAACAATGATGAGAACATGAGTATACCAGGCAAATTCAGGAAGAACGGGCTCGTGACAGGTCCATAGCGGCGAAATGCACTCGACACAAGTAATGACTAACGCATTTTTTGTTCATTTAACGACGTTGCGAGGACCGCCGCTTCATTAGGGCTGCTATAAGTTGAACAGCAGGGGGCATCAGACCTCTTACCCCACCATAAAACAAAATAAAAATAGCTTTGTGGAGGTGTTATACAATCAGTAAGTGAGTTTTGACGGATTTAGTCATAATTAAAAAGGAAGATTTTTATCACTGAGAAAACAAGCTTCCAAGCTAATTTTGCTGCTCTTTAAACTTGATAAATGCTTGTCCAAACATACCCTTGTGACACTAGTGACACGCGTTAACTAATGTATATATTTGCATTTTAAATTCAGAATGAGAATATATTATTTACAAGAGGAAATTTGCTTCTAGTTTGTTGACTATTTATTATTTTTCCTCTTCTCAATTACACAATATGTAATTCTATTGCTTGAGCATAATGGAAAAATTATAACATAACTGGCTTTATTAAACATACATCTGTATGATATCTATTGTCAGTACAAAATTATACTTAGAAAAATCTGGACGCAGCAAGTGCGTTATAGTACTGAATTTACATCAAATATTTTTAATAGCAAATATGTCTATTTTTAATGAAATCACGCATCAAATTTGGTAACCAGTGTAACCTATATAGTAGAAAGAATGTACCATATTTTATCAAAATAACTTTATTGTTTCAAAAAGTACCATCCCGAAAATAAATTTTAAATGTTCCGGAAAAAGGCGGTCCGATATTCCTAGTGAACGAACCTCTTCCAGCTATTTACCCACCTATCATAAAATATAATTATTCACAAAAAGCTTTTCGGCAGAACATACAAAACACTTTTTGCATGAAGATAAACATTTTTTTTACGAAAAGCCAAGAACTTTTTTTACAGTAATTTGTTAAACATTTATTATTAATTAGGTACCAAAATTTCAAAAAAATCTTACAAAAAATGATTTCTACGGAAACACAACAAAATTTTTGGGAAAACTGGCTAAATATTTTTAAAAGACTAAGTATATAAAATTCAAATTAGATAAATATTTTCATGTCACAAGCTACCAGTTATAAGAATCTTAATGAGTCTGTCACTTTAAAGTTTCATTTGGCATTTCTGGAAACAATTTATCGACTATATACTTATATATTATAAGAAAGAAAACATACATTTTTTCAAAATTCAAGTCGTGATCTCCTCACTAGTGAATTTTGTCTACGAAAATTCACAAAAAGTGCAGACATCGTGTTGGGTTTTGAAAGACCATTAATCAGACACATAGATATTAACTATAATATTTTACTTTTTGATAACAAGACTGATACACACCATGTTGACAACTAATTCTACGTAATTATATATGTCAGTCTTATTGATTATCTTTTCTGTGGTTACAACAGTTCTCCTTCACTAAATTTTAAGACAGAGGAGTTGAAAAAAAAAAGAGAACAAAAATAAGAAAAATAAGTTCGTTGTTTCGGGAAATGTCTAGCGGAGCTGCACTTCACATTACAACACTTTATAGTCTCTTAGGTATGTGTGAGGTTTTTTGTTTCGTCCAGAACGACGTGGCACAGCCCCTGGTTGGTTTTTCGTTGCTACCTGTGTCGCTACTCTGGAACCACTGGCTCTGGAATGACTGGGTATGCAATTGTTTCTGGACTTGGGATATCCGGTATATTGAACGTGACATTCTTACGCCTAGTTTGGGTACTACGATCAGGTTGATTGTGAGACTGAGTTACCTGTGTAGAGACTAACTGATTAATATGACGTTTCAGGATGCCCCCAGAATCTAGTTCAACAAGATAATGGCCGGAACCCAATCGTCGAAAGATAGTACCGAACTGCCATGTCTCTGAATGGTTAACGTACATACGGGCCTGAACTCTCTCCCCCACCAATAGCGAACGTATCCGGCCAACAAAAGCCTTTTCTGGTTGCTGCTGTGAAAACTGGGAAATATAGCATCTAATTGTATCCTGATTTTTCTGTCGAGGTAAAGTTCTGCTCGGTATCGCCCACATGCGAGCGGGGTAGCGCGATATCTGAACAAAATTTTTCTTATCTTGTCGGTTATAGCACCAGATTCATTTGCAATAGATTTAAGACGTTGCTTGAAGGTCTGAACATTAGGTTCCGCTAGACCGTTTGTGGCTGGATATCCTGGCGCTATTAGTTTCTGACAGATTCCGTGACTTGAACAGTAAGTTTTGAAGACTTCACTAGTGAAGATTGAGGCATTGTCGGAGACCTTTACATTAGGATATCCGTGGAATGCAAAAATGTCGTTCAGAATATGGATCGCTGAATCAGTATTGGGTGCGTTATTCAAGGCACGAATTTCTGCCCACTTTGATTTAGCATCCATACATATAAGGAAGTGATGGCCTTCGAACGGCCCAGCGTAATCTATAAGAATACGCTCCCAATTATCCTGTGGATTCTCCCATAGGTGTACATCTACTTTTACAGGGTTTTTCCGGAGTTTTGCACACTCTTCGAAGCTTCTTACCAGATGCTCGATGTCGTGGTCAATTCATTCCCAATAGACGTAACACCTGGCTAACTGTTTCATTTTGGTTATGCCGATATGTATAGAATGCAGTTCATTTAAAATGGAGTGTCTTAAGCACTGTGGGATAACAATGATATCCTGTCGAAACAATATGCCGTTTGAAATTGTGAATGGTGAATCTTCTGGTGTATTTTGAAGTTGCTTTATGAGCCGTTGCAATATTATGTCTTTCGCAGTTTCTTTAGCAATAACATCTGCGGTGGCAATAACGCTAGAAATACTGAAAAGAGATTCTGCATTCACTATACTAACTTCCTCATTTATTATGATATCATATGACTTGAATTTGTGGAAAACGGGTGCTCTTGAGAGACAATCAACATTTTCATTCTCTTTGCCCTTTTTGAATTTTATATTATCGTCAAACCCTGAGAGCAATGACGCATACCTGAGTAATCGAGCTGATGTCATCTTTGGCAGAGCTCTGTTATGACCAAAAATCCTGGATAGCGGCTCATTATCAGTGACGAGTGTAAAGTTTCTGCCATATACATAGTTATAAAATCGACTTACCGCAAACACGATTGCTAACGCTTCACGATCCAATTGACTGTAGTTTTTTTTCGAAATTGGTTAAAGATCTTGAGACATATGCGATTGGTCTCTCTTGGCCATTGACAATGTGGCTAAGAACAGCAGCAATTCCTGCTGGACTTGCGTCTGATGTGAGGACAACAGTTAAACTTGGGTCAAAAGGTGTCAAAATACGTTCATTGCACATTTCAATTTTCAATTTTTTGAATGCAGATTCACACGACGATGTCCAGTTGAAACGTTGATCCTTTTGCAACAATCTACGGAGAGGGTATGACAATGAGGATAAGTCACGGATAAAACGTGAATAATAGGTGATCATTCCGAGAAATCTTCCGACTCCATCTGCATTACAGGGTCGTGGCATCTCTGAAACTGATCGAATCTTCTCTGGGGACTTCATGATCTTATTATATTCTACGACGTGTCCCAAGTATTCAATTCTGGTTTTAAAAAATGGGCATTTATTCTTGTTCCGATGTAAATCGTATTCTGATAACCTTTGTAGGCAACCTTTGAGGTTCTGAGCACATTCCTCGTACGTGGTGCCATGTATGATGATGTCGTCAAAGTAAGTGTTGCAGATGAAACAGGTCGTCAAGGATGTCAATGTTCATAAAATACATTTTATTAGATAAGTTAACGTTGATATTGTTTTTGAAGAGAGTTGTCAGTTGATATGTTAAGATAAATAAAAGTTGTGAAAACGAGTAAGGCTTTTCTTAAAAAAGGAATACTAAATTGTATCAACTTAACAATTAACAATTTCCAACTGTGGGGAAATTACATGGTCCTTCGAGATTCCAAGAGTCAGCAGTGGTAAAAGTTCAGCAGAAAAGGCAAAATATTTTGATAAATATTATGACAGACACACTAAAAAAGTCTGTCTGATTGACAGCTGGAAAGAACGAAAATTTAGATGAAAATTTTATATGGCCTGATCATTTTGGAAATGGAAATCAGGGTGTAAAGGCTGGAAAAACACTGGGGAATACTTTAGATAGACGTCCAAACCAGGAACAGACGAAATTGGACTGAATTTAGAGGTCAATAATGGGGAGACTGAAACTAATCCTGTAAATAATGATGGATCGTGCACCGGCTTGGATAGCAGAAGGACGACGATTTTATCAGAAAAACCAGGTGGGTCAGGAATTCGCCATACCAATGCAAAGAGGTCTTCAAGGATTTCAAGAACTTCATCTAAAGGAATCGAAAGAAAACAAGTGGAATTAGAAGCTGAGAAGCTGAAAATACAGTTAATCAAACAGAAACAGGACATAGATATACAGCTCGTCAAACAGAAACAGGACATAGATATACAGCTTATCCAACAGAAGCAGGACATAGAAAATAAGATAAAAATATTAGAATTAGAAAATGATTTGAAGATAGCGGAAATATAAGAAGGTATGTCAAACAATCCAGTCTCTGAAATTAATATAAAAAGCATACACAACGGAGCAGACAGTAGTATTCAGAAATGGGTTAACGAAATTCAGTAAGCTCTATATCATCAATTACAGATGCAAATAGTAATTTAGAAGCTAAGAAAAAATTAGCAGGTAACTATGAAGACGGTATTGGAAGATTATGTAATGCGATGGCAGATACAATAAAACAGGTAACAAATCAAGATCTATATGTTTCTAAACCAAAAGATTTTTTGGTATTTGATGGAAAACCTGAAGACCGGCCGTTATTTATAAACCATTATCGCAGAATAATTTCACTATGTAAGTACAATAATGATGAAATAATGCTTAAACTTCAAAAATGCTTGAAAGGAGAGGCTATAGATTCTGTTAGATGTATGATGTTGCACCCAGATAATGTAGATCTAGTTATAAAAACCCTAGAAATAAGATTTGGACGTGCAGAATGTGTAATAGATTCTTTAGTAAGAAAAGTACAGTCATTTCTTTCTTTAAAAGAAAGCCATTTTGAACTGTTTATAAAATTTTCTTGCCAGGTAGCAAACTTAGTTGCAACATTAGAACAGTTAGAATCGTCCAATCATTTAGAAAATCCCATATTGCTTAGACAACCAGTAACTAAATTGCCAGACTGTTTTAAATTACAGTGAGGAGAGTTTATGCAAACAAGTACAGAAAAAGTAAATTTAAAACAGTTTGCAGCATGGATGAACAAAAAAGCGTCTGCTTTAAGTTTAGTTAGCATTCCTAATTTCAGTACTGATTTCAAAAAAGATTATTGGAGTAATTCTAAAAAGAAAGAATCAATAATGGCAACCAAAAGCTTAGATAGAAATATTCTATGTTTATATTGTAATAAGAGCCAACATATTTTGCCAGATTGCCTCCAATTCAAAGAAGATGATGTGGAAACCAGGTGGAAAAACGTCACCTCGAGTAATATTTGCTTTTTATGTCTTAAGAAAGGCCACAGGAGGAGACAGTGCAGGTCTAAATATAAGTGTGGCGTGAATAACTGTCAAAGATCACACCATAAACTTTTCCACAAAGAAATGAATCAAGGAAAAGTCGAAAAAGTTACAGAACAAAGAGAAGCACAAGATATGCAGGTAGTATGTTTATCAAAAATCAATACCAACAATAGCGTACTGTTAAGGATGGTTGCTGTTAAACTGTATGGACCTGAAGGGTACTTTGAAACGTATGCATTGTTTGATGAACGATAAACAATTTCGTTGATTGAAGAAACAACTGCCAAAAAGCTAGGTTTATCAGGAAAAACTAAACCGTTTTGTATGCAGTGGGCAAATAACGTGACCCAGTACAACAGCAATTCACGCTCTGTTACTTTAGGAATATCTGGTATTCATAAAGATGCTAGAAAATTCAGGATGAAAGATGTCAAAACGATAGAAGAATGATCTTTACCCAGACAAACTATAAGTATGCAAGATTACAACAAATATCCTCATCTTTGTGGATTACCGATCAAAAATATGATTAATGCAAAAGCCACCATTCTAATAGGCCAAGATAATATTTTGTTAACCGTGGCCAGAAAAATATACCAGGGTCCTCCTAATGTGCCGATAGCTACTAAAACTCATTTAGTGATGGTGATTTATGAAAAAACTCCTTCGGAAACGAAAGTCATTCATATAATTTCCATGTGTGTAGCTGTGAAGACCGCATCGATCAGTTAGTTAAAGAGTCATTTACGGTAGACAATTTTGGAGTTTCTGTAAAAAATGTTAGAATAAACAGAGGAGAAAAAAGAGCTCTAGAAATTTTGGAAAATTCAACAAAAAGGGTAAGTGAAAATAGGTTTGAAACAGGGCTCTTATGGAAAACTGATTACATAAGTTTGCCAGAAAGTAAGAAAAATGCATATAATCGATTGCTCTGCATAGAAAGGAAAATGAAAAAAGATGAGAAGTATGCTGAAGGTTACTGCGGGAAGACTAATGACTACCTGATGAAGGGATACATTAGAAAGCTATCCCCGGAAGAAGCTAGTGAAAATGGAGCTAAAGTATGGTACCTTCCTCACTTTGGGGTTATAAATCCTAATAAACCAAAGAAATTTAGACTGGTATTCGATGCAGCTGCAAAATCACATGGAGTCAGTCTCAATGACAACCTATTGCAAGGTCCATATTCTCTTGCCTCATTAGTTGGTGTTCTGTTGCGATTTCGAAGATACAAATGGGCATTTTCAGGAGACATAGCTGAAATGTTCCATCAGGTAAAAATCAGAAAAGAAGATTGTAATGCCCAACGGTTCCTTTGGAGGGGCACAAATTATTCTTTAGAACCAAATGTTTACCAAATGCAAGTTATGACATTCGGCGCAACGTGTTCACCGTGTTCAGCACAATTTGTTAAAAATTTAAATGTAGAAGCTTTTACAGAGTACAGAGATTTATTACCAGATGTTATAAATAATTTTTATGTAGATGACTATCTTGATAGTTGTGATTCCGAAGAAGCTGCACTTGAAAAAATTAAGAAAATTATAGAAATAAATCGTCTGGGAGGATTTGAAGTAGTTGGTTGGTTATCAAATTCAGAAAAGGTGACTCAAAAGTATGCAGTAAAAAATCAACAAGCAAAAGATTTGAATAAATCCGAAGCTGAGCGCATTTTGGGTATGTGGTGGAATACAAAGTTAGACTCGTTTACCTTTAAACTAGTATTTCATAAAATTCCACCCGACTTGTTGCAAAATAAGTTAGTTCCCACTAAAAGGGAAGTTTTAAAGATATCAATGTCAATTTTCGATCCACTTGGATTCTTAGTGTATTATACGATTCGTGTCAGAATTATTTTACAAAATATTTGGAGAACGGGTATTGGCTGGGATGATCATATACCGCTTAGTATAAATGAAGAATGGAAAACTTGGCTAGATAGTCTTGAAAAAATAACAACGATTCAGATTCCACGAAAATATGCTGAAAAGCTTCTGTTAGCAGAAGAATTAGAGATTCATGTCTTTTGTGATGCAAGTGAAGTAGCATACTGTTGTGTCTGCTACTTGAGAGTAGTCTCAAGACTAAAAGTCGAGACAGCCTTTTTGATGGCGAAAGCTAGGGTAGCTCCACTTAAACCAATATCAATACCAAGCAGCTCTGATGGGTAGCAGACTAGTGAGTATGGTAAGGACAGAAATAAATTTAAATGTTGACAACATTTATCTATGGACAGACTCACAAACTGTTTTAAAATGGATTAAAGGAGATGGCAGAAACTACAAGCAATTCGTAGCGCATAGAGTTGGGGAAATTCAAGAACTAACTTCTAGCTGTGTTTGGAGATATATACCAACAATGATCAACACTGCAGATGAAGGTACTATATTAAAAGCAAACTTGAATCTCTCCGGAAGTCGAAACTGGTTTCAAGGGCCAGATTTCTTAAAACAAGGCAAGTCTGAGTGGCCAAAAGATATACTTCAATAAAACTCAAGTGAAAGATATTCGTTAGATGAGGAGTTAAAGATAACAACTGGTGTTAACATAGTATTTGAAAAAGAACACTTTCTAGAGGTAAATAGATTTTCAAAATGGCAGCGACTGATTAGAAGTACAGCGTGGGTATTGAGATTTTGTTATAAGTTATTGAGCAAAATAAGAGGTAACAATATAGATTTCTCTCAAGAATTAAATGTAAAAGAACTGGCTGAAGAATTGTGTATAAAACAAAGTCAGGAACAAAGCTTTCCTGAAGAAATAAAACAACTGAAGAAAAACAAATATGTAAACAAAAGTAGCCCAATATATAAACTAACACCCTTTATAGATGAAAATGGTCTACTTAGAATGAATGGGAGGCTAAATCTAGCAGAAACTTTTGATGACTATTTTAAAAATTCTATTATTTTAGATCCAAAAAATTTATGTACAAAACTACTCATTAAATATTATTACGAAAAATTCTATCATCAGGGAATAGAGTTAGTTTTAAACGAGCTTCGACAAAAATATTGGATAATTAAAGGAAGAGCAGCTGTAAGGCGTACCTTTTCGGAGTGTTTTTTCTGCAAGAGACGTCGAGCGAAACCAGAAGTTCCAATCATGGGCCAGTTGCCGGCCGTTCGGCTTACACCTGGCATGCGCGCCTTTACATATGCTGGAGTGGATTACTTCGGACCGTTTAACGTAACTGTTGGAAGGCACAAGGAAAAAAGTTATGGTGTATTGTTTACTTGCATGATAGCTGGAGCTGTACACCTTGAAATTGCACATTCCTTAAGCACAGACTCTTGCATTATGGCATTAAGAAGAATGATATCTCGAAGAGGAACTCCAAGGTGTTTGTACTCAGATAATGGAACTAACTTTAAAGGGGCTTCAGAAGAATTGCGAAAAAGTTTTAAAGAACTAGATCAATCGAAAATTAGTAAAGAGTTAAGCGGTTATCAAATTGAATGGCATTTCATACCTCCTGGCAGTCCACATATGGGAGGTTGATGGGAGCGATTAATTGGATCAGTTAAAAAGATTTTGTATGTAGTAAGAAATCCCAAACGATGAAGTATTGTTGACTGTCATAGCAGAAGCCGAAAATATAGTGAATAGTAGACCACTAACTTACGTATCAAGTGATCCCTCAGATTCCGCATGCCTCACCCCCAATCATTTTCTCTTAGGATCTACTGGTAACAGTCCTAGCCCTGGTAAATTTGATAAGGTTGAACTACGAAAGTTCTGGAGGAGGTCTCAACGGTTGGTGGATTTGTTTTGGTCAAAATGGGTGAAAGAATTCCTCCCCTCCTTAAATTGTCGAAAAAATTGGTTATCTAATGTAAAACCTCTTAAAATTAATGATATTATTATTGTTGACCCAAACGCTCCGAGAAGCTCATGGCTCATTGGCAGAGTTGACGCAGTAAACCCTGGCAAAGACGGGGTAGTAAGCGTTGCTGATGTACAGACTTCCTCAGGTATTCTTCGACGTCCTGTCACAAAGTTATGCCGATTTAACTGTGAAGAGATCAAGTCTATTCACGGTGGGGAGAATGTTGCAGATGAAACAGGTCGTCAAGGAAGTCAATGTTCATAAAATACATTTTATTAGATAAGTTAACGTTGATATTGTTTTTGAAGAGAGTTGTCAGTTGATATGTTAAGATAAATAAAAGTTGTGAAAACGAGTAAGGCTTTTCTTAAAAAAGGAATACTAAATTGTATCAACTTAACAATTAACAATTTCCAACTGTGGGGAAATTACAGTAAGTCTCACATTTACAGAGATCATGTGTAATTTGGGACATAATGCAGTTGAATTCAGAGGGTGCTGTTTTAATACCAAAGCTTAATCGGTTCATACAATATGTACCTTTATGTGTAGTGACTGTTTGAATTTTGCTACTCTGTTCATCAACTTGTAAGTGTAAGTATGCTTTAAAAAGATCTAACTTACAGAAATACTTTGAGTTTCGCAGGTTATTTAAAACATCTTCAATTCGACGTATTGGACAGTTGGCTGATATAATTCTTTCGTTCACGCCACACTTGTAGTCGACGCATAAGCGTACACCTCCATCTGGCTTTGGAATAATAACTAACGGAGATCGCCAGTCACTTGAGGCTACTGGAGTGATAATACCTTCTTTTTCTAAGGCGTCTAGTTTCTTTTCAACCCGCTCTCGCAGTGCATATGGGACAACTCTTTCTCTTGTAAATACTGGTTTAGCATCTTTTCTGAGCAATAGGGAAATTTTTATGTTGGGCACACAACCAATTTTTTCTTCAAATATTCTTGCAAAATCATGCATAACATTTTCATGTCCTAAAAGAAAAGAGTTATCTTTAAATTGGGACTGATTTGGTTTATGTTGAGCCATATCCGCATCTATTTGCTTTAATTCTAGACCAAATCCTCGGATCCAGTCGCGACCAAGAATAGGGTCATGTCCTGGCGACACTATATATAGCTCTGCAACAATTGACTTATGCTTATAACAAACAGTTACGTTAGTTTTTCCTTTGCATGGTACAATGTTATTTGAGTAGGCACGAAAACTTATATTGGGTGGCTCCAAGTCGAGACCTAAATTCAAGTTAATAAATTTATCTTCAGGAAGCATCGAAAATTTGGCACCAGAGTCTACTTCATTTATTTGAGGCATTCCATTAATTTTGACTGTGACTAAATATTTACCTTTTGCTGGATGGGTTTCATATAAATCAACAACGTTGTTTACTCCATACACAGGACTGGGTTCTGTATGCTCGTCCTCTTCATCAATATAATCATTGGGTACATATTCTACTTGTCTACTGCTAGCATGTTGTCTTGTGGGAGTAGTGATACATACTTTTGCAACATGTCCATACTTCCCACATGTCACATTTTATCTTTTTCCTCTCAACATGACATACATTTGATCTATAATTTGATTTGCCACAATTAAGGCATAAATTATCAATTCCAAGAGCTCCGTAATCCATTCTGTATTTCCTTGATCTGGCAGGGTCACGACGCGGAGACTGTGAACGGTTTTGAATCAGTGATTCTGGTTGGGCAGCGGTATAGTATTTATTTGATTGACGCTTATGACGACCACGACGTAACGGTCGATACTCAGTCACTGTTTTGGCATCAGGCTCGGCAGATTCGATTGAAGGCTGTGACGGGTATTGTAGTCCCTGACACTGGACTCGGGAAGCCTCTAATGTAACGGCTTTAGTCAGGATTGCTTTAAATTGCGTTTCACCTGCCTGCAACAATCGCTCTCATATCCAATTTTCACGAATACCTCTAACAAATTGGGCACGTAGGAATGTTTCAGCTATGGAAGGTTTCTGTTCGCAATGGCACTGAATGTTAAAATCACATTCAGAAAGACGTTGTTGTAAAATGGAGACATATTCTGATATCGTCTGTTTATCGTTTTGGTATGTTGAAAAAAAAATAATGCTGTGATACGATGATATTTTTCTTTGGCGCCAGCATTTCAGTGAACGCTTTTAATATATCGTCGTAAGATAAGTCTTTCACCAGCTTTTCCGGGCCTGCAAATGTCGATAAATTGTTGTATTGAACAGAACCAATTGATGTACATAATAACTGCGCTTTCTTCTTTGTATCTGTGATATTTTTAACTACAAGAGAGTTGGTGAATCGCTCGAGGTAGCACGTAAACCTTTCCTGTTTTGGGTCATAATGTTCAAATGGAGCGATATTCCCAGTAGGATTGGAGATATCCTGGTGTGACTGCAGATGCTGAATAAGCTGTTTTTTATTAAGTGATAGGGTTTCGGTTAACTTGACAAGTAGTTGCTTAAACTGGTCCGCATCCATTGTGTCTGGTTATTAAGACGAATACTATTGGAAAATGCACACAGTAGTTTTGATCTATTGCTTCATCCTCGTCGCCAGATTGTTGTGTCTTGGAAGACCATAAATCAGACACACAGATAATAACTATAATATTTTACTTTTTGATAACAAGACTGATACACGCCATGTTGACAACTAATTCTAGATAATTATATCTGTCAGTCTTATTGATTATCTTTTCTGTTTCTGTGATTACAACACATACCAAGTTTGCTACAGTGATAGCGAATTTTCACACAAATCTTTTTTTTAATATGATGGTTATTAACATATTTGCTAACAGATTTTTTTATGTACTTATGTGGCTGTGGCATTTTAGAGCATTAGTAGAAAGCTTTATAATTTTGTTATTAATTCAAGAATTTTCACTGACCGGGTATCTCAATCTAGCTTCGCGATTGCTGTTAATATAAGTTGAAAAGAAAAAGACTATAGGTAGCTCCGAATCAAAGTGCCATGGCCATCATATCAAATTAAATTTATTTGCAAGTGGCTTAGTAGGCACCCAATGCAGTAGGGCATCCTACAATATTTACTCGATGGTTGGCAAAAAGAGGGTAGATATCCAAGATCAATCCCAAAAGAGCATTTTCCTATTCTGTAAATCATAACTCAATCTGCGGTTTTAGGGCCACTGGACTATATCTATGTAATCACCAAGAGGTATTGATAAGACTCCCAGATGAGGCTGTGCATCAAAAACAAGTTCGACGCATGCTTGACACAACTCTTGTTGAACTGTTGCAGGGACACAGGGTGTGCATGACCAGAATGCTAAAAAAAACGCGGCATAAAATATAATTAGGAAAGAACGTTGAGCTCACATCTGCGACTTCTAAGAAAGCTCTCCATGCCAGCGATCACCCTGAAGCTGCAGCGCCATCCACATCCGGTACAAAGGATGACGTAAAAAGAAAAGTGTGTGTGAAAGGCAGAAGTGTATACAGAAGAAGCAAGATGATCCACATATTTTCAGCATACCCAAATGAACATCAAAAAGAAGTCGGGAAGAATCCGAGAGATGCCAAATTTGTTGAATGATGTGGAAAAATTATACAGGACATGTTGATTGGTTAAAATGCTGTAGGTGCAGCAAATGGATAAGTGGAATATGTAAGGAAGACAGCAAGGATTCCTACTTCACATGGACTGTATGTGAACATGATTCAGATGATTCTTTATGAAACAGATGACGATGATGAATATGTGGCTTAACAGTAAACAATGTTCCTTTTTGAATCGTTGATACAAAAAAAGTACTTTATTGTGATTTTTAGTGCCAAACAGAAGTTGTGTTTTTCTAGAAGCTAAGTTTATAACTTTTTTCCATTTAAATTGTTCATAGAAGTACGTATCTACTAAAAGTAAAAGTTTATAAAAAAACAACATTAATTCTTTATTTGGAAAGAGTTAAATCACATGTAAATGGTGTATTCTTTATTCCAATTACGAAGCGGCATAGCTTTTAGATGTGTGTAAAAACAATTTTAAATAAGTGACAAAGCCCCAAACACGGGGGAATTTTGTCAACCAAAATTTTTTTTTTTGGGTTTGCCACATTTCAAACAATAAGTATTACCTAGTCAGGTAGAGACGAGTTATCTCGATATGTAGCTTCTTTTTCTTAGTTAAATTACAAAATACGAACAAGATATCACTAAAAATATACCAAAAAGGTAATCTTAAATATGTCTCCATGATATACCACTTTTTTTCGTTTTTTAACCATATTTTAAGGTTGCTTGAAAAAATTTACTATACAGCTTACAGTATGATAATGCAGTGTAAAAGTTCTTTGTTAGAAAACTTTCATTTATACCGTTTATCGCGTGACTTTAATGACAAAATGGTTTCACTTAAAAAAAATATTTGTTTTATTTTATTTTATTTTTTAGGTTCCAAGACGTACGAATGCTCTTACATTACATATTTAGCCTATCTCTTTCTCTTTCTCTCTCTCTATCGTGTCACAGTGTTTGTAACCAAACTCCTCCGAAACGGCTTGACCGATTTTTATGAATTTTTTTTGTGTGTATTCGGTAGGTCTGAGAATAGGTCGTAAACTATTTTTTATACCCCTAAGTAATAAGGGTGGCCCATCCTAAAAAATATTTTGGAAAAATTGCTTTTTATATATTTTTTATGATTTGGAATTAAAAATACACATAACCCTTCATTTTCACCCTTCTACCACCAACCGCCATTTTTTAATAGCGGTATTAGTACTGTAATAATCTTCAACTCTCAGTGGTCGATAACTGATCAATTATCAATCGATCAGTTATCCCCGCCAGGCGTCTACCGGTGTCACTTCTCACCCAGCAAACAGCACGGAGTAGGGATGAGAACGAAGCCGGTCTCCTGTCTTTCTCACATAATAAGCTTTCTCTCACTCCCTACACAGTTTTCGGCCATTATTATTGTTTTTGCATCTATCGTGGCAGTGACGCTTATACATTCTATCGAGGATCTTTGCATTGTCATTGCCAATTTACCAATCAGTCATTTCAGTATGCGTTCGCCGAAGTGCATTTGATTTAACGAACAACCCACCACGGCTGTGCAATGGCACGCGATCAGTCATTAATAAATTAATGAAAAATATTGTCGAAGCCAGCATTTTGAATGACAAGTTTCGAGGCGAAAATGAATTGCTACCACGATCCCTATGATTCCCACATATGTGCCAATTGAATTTAGACGCGTCGTAATGAACATTGCAAAATTAAAACACTACAGAGAACTAATAAACACAAATCAACCTTTTAAAGAGGGGGACACTGTGTACAATAAATTCCTCCCGGATTTCATAAAAAGCATAAAAATCTATTCTCGGGGCCTTACTCAATAGTTTTACTTTTGGAACATAATAAGGCAAATTTACTAAACCACAAAAACGACGAACAGACCATAACACATTTAAGAAATCTTCGCAGTTCAGGTTCCGCACGGCAGGAATAAACTCTCAAATACAAGACTTGACGGACAATCCAAGCATCCTAGAAAAATAGGAACAACTTATTATGAAAACAACAGATAGAAATTACTGCACGTACACGACTTAAAATAAATTACATGACGATTATTCCAAAATAAAGCAATATTATGCCGAAACAGTCAATTTGATGATGAAGACTACCGATCAGAATACCAAAACTTTATATTAACCCTTAATTTTACAATAAGTCGCATAGACAATATATTTTATAGGATCCTCCCGAATACAGCTAATACAGATATTACCAGAAATAATAACAGAAAACGACGCGGAATTATAAACGGGTTGGGATCGATTTTCAAATCAATTATAGGTAATCTCGACTCAGAAGACGGTGAATCTATCAAGCATTAGAAATATTGACTAAAGATCAAAATCAAATCCATGAAATAATCAGCTCATAAACCTCCTTAATCATTCAAGCAATTTCAAAGAATTAAATCAAACCATAGAAAAATTGAGTCATAATCAGGAAACAATAATAACACAAATAAATGAATTAGAATACACTATTGGTAACCTCAAAAGCGAACAATTAACACCCTACCATATAATAAAACCTTGTAATTATTGACACATATATGGTATTTGTTAAATAACGTTATATTTCGATGGAAAATGCAAAAATGCAATAACATAAAGCGTGTTCGATTAAAAAAGTCTGGACGCAGCAAGTGAAATATAATACATGTTTGTAAGAAAAGAAATTCGGAACGCAGCAAGTCCGTTATGGTAGCGAATGTTCATTAAATGTTTTAAATTTGAATAACTCAATTTGCTATTAACCTGTAAGGTTGACCAAGAAACCAGTTTTTTTCTGGAACATTTTAAGTTTACTTTCGGAAATTTTTGTTCATTTTCAAACAATAAAGTTATTTTGATGAAACATGGCACAATGTTTCTACTATATAGCTTATACTGGTAACCAAATTTGATTCCTGCTTTCTTAAATAAACTTATTTGCTTTTAAAAACATGATTATGATTTTCACTACTATAACCCACTTACTGCGTCCAGACTTTTTATTGAGTTCTATCAGTAAATTTAGTTATTTACTAGGTTTACCTATTTAATTAAATTATAACAATTTTTTAGGATAATGTTGTAATGTAAAATATCATTTGTAATAATGGGCCGATTCATTGGTGTGTTCAAAGTTCCTATTTTTTTATCGTGAATCATTACGGAAAATTATGTTCAAACTAGAAGTCTATTGTCTCCATGGTCTACTACTTTTTGAACACTTTTTTTGTCATTTGTTTTCTGGTATTGGATGTCAATAGGCTATGAACCTACTATCCTCAAAACGGTTTTTCTCAAATTGTCAGTGCAATTACAAGATTTCTCAAGCATGTTGTATATCATTGGAAAGCTCTTTTCACAGGCTATGACATGAGCAAAAAATCCAATATGGCTGCCATAATAAAAACAAACTTTGATACCTGTAGCTCAAAAACAAATGACAATCCAAAGTTGAGAATAGCACAAAAAGATTACTCTGTAAAAAGTGTCCTGATAATGTGCAAGTCTTAGACTTGTCAGATCAACGCCTACTTAGATATTGAAGAAAAGAGAAATCGACAAATTTTGTTTTTTCAAAATAACTCGAAAACGCAAAGAGGCAGGACAAAATACTATTTTAAACGAGCATGAAATTCGGCAAAACATTACTAATTTAACCGTCTCCCTATCTCTCATAATAACGAAGATAGCAATACATTCCCATCCAGTTTGGGACATATATATATATATATATATATATATATATATATATATATATATATATATATATATATATATATATATATATATATATATATATATATATATATGTATGTATGTATGTATATGTATATGTATTATGCGCTTTACTTTGTTAATCGGCATATTTGATTAAGAGAATTGTTGATGCCTCCATTATATTCTAAGACTTATATCCCTTTTCTTTCTAGAAGCATTTACCGGCAGTAAAACACCAGACCGGTAAAGTTTTATTGTTATTTTAATATTTATAATACATGTGTACATTTACTTTGTAGTGACTCCGAGTATTGCACTTTTTTCGTGAGATCTTATGTGTCAATTTCGTTTAGGCTTTTGTTTAAATCCAACGGCCGACACACATACAAATAAAGCCGACTTATAATAATAATAACCATAACAACCATTATTAAAAAAATACAATAGAATCAAAAGAAGCAGGGTCGGTATGAAAACAATATTGATATACATAAAATTACTACATTATTACGAAATATAGTTAGATGTAAAGGACTGGGGTTAGACACTGTGGATGGAAACTGAAACATAAAGCGGAATCACTGCAAAAAACCACAAAGATAATAACAAAGAGTTGTGCGCTAAATACGTATTTCGAGTTTAGCGACAGCTACTTATGAAGACAATTTCCTTGTCGAAATAGGTCTGCAGCACATAACTCTTTGTTATTATTTTTGTGGTTTTTTGGGTGATACTGCTTTATATAATTAGATGCAGTCTATTTAGCATATTTAATTAGAAACAAGAGTTTCCAGGAAAAGGGAGTCCATGAGTCTGCTCTTTTAAAATAAGATAGATATATTTTATTTAGTATATTTAATTAGAAAAAAGAGTTTCTAAGAAAAGGGAGTCTGAGTAATATGTTTTGCAAATGTGGATTTCTCGGCGCGGTTATTTTTAAGTACAGAATTATGTTCTTTTTATCTCGTATTAAAACTCTTAGAAGTTTGACCGATGTAGGCTGCGTTACATTGTGTACAAGCTAATTTATTAATTCCAGCTTTTGTTAAGAAACATGATGATCCTTTCGCGTTAAATAGCTAATAGGTGTCGTATTGTAGAATTTAAAAGTTTCTTTTATATCTGTACTGCCATTTTTGAAATGTTTTATGAAATTTTTACAACGAATTTTCGTTAATAATTTTGACCTTTTTTCATTAACAGATACTTTTAATGACTTTTTGTAAAAAAAAGTCAGAATATTTTCGTTTTTTACAGCGAATTTCAATAAAGTCTTTAGTCAATTGTTTTAGCATAGTTCCGTAGATTTTTTTGTGAATTAAAAAAATTCAGCAAAATTTTGTAGAATATGTATATATATATATATATATATATATATATATATATATATATATATATATATATATATATATATATATATATATATATATATTGCGTCAGTAAAGTCAGACAAATTGTTTTATCAGACAAAACTTCTAATCTTGTGCTCTCTTTTGATCTCCTGAAGAAAAAATAAATGCCTAAAATTCAATTTTCTATAAAGCTAGAAACCGAAAATTTGGTATATACTAGTCTCTTACAGACAAGTTGTGATCATAATTTTACAAAAACAACATTTTTGTTTTCAAAGGTGCGAAAATTCTTCGGAAGAAATTATAAAATTTACCTAGAAAAAATGGTTTGAACGGACTGACTAACTTATTAGGCTTTAAGAAAAAGGAGGTACCAATACCAACCTGTAAAATTAATAAATTTACCTATGCTAATCTCTTGTAGGAGTTCTATGGCCAAACTAAGTACCGATTCTTCAAAAAAAGTTTTTTCTTGAAAGCAATTTGTATTTCCGAAATTAACTATTTCATTATTTTTCGTGATTTGAAATATTTTTATAAAAACCGCTATCATACCGCACTTGCTGTTTCCTTACTCTTTTATGTTTAATTATTTATCACACTTCTAAAGGTATAGTATGCTTATTTGGATTATGTCTCACAAAGTTGGACTTAACTTTTCAAAGCTGGTAAATATCTTCTTTTTCTCTTCATGTAGAAAGTTATTCGAAGAAGTTGCTTGTCTCTGTGAGTTCTATATACAGTTAAAATCAATCCATTCACCTAAACATCACCCTGTATATTTCACGTACACCTATGTCATGTATTTACGTGGGCATATTTAATATGCCTGATTTACATTTTATTTGGGCCAATAACTGTAATTTAATACAAGTGATTAGTGTAAAGCCCCATAATTGAAACTAAATTAGGCAAACTTAAACTGAAAAAATGTTTTTTCAGTACCACTTAGGAAGTCAGTAGGCTAAATTAGAAAACTTAAAATTAAGTGTAAGCAGAACACACAATTAGTCAAGTAGATGATGTTATTGAGACATTCTCAGGTAAGAGCACACATGTTGAAAACCCTAATTTAAAAATCGGTACATTTGCATACCCAATAAAAAACATTTTAGGTAGGTGTCGAAAAATGATACCGACAACAACACCCACGTTTGTCGTGATAAAATAAACTATATATCACTTTCCTTATTTATCGTCTATTGAAATAACGAAGAGAAAGATGGACTTTCGTGAAGACAGAAGACACAGAAAATTTTACAATGAGTATTATAGTCTTCTGGCAAATTATAATTAATTCTATAATTAACTACCCATATTGTAATCAAAAACCCACGCGTATATTGTGATTTTATATACAGTAATTTGAATTCTCGTCAAAAGATTTTATATAATGATTTTATAATTTTTTATTAATTTCAAGAACCTCGAAAGTGAAGATTTGTGTGTTCAAAATATTATTTTATAGCGATGACGACAAAAGTCTTAGGGGCTCAGCCTTCTAGACTTATATTGTGCCGCTTGCTTATCTGACATGCGGGTTTGTTTTCCGTACTTGGTAGTTAAACGAACCAATTGATAGCCTAAGTACTGGTGTGCACCTTATATTTTGCCTCGATATTTTATGTATATTATTCATTTATCGATTGGGTCACCCTTCCTAAATGTGACCACGTGTTAATTTTTTAATATCAAATATGCTAAAGCTACCGGTGTTAGATAACTTACTGCAACATACATTAAAAGCACCCATTCCTCCTTTCCTTCTTTTTTATATTGATATTTTAATATTTATTTAAATACATTTTATCCCTTTTGAGCCCTAAATAAAAAGAATGGGTCCAAGGCATTTCCTGCCTGCCTTAATACGCGCAAGTGAGATGGCAGCACACTTTAACATCGGGCGGAGAAACCGTTGGGGGATTCTAGCAAACCAACATTTCGTGTCGTAACTGGAAGGCTCAGAGTGGATATCGTACTCCTAGTGGATACCACCTCCGCCCTGGAAAATAAACAACTGACGCAGCTGGTGTACATCCTTGTCGATAAGTGGACGCGACTATATCGAGGCCACTACTCACCAGACTCAAAACGATAATTAGACGTGAATTACCTATTCTACATCGAGAAGAAAGGCCAGTCGTGATATTTTCGGGAGGGGTAAACCACCACAAAGAAGGTAGGACACGTCCTGATACAGGACATCGAGAGGGAGCACCAGGAAATCTGTATCAACTTTCGCTTGATTTGATGGTTGAATATACCTAAGGTCGTCGTAAAGGGATTGAAATAACCCACCTACTATATAACCTAACATAAATGCATTTCACAAAGTACTTTGTACTTTGTCTGTAAAAATTTAGAAGAAATTCACTATTTTGGCATAGGTTCATTTGCTTTTTGCCAAATTTTGTGTAATGGGCTTTTAAAACAATGGAAACCTAAATTATAAAAAAGAAAGAATTGCTACATGTTGTGTTGAAACTGCTGTAGATTTGCTAGTTGGCAATTCTAAATCGATTTCCAAACCTATTTTGACCATTTTAGATGGTCAATAGCGATCTAGCATGTTTTATTTAGAATAATTTCCTGAAGGTTTTCCAAATCTCAAAGTTTGGCTGTATTAACTGTGTTTTTCAAATGGCCCTATCAAAAGGTCTAAATGCTTGAGGTGTGGTAACCTATATTGCTGATACAATAGACGTTCGTCAAATGTACCTAGATTCCCTGGTTGCGGAAACAGTCTGAGTGAGAAAGGAATAAGTTTATCTCTTAGAACGTTGTGGTAGACAGTCCTGTTGTAAGATTTTCTTATCAACTCCAAAAGTTGGCTGATGATTCTAAATTGGTTGTAGAAAATGAAACTCAACCAAAATGAGCAACGAGGTGTGGACTGGTTCCTACGCTTAATGAAGAAACATAATAACTTATTCCTTAGAAAACCTGAAAGCTCCAGCAGAATAGAAATACCAGCTTCAACCGTCAAAATATTGAATATGTCTTCAACAATCTGAATAAAGTGATTATACTACAATCAAACAGGATCTGAAATCTGGAAAAACACCATCTTTTAACAGTTTTGCTTTCTCCCAAACTAACTTCCAAAGCGCATTAAAGCAAGTTGGTCAAATTTTATTACTGAAAGAGGAAAATCAACCGCTATAGTTGAAATAGTGATCACTGATAAAAAAGTCCTACTAGCTATGTAGCTTTTCCAAGACACTGTAAAAAATCGTCAGGAACGTTCAGGGCCTCGGAGGCAGATTAAGCTACAAAATAAAAATGGGTGCATGACGAAAGTTGAATTAGTCTATGTTCTAAAACACATTCTAATGGACAAACAACCACAGGCTTTGCTGTTCTTTGGATGCGATTGAATATGCTCGAACAAACAGAATTGTGTTCCCTACTTTTCCGCCACATACTACACATCTCATACAGCTACTGGATATTAGGTTTTCTAAGCCTTTAAAAGTCAAGTGTAAACAATTATTCAATGACTGGCTGATTAAGAACCCTGGGTTTAAATCACACTTGATCTCATTGCCATTTATTGAGACATTTACGGACAAAAACATAACTTTTGGTTTCAGAAAATATGTCGCGTTCCTGTCAGTGGAAATATGTTTACAGAAGGTTAATCTATCGCCATGTTGATGACAAAGAAAGACATTTATACACAGAGCACTTCCACTTAGTATGCATCCATGGCCTTTCTTCGAGTCAGTGTAATCGAACACAATTGCGTTCCAGTCAGCGTGAAGCTACATCCATACCTTAAACCAATATAAGGCAAACCCTGGATCTTTCAGCCAGTGCGAAACTAGTCCTGGACTGTCAATATTAGGCCAGACCTAGAGCTTTAAGCAAATGTAAAACCATCCCCAAACTCTACAGAAAAAACTCAACCTTTTCCCAAAGGCCAAATTAAATGATCCAACTAAGCAGGAAGGAAACGACGGTATTGCATAATCATCACAGAGACTCCAGAATAAAATAAATTGTAGGATAATCAAGGCAGAAAACATTACGAATCCATGATGAAAGAGAGCAAACCAATAAAAAATCACAGAAAAGTTAAGAAAAGTTAATTTTGACATGACTTCAGAAGAAGAAAGAGGCACAAATATTTTTCTACACGATGATTCTGATGATTCGGAATTTTGTTTCGAGAAAGCTATTATAGACGGGCATATACCTTCTAGGCTTGGGGAACTCTGTGTTGATGACTTTGTCGTAGAATTTTATTCAAATTTTCTTTTAATGAAGTAAAATTCTTGAGTCAAAAACTCAGCAATGGGTTCTACGTGTAATCAATTCCACCTAAGTGAAGTTACTCACAAATTATTGCGACATCCGGTCACCTCTGGGAAGAGAACCAGAACCAATTGCCTGCTCAGTTTTCCATTCGACCTCACTTGCTTCAACATGGATTGGAATTCGCTGAGTGAAGCCTATAATCTGTGACAAGCACTGATAAGTACAATGTGGAGAACCCAGTTCATTACAATACAGTTTCAGACCTGGCGATCGTGTCGCTAACGTTTTCCGGGGAATAAATAAAGGAATAAAAACTAAAACTCCTATTTATATGCTAGTTGACAAGCAATTTCGTACCGCGTCGTTTACAAAGGTATGCAGGCCAACTCCCACTGTTTAGTCGAAAATCCCTGTAATTAAAATTCCATTACCTGCTTTTGTAGAACTGCGCGTCGTTGTTGAATATTCCTTCCGACGAAGGGTAACTGACTATTAAGATAACAATTCGAACAATGAACTACATAGTACCAGAACTGCTCTATTCATCGAAATATTTTTATTGAAGTTTCTAACGATATATTATATACTTTCGTATGAGTCTAACTTTCGTGATTGCCTGACATCTTTGATTAATTTGATTGAGATTTTCTGTATCTATATGGTGATTATTATCCGAAATATGCATGATTTATCAAAAGTGCGATATCTCAGTTGCGCTAAATGTTCTTTAAATCCATTTTCAAAAGATCTTCTGTGTTTGACCAAAAAAATAATTGTACTTATAGATACATATAATTTATTTTTCTGTATTTTCGACATTTTTGTAATACACCTAAGTTGAGTTATTTTGTGTATTTGACTTGTAAAAAAATACCCAGTCCCCTAATAGTCATAATTAGTAAGCCGACTAGTTGTACTCCTTCGTAAAAATATATTTGAATATATCCGCCTCAAGCGGGTAGTTGTAGCTAACTAGCATCAACAAATTAAATCATGTCTTATTCTTCCTAGTTCCAGAAAAAGATGTGAAATGTGCTACAAAAAATTTATTCTACAATGCGATGACACTTACCAGTGTCAAGTTTGTGCTAGTACAGCAGAAAAAATACATGTAATCGAAAATTTAGGTTTCGACTCGCTCTGCCCCGGTCTCTACTATATAACTAGATTCATTAATTATCTGAATTGTTTTTCCAATAAATTCTTTCTCTTGATTGAAGATTATAGCTACGTTTTGTATATTTTTATATTAATCTCTCGTTGCTCTTTTTTCTTAAACTTCAACCTCAGTATTAGTATCATACTGTGGAATATAACAACCATCGCTAATTGTTGTTTTTCTACATTAGTAACAAAAAATTAATTAGACACAAAACGTGAGGTAAAGACAGGCAATTTCAGGTTTAAAATAAAACTTATACCTGTATGATACATACCGCTTCATTT
This sequence comes from Tillus elongatus, assembly GCA_964006375.1. Lineage (NCBI taxonomy): Eukaryota > Metazoa > Arthropoda > Insecta > Coleoptera > Cleridae > Tillus > Tillus elongatus. Next base: position 51,756,260 of record OZ023268.1, read on the forward strand.
CATATTCTATAAACAAAAGAATTTTAGTGACCCCTTCTTCATCTGGTAGTTTGTGTATAGGTGTTATGGTTAGCTTTCTCAAGAGAAGATATATTGGGGACTCCTACTGTGCACAATTAAAAATATACTATTTATTATGAAATTTTTATTCGGTTTGATAATTACAAAATGGTACATCAGCATACTAAAAATATTGCTTTACAGGTAGAAATAAAATACCTCAGGCAAAATTGTTCAAATAAAATAAACTTTTATTTCACATTTCAAACATTTTTATTTATTACGTCTACGTATACCTTTATCGGCCAGCAGATGACAGCTATTTTGGATTTAATCTAAAAGCAGGTACAAAATCACTTTTGAACACATATTTTATAAAAAACATGGCTTTAGTGTTTTTGTATTTAGCACGTACCTAACCATTCTTCCGAAACTTTATTTTAACATGACTAGTGAAAATTTTGGCGCTCCCAAAATTTTCTAAAAGAATTGCATTATAGGGATTGTTGTAATTATTGTCGCTTAATTGTCATAATAAGGTGCAAACACATTTGTGTAGGTAAAAATCATATACCGGGTCCCAATTTATATTGGCTCACTACAGCTGCTATCTTCGTTATCTTTCAAATTAGAAAGATGGTTGAACTGGCTAAAATATTAAATTTTTAGGCTTATTCGAGATCTTGTTTTAGGCCTGCAAAATTCCAAATAGTTTCAAATTGGTTTGAAATAAAATTCTGATTCCTTTTTTTTAAATAAATTTCTTGTTTTGGTGTTTTTTCTTTCAAAGAAAATGATTTTTTACATAACAGACACCAAGAAACTAGATTTTATTTCTTTTGCAAAATAATTGCTAATTTCGCTCAGGCGATTGTCATCCTTTATCCCTTTTTTCTCATGTGCGCCATATTGGATCTTTACATGTTTGGATAGATTGTTTTTTGGCAAATATGTGAGTTTCCAAACAATCTGAACACCAGTAAGAGTCGACCAATTGCAATGAAAGTTTTTATATTACTTAGTTTTGTCTCTGATTAGAAATGATACCAGCCTGGACAAAAAATGTAAACAGGCGTACACTTTTTTAATTTTGTTTTATCAAAAATTATCTCTTTAAATTTGCGTTTCCCTAAGTTTGAAGCAATATTTTGTAGCGATTTGTGCGCAGTGTATTAAGTCATTAAGTAATGCCTAGGCACCCTTTACAGAACAATTACAATCATTAAGTGAATTCGAAAGGGGGCGCATTATTGGTATGCGGGAAGCAGGTTTTTCAATCAGATAAATTTCCGACCGCATAGGACCCAGTCTGTTAACAGTGTTACAGTGTTAATCCCGGTGGTTTGAAGAAGGAATCCATAACCGTCGCCATGGAGCCGGACGATATCAATAAATTTCAGCACGGGAAGATCGTCATTTGAGGGTTACGGCTTTTTAAGACAGAGTTTCCACAACACAGTCGATTGGAAATGCTTGGTTGTGAGTTTTACAATTAAGAGTCTCTATGGCAACGATATATCGCAGAATACGTGCTTTTGGGCTTTGTTCGTATGGATTATTTTTATATCTCCCACTTATACCTCGACGTCGTGCTGCTCGGCTTGAGTGATGTAACTGCAGATCAAATTGGGACAATGAATGGAATCGTGTTGTATTCTCTGACGAGTCCCGAATCTGTCTTTGGATCCACGATGGCCACAAAAGAATAAGACGATTACCTGGAGAACGCAGAAATTTAGAATACGCTGTGGAACGGTTTACGATGCTTACACGGCGGGTGATAGTGTGGGGTGCGATAGCATAGGTCACCTCTAGTTTTTATTGGCAGAAATTTGAATGTAAATGGTTTAATACGAAACGTATTGCAGCCTGTTGCACTGCCATACCTGCTAGGGTAAATTCAACCCCTTTTCCAACAAGACATCGCACGTCCTCATACAGCAAGGGTTACTACCAGGTTCTTGCAAGAAAATAACATGGCCTTATCGCTTCCCAGACTTGTCACTAATAGAACTTTTGTAGGATATGATTGGCAATTGCCTGGGTAATTTACCCCAACCACCAAATAACGTAGTTAAACGTTGTCACCGAATTCAAGGAGTCTGTGATGACATTCCTCAAGATACCATTAATCATTTAATTTTAAGCATGAGTGGAAGAGTTATCGAATACATAAGAAACCACAGCGGACTCACTCATTAAATAACTTTGTTATTTTCTAATATTTTGCTTTGAAAATGAAACCATTTTAAAAGTTTGATTAAACACACATTATGTATAAATTATATTAAAATTAATCAACTTCTACTGGGTGTTCGGATATTTCTAGTCAGTATATTTATGTACAACATATTGTACCTTATTTTGTAAATTAACAGCATAAAAAAATTTGTTGAAAGAAATCATATTGTCTTAGAAAAAAAATGTATGTTGGTGCAACAAAGAAAAGCTGTCATTTCTTTATGGTCGCGTAGCTTATAGTAGTTATTTTCCAACAAACAATAATGTGGTTTCCGAGAATTAGTAAAATGAGATGACTGTTAGCATCGAAAAAAATTGGACGTGTGTTACGTTTACATAAAGTGCAATCGATATGGAGCTATTGTTTGTACAAACTATTTAGAAAAACATCCCGGTAGATTAAAATCCGGTAGATTAAAATCCGGTAGAGCTGTCTGAGAGAATGGTAAAAAAAAGTTCTAAAGAATGAAATAGGTGTAGATAAACTTGAAGGAAGTTCTTTAGCCAATTTTAAATATACTTTTGATCTCCAAAATTTTGAGCAGTTTCGAAATCCTTTTTTCTTGTGATATTACTGACACAAACGAAAGTAACATTTTCAGATTATTATTATCATTGGATGATACCTGTTCCGCCACGACGTGGCATCTTCAGATACAAAAGTGACCATTTAACTTTTGTATCTAAAGAAATTATATCGTGACGCAAGAAATGCCATCTAATAATTATAGTGTAATTCTTATATTCATTTATTTCACTAATATTTGAAATTACATGTACCTCAAGTATTGGCCACAACAATCTAATTTTCTTCAGATCATAAATTGACTCGGCAACTTACTTATTTTAGCAAATTTATCAGTCTCGTTCATCCTTTACAGATTTACAGCTTTACAGCCATTTTTAGGATATTGTTAGACTAGCTTTTTGTTTTAGAATGCGCATCTAAAAGCTTACCTAAATATATACAAGCAATGGCTGAATTTCAATTGCATTTGTTATAAATACAAAACGTGTAAGATTTGTCTCCAAGAATAAACACTTGTCTCATTTTGGAGAATTTTCTTAGAAAAAATTCACCAATGAGGAGATCCCGACTTTTGAATTTTGAAAAAAATTCTTCAGATGAGCGCGCTCTAGGACCCCTATATATATATATATATATATATATATATATATATATATATATATATATATATATATATATATATATATATATATATATATATATATATATATATATATATATGTATGTATGTATGTATCACACCGATAACTCAATAAGAAATAGACCGATTTTGATAAAATTTAGCGTGTGCCTTCCTTTTGTAAGCGGCTTGGATAAGTTCGTTAGCCAGGAAAATCTAACCAGATGTTCCGGAAAATTTTGAGTTTGATTTTGAAAAAAAAGATTTATCTCAAAAAATAAAATAAAAGCTATGGTAACCAAATTTGGTAGATAAGTTTACGATATTAAAAGGCAACTATATACGAAAATTTATATTTCTATGTTAAAAGAAAAAAAAGTTATACAATAATATTTCATGTCAGATCATTTTAGTGATATTTCTTTAAAAAAATTCACTAATGGGGAGATCCCGACTTTTGAATTTTGAACAAATTTCTTCAAATGAGCGCTAATTAGGCCCCCCAGAACAGATATCCGGGGTCAGTTTCAATTTTTATATGTTTATATATATATATATATATATATATATATATATATATATATATATATATATATATATATATATATATATATATATATATATATATGTATAACACCGATAACTAAAAAAATAATGGGCAGATTTTGATTAAATTTGGTGAATAAATTCCTTTTGCAAATGGCTTGGATAAGTTATATCTCCGGAATTAACAAAGTAAGGGCAACAAAATTTGGTGCGCGGGCTTATAGGTAAGTTACCTACCAAAATTTAGCTATGTAGGTCAAAAGACAAAAAAGTTATAGGCATTCAAAGAAAACTAAATTGGGGTCTTCCTCAAAACGTCAAAGTTGCGATTTAAAACGTCAAAATCGGCAACATTTGGGCAAATAACTTGAATCTAATACAGGCTATGGAAATCAAATGTCTCAAGAAGGATGTTTTACAAACTCTGAAGTCTTAGTTTCAACCGTCATTGTCCTTCATTTTACTAAAATGTTTCCAGAAAATTCATTTCAAATAGACCCTTTCTTTGATGCTTGGTAGTAGCCTTAGCTATAGAGTTTATCGTTTAATGGTATATAATTTTTGTCGAATTTTCGTAAAAAATCAATAATGCTCAATATATCCGTTATTATACAAGATATGAAAAAAATGTGTATATATTAATTATAGGGTGTCTTGAGCTACATCTTAAAAAATATATCTACAATCACAGGGTGGCCCAAAAGTCGTTGGTGATACAAGTTTTCTTTTTTTTAATCAAACACGCCTTATGTTATTGCATTTTTGCATTTTCCATCGAAATATAATGCATGTTTGTAAGAAAAGAAATTCTGGATGCAGCAAGTACGTTATGGTAGCGAATTTTGATCAAATGCTTCATATTTGAATAGCCCAATTTGCTATTAACCTATAAGGTTGACCAAGAAACGAGTTTTTCTGGGACACTTTAAGTTTACTTTTGGAAATTTTTGTACATTTTCACACAATAAAGTTATTTTTATGAAACATGGCACATTGTTTTTACTATATAGGTTATACTCTGGTAACCAAAATCGATGCCTGCTTTCTTCAAAAGAAAACACACATATTTGCAATAAAAACATTTTAATGAAAATTCACTACCATAACGCACCTGCTGCGTCCAGATTTTTTTCTAATTGTCACAGTCCACACTATCAGCACTTATTGCTATAAACAATAAGACGACGCGGCAAGGAGAGTTGATTACTTTTGCAGCAACAGCTATTTGTTTATTTCTAAAGTAATATGATTTTCTAAAAAAATATTCAACGTGGTTTTCTGTTAATTGACAAATAAAGTACATTGCGTGGTACATCAATGTATTTGCCAAGAAGTAGTCTACCAAAATATCTAATATAGTAATAGTAACCTTTATTGGTTAAATGCTCAAGCATGGTTAAAAACGAAATAGGTTTGAAAATTTTCAAAATCTTCTGAAATTGTTTTTTTTTATTTAAAATTTATATGAATAAAAATAATAAATTAAATACAAATAAATAGCAACGACAGATAAAATAATAAAAATAATATAAAATAAAAAGGTGAAAGACTCAAACATGCTCCAATCACATGTAAAAATATTTTGTTGTAATCATGATTGTTGCAGTTTTGTATGACGCTGTCTTTATTTGATGTATATACGTAAAATATTCTGCAACATAAATCACAGGAATGGTGCACATTTTTTAAGTAAAAAAAGATCTTTACAGGTAGTGAATCGGCTAACATTAGACAATTTCTTGACGTTTTTTCCGTTGAATCAAGATATCTTGTAACTGCCGGACGAACACCGAGTCTTTTGAAAACATACCTCCAGCTACGCCTTTGCAATTACTTAAAAAACTCTGGACGCAGCAAGTGCGTTATGGTAGTGAATTTTCATAAAAATGTTTTTAATTGCAAATATGTGTGTTTCCTTTTTAAGAAAGCAGGCATCAATTTTGGTTACCAGTATAACCTATATAGTAAAAACAATGTGCCATGTTTCATAAAAATAACTTTATTGTGTGAAAATGTACAAAAATTTCCAAAAGTAAACTTAAAGTGTTCCCGGAAAAACTCGTTTCTTGGTCAACCTTATAGGTTAATAGCAAATTGAGCTATTCAAATTTGAAGCATTTAATGAAAATTCGCTACCATAACGCACTTGCTGCGTCCCGAATTTCTTTTCTTACAAACATGCATCGCTGAAAAATTCAAAAATGCAATAACATAAGGCGTGTTTGATTAAAAAAAAAGAAAATTTGTATCACCAACGACTTATGGGCCATCCTGTGATTGTAGAAATATTTTTTTAAGATGTAGCTCAAGACACCCTATAATTAATATATACAAATTTTCTTCATATCTTGTATAATAACGGATATATTGAGCTTTATTGATTTTTTACGAAAATTCGACAAAAATTATATACCATTAAACGATAAACTCTAAAGCTAAGGCTACTGCCAAGCATCAGAGAAAGGGTCTTTTTGAAATGAATTTTCTGAAAACATTTTAGTAAAATGAAGAACAATGACGGTTGAAACTAAGACTTCAGAGTTTGTAAAAGATCCTTCTTGAGACATTTGATTTCCATATCCCGTATTAGATTCAAGTTCTTTGCCTAAATGTTGCCGATTTTGACGTTTTAAATAGCAACTTTGACGTTTTGAGGAAAACCCCAATTTATTTTTCTTTAAATGCCTATAACTTTTTTGTCTTTTGACCTACATAGCTAAATTTTGGTAGGTGGCTTACCTATAAGGATATTAACTATAATACCAAATTTGTTAATTCCAGAGATATTAATTTTTCTCGAAAGAAAACACAAAATTTTCCGGGAAAACCTGGGCAGATTTTCCTGGCTAACGAACTTATCCAAGCCATTTGCAAAAGGAATTTTTCCACCAAATTTAGTCAAAATCGGCCTATTATTTTTTGAGTTATCGGTGTGATACATATATATATATATATATATATATATATATATATATATATATATATATATATATATATATATATATATATATATATATATATATATATATATATATATATATATATATATATATATATATATAAACATATAAAAATTGAAACGGACCCCGAATATGTGTTCTAGGGGGCCTAGTTCGTGGTCATTTGAAGAAATTTTTTCAAAATTCAAAAGTCGGGATCTCCTCATTAGTGAATTTTTTTTAAGAAAATTCACTAAAAGGTTTGACTAAAACTGGAGTTAAAACTATGAAACGGTAATAATCAGATGACGACTAGGTACCACGTTTGCTACTACATATGCAAGCTTTAGCTCTCAGGAGAAGACATCTCATTGAACTGATATGTGTTCTATGGTGCCTAGTTCGCGCTCATTTGGAGAAAAAATTTCAAAATTCAAAATCGCGAACTCCTCATTAGTGAATTTTTTAAAGACAATTAACTAAAAAACACTAGCCAAATAAACATCCTTATTAGCGATTACAAAACAATGCAATGATTTGTGAAAGTTGTGGTAGGCTTCAGACACTGCCGCAGACCAACGAAAATAAAGAAAATACGAACTTACTAGACGTCGTCGGGAAGCCAGGTGCGTCACTGGGTAAAACTGAAAACACGAGTGGTTCCAAGGCAACATCATAGGTGATTTTGAAACGTTTCAAATACCGTCCTTGTCAAAAACGAAACAGTAACATTTTCTCAGTGGTTTATCAGAAAACCTGACGAAATACAAAACTTTACTAGAAAAATATTATGGTTTGACGCGTCAACTTACCAATTATTAAATAGAGTATTAAATTGCAAGAATACTGTAGTTTAGTCAGATGAAAAGTCACATTCTAAAACTCATGAAATTAGATTTCAAGTAAAATGAAGATTCAACGCCAGGTTAGGTGTTATTTTATTTATAAAATACGTTCATTTTTTACAACAAAAAAATTAATTCCCGGGGATATGGTCTATAAACCGAGCTGGTAGACAAGATAATGGATAATCCATATGGAACTATGCATGGCATGTTTTTCAATCATTACAGCGCTCCTATGAATATTGGGTAAGAAGTGAAGAATCAATAAGGTAGCCTGCTAGGTCACGAGACAGGATGCTACTGGATTTTTATATGGTTGTTCCTAAAAAGCGAGGGTAGGTAAGCCCTTATAAAAATGTAAATTAATAACTTTGGGCAGTTAAAGAAGCAATTAACTAAATGATTGCAGATATAAGATGTTCCTGTTAATCGGTTACTGAAAAGATTATTCAACCAAATTATGGCTTATTTGAACAGTTACTGTAAAAGAGGATTCCTGAAATACCAATTCGTTTTTGGATCTTGTGTAAGTTTGTGTACCAAGATAGGTATTAAAAAAGTAGTAAGTAAGTTATCAACAAAGTAGTAAGTAGTAGGTTAGTAAGTAATATAAGTAGACTCTAGGTAGGTACAAAATTATCAAGACCTACTCTTTTTAAACATTAGCTTTTTTCATGTTTTCTAAATTGAACATAAACATGTTATATATTTATGAAAGTCTTCTTCTAAGTATTTTAAAAGTGTAAGAAATTAATATGGCAGCCATAAGAAATAAAAAAGTTGACTATCGCCCTACAAAACCTAGGAGATCTGTAGAAACTCTGACGACATCAGCTAGTGCAAGGCGTAGTTTGGATGTGATGTACCAAGTTCTAAAAAGGTATATTGTATGATACACGTCAAGTTTGCTTAAATGTTTACAAATGGGAATAAGAGTCACATGATAGCTCGTTTAAAATAGCTTTTAATTCCCTATCCATTCCTTTTTAGTTTTCAAATTCGGTTATTCGTTTAGAAGATATGGATTTTTGAAATATCATTAATGCATTTCTCGAGACGCCTCACCAGCGTCCATTACAAGATAAAAATGTTGTAAAAAGTTTGCGTAGGTAATACAAAGTCATTTAGATTAAGGTGCTCGAAAAAATTTAAATAAAATTTATACAATTGTATGGAAGTTGGTGGTGCTCAATTTGAACATGTAGTGGATTATTTTTAATTAAAGTTTAATTCCTTGGTATGTTCGTTTTTTGGTTTAATAAAATGATTGGCCCTCGTTATTTTCACAGTTTACTTCAATACTATGCTTAGTTTTTAAGTGAAACGATTTAGATTTCTAATTTCTTGGGAAATTTATTAGTGGTATTTCAAAACTCCATATCTTGTAAACAAATTTGAAATATACAAATAAAAATCAATGTATAGGAGATGAAAAGCTATTTTCAACGAGCTTTTACATGACGCCTATTCCTACTTAAAACAATTTGAGGGATAACACCCCCACCTAGGATTTGACTCGTCAGATGACGCAGGTGAAGCGCTGCTTCATTTATAATTTTCGTTTAAACTAGACCACCATAATTTTGATTTTTTTCATTATCTCAAATTCATTTGGTGCAACCACATAAAAATGTCTACTTACGTCGCGCCGCAGTTGATAATATATTTTTATAGTAACTTATGGTACGATATAATTTGCAAGCCCATCCCTGATCACCGAATTGAATGTATACATGCCGCTCCGCGCGGGGCTTACATTTTGCTGAACTGTAGAGCGTCAAGCATCTGCGGATTGACTAAGCCAGATTTGTTCATTTACAAATACTGCATCTGTTTTGGGACGCTTGCATCAGACGGTTGCCATGGCAACGGTACGCGCATTGGTAGGTTGGGCTACAAAAGTGATACAGCCTTCTGAGCCTGCTTCAAATCTTAGTTTCTGTCGTTTGTTGGGATTGAGTCGGATCATCAGAGGCGTATTTCTATTTTTACTATGGTGCCGTCAAATAATCTGGTATCTGTCACATTTACAGACTTTTAAAAGCTTTAAATAATTTGGTCTGGTCCACAATAAATTTATTGTGTTAAATGAAAAGATACAACACTTTTAAATCACAAAGTCCAGAACTTAAACTTCTGTCAAAACATCGCAGAAAAGGGCTACTTCAAATAAATATTCTGCAAATGCTTTAGTCGAACGAAGAAAAATAGCTGCTGAAACCGAAATCTAAGAACTTGTTAAACACACTTGTTGCAATTTCGTTGTCCATAACCTGCACCCGTTTTATAATCTTTTTTAAAAACAACCAATTTTGACATTTTTTAAAGATAAATCCTTAAAAAAATTAAGTTTTTTGTTTGCACTTCTTGACATTTTTGCATCAAAAAAATTAAATCTTCCTCTGTAATATTTGCTGAATGAAAATGTAAATATGAAGTGTACTTATCGGTAATAATCAATATATTTTGTTAAACACATAAATAATTTGATCTGGCCCACAATAAATAATCAATACTAATTATCAATGTAAGCGAAACCATAAACAAACCGTCGCGAAAAGTTGAGACAAGCAGTACTTTTTCGTCAAGACAATGCACCAAGTTCCAAGTCAATTCTCGCAATGTCTGCCATCAACAGCCCTGGGTTTGAACTATTAAGCCGCCATATGTTAAACACATATTTTAAAGACCTTACGATCATTTCTTAAAATTTTTCATCCTCTGATGACACTGACGTTGTCGGCGAAACGATCGTAAGGTCTTTAAAATATGTGTTGTGGTGATTTGGGTTCTCCAAGTGTACTTATCAGTGCTCATCACAGGTTCCAGTTTTCACATAGTGTATTAAGCAGCCACCTTATTCTCTATATATGGCACCAAGCGACTACATACTGTCTCCAAAAACACTATAAATGCTTTAAAGAAAAGAGATTTCTATAATTAAGTGGAAATGGCTGTAAATAAGATTTTATTTAGATGTCGTAAAAATGTTTGATAAACCCTGGAAAAGATGTTAGATCCAGAGAGATCATGTTAGAAAATAAAAGTGACTAATTGTTTCTAGCATTTTATTATAAAGTCAATGCCAGGGCATAAGGATTCACCCTGGTATAAGCTAATAAACTAATATATAAAAGTTAACAAAATTCAGAACTGCATATTATCATAGCAGTGTCCCATTCAAAATAACAGTTGAATAATACAGATCTAAAAACTTGTTTTGATTCACAAATGCTTGTTTTCTTGTCTGCACCTAGTTTCGCTTTTCACGGCATATTAGCCGACTATATCGTGAAAGGCGAAACCGGTTGCAAGATAAAAACAGCACTTGCGAAACTAACGAAGAAGTCTACATCTATATTTAGGATAGAACGGTTTCACCAAGTGAGGGCAACAACAATTAGTGAATTACATATAACAAAGTTGTACTCAGTAGCTTTATGACCGGAATCCGTATAAACATTCTAACATAACTGTTGAATTTAGCCTTGTCGGTTGCAAAAAAATATTCAACAAATTAATTGCAACCCAAAGAAGTCTTAAAATATGAAAATTTCACTATATACCTTCAAAACAAAATAACATTATTGAATTATGTCTACGCCTTCATAATTATCCTTTGGCTTAAGTCGCTGATTACTAATATATTCTATAAAAGTGCTGAGTTTGTAATACGCTATATAAGGTACTACATTATTTTGTGGCTCCACTATATTATTGCTCTTGCCTATTTTAATTAATTATCTTGTCTCCCAGCTCAAAAGAAACAATAGCATATTCAGTTATATTTCGATTGAAAAATATAACATGAAATTTCTAAAGAAAAGTACAAATGGGAAGAACATTTGAGTTACTAAAGTGAAATAATTTTATGAAACACTTTACTCTTGGTGGTCTCGAAACCTGTCTTCGAGTTTAAATCTTCTCTTTGAAGGTGCGTCCGATAAATTCAACAGTGATTCACATTCTCGTACATATGCCTTTTGTTTTTACTTCACACACATTAATATTGCTACACGATGAGCCAGCTATGGTAACTTGAATATATGTCTAAACTTTTCTTAAGATAAAATACGACAGGATATATCATTATTTATTTTTTAAGTTCAAATCTATGAATAAATTTAACTAAACCGTTGCTCACAAGCCGAAATCTTACGTTAGAGTAAATTAACATAGAAAATCTGCAATAGACAATTTGCATGTTTTTTTCTTATCACACCTGATAGACATACCACAAAGATGTTTTTAAATATTTTTTTCATTTCACATACTACAAAAATAATGATGCAAAAATGCGAATTTCATAATTGCTTTCAAACACCACTATTTTGCCGGCATGATTTGTGGCGTCACTGGATGGTAATGCCAACAATGACAATGAGCTTGACATCCCGATAAACGAATAAAATTCACCATGGTGTTGAGAAACAAACGACCGTACTTATCATACCATACATATCATACCAAAGAGGTAAGCATGTCGTTTATTGACTGTCCAAGTACGTCACGACCAATAACAGAACGTTCGCGGTCACATGATAATATTTCGAAATTTTTTGATTTATATTTTTTTTCTGTCAACTACATGTGTTTTTGGGTATTTTCGTGCATGTTATAATGTTCTATGTATGAAAACTATTAGGTAAATCTTAAATTCATTCAATGGAACACCCATGCAAATTGTCTATTGCTTAATCAAGTATTAAAACTATATATTTGGGCTGGTTATCGAAAACAATGCAAGGGAGTTTACGAATATTTAAAGATCTCTTTTAGAAAGAGCTGGACAGGTGGCTTTTATTTTTGAGGAAGACATTTTCTCGCGAATATTACACCCTATACTTTACCCTCTAATCTCGGTAGCTGCCCTCTTCAATTTTTTAAACAATAAGTGAGGTCGAACGACAATGTTGGAAAGGCTAGTATTCAATTTTGAAAATCCTTGAAAATGTTGGGGAAAAGTTCAAAATCTCTTTAAATACCTAGTTCGGGAAATTTGGTCTAGTAGTTGCTCTATTTTTCAAAAATTATTAATGCGCAAATAGATTGCGCAGTTATTTGACCAACAACACCCTGACCGAGTAGATTATAGACCTAGTAGAAAAGTATCGAAGTACTGGTTCTGTTGCAAAAACAACGCGTTACCGCACGCCCTGTGAGGAATGAGGCTGTAGACGAAGGATGATTTACTAGATTTCCATACATCTACCCTTACATACATTGCTCCTATATTAGGAAAGAAATGGCCCAGGGCTGAAAATTTACAAAATTGTTAGCTGGTTGTACACGGTCTCTTTTTATACAATTTTCTGTTAATTGCAGCTGTCGTGACAACACCCTACCTGGTTCCGCACCGAGATGGGGACCCTATCGTACATCTCACAATGGTCTACAATTTTGTAAAATGGTAACGCAACAACCTTTTTTTTTAATTTAAAGGGGTTTGGCTGTGGCAAAATTCCATTCGCACAAGTAACCATCTTTTTATCATTATCACGACCATTATTATTCTATTTTACTTCAAACTTCAAGTCAGAAGTCAGTTTACATCATGCCTAAAAAAGTTTTTTCTGTTAGCTGGCTTGGTTTTTTTGTTATTTTTTTGTTAAGTTTTTTTTTCTTCTAGATATAAATATATGTGTATTTTTTTCTCTCTTTTTAAATCTTTTTTTTTTCAATTAATTCTTTTAGAAAAACAGGGACACATTGGAGCATGTGGATTACCATTGCCATTTTTACACAAACAAGACAACCACGGAAAGTACAGGATCATATTTGGAAAAACATTAAAGTTTCAGTCTAAGATAACTACTTATTTACAATCCATTTACAATGTATTTACAATATTGTATCTATAAGAGTGCAAATAGACTCATACCTTAATCTTCATTTCTTTGAGCACTGCCACAAGAAGTTGGTATACTGTCTTTTTTTTTGTAAAATAAGTTTTAAGTTAAAGGGAGACACAAGTACTTGTGTATTATAATTTAGAGGCTATATCGGATTTGAAATCACGCAAGATTTCAACACAACAAATTAACGCAAGGTTTCAACACAAGTTATTCTGTCTATTAAAACTATATCCAAGTTATAATACACATCATTAAAATTCAATCTATCTCAAACTGTCTAAAAATATTAAATATCTAAAAGCTACTGCACTTCACTTTTTTTGGTCTCCTTATCAACAACTTTTACAGTCTGTGAGTTAGCCCACTTTTTTAGTGACTTTTCTTTTAAAAAATCACTAATGAGGAGATCCCGACTTTTGAATTTTGAAAAAATTTCTTCAAATGAGCGCTAATTAGGCTCCTATAACACATATCCGGGGTCAGTTTCAATTTTTATATGTTTACATATATATATATATATATATATATATATATATATATATATATATATATATATATATATATATATATATATATATAAGTATCACACCGATAAATCGAAAACGAATGGGCCGATTTTGATTAATTTTTGTGAATACCTTTCTTTTGCAAGTGGCTTGGATAAGTTCGTTAGCGAGGAAAATCCGCCAAAGTTTTCCCGGAAAATTTTGTGTTTTCTTTTAAAAAAATGTATATCTCCGGAATTAACAAAATAAGGGCAACTATACGTGGGTTTACACCATTATAGGTAAGTTACTTACCAAAATTTAGCTCTGTAAGTTAAAGGACAAAAAAGGTACAGGCATTTAAAAAATATACTTGGGTTTTCTTCAAAAAGTCAAAGTCGCGATTTAAAACGTCAAACTTGGTAATATTTAGGCAATGAACCTGAAAATAATATGAGCTATGGAAAGAAAATGTTTCAAGAAGAATGTTTTACAAAACCTGAAGTCTTAGTTTCAATCGTCATTGTCCTTCATTTTACTAAAATATTCCCAGAAAATTCACTTCAAATAGACCCGTTCTCTGATGCTTTGGCAGTAGTGTTGGCTATAGAGTTGATCGCTTAATGGTATATCATTTTTGTCGAATTTTCGTAAAAAATCATAAAAGTTCAATATATCCGTTATTATGCAAGATACAAAAAATTTGTATACATTAATTATAGGGTGTCTTGAGCTACATCATAAAAAATATTTGTACAATTACAGGTGGCCCATAAGTCGTTGGTGATTCACATTTCTTTTAAATTGAACACGCCTTATATCATTGCATTTTTGCATTTTCCATCCAAATATAGTACATCTTTTTAAGAAACGAACTTCAAGACGCAGCAAGTGCGTTATGGTAGCGAATTTTCATTAAATGTTTCAAATTTGAATAGCTCGATTTGCTATTAATCTATAAGGTTGACCAAGAAACCAGTTTTTCGGGAACACTTTAAGTTTACCTTCGCAAATTTTTGTACATTTTCAAACAATAAAGTTATTTTAATGAAACATGGAACCTTGTTTCTACTATATAGGTTATACTGGTAACCAAATTTGATGCTTGCTTTCTTAAAAAACATATTTGCTATTAAAAACATTTTTATGAATATTCACTACCATAACGCACTTGCTGCGTGCAGACTTTATTAAAAGGTGTAGTCAGTTCTGTGAGCTCACCGCCACATTAGACCCCCCCGCCCCCGCCCAGGGAGAGATTTATCGAAAATGTGAAGGAACATGTATTGCACGGCCGGAGGACGTGTGGCGTGTGGGTGGTAACGTGAATGTGACGCGACGTGGGCGCGTAGATCTCTGTAGTGCAGGCTGTGACGTAGTCAACGGTGGTGTAATCGGATGTGTCTTGTCGGAAGTTGTGGAAGGCAGAGGGTCGAATGCAAATTCTTGCCACTCAAAGGCGCTCGTCAAGTTAGGCGTGGAAACATCACAATGGGCTGGTTTAACTCGATCCCTTGAAACTATTACGTGGCGATTTTTAAGTAGCCAGGTGAATGTTTTGGGGTTGCGAGCGAGTATAAGATGTGGGTCGGTGTATGCCGGCGTAAGTGGTGGACGTGTAACGTTATCCCGGAGAAAAATGTGGGAGCAATTATTCAAACCTCGATTAGCGTACAGTGCTTGGTCTGAGATGTGACAAGCTGGTGTGGATGGTCTGTTGAAGCATAAAACGTCCGACAATCGTTCAGCGTAGTCGTGTTGTAGTTATTGGTTAGAGGTCGACGAAAATAGTTCTCCGGGAAAACGAAGACGTGAGCCGTAAAACGTCTCAGCGGGTGAGACCAGCAGATCAGGTTTGAAAACTGAACGAATACCAAGAAGTACTGCTGGAAGATGTTGAGTCCAGGGTATAATAGAGTGTTGTAAGCGGCAGGTTAAAGAGGCTTTTTACGTTCGGTGCCAACGCTCAACCATACCATTGCTTTGCGGATGGTATGCTGTCGTGTGTCGCACGTTACAGTCCAGAAGTAGGGTGATTTCCCGAAATAAGGCCGATTCGAAATTTGCTCCCTGATCCGTAACAATGTTTAGTGGTGCACCAAAGCGAGGAATCCAAGTTTCCCAGAATGTTCGGGCGACTGTAGCAGCAGTCTGGTTGGGGAGTGGTACAGCTTCTGGCCAACGTGTAGAACGGTAAGATATTTGTAGTCATCTGCCAAGGGCAAGGGGCCGACGATATCGATGTGAACCGTAGCGAAACGTTCATCTGGTCCTTTGAAGTTGGTTAGAGCTGTTCGTTCGTGTTTGTTAACTTTCGCTCTTTGACAGGGGATGCAATTCTGGACATAGTGGGTGACATACTTGCTGAGGTGTGACCAGAAGAATCTTTCACGGATAACTTTCGTAGTCGCAGTTCTGGCAGAATGAGGAAAATCGTGTAGTTGTTTAGAAATGACTACTCGAAACTTTTTTGGAACGTAAGGTCGGTTAACCCCGTCCAGGAGCTACAAACGAGAGTGGTGTTCTGATCGAATGGGACCGACTTAAACTCTGGTCTTATATTTTTACGTAGTAGGTGAGAAAGCTCTGGGTCGTTTTGCTGAGTGTCAGCCAGCTGTGCCGCACTAGGTAGGGAGTCGATGGAGTCAATTCGCGAAAACGTATCGGCCACTACATTGCGGGAGCCAGAGATTTGGATGATATCAGATCTAAATTCAGTGATAAAAGGCAGCTGGCGGGCTTGTCTGGGGCTAGCTCTGTCAGCCTTCTGTTGTAGAGCGTGTGTTAAGGGTTTGTGGTCGGTAAAAATAATGGAGTTGCGACCTTCGAGCATGTATCGGAAGTGTTTAATGGAGGAGTATATCCCCAAGAGTTCTCGGTCATAGAGTAGTGTGTTTATGCAGAGAACAGCTTGCGTGAGAAAAATCCGAGTGGTTCTAACCGGTGGTTGACAAGTTGATGCAGTACTCCGTCGATCGCTGTATCGGAGGCGTCTGTGTGTAGTTGTAATTCGGCATCCGGTTGTGGATGACTAAGTGCGGTGACTTCAGCGAGAAGCTCAACTGAGGCACGAAATGCTGAATCACGTTTAGTCGTCCAAGCAATGGTTGTGTTTTTGAAGCCAGTCACGGCGTTAAGGGGGGGCTTGTACTCTAGCTGCATGAGGCAAAAAACGACGGTAGAAGTTCACCATGCCTAAGAATCGGCGTAACTGAGCCACAGTTATCGGCCGTGGGAATTGCCGAATAGCCTCGAGTTTGGCTGGCAATGAGGTGATTCCTTTGGCAGAAATTTGATGACCCAAGAATGAAATGGTGGGTTGGAGAAAGACGCATTTGGCCTGGTTGATAGCTATTCCTGCTGAGCAGAGGCAAGCGTAGAGCACCTCTAAGTGTACTTTATGTTGCTCGATCGAGTGGGATACGATCAGTATATCGTCGAGATATATGAAACAAAAGCAAGGTCTGTCAGTGTGCGGTCGATTAATCTTTGGAACGTCTGAGCAGAATTTCTCAGCCCAAATGGCATAAAAGGAAATTCGAACAAGCCGAACGGTGTAGTGATTTCTGTTTTATGCACGTGTTCGGGGCCATAGGGATCTGCTGGTAGGCCCGGACCAGGTCGATAGTTGAAAAAATGATGGCACCGTGGAGTTGTGCAGAGCAGTCTTGTACATTCGGTACGTGTCAGGTACTGTCTTGCTGCTGAATTGACGATAGTCTCCACATGGCCTCCACTCGCCGTTCTTCTTTGGCACCATGTGAAGAGGGCTTGCCCAACTGCTGGTTGAGGGGCGGCATAATCCCAAAGACTGCATGGTGGTAAAAACACTCTTGGCGAGGGACAATTTATCAGGCGCAAGGCTTCGTGGCGTGGCGTGTGTGGGATTCCCAGTCATTTCTATATAATGCAGAGTTTTGTGTTTAACACCAGCTGGGTTCTGAAAGGTGGCGGTTGAAGATAGGTTATACTGTTGGAGAAGCGACCAGACAAAACTGGATGGGTCGCTTACGTGACACGTTTCCGTAAGTGTGGGGGGGTCGGTAGCTGACAGTGCTGGCAAAAGCTCAAATGTAGAGCGGTCGATGATACGTCGGCCGGGCAAGTCCACCAGAAAGCCAAAATGAAGGAGGAAGTCCACGCCAATCATAGGCCGAAAAACCGCTGCGATGAGGAAGTCGTATGTGTATTTCTTACCCAAGCCAAAGTCCAACGTCAGTTGGCCATGGCCGTAAACAGGTATCCTGGAGTCTTTGGCCGCAAACAAAAAACGGGTTAGCGTGTGATGTCTATCGGCTAGCCAGGGTGGAACAATGGAGACATCTGCGCCAGTATCAACGAGAAATTTCTGTTTTGTGGCTCTGTCTGTGAGAAAAAGGCGGCGAATATGTCCATGGCAGGAATACGCCGCTAATGCCTGTCGACAAACTAGTTTTTTGGGATATATGTACTGGGTGATTTTTTTAAGTGTCTCACTCCTTTAATTGCTTTATTAACAGATATATCAAAAAAATTCCAATGCCATCTGACAAACTACAATGCAATGAGTTCAAATATTGCGACAGAAAAACAATTGCGCATCATCTTCATGGAAATCCATGGTCAACGTTGATTTTCTTAAATGAAACGATAGGCCTCAGATACATACAGTCGATGCAGAATCGAAAGCTGTGTACAACGATGCCACGCTCGCATTTCTGAGTCGAGCCGTTTCGGAGACCTGACGTCACAAAATGTCAAAATGTTTGTCATTTTTAAGGGGTCTCACCCCTGTAATTTCTTTATTATGAGAGATAACCAAAAATTCCATCGCCACCTGATAAACAAAATATTTTTACGTTATAAAGCAGTCCGCAGTAAATAAAAGAAATTACAGGGGTGAGACACTTGGAAAAGTCACAAACATTTTGAAATTTTGTGACGGAATGTCTCCGAACCGGCTCGACTCAGAAATGCGAGCGTGGCATCGATGTACGTAGCTTTCGATTCTGCATCGACTGTATGTGTCTGAGGCTTATTGTTCCATTTAAGAAAATCAAAGTTGGCCATTGATTTCTATGAAGGAGATGTGCAACTGTTTTTATGTGGCAATATTTGAACTCATCGCATGGTGGTTTGTCAGCTGGCGTTGGAATTTTTTTGATATATCTGATAATAAAGAAATTACAGGGGTGAGACACTTAAAGAAATCATCTGGTACATGGAGAACGGCACTTGTCAGATTTTTCGCCAAAGTTGCCGTGATATCAACACCATTCGAGGTGTTCACTAGGCCCGCACTCGCGTGATTCTGAACGCCCGCGAAAAGAAGCGCGCCGGCCGGGCGTTGGTGAGCGTCGCGCACGAAAATCACTACGTACTTCCCGAAAATCGCGTTTGAGGGTGGCGATTTGGGTGACTAATGCGGATACATCCATCATGGGTGCAAGCCATAACCTGTGGCTGTGTGACATTTAGTATTTTGTCCGCTATGTCAGCATGTTTTTCGATTAATAACGAAGAAGTTGCTGTGGAGTTAGCTCTCTTTTTTAAAAGGTGTAATCAGTTCCGTGAGTTCACCGCCACAATATAACCTAATTAATACTTATTAATAACACTTTGTTATTTACACAAGCAAAGAATAAGTTCTCGGCGTCCCCTAACTCGCCACATTCACAGAAAGGGTTACCACTAATGTTTATCTTAAATAAATAGGCGGGAACTGAGGCATGATTAAATCGTCTGCCAATTATGTTAACAGAGTTTTTTCTAAATCCATGACTACAAATCAAGGCATTTTTTGAGGACTCACCTGCAGTTCTTTGTAGTATTGCCCTTATCCACTTTTGTATTTGCAACATTCTATAGATAATCAGAGTTTTGTACAACTGATTTTCTGATGAATGCTCATTTTCCCCTTAATAGTGCCCTAAAACTGTGATAATTGCCACTACTGACCAGATTGCAATCCAATCATATTCTGTGAAGAACACACCCAGCACCCACAGTAAAACAAATTGATGAGTTTTTAAAATAAATAGAGACGTAGAGACATTTCCCTGGCTTCACAAAGGTTTTTTTTTCACCAAGTAAGGGCAATAACATTGAAGACATATTCATGAGAAATATAGAAAAGTTTGGTGATTTTTGATAATCTAATATTTTTTAACGTCTTAGTAAAAAAAATGCACTGGAGAATTTTCGAAGCCACAATTTTTTTTGCATTTTCATCAACAAACGTCGTTGTGCCTTTTAATGCTTTTATTAGCTTATCCAGCTAATTTTTGTCGAAAACTTTTTAACGATTTTTTTTAGCAATTTTTGTTGACAGTGAAGTTAAATAAATGTTTTTATGGTTCAATGACTTTTATTTATGTGTCCTCTTTTGGCCTCATGAAGTGAAAAACATAAATGCGTATAATCAATTTCGTATAAGAAGAGAGATCTAAAATTTGGAATGTACTGGTCTCTATAAAGACCACTTATATTCAGAATTGTATAAAAATAACCTTGTTATTTTCGAAGATACAAAAATTTTCGGGAAGAAAACGTAATATTTTCCCAGAAAACTGGTTGGATCTCATCGAAGCTATTTACAAAAGAAAGGCACCTGCCAGATGTATAACCTTGCCTTCGTTGATCAAATGGATGAGTTGGTCGTCCAACCTAATTGACACAAACTTATATTTCCGAAGTTAAGTATTTTGTTATTTTTTCTGATTTGAAATATTTTAATAAAAATCCATTACCACAACGCACTTGCTGCGTCCAGACCTTTTATTTGGTTACCATATATCGTGATTTGGAAAAGGATGATGCAATAATATTTTAATTGATTTTCTTGTAGCAATTACTTGGGAAATATGCTTAACACCATTATTTATAAATAGAAACTTCAATTACAGACTTTAGAACGTGGTTTCAAATATAAAAAGGAAGCAATATTTAGTTGATATAATATGTAAGGTCATAATTTTTATAAAGTTCAATCATCGCCCTGGTGTGATAACGTGTGGGGTTATGTCGGCGTGTGTGGCAGTGTGGCAGTGCATTATGGACATCCAGAGTGCCATGATTTAAAACCAAGATGCTCTTATGTTCTGCCCACGCGTACCATCTTCGTGGATTATTTATAACCAACTACAGTTGTTTTAAAACTGTCAAGACGTACCAGCAATATAAGGAGAAACTTAAAACTTAATTCCTAAATCGATAAAATTAATATGCATTCTTTTATTCAACAACGTGATTAAAACCAAGCTTGCCTGCACCTTTGTACAACTCTGGTAACTCCTGTGTAAGTGGGACTGTAACAAGCAAATAACAAAGACTATAAGGGTGTTTATGTAACTAATACGTAGATAAAAGTGTGATGAAACAGCTATACAGTGTGCCCAATTGTGCACAATAATTCCTGAGGTTATCGGAAACCGTAAAAATTACAAAGGTAGTTTAATCACAAAAAAGTCTGAACGCAGCAAGTGCGTTATGGTAGTCAATTTTCATTAAAATGTTTTTAATTTTTAATGGCAAATACTTAGGTCTTGTTTTAACAAAAGGCATGAAATTTGGTATAACCTACATAGTAAAAACAATGTACCATATTTTCTCAAAATAACTTTATTGTTTGAAAAAGTATAACTATAAACTTAAAATGTTCCCGAAAAAACTGGTCCGTTTTTTTTTTTTTGACAACGAACCTCTTCAAGCTACATCCGCCAAAGTATAATTGTCCACAAAAAGTTTTTTGACAAAAATTTAAGAAAATTTACTTTACATAAATTGGCTTAAGTAATTTACACGAAAATCATGTTTTTTACGAAAATTTGTTGAACAATTATTTTTCACAAAAATGTGAAACAATTTTTTTACAATAACTTATTAAACATTTATTATTACCAACACCTCAAAAAAATCTTCCAAAAAATGAGTTCATTAAAAACACACAAAAATTTACATAATCTTTTTTTACACGAAAATTTGTTAAAAAATTCATAATATTCTAATTATATACCTAATATGTACCTAATTTTTTGTATGTAATTAACATTCTATAATACAAAAAAACCGCGTCTCAAATTTTGGTTGCCACACCTTTGTTACTTCCGAAAATATAAAGTTTTCCGGAAGACAACCTAAAATTTTCCAGGAAAAACTGGTCCGATTTTCCTGACTAACAAACTTATCCAAGCCATTTATAAAAGGAAGGTACGAACAAAATGTGATTAAAATCGGCCTATTATGCCAACATCCTGTATAATCGAGAGTGACAGTTGACAGTTATTTTAAATTGATGAGCATCCCTGAATATATCGCTGCACCAATTTTCACAATTTTCAAAAAATTCGAATTAGTGCTCCTAGAACCCATACCGAGGTAAGTTGTTTCATGCTATATATATATATATATATATATATATATATATATATATATATATATATATATATATATATATATATATATATATATATATATATATATATATATATATATATATATATATATATATATATACAGGGGTGGCGTATTGAATACGAATTTTTTTAAAGAAACGCTGAAACACGTCAATTCTAATATTGAGGGCGAAATGTTTTGACATCAAACTCAACTTTGACACATCAACCCCTTAAGGGTGGTGATAACAACCCTTATATTTTAAATAGGGAACATGGGTCGAGTGTTACATCATTTGAAATCTCTTTCTTTTCTGAATTCAGCACACTCATTTTTTTGGAAGTTTTATCAACTGGTTTTAAAATTATTCAAAGTTGGAGTTGCAAGAACGTATTTCATTCATTGTGATAAGAAATGCATTAATTAGTCAATTTTTCGTTAAAAAAAACTAAAAAACAAAACCAAACGTTCAGTTAAGTAAGTGTTCAAATTGTTGACCACCAGCTTCCATACACAAGTACAAATTTTGTTCAAAACGAGCTCTGGCATTCTGGAGCATTTGTGGAGTTATTAGATGGCATTCTTCAACAATGGGTCGTCGTAATTCTTCGAGAGACTCCGGTTCTGTTGCGTAAATTCTACTCATTAAATGGCCCCATAGAAATAAGTCTAAAGGAGTTAAATCCGGTGATCTAGGGGGCCACTCAATAGCACCTCTACGCCCAATCCATTGTCCTGGAAACTCTCTGTTCAAAAACTCCCTAACACGTTGTGATAAATGCGGAGGAGCTCCATCTTGTTGAAACACTAATTGATTTTCTTGATAGCGATCATCATTTTCAACAATGTCAATTAGTATAGGGTAAACGATATCTTCTAGTAACTCCAAATACGTTTCGCCACTCAAATTGCCATCAAGAAATATTGGTCCGATTAAACGATCTCCAAAAATGCCAGTCCAGACATTCAATTTCTGTGGAGTTTGAGTCTAGACTTCGTGAAAATTTCTTGGATTATTATCTGTCCAATAACGACAATTATGACGATTGACTGTTTAATAAAAGCGTACACTCGTCTGAAAAACAGATATTGAACAGAAAGTCCCCGTTATCAGCTATTCGTGCAGTCATAACTTCACAAAACTCCAGCCGCCGATCAACATCATCTTCATTCAGTTGTTGTACAAGATAAATTTTATACGGGTGAAATTTATGATGCTTCAATATTCGCTAAATAGTTCTTCTTTTGATGCTTGAAACAGTGGCCAATTTTCTCGTGCTCAAAGTTGGGTCTGCAGCAATTTGTCCTAAATCTTTAATCTCAGTAGTCTCATTTCTTGCCGGAAATTCACGTTCAGAATCCCGTTCTTTGTTGGCTACTGAACCACTTTGTCGACACTTTGCAACTAACTCCAAAATGTATTTTCTGTTAACATGTCTGTTCGGATGTCGTTCATTAAACAAATTTGCGGTACGGTTGGCACAGTCATCGTTTTTGAACAAAAAATTATTATTTTAACTCTTTTTTCTACAGAATACACCATTGTGAAATTAATTTTCGGTAGTACTATCAAGTATCAAACCGACCGATAAACTGAAATAATAAAT
This sequence comes from Tillus elongatus, assembly GCA_964006375.1. Lineage (NCBI taxonomy): Eukaryota > Metazoa > Arthropoda > Insecta > Coleoptera > Cleridae > Tillus > Tillus elongatus. Next base: position 51,780,299 of record OZ023268.1, read on the forward strand.
CGCATTTCTCTCATTCCGATAAGAAATGGTCTGATAGTCAATTTTTTGTTTACAAACCAACAAAACATTGACTATTAGCACATTTCCTATCGGAATGAGTGAAATGCATTTTTGCATCTTCAACTGTGAATAATTTTTAAACGAGTTGATAAAACTTCCAAAAAAATTAGTGTGCTGAATTCAGACACTCGACTCATGGTCCCTATTTAAAATATAAGGGTTGTTATCACCACCCTTAAGGGGTTGATGTGACAAAGTTGAGTTTTATGTCAAAACATGTCCCCCTCAATATTAAAATTGAAGTGTTTCAGCGTTTCTTAAAAAAATATTCTCTGGACGCAAATCGGTCTGTTTCGTTTTCAATGCGCCACCCTATATATATATATATATATATATATATATATATATATATATATATATATATATATATATATATATATATATACTGTCATCGTAGCTAGACGTGTCAATTTCGTCTGGAACAAAACATACAATTTTAACGTCAATATTTGGATAAAATGGAAAATTTAAGTTTTGGAAAGAGTAACGGTGTAATAGAGAGCGACGAACATGGATTGGTTTGAGTTGAAGACATAAAAAAAGGAATATCTTAAAGTAAATTATTCTCTAATGATCAAAATCTGAAGTTGGCCAAATTAGAAAAGTGTCATTGTCAAGAACTTTGGGAGTATCAACGTTTGGATAAAAACAGACTAAATTGCGCTGCTTGCAAGCACAAGTAGAATATTTATTTGTAAGGCGCTTTGTACTATTATTCTAACAATAAACTATAACTATGTATTTATTTATGTACAATATACTTTGCGAGGTTTCTGCGCCACCCAGGGGTTCCGATTCTTCGCATTATATTGGAAAATTGTTTCCTGGGGCTTAGTTCGTGGGCCAGTGCTGAGAGTCAAGTTTTTCAATGGAAAACTGCGAATTTTTTCAAACTACAGAAGCAGTGTTCCAAAGATCAGTGGTTCTGAATTGTACTCCAACATTTATCGGAATTAAATGTAAGATAATTTGGAAACTAGCGCGTACTATAATCCTTGTTGTTAAAAAAGCAGATGTGAAGTATAAATAGAATAAACAAAAATGGATATATTAAAAAGTTCTAATCACTAACGTTTCTTAACAATATAATGTCACCATTCGAATGACATTTCATATTGAAATGATGAAAAAATGTTGATGCTTTAGTCTATAAAAATCAGCTAATTAAATGTAAGATCAATAGGTTGAAACAGGCTCAAGAGACGTTGGATTATGTAGGATAGTATAGTTTACTTTGCATATAGACATAGTACAATGTATTGTACAAATAAGCTTTCACTTGTGTATGTAAGACACACAATTTAGATAGAGAAGTAATACCCAATTGAATAATTGCATAAAACTATCTGGATTTGTCACTACCAATGTTGTTAAAATTGCACCTACTACAGGAAGTACTTCACAAATACGTCTAATTACTCTTGTTCGTACGACCGACATTTTTGTATACTTCTCTTCACTTACGGTATTATTACAAAACTTATGAAAATTTGCTATTATAACGCATTTGGTGAATCCAGACCCTTTTATTATTGACGACATATATATTTGCCTGTTGAGATTTAACTTATTATTTTCTTTTTAAAGGGCGAAACCTTTTGTCTATTTTTTATTTTGTTTAACGTCGGTCTATTTCCGCGACAATGGCCGATCACCAACGCCGGGAAGCGGTTTCACCCCACTATCCTGGAAATTTTGCCGAACCCCTGGCTTAGGGTAGGGATCTTTAACGTACCCAACATCGCATGGACACGGGAATGACGGCTTTACTCCCCCTCTGGAGAAAGGAACATGCAGACATTTAACTTGCTCAAATACAATGTCATAACCTCGGTTGATGTTAATTTTACAGTATGTACTGAAAAAGTTCGGTTCAGAGTTCTTACCACTGGACCACCGAGGCTCTGTCTATTATTTAGTATTGTTATTTCTGTGTTCATGTCTGTTTTACTAACTTTCTCAAGCTTACTTCATTTAAAGAAAATTTCTGATCAAATAAATTTTTGCATTGTATACGGTGAAAGAAATATTTACTTAAAGTTAAACAGTTTTCTTGACTTGAAGTAATTATTTATTGAGATTAACTTATCTTACCTGGCAAACCAAACATTTAAACCTATAAAATGATAAATATTATACTTGATGTAAATAGTTAGGCATTTCAAGCAAATCAGTTTTATATTGTTGAAAAAAATGGCCAGAGCTCTTAAATGGAATATTTATATTATTTTGTGTTGACAAATATTTAATTAAGGAAATTTCTCGTAATTTAATGAGAACTTTATTATGTACCATGGACCAATATCATTTTTTTTAATTGAATAAAAACTGAATCGTCCTCGAGAGCCAGGCTAACGTATACATTGTAATTCTATAAATTATTGACTTGGTGAATATCATGACTCCATCTGATTAAATATTATATAAAACTAGGCGGATTACATCAGGTATTTCTTCATTCATTAATATATACACAGACACGGAAAATGGATATTGTCAAAGCAATTTTTGAACTTGATCAAATAGGTTGCTGTCCTTAAGAAAATCATCGCACATGTGCTGTATCTTTAGGGTAGTGTCCAGTATATTTTAATATTATTTGGTAGTTGACGTAATCCTCGTAGATACTGAAGTTTAGGACAGTCACTTAATAGAGGTTTCACAATCACTATCACACTGACCAAGTCGTAGTCTGTTCACTAGCACTTGTTGAGAGCGTGATAGAGGAAGCGGTAAAGCAGGATGGATGGATGGTATCACTAAATTGAGTTCACTATTTTGGTTGTTGTTTTGCACTAAGCATTTGTAGTTCAGCTATGTGGGCAACTAGCTAGTTTATATTTCGCTGGAATATTACGATTTAAGAAAATGTTTGTGATACAGTTTCGAGATATATGTCAACGTCTGTAGGATAATAGTCTTCTTGGCCTGTTTCAATTGCAATTTGACGCATTTTTTCCTCATTCGAGTGCAACTGGCATTAATACTTCTGGCTGACAAAAGTGGGCATATCTTCATATCCAGAAGTGCAATTATATCTGCAGTATCCTGCCGAGCAACACTTTGAGGATCAGGGTTTCTTGGGCATTTTGAAAAAAGTCATATAGTTGATTTTACCTTAATATAATATTATTATTTGGATTAATCTTCGGCTTGATCTAGTATGTCTGAGAGTGAAATTATGCTTTCCAGAGACTCACTTTTCTTAATTTGTTTTGGTTTGCGTTTTTTTTTGTAGTTTTTTGTTTGTGCTGTACGCGTGGAGCCATAGACATACCATTATCGTTGATGCTTGGAGCAGTTGATTCTTCAGTAGAGGTTGGGGTTGCCAATAAAGTGTACGCGGCTCTTTTGTTTGTTCTTGTTTCCACAATATCAGAATGACCTCTTTTTTCTTTTGTTTTTGTGAATTCAACTGGCACATCTTTATTGGTAGTAACCGATATTGTTCGCAGTTTCTGGTTTGAGACTGGTTTGGACAGTTACCCGCCACGTGCTTTTGAAGTTTGCAAGCAAAGCAAGTCATGTCACCATAACTAAGAAGTAATCTTGTAACTAGTCTCCTCATCTTGAATGATTATCCAAGAAGGGAAAGAAGTATTATCGTTTGCCTGGATATACACTTGGCGTTTAAAATTTAGTATGTGGGAAAATTGTTCTGCCTGTAACCCAGCTCGTAAGAATAATACCGGAGAAGCTTTTTAATAACATCCTCTAACAAATTATTGGAAGTAGAGGGACAGACATTGGACAAAATAATCCTTTTAGCAGGGGTTGTGAGTCGACTAACACGAACTAGATGTTCATTTACCTGTATTTCTTTGTGGTTTTCTGCAATAGGTACATACAGATGCGATTGTTGGATATCTTTGATGCAAAAGTTATATTATTCATTCCTACAATTTTTTCGATAGCCTCTTAGTAGCCATAAAGTTTAGGGGTGTCGATTACAGTTAAAGTTATAGCCTGCTCATTTTTGGGGTACAAAATTGTTGGTAATGTTTTTGCGATTTTTGAGTAGGAATTTTTGCTTTGGATTTGGTTTTCATTTATGCTGAAGTTATTGGTATTTACGTTAGACATTGGTTGAACAATATTCTGAAAGCTCCTGCATCCAGAGGATTCCAACTCAGTTGACTGCGTTAGTTTTTGTATATTATCATCCATCGTCATTTGTATACAATATATACAGCATTATTTGTATTAAATGTGTTTCCATTAAATAAACGAAAAGTAATGGTGCACCGTTTATCTTGGATGATAAGAGATAATTGGCATACAATGATATACCTTATTGAAAATCTGCTTCTGGCCTCAAAATATGAAAAAATTTCACTCTTAAATAGGTTTTACACGTTTACATCAGATTGGTGCAATTATATCAATTACTGTCTTTGAAATATATAGGTATGTCTCATTATTTAACGTTACTAAACTACTTATTTTCGACAATTTCACGCCTACGTTGTCACCCGTTGTCATCGAAAAGCGAACTCTCAACTATATCATTTGTTTATTAAACAAATGTACTTTGATTTGAGTATACTACCATTTGATTTTCTTTTAATTTTTATTTAAATACATTTGGTTCAAACAAATGGTTATTTCTTGAAAATAATTAATGTTTAAATTTATAAATAAATTTTTATGGTTTAAAGAACACCATTCTTTTTTAAATTATTGGCTTTATATTTAAACATATCTTTTTTTTTGTCAAATAGTCTCCATTTTCAAAATATTGCTGGTTGACATCAATACTAGGAAGCAGGTATATCTTCAGCTGTAGTTGTAATGATTAAATTATTCAACGTATAAGTAATATTGTTATGATTTGCCCAGGGTACACAAAAGTTAATTTGTAAATTTTAATGAGTACTTGCACTTAGATGATGACAAAATAAAATAGAATGCAGACATAAGAGAGACGCTATTAGTTCTAATTTGCGCTGCTCTTTGACCAAAAAAAAAAAGAACATTTCAATAAAAATACGTTCTTTGCTTTAATTGAAAATGTTTTCAGTAAAACAAAATTTCTTATTTCAAAAAATATTTGTCAAATAAATCAAGTTACTATAACCAAATAAACTATTTTCTCTGTGTACACGTTCAGGCATATATATATATATATATATATATATATATATATATATATATATATATATATATATATATATATATATATATATATATATATATATATATAACAGGACGGTTTCTTACGTCTAAGCGGCACACTTTTAAAAGATTTGTTTGAGGTAGCAGCGTTATGTTGTAGGTCAATAGTGGTTACATTTCAAAAATACTTTTTGTTATACAGGTGTTCTGAAAAATGGAATCACGTCAAAGTTATGTTTTTTTTAACAACAATTTTAAATGTTACGCAAAAATAAGATCCACTTCTATCCACACCTATCTATTACGGTTTTTGAGATATTCTGGTCTTTCGAATTTGTGAAGATTTTTGAAGGTTCTGTTTAAAACTACTATAGCATCGCATATACTTAAATGTTAAGATTTTGATGTAAAGTAGAATTTTGCCAAACTAGTCCTAATTTTCTCTACAATCAATGTTTAACTATGTGGCGTTGCGTTTTTAGGACAAAAAGTTTCATTGGTCTAGAATGTTACTGTCACTTCAGTGCAGCGGAAGTTTCAAGTTGACTCATTATTGTGCACCCGCCAGAATGAAACAATATTCGCTTCAAAAAAGAATCGTTATAATGTTAAATATCGGAGAATGTTTAGAAAACTGTTTCCTAGCATCAAGAGTACATGCTGTAAAATTCCCAAATAGAAAGCATCCCAACATGGAAGTACTTGAAAGGTTGCTAAGGAGATTATGTACTACAGGAAGTGTTGGTTATCACAAGGTAACTGTAACTAAACCAGTTTCTGGTCACGAAGACAACGAACTCCAAGTCTGGCAATCTGTAATTGAAAATCCGGATACTAGTACTACAGTAATTGTCACAGCAGTGTATGGAGAATTCTTAAAAACAAATACCACCCATTCCATATTGAAATCCAGATTCCATCAAGATTTAGATGACAGTGATTTGGACAGACGTTTAGAGTTTTGTTTGTTGGCATTGCATTGCATTGCTCGAAGAAGACAGTGACTTTCTTAAATTTGTATGATTTGCCGTAGTGCGTAGTGAACAGTCCTACTTTTCATTATTATGACACTGAAAAAAAACCACTTGTTTCGTACAGTAGATCGTCAAAAACGTTGGAGTGTTAATGTCTGGGGGGAATTATAGGCAATTTTGTCGTAGGGGCTTATTTTTTTGATAGACATATGAATGGACAAACATTTTTAACTTCACTAATAGTGATTTTTGGTTGCTTCTGGAACATTTGCCTCTCAGCATCGGAGTAAGAATGTGGCTTCAATTAGATAGCGCGTCGGCTCATTTTACAGGCATAGTGAGAAATTGTCTAGGTACAAAATTTCCAAATAAATGGATAGGGAGAAGTGGTCCCTCTCAATGGCCCCCTAAGTCCCCGGACTTAACCACCATGCACTTCTTTATAAAGGCTTATATCAAAAATATTGTATACAGTACTCTACCGACAACTACCGATGATATTAAATTAAAAATTACGAACGCTTTTGCCTCTATCATACCTAACATGTTGTGTAATGTTAGAAGATCTTTTGAGGGCCGAATCAGGCGATGCATTCAACTAGATGGACATCATGTCGAGCACTTGCTTTAGTAAAGTTTCTGTGATCTGATGTTACTGACCTATCTATAATAATGTTCCTATGGTTTGATATAAGTACGTTGTTTTTGCTACTTTATTTCTTTCTGTTAAACTGTTTTATACTTATTATATTCTCTTATTTAGAATATTGTACGCTCAAACTACATATTCTAAATACCGAGCATATAACAGTTACTTCTTTCATCTCACTACTTTTTAGTCTTTTTAAAGTTTCAGTTCTAATAATGAACAAAGTTCATTATTCACAGAAAAAACTGTCACGAAGTATGAAAAATAACTTCTATCTTGGCTTTGATAGAAGAGAAATATAATAAATGATGATCTCACTCATTTCACATGCAGAAAGAAATTAGAAAAAAAATAAGTTTATAAATAAGTAGATAGGAATTTCCAAATCCTCTGAAAACAATTTGGCCTATAATGGCACACTTAAACATTTGATTGTGGACTAAATTAGGACAAGTTTGGCAAAATTGTGTCACATAAAAATCTAACATTAGGTATATGCAAATCTATAGTAGTTTTAAAGAGAATAAAAATGGCAAAATGATGAATGAATAAAATAGAGGCTGTTATCTTTAAAATAACCAAGATATTGGAGTTAAACGTACCCAGAAAATACCAGTATAATTTGAGCACCCTGTAAACTATTCAAAACTTTTAAATGTATTAGGCGATAGAGCAATGATCCTAATATTTCAGGTTACTGAAGAATTTTTCTATAAAATTTTTTGTTGTACGTAAATGTTTTCTTCAAACGTTCATAAATATTGAAAAATCAAAATATCTCAAAAACCGTAATAGATAGGTATAAGGAACCTTTAAATAAGTGGATCTTCTTTTTTGCTTAGAATTAAAAATTGCCGTCAAACATAGGCTGTTTCATAAGAAAAAAACAGAACTTTGATGTGCCACCTTTTTTGGAACAGCCTGTATACTCAACAGTACTTTTAAAATGTAGTACTATTGACCTACATAACGCTACTTCACCAAAATCTTTTAAAAGTGTGCCGTTTAGACGTAAGAGACCGTCCCGTTACCCCTGAAACACCCTATATATATATATATATATATATATATATATATATATATATATATATATATATATATATATATATATATATATATATATATATATATTTATTTATTTATTTATCCTATTTAGTTCATACTATGTTGTATTATTAATATTGTATAATAAGAAGATTGTTAGAAATGTTAAGAAGCAGATTTTAATTTAAATGTTTTTTAAAGAAAACGAAAGTTAAATAGAGTGGTCATGTAGTGGTGATATAATCAAGGTTGGGCTGGACGCATGAAGCTGGCCATCCCGTGTCAAAGGTTATAATAATATAAATGTCTCAAGTTACACTAGCTTTTAAAAATGCCGCTCTTTGTTTCATGCTGAAACTCATCTCAGATAGGCAGCAGTATACAATTCACAGGGACAAGCAGCAGGTATAGGGCAATTCTTAAACACTAACCAATATTTACGATAGCCTTTTATCAGATAAGGTTGAGTGAGGTGCCAGACTCATGGGTGGGTCGCCGTATTTAACGTTTTATGGACATAACAACTTATCTAATAGAGTAAAGGTGTTCGAAATTAGATTGCAGATAACGTGAGCCTTCTTGGACGTTACTAATTACTTTAAGATTATTACATTATCCCCTTGTAGCTTGTACAACGGTGACTGATTGAATGTTTTAATGTATCTCCATGTATTTCACTCCGTGTGGCGATACCACCACTATAAAAAAGTTATTCTGACCACGACGTGAACATCCTAAAATATTCCAAAATTAAGTGGCTTATATCCAAAGAAACAATCTTATTAACAGTAATTTTAAACGCTTTAGTTAAAACAACTGATGTTTCTGTTCATATAATTTCATTGGCGCTATTGTTTCCGCTAGTTATAAGTATTTCTTTTTAAGTAAAATGTAGCTTTGTCCACTGAGAATTCACACAAATTCAATAAAACAAGACGACACATCTCCAGAGAATCTTCCACGACGCTGAATTTTTGCATACAATTATATATGTACTGCTATTATGAAAAGTCTTAATTCATACCATCATCAATAATCTACAGGCGATGTAGCCTAGTTGTCGCAACTAAGACTTATCCGTAGTTTTTTTCATTTCGTTATTTCCTCCGCAATCGGTATCCCTCAAATATTGTTGCAGAAACTTATTTTATCCCCCTTGCCTCTCTCTCTCTCTCTCTCTCTCTCTCTCTCTCTCTCTCTCTCTCTCTCTCTCTCTCTCTATCTATCTCTTTCTCTCTATATATTTATCTCTCTTTTTCTCTTTCTCTCTCCGTGTCTGCATATTTCTATCTCTTTCTCTCCCCGTCTCTCTTTCTCTCTCTCTCTCTCTCTCTCTCTCTTTCAATGTGAGTTCTGGTTGCGATGACAATGACACATCACAATTAGACTGTGATAATGATGATATTGCTATTTAGTTTGATTTGCACCATCCTGTACATTGAACATCTTTTGTAGCGAATTTGATAAGGAAAAGAAACCGACTTTTGAATGTTGAAAAAATTTATTCAATTGCCTACTTGGCACCCATATTCAAGAATAGTTTTAGGCTCTAATATAGTTTTTAATTTGCAGGTTTTGTTGGCTATGTGGCATATTAATAATAATAGTGAGACATGATTTATATATATATATATATATATATATATATATATATATATATATATATATATATATATATATATATATATATATATATATATATATGTTCGGAAAGATTTCCGCAGTCTTTAATGTGAGATATACTTGGGTCTCGGGTTAGACCGCGTCCAGAATTTATTAAAACTCGAAGTTTCGGCTACTGTTTTGGAGCCATTTTCAAGAGGTAAAGGAAATATATAAGGACACTCTAAGACCTCCATCTCCCTCCTCCTTGGAGCGGTGGAAAAAGGTGGGTTGGGTTGTTGTAGCTCGATTACCTTTACCTCTTGAAAATGGCTCCAAAACAGGAGCCGAAACGTCGAGTTTTAATACATTCTGGACGCGGTTGAACCCGAGAACCAAGTATATCTCAGACTAAAGACTGCGGAAAGCTTTCCGAACATTTAATTCGCCTCTACGGGGAGTAACTTTTATCTTATACCAAAACTTTCAACAAACTTCTTATCCGAAAATCTTGTCTCCTTTGTGACATCACCTTTCTAAAAGCCTGACATCATCATCACGTGGTCCCAAAATCTTTTTAACTTAAACACCACACCAAATCACATAACATCTCCAACAGTTTAAAACGAACAGGCTTTGCTCTTCTTAGAAATTTCATTCACGAGCCAAGATGACACCTTAACACTACCAACACACTGCTTTACGACACGTACATAAAAAAACACATTTAAAATACACCCTACACTTTAGGACACTCTAGTAAGACTCTCACATAGTAAAGCAGAACATGTTACACAACAAAAAACGGACGTGCAGAAAAGAAAAAAAGCATGGACGCAGCAAGTGCCTTATGGTAGTTAATTTTCATAGAAATGATCTGGCACAAAATATTTTATTATAACTTTTTTTCTTGTAACACAGAAATCTAAATTTTGGTATGTAGTTTACTTTTTATATCATAAGCCTACGTACCAAATTTAATTATCATAGCTTTTTTATTTTATGAGATAAAATTTTTTTTCGAATGAAAACTCAAAATTTTTTCCGGAAAACCTCGTCAGGTTTTCCTGACTAACGAACTTATCCAAGCCATTTACAAAAGAAAGGTACATGCCAAATTTTATCAAAATCGGCCTATTATTTTTCGAGTTATCGGTGTGATACACACACACACACACACGCACGCACATATATATATATATATATATATATATATATATATATATATATATATATATATATATATATATATATATATATATATAATATATATAAACAAATTGAACCTGACCCCGGATATGGGTTCTAGGGGTCCTGGTTTGCGCTTATTTGCAAAAAAAAAAATTCAAAAGTCGGGATCTCCCCATTAGTGATTTTTTTCTACGAAAATTTACTAATTACAGCATCTTCTAGACAATAAAAATCTCAAACAAAACTCACATAATGCCAATCCTACTACAGTAGTTCACAACCTTTCAAATTCCAACATAAGTGACGTCGCCATCAAAGTTCTATCCAAAGGTTTTAATTTTGCAACAATCCCTAAATTCCTCCCAATAGAAAAGATAATTTATCAATCAGAAGATGCTATAACACACTTATCGACTGACGAAGCTGAAGTTACGATACAGGACATTCACCTCCACGATCCAACCTTTCCTCTCACGAACGACAGTAAATCAGAAACCTAAACCGAAACACAGAAATTATAATCCTACCAGCAGACAAAGGCAACGCTACAGTCATAACGACCTCCTAGTTAGGTTTGATATAGTTTCCTTATTCACTAATATACTTCTATCTGAAACCCTTGACACTCTCAAAAATAAACACAATATTTCACACGATACCTTAACTCTTCTAGAACACTGCGCATCTAACACTTATTTTCTTTTTCAAAACAAATTTTGCAAACAAGTGCGAGGTGCTCCAATGGGTTTACCACTCTCTCCTGCACTGGCTAACATTTTCATGGAAAACTTCGAGACACAAGCGGTCAATTCATCCCAACTTAAACCAACCTGTTGGTTAAGATACGTTGACGATATTATCGCTGTCTGGCCACACGGTAAAGAATCTCTAGACGAATTCCTTTCTTACCTCAATAACATCAACCCCTAAATCCAGTTCACCATGGAAATAGAAAATAATTTTTCTTTGCCTTTCTTAGATGTACGCATCACCAAAAACCCAGTCAGGGGATTTTCTTACACTGTGTACCGAAATTCAACCCACACTAATCGTTATCCTAACGCCCAATCCCACCATCACCCATCGAAACTAAATTCCGTGGTTCGAATACTAGTAACACGATCCCTCAGACTAACGGACAACAACAATAAACATACAGAATTAAACTTTTTAAGACAGACATTGCTAGAAAACGGATGACAACAATCACCTACTAGGAAACATTAGAAACGCACAACAACAAACCACTACACCACAACAAGAACATTGTCCACACAACAACACACAGCGTTTTTACCATACATTAAAAATGTCACCGACAAAATCAGCCGAATTTTTAGAACCCATAATATCAAAACCGTATTCACAACAGAGCAAAAACTATATATATATATATATATATATATATATATATATATATATATATATATATATATATATATATATATATATATATATATATATATATATATATATATATATATATAATGTCTGTTTTAAATGTGTATGTCAACATTTACTGTGACCAATTGGAAGGTGTATATGTAGGTCATTATATATTAAATAATATAATAAACGACTTAGATGGCTGTATAAAGAGTATGGTTAAATAATAAAGCTGAAATTGGGAAAAATTAAAAGCGACAGTTAGACAACAATTTTGCTATAATTTTTTTTACTAAATACAGATGCAAAGACTTTTCCTCTGACTTCACAAATGTTTATTTTCTGCTCTGTAACCAGTTTCGCCACTTAGGGAGTCGTTTGCGGGTGCTCTAAAAGGCGGAACAAGTGAAAAAAAATTGTAGAAAATTACCCTAATGTCGAATTCTGCATTTTCAATAAATTTCTTTAAATGAGCGCGAACGTTAGAACACATCCTATCCCGAGTTAGTTTCAGTTTCTGTTTGGATCAAGTTATGCGACTACCTATCTTTTACAAGTAAAGTGGCTTGCACAAGTTTATTAGCCAGGAAAATCGAACCTGTTTTTTCTAAAATATTTTGAGATGACTTTCTGAACAATTTTGTATCCCCAGAAATAACAAAGCCACGACAAAAACATTTGGTATACGAGTTCCTAAAGTAAACTATGTACCAAGATTTAAATTTCTAAGAACAAGAAGTTATAAACATTTAAATAAAAAAATGTTGGCTGTGACTGGTGATCAGATAAACGCATAAGACCAAAGTATTTTATGTGGATAACAAAATCTATTGTATGATACACAGACTAAGTTTTCTTGGGGCAAAATTGTCAAGAAAGAACAGAAAAATTACTTTAAATATTTTATACTTTTTCTTCTTAAAATGTCAAAGTCGCGTTTTGAAACGTCAATATATTAGACAAAGAACCTAGAACAAATACAGGTTATCTAGAAAAAATTTCGTACTAGGTGAGTTTTCCAAAACCTTAAGTTTCAACCGAAATTTTACTTCATTTTACTAAAATATTTTCAGAAAATATATTTCAAATGGACGCTTTCTCTGATGCTTGGCACTAGTTTCAGTTATAGAGCTTATGGCTCAATAGTCTACAATTTTTCGCGACTTTTTAATTTTGAAAAGATGTCTTTAAGTGAGTGTAAACCAGGCCTCCTAGAACCCATATTCAGAATCAGTTTAACTTTTTATCTGTTTACATATTATTATATACAAGGTGGTGCATTTCTAGAGTAACGCTCATTATATCAAGATATGATAAAAAATTATATAAGTTAATTATACGGTGTCTTGAGCTACATCTTATAAAATTATTTTGACAACCACAGGTGGCCCAGAAGTCGTTGGTGATATAATTTTTTTTTAATAGAACAGTTCTTATATTATTGCATATCGAATTACAATGCCTGTTTTTAAGGGAAAAAGCATATCATTCATCGTTCTTGAGTTACTTCAATTGCTCTGCAAGTTTTTGCGTTTTAGTACATATAAAAAATTATCAAGGGCGTTTTACTAATAGAGAGCCGTGTTCCATGAAAACCACGCATTCGTAGAGGCCTTCATTTATATTATTCGTCAAAACAATACGGGCGCTCTAAAATAGCGGCTGAATTTAAAAAAAATTGAAACTGTCGTAATACAATTTTTTCAAATAAAATAGTCTGTATTTTGTGTTTCAGAAGTGAAGGGTATGCCCTTTGCTTGAACTTTTAGTGAATTTTCTTTAAAAAAAAATCACTACTGAGGAGATCCCGACTTCTGAATTTTGAAAAAATGTCTTCAAATGAGCGCTAATTAGGCCCCCCAGAACACATATCCGGGGTCAGTTTCAATTTTTATATAAACATATAAAAATTGAAACTGACCCCAGATATGTGTTCTGGGGGGCCCAATTAGCGCTCATTTGAAGAAATTTTTTCAAAATTCAAAAGTCGGGATCTCCTCATTAGTGAATTTTTTTAAAGATATATATATCACACCGATAAATCAAAAAATAATAGGCCGATTTTGATTAAATTTGGTGAATAAATTCCTTTTGCAAATGGCTTGGATAAGTTCGTTAGGAAAATCTGCCAAGGTTTTCCCGGAAAATTTTGTGTTTTTTTTTTTCGAAAAAAATTCATATCTCCGGAATTAAGAAAGTAAGGGCAACCAAATTTGGAACGCGACTTTATATCCTTATAAGTAAGTTAGCTATGTAGGGCAGAAGACAAAAAGGTTATAGGCATTTAAAGAAAAATAAATTGGGGTTTTCCTCAAAACGTCAAAGTTGCGATTTAAAACGTCAAAATCGCCAACATTTAGGCAAATAACTTGAATCTAATATGGGCTATGGAAATCAAATGTCTCAAGAAGGATGTTTTACAAACCCTGAAGTCTTAGTTTCAACCGTCATTGTCCTTCATTTTACTAAAATGTTTCCAGAAAATTCATTTCAAATAGACCCTTTCTCTGATGCTTGGCAGTTGTCTTAGCTATAGAGTTTATCGTTTAATAGTATATAATTTTTGTCGAATTTTCGTAAAAAATCAATAAAGCTCAATATATCCGTTATTATACAAGATATGAAAAAAATTTGTATATATTAATTATAGGGTGTGTTGAGCTACATCTTAAAAATATTTCTACAATCACAGGGTGGCCCATAAGTCGTTGGTGATACAAATTTTCCTTTTTTTTTAATCAAACACGCCTTATGTTATTGCATTTTTGCATTTTCCATCGAAATATAATGCATGTTTACAAGAAAAGATATTCTGGATGCAGCAAGTGCGTTATGGTAGCGAATTTTGATCAAATGCTTCATATTTGAATAGCCCAATTTGCTATTAACCTATAAGGTTGACCAAGAAACGAGTTTTTCCGGGAACACTTTAAGTTTACTTTTGGAAATTTTTGTACATTTTCACACAAAGTTATTTTTATGAAACATGGCACATTGTTTTTACTATATAGGTTATACTGGTAACCAAAATTGATGCCTGGTTTCTTAAAAAGAATACACACATATTTGCTATAAAAACATTTTAATGAAAATTCACTACCATAACGCACTTGCTGCGTCCAGAGTTTTGTATAAACTTCTTATACCTAAAGACTGCAGTTTTGGTAATATTTCCATTTATAGTCGCATACCATGATTCATGTAGGAGTCGGTTAAAAAACAGTTTTTTTTATTTAATTTTAATAAACAATCAGATTATATGATTATTTATCGAATTTTGGAAAAAAAATTAAAAATTAATTATGGTACAAAAAAAGGTAATAAATAATTAAATTGATAAGATTTACATTTATATAATATATAAGTAGTTTATAAATTGTTTTCACAAATTTCAAATGAAACTTTAAACTGACAGTAACGTTCTTATTTCTAACAGCTTGTATGGGTATTTTTTCGCTTATATTTTTCTTTACTTCCACCGGTTCAAATTTCGCTGAAAAGTTAAAAGAAGATATTTTTTCATTTTTTTTTCAATTTTAATTACAGATTACCTATAATGTCGTCTGAATTAGATGTTATCTTTCAGCAAAATTTTGTGCAAAAAATATTTAGTAAGTTTTCGCAGTTTTATCAGTGTTTCATTAGAAATATTTTTTTTGTAAAGATTTTGTGAAGTGTTGGTTAATAAATATTTAATAAGTTCTTATAAAAAACTTTCGAATTTTCCTGAAAAAAAAAATTTAGCAAATTTTCGTGAAAAATATAATTTTTGTGTAACATTACTTAAGCCAATTTATGCCGAATCTTCGTGAAAGTAAATGTTTGAAAATTTGCACTCAAACATTTTTTTGAATTTTTGTCGAGAGAGGAATGGTTTATTAGCCAAGGAATATCGAACAGTTTTTTTGGAAACATTTTAAGTTTATTTTTGGAGAGATTTTGCACTTTTTAATCAATAAAGTTGCCTCGGTGGTTCTGTAGGCGACAAAGATTCCTTGTTTTAAGCCTTAATCGTTTGATAAGGAAAAAAAGGGGGGATTGTAGGAAAAGGGGGGAATTACACGAAAAGGGGGGAAAGAAAAAAAAGCGAAAGCAGCAGAAAAAGGGAGAAGGAAGAAAAGGAGAGGATGGGGAAGATAGCAGAAAAAAGGGAGACAAGGAAAAAGGAAAATGAAAGTGCAAAAAGATAAAAGTTAAAATTATTTGTAAAGTATGTCTTTGCCATTTTAGTACCTTTTTTCCTATTTTTATTATTAAACAGTTCGATATATGATGCAACACTGAATTTAGAGAAGTCTGTGGTGAATAAAAGAGTAGATGCATCTTCCGAAGCCACCCATATTCTTTGTATATACATACATACAATCGATAAAGTTATTTTGATGAAATATGGTACTTGTTTCCTCTATAATTGTTATACTGTTAACCAAATTTGATAGCCGCTTTCATTAAAAAAAACTGTATTTGCCATTAAAAGCATTTATGAAAATTAGCTACGATAACACACTTGCTACGTCCAGACTTTTTTCTCTTTCTGCTGTCAGCGCTGCCACTGGCGTACCTTATACAATGGCATCGTTGTCTACTTATTTTGTTTACTGTTGTCTTTTAATTGAGCCTACTTATTTATCTTCTATGAATAAACGAAATAAATTGGCCATACCGGCCCTCATTGCTGTACTATTTCTTATTTTAGCTTTAATTTTGTATCTGTTAAAATCAATTATTAAAAGTAGGTTATATTTTAATTGCCCAAGCGCCAATTTGAATTAAATTTAGGGCTATACGATTTTTGACTTGTGATAACCGCTAGTCAACTCAGTAAGGGGAAGTATGTTTGGTGCTTGATTAAATTAATTAATGCTAAAAGCTATCTTATACCATGTGTAATAAATTCATGCAATAAGAACTTCCATTACATCTGCAAACTGAATATTCAAAATGATATAGGGATTTACCCTGCGCCTTTAGAGAAGCTATTTATTTCCTGGGTATCATGATAATTAAATGTAATAAATAATTGTAAAGATTTGTACAAAAGGTAATAAAATTACTAAAATACCGTCAGTTATATAAAGAGTGATACCATTTATCACAGGGCGGGGGTTCCGCTTATTAGATTAGGTTAATCTGTTATAGTCTGCAGGCAAAATTTAATAGTTCATTTTCAGTCTTGCTTCCCAATTATGCACCTACTGTGTTTGAATAAATGTGAGTTATGGAGAAAAGTAGCCGATACTGCAACACTATACCCCGTCACAGTTAATCCTTTTATTAAAAGTTTATGTACTTGCACTAAGACTTATGGAATTTATTTTCGAAAATTCAAATACAAAACGTTATATAATAAGATTTACGGTTATTCCAGAAGTTGACATTCATCCTCATTATCACTATTTCCCCGTCATCGCAAGGATGACTCTCGGTTTCCAGCAGTTCTTTTCATTTCATCAAAACTTCCGCACTTCATCAATTGTTATTTTAGTGAATTCTCGTAGGAAAAATTTACTAATGAGGAGATCGCGACTTTGTGAATTTTGATAAAATTTGTACAAGTGAGCGCAAACTAGCCCCCCTAAGCCACATATCTGGGGTTAGTTTAATTATATAAAAAAGTTGTCAACCCTATATTTTGAAATGATCTTATTAAATTTTGTCATAAAGTACTATACACGTCCTGACATATATATGGTTTTCAACGAATAAATAAATAATAAAATAAAAGATCTTCTATACATAGTTACATACATACATACATATATATATATATATATATATATATATATATATATATATATATATATATATATATATATATATATATATATATATATATATATATATAAGGTTTCCGCGTTCATTAGTGTGAGATATAAATGGTTCTCGGGTTCAACCGAGTCAAGAAATGAATAAAACTCGACGTTTTGGCTCCTGTTTTAAAGACATTTTCAAGAGGTTAAGGAAACATGAAGGGCAATGATCTGTAAGGGCCCAATCTGCGTACCCCTCAGAGCGGTCGATAGGCATAGGTTGGGTTGTTGTAGCTACATTGCCGGGCATCAATCTGTCTACTCCCCAAAGCTCGCTTGAGATCATGTCCAAGATCTCAGGTTTAGGGTTGAACAGACTCAGCGCATGCTTTTCGACTAAAACGATTAAGTTGAGGTACTAACAAAGCAATGATTTCTAAGGAGCAATGGCGATAATAATATCGATAGAAGAGGCAGAGATCTCCAGCTATCCTCCTGTGGTCGAGAAAACTGAGATTGACTGTGATAGATGAATCTCCTATAAGGCAAATAGCTCGTTACTGAATAAAATCTACGAGGGACAAGGTTGTCTTTTGGGGCAACACCCCAGACATGAGAACATTATGCCAACTGTAGACGTATCTGTGGTCCAAAAGCTACTGTAATGAAAAGTAACTTAACCAGAAACATAAATTCAAGCTTGTTTGCTGCTGCTTTAGCAATATTGAAAACATGTGAATGTCAGCAGAGATCCTCTGCAACATTTGTTTCCAATGCAGATGTTATGGATTTTGGGTAGTATTTTACCAGTCCTCTAGAAAAGAGGCAGTTCTGTGTTTTTGAGGCATTAGACATAACCAGGTTTCCAGAACCGCAGATAAGAATGTTGCGTCAACTCTCATTGATAACACTAGAAGCAGCTATTAGGCGAGTCACTTAGAGCGTGCTGTGAAGAGTACTATCATTAGCAGAGCTAGGAATCAGACTGTTGGTTGTTGACAGAAGATGATTTTAATTCTTACACACGACGGGTGATTTTTTATTGAGCGCCAAAGAAAAATCGTGATTCTTGACATAAATTAGCTCATACACAGTGTAGTGCAATCTACATCAGTCAAACTTCTAGAAATTTCAATACCAGCAAATACAAGTTACATATTTCGGCACTCGTAAATAACCACCCTGACAAATTCGTATATTTGCAAAGCCTATTATTGATACTCAACATAAATCCACAGTAAATAACCGCATGGAGACACAAAACTTTTGTAATCTAGTGCAATGTAAAAGCGAAAACTTGACTTTTTTGAAGCTTGTCCTCCGCCATTTACAGAATTGGAAAACTTGAGCTATTTAGGATTATGCACATTAAGATCACCAAGTAGAACAACTTCGGAATTGGGGTAGTTTTGTACCAAATAATAAACTATACTAGATGTGTAATCAAACAATTCGTTGTATAGAGCGTTATTGGGGAATGATAAACGCAACCTAGAAACTTTGTGGTGTATCATAAGAAATGACCTCTAATGACTTCTGTCTTTGAACTAGAACGTAACTCTGGATATATACACAAAGAGCATCCTTGCACCCGAATGCTTCATGGAATTCATATCTCGGACATAGAATAATAGAATATAGGGTGACACTGCAGGAGGATAAATTCGTTTTCGGTTATAACCAGGGGACGGGGTTGTTTCTTTTGAAGATGGTGACGAATAGCATCCAAATTAACGCTCGATCCTCGGATGTTGGTAAATTTAATTATAAATTTGCTGTCTTTGGGGTTATCAGCAACCGCAGTAAGAGTTATGCCCTAGTTATTTTGTGTTTTTTGGGTGATTCTGTTTTTTTTCTTTCAGTTTCCAATCATAGTGTCCAACCTGGGTCTTAAACAGTTTCCCTTTCTCGTCTTTGTCATGTTTGTGGTTTTGTAGGTTTCAAGTTTGGTTGGGTAAGTTATGGCTAGACAGTCACAAATCTCTCCGAAACCACTAGCCGGGGCCCCTTCCAGATGCATCCTTGGCAGACCCTGTGCCTCAGAATATTTCGCCAGCTGATGTGACTGCATCCCATAGCGCTACCAATGGGTACGGCTAACTGTATAGCCTGCAGGACTGTTTCAAAGCTGTACCTTAGATCGAAAATGGCGGAGCTGTCCGTTGGACAGCGGCATCAGCTGCTTCAGTTAGCCGCCTCTCAGGAGAGACAGGGGATTCCTTAAACCCATTCTTTCATATCCCTGAAAACAAATATGATTATAAATGTATGTAAAATTAAAGCCGCAATTGCAACATATGAGAACAGTAATTATTTTTGCGCTTAATTTAGCATCATTTTCTCTGTATTTTTTTTTAGTTATTGATTCTGTGGAAGTATTTGGTAATGTGAATTGGAAAGTTTTGTTTCAGATACTCAAGCGTGCCAAATTTGACTGGAAAGATAGGTGCATTATTCTTAATCTCCACAACCGTCAAAGCACCAGAGTAGCTATTATCGGATATAAATGAAGCTAAAGTACGGAAAGATGTACAGAAACGAAGCCTATTGTCGCCATATGTGCTCAAGTTATTCATAGAAGATTCGATAAATAACCTTATGGAAAAGACAGCATGCATCAAAATAAACTAACAAGGGTTCCTTTGCATAAGGTTTGAAGATAGTGCGTATGGAACAATCTAAAAAGGCTTACAAAAGAATCTTAGTGTGTTGGATGGTGATTCAGAATCAAACTATCAATACATATAGCGAGAACAAAAATAAAGAAAATAAGTACGAATGAAACTGCGAAAATTTGTATAAAACTAAACGGTGAAAAAGTTGCAGTAAAAATATTCAAGTTGGCCCGTTGACCCCCTTTATAAAGTAGTATCAAGATTAATTGCTCAAAGAAAGAACGAACCCCATGTTAAAATTGTATGTTTTCAAACAAAGTTTTAGTAGAGGTTTTTCCTGGTGTTATTTGATTTTTGTTTCTTTAAAGAATTTACACACCAATGTTAACCAATTAGAAATATTTAATATGTTAATCAAAATGAATACTTACTATTTCTCTGACTTTGACTAAAACCTCACATTTATTAAACCCTCAGTACAAAATCCGACACTTTAGATAGATAACGGTATTAGTTCGATATCTAGGTAATCACTATAACGATTTCTAATGTATAATGTTGATGAACTTAGGAAAAATCGGCAAGGAGATTTATTGTAATAACAGCCAAGAGTAAAACACAACAATAGTTTTTATTAATTTCTTAAAATATAACATGGGATGAAAATGCCAGGTTATTAATTATTATAATTAATAACTGAAATCCGACACTTTAGATAGATAACGGTATTAGTTCGATATCTAGGTATTCACTATAACCATTTCTGATTTATAATGTTGATGAAAGTCTAGATGCATTTTCACCACAATTAGAACCGTAGACCGGTTTCGTTAGACCTCGTCAGTACTAATTGCAACAAGAATACACCTATAAAGTAATTCTTTGTCGGCATTTCAATGATGGCATTCTGGTAATAAATCCGCCCTATTTATGCGTATTCCTTTGAGGAACAAGTTACTATTTGGGAAATATTCTTTTCTAACGAAAAGAATATAATTAAAGAGATATTTTGACGACACTTTTTACGCTGCTAGATATTATTAAAGCAATTTAATTTTAGCGAGAAGTCAGAGCGGTGTTTACTTTGAAACGAATTTTCATAAATACTTATTTAAACCACAATATTTTGCACGCGTTTAAATCCAAAGCGACAGAGACAATTAGAGTTTAAGAAGAAATTCAAACAGCTGTTAATGCATATGCTTGGTGTTCTAAAAATGTAAGCCAACCGAAAAACTCGAGCGTAACAAAGTACCGAGAGAGTAATTATACCGATGTTGGTGAACGCAACCAAGAAATAAGGAGAAGGATCGCGGAGGCAAAGCAATCAATCCACAGACAAAAACGTTTCTTGCTAATTAACATTTTAACTTGAACCTGAGCAAGAGGTTTATCAAGTCATCTGTATCGAGTGCTGTAAGATATCAGGCAAGAAGGTGGATTTTGAATGAAAATGACATAAAGTGAATAGAACCGTTTAAAATCTTGACACAGAGAGGAATGGCAATTAATGAAATGCGGAACTTTTAATGAAATAACTGTGACAACTGGGATGATTGTCAACGCTTGGAATGACCAGAAATCTTATTATATAACTTCTCGTATTTGGATTTTGAAAAATAATCATGGAATTGGTTAAATAGGTCTTCTTGCACTAGGTAAACTTGTAATGCAAGTATTATCTGTGACGGGTAGGTACTTATACTATTGCTATTAGTATTGGCTACTTTTCTTCATAACTCACGTTTATTTAGACACTGTAGGTACATAATTGGTAAGAAAGATAATCTATCAAATTTTTGCCTGCAGACTAGAGCAGATTAACCTAATCAAATACGCAGAACCCTCTCCATGTCATAAATGGAGTATTCAACACGGCGCTCTTGAATTCTCACTGACTTTCATTTTCTTCCTATCTATTTGACCTTATCTGAAGTGGTAAGTTAGAAAGGCCGATAACATACGATCAATGACAAAATTTACTAACTTAAAATATAACCAATAGGTTAAAATATATCCAGACATAACGATAGCAAATTTTATTATGATTTTTCTCCGCAAGATTTCAAGGATTTTCAAAACTGAGTACACATTTGATTGATTAGCCTTTCCAACCATCTGCTACTTGACCCAACTTGCTATTTAAAATTATGAAGAGGGAAGCTCTTACAATCGATCTGTATGACCGTTTTCAATGCGATAATTTTAATTATACTCAAAAAATCGCCTGTATTTTCGATGGGTCTATTTTAGTGAATTTTCTTTAAAAAAATTCACTAATGTGGAGATCCCGACTCCCGATTTTTGAATTTTAAAAAAATGTCTTCAAATGAGCGCTAATTAGACCCCCTAGAACACATATCCGGGGTCAGTTTCAGTTTTTATATGTTTATATATATATATATATATATATATATATATATATATATATATATATATATATATATATATATATATATATATATATATATATATCACACCGATAACTCAAAAAATAACTGAACGATTTTGATTAAATGTGGCAAATACCTTCCTTTTGCAAGTGGCTTGGATAAGTTCGTAAGCCAGGAAATCAGGCCCAAGTTTTCCCGGAAAATGTTGTTTTCTTTAGAAAAAAAATATATCTCTGGAATTAACAAAGTAAGTAAACGTTAAAAAAACAACAAACGAATACGAACAAAACAACTAAATTTAGAACATATGTTCAAATAAACTTCCACTATTTTCCAAGCACAAATAGCACCTTCTAACTGTCGATTCTAAAACTCTAGTCAACATTTGTGGAGTAATACTGGCAAATACTTCCAGAACTAACCTCCTCAGATCTTGTTCTGTAGACAAATTTTGCTGATATACATGATTCTTAACGTATCCCCATACGAAGAAATCAAGCGGGGTTATATCTGGTGAACGCGCTGGCCAGTGTCTTTCCGAATACGTGCTGATTACCTCATCTGGAAATCTCCTTGAAAGATATGCCCGAACAGCTCTGGAATTATGTGCAGGTGCCCCATTTTCTCCCATTTAACCAAGTCTGTATCTGCTGCCGTTTTGGAGATCCCCATAGTCGCCCTTCTTATCTTGCACACACTGTATACTGTTGTTCAATTACTTTCTAATCAAAATAGCTCAAAATTAAAAGGGTCTTGTTCTATAGAAAACAGCAATAACAAATTTAAAAAGTTTTGACACAGCAAGTGCGTTATGGTAGCAAATTTTCAAAAAAATATGTTTCATAAACTTAAATCGTTAATGTACATATGTCATATATGCACAAAATGCATTTACCCAATAACATTCAGCAAGAATTAAAACAGATATTCAACAACTAGTAGGACAGATTTTTTGCAGTACTTAGTCTTCACCAATCTAATTTTTCTCAGAACGAGAGGATAAGTTGAAACAGAAATTTCGGACTTAGCGAAATATATTTGGTGAAATGGTTACGTTTCATACACCCTTTAAATTCCAGAATATTTGTTTAGAAAATACCAGTTTAAACGTTTATGTGTGATAGAACAAACATTCGCTTCTCGCTTTGTGGTTGGTCCAGAATTGACATTCACCATCTATTTTAAGAAATTATTATATTTTCGTTTTGACTATCATGTAAGCTGTTGTTGATAAACAAATAAATTAAATAATGGATTAAAATATATATCTAGTTCCATTAGTAATTGTTTTGGCCAAAAAATAAATATAAGACAATTCTGACGAGCTTATTTGAACTATTCACACAAAGAATATATGTTGCAACTTTGATCAAAACTTGTAGATTATTTTCTTAGTTATCGGACCCATACATATAAAAAGTGTGGACGCAGCAAGTGCGTTATGGTAGTGAATTTTCATAAAAATGTTTTTAATAGCAAATATGTTTTTTTTTAATTTTAAGAAATCTGGCATCAGATTTGGTTAACAGTATAACCTATATAGTAAAAACAATGTGCCATGTTTCATCAAAATAACTTTATTGTTTGAAAATGTACAACAATTTCCGAAAGTAAACTTAAAATGTTCCCAAAAAAAACTCATTTCTTGGTCCAAAAAAGACTAAAATGGTACTAAATAAACCACAAAGTGTGACACATCGCTGAATTTGGAATAGAAAGGGCTTTCAGAATATTTTATCAGAAAATGAGGGCCGTACTTTAAAAAAAAAGTTGACGATGGTCCCGCAAAGATGACACATCGGATTCAAAAATTAGCAAAAAGAAAATCAAAAGCTGCTGTTGATAAGTGTCATCGATATTGGTGTAGATCCACCATTAAGGCCAGAAAAAAATATGTAAAATCGAAAAATCCTAATTTTTCAAAATGTCTCAAAAACAAAACAAAAATTTCAGAGTGCACAACTTTTCTCCCATTTAACCAAGTCTGTATCTGCTACTATTTTGGAGATCCCAGTAATGGCCCTCCTTATCTTGGACACATTGAATTTCACAGTTTTGTTTCAGCTACAAGAGAACTGTTTATAAACACTAAAACAGACATTTCCGACTTTTGTAGCACATTTTTTATTTGAATTCGTGCGTTTTTGCCGTTCATTACATTTGCATCTCATATACTTATATGTTGTATATATGTACTCATATAAATACAAACAATATTTGCGTGAGAATGCTCAAACGTTGAGGATACCATAATACTATAACTTAATGAATTGTTGCTCCGTAAGATATATAACCAAGTATATGAGCAACAAAACCGCAAAGGTCAGAAGTTGTGAGTTCTATTGTTGTCACTGAAAAGATGCAATAACAGTAATATCGACTATTTATGCAGATGCATGCAGTGATGATATATACAGATGTGTGATTATAAAATAAGGAGAAATAAACGTGTCGACTACATGTAACTTTATACTTATAGGCCCGGTCTCGGCGGCCAAAGAATATCAACACGAGCCTGATTTCATATCAGCAGCATCAACACTACTAAAAATTATCTGAAATGTACTCTGCCACCCACAAGCAGTTTCCTCTCTAACAATTTTATCATATAGCTAACCTTTTAATATTAGTAATCAAATGAAAGGCCAGAACGACTCGCAATAATAGTAGTCACTTCACCTTTGAAGATGACGAGGTGAATGTACAAGATACACCCAAACAACGAAATCTCCGATGAAAACTAACGTGAATAAACAAGTTTAAAATGTTAATTTACATTGATAATGAAGTTTTTTGCCACAGTGAATTTAAAATATTCCACTACTTAAATAATTGCTTATATATGTGCTGTATAATTTACTGATTGAGCCATAAGTAGGCAGTAGGTACCTGCTGATTAATTATACTGTATTAGCAATTGTAAAATTAAATGGTCTATTTAAAGAACGATTACATTAATTGAGCAATATGCAGGATTATAATAAAGCAACGTAAAAAATTCAAAGTAAGGGTTTGTAATCATAATAAGCAAAAACGCTGAAACAGGTACGTGTTATGGTAGCGATTTTTTTTAAAATATTTTTAATATCGAATATGTCTCGTTTTTAAAAGACGAACATCAAATTTGGTTAGCAGTAGTACTAACGTATTTCATTAAAATAGTTTTGTTGTTTCAAAAAGTACAAACATTTTCCGAAAATAAACTTAAAAAGTTCCAGAAGAAAGCGGTCCGATTTTTATGGCCAACGAACATCTTCAATCCATTTACACAACCTGCACAGATATAATTATTCACAAACAGCTTTATGACCAAAATTGAAAACAAAATCATGAAAATTTGCAATTTCTTTTACAAAAGTTTACAATTTTTTTACAGTAATACCTATTACATTAAATTATATTTTTCAAAAAATTCGACAACTTTTTTTCGATAATAAACATTTATAACTAATTATCCACATTTCACAAAAAATAATTTCTACGAAAACACTAAAGAAATTTCTGCGAACACTTTTCAAATTCAGCCACCATTTGAGAGCGCCGCTCGGCTGCGGCAGATATCATACCGAGTGGTGATAAGCAAATCTCGTTTTAAGTGAAACGTTTAATATAGTAATACAAAGATAAGAGCCTTGGTGGTTCAGTGGTAACAAAGTGTGCCTCTGAACCGAAGGATACTGGGTTCGATCCCAGGGTACTTCTTTCACTTTTTCAGTACATACTGTACAATTAGCATCAACCACGGTTGTGGCATTGTTTTTGAACAAGTTGAATGTCTGCACGTTCCGCCCTTAGGAGGGGGCGTAAAGCCGTCGGTCACGTGTCCATGCGATGTTGGGCATGTTAAAGATCCCTACCCTCCTTACAGAAAGGCAGGGGTTTGGCAACATTTCCTGGATAGTGCGGTGAAACTGCTCCCTGGCGTAGGTGATTGGCCATAGTCGCAGAAATAGGCCGAGGTTAAAGAAATAAAAAACACAGAGAGAAAATACTTTAATTTTTGATTTTAGAAATGTGGCCAAGAAACCAACCAATCTAGAAATACACAGATGGCTAAGAAATAAATTTGCCTTTATACGTATATGTGAAAGTAAATTCACGTGCCCTAGCTGAGAAATTTGTTTCTAATACAAAGAAATTAAGTTATATTTTGAGGAAATAGATGGGAGTGTAAATGTAATAGATGTCTTCTTAAATGAAGAGGAAATCCAAGTACGAATATATGACTTTCCAGTGGAACTTGACAATAAGAAAATATCAACAGTTTTAGAAAAATATGGTGCAGTTAAATACATTAGAAATGAAAAATGCATCGGAAATCAAGAGCTATATGCCTGTGAAAGTGGTGTACGTACTGGAATTATGACAATGAAAATATTAGTTCCATCGTATGTGAAAATTTAAGGTCACATTTCTCTGGTAACATATAATAATCAAACACGTACTTGTATGATATGTCACGAGCCAGGTCACGTGAGGAAATAATGTTCCTCAAGACCAGCAAATCGAATAAAAGAAATCAGACTACCAGACATTCCGATTATCCAGTCCACTCAGAGAGACCAAAGTTATGCTGTCGTGGCCTCGGCATCACTGGAAATGATATGTGACTGGAATGAAATCCTGGAAGAAGAAGAACATGAAATTCAAGAAAGTGAAAGTAATCTAAAAGAGGATACAGTGCCAAAGGAAAAAATATGCTAGCCACAGATCATTCAAACAAAGATGGTAAAAGTAATTAGAATGAAAACGCCTCTTCAGAGGCGACAAATCTGGCAGTACTCCACAGGGAGGAAAATAAAAAGTTTCGGAAGAAAAATAGCAACAAAAGGAAAAACATGAAATATCAAGCCCAAGCGCAAGTGAAGGCGAGAGGAAAAGTTACCCACACTTAAAATATATATGAAGGCGATTGAAAATTGTGAAGCAGTTGACAAGAATACGAGCTCTACAGGAAAATGACTAGGTATTACATTTCTTTTTTAATTTTATTTATAAATTAATTTCTTTTCGGTTTTTTTTTTTCTTCCATACTTTCTACAATGATTATTTTGAGAACAATAGTAAACCTAAATGTAAATTGCTTAAAAAATAAAACAAAGCAAATGCTTTTGAATGGCTATATTAGACAACATAATATTGATATTCGTTTTCTGCAAGAGGTTAATGTGCACACAATATTTTCTCTAGAAGGATATGATTCCCTATGTAATACAGGTAAAAATGAAAAGGCGCTGGTATGGTATACAGGTCCTTCATTAAAACAGAACATGTACACTGTAGCGATGATGGGCGTATTTTATGTGTATCGATTGATAATGTTAGATATATTAACATATATGCACCCTCGGGTAGTCAAAACTACAAAGAAAAAGAAAACTCTTTTTTGAAACAAACATAACTCCACACATTGTTACCGCATTACCTATTGTTCTTTTGGGAGGATTTTAATTGTATTATCAAGAAAAAAGATTCAACGTCTAATACGCAAATAAATACGCCATTACACAACGTTGTAAGTCAACTTAAACTGACAGACAGTTAGGAAAAAATTCACGGAAATAAAGTTGAATTCGCTTTTATAAGGGCAGCGGTGGCTTCGAGACTCGATAGAGTTTATGTCTCTGACGAAATCCAAAACTTAATACATGACTGTAAGGTCCGGCCATGCGCTTTGTCTGACCACCACTTCCTGATACTATATATAAAAACAAATGACCTGTTAAAAGATGGTAAAATTGAATATAGGTACTGGAAAATGAAAGCTTGTGTAATTACTGATGATGCCTCAAAAATAGAATTGAAGCAAGAAATAAGGAATTTAAAAAATAATCAACACCATACGGATGTTGGTATATGGTGGTTTGAAGTTCTAAAACTAGGCATAAAAAGATTCATTAAGAATATTGAAATTCAAATGACCATAGAAAATAAAAAAGTATTTTATTTTTATAATTAATTACTTTTTGAATCAAAGAATTCCCTAAATCTGAACAATAATTCACCGACTCTACAAGCATTTAGAGAAATTAAAACAGCGATAAGGAAAATCGGGGAAAAACAAATGCAACAATCTTTTGTAGATAAATTAAACAATTTGCACAGTGAACGAAAATTTTTATATGACTTGATCAAACAAACGACAAGAAAGAATATGAACAATATCAAACGTATAATAAAGAATAATAATGAAGAATTATGCAACACAAATGATATAATAAATTATATTGTCAAATATTATAGGGATCTAATAAAAAAAAACGCGAGATGAAGTGTACAACGTATTAAAAAATTGTACAAAAAAAAAGCGTACCCCTGGTTTATACGGACTTATGTATGAATTATACCAAATATTTTTTGATGAAATTGGAGATGACATAACATATTTATTCAATTTGTTTTTAGCCAATAGTTGCCTGCCACAAAAGTCTTTCTCAGAAGCAGTAAGCATTTTATACCCAAAATAAAAAGCGACAGCACATTAAGCAGTTTTCGTCTGATTAGTTTAACAAATACTGACTATAAACCATATGCAAAAATACTTGCAGAGAGATTAAATATGTTATCAAAGAAAATGCTAAGTAAACAACAATCTTGTGCAGCAAAGTCGTGATCAGTTTTCAGCAATTTATTAAAAAGCAGAGGCATAATCTTATACTATGAAAAACAGCCCCAACAATCATCTGGGATCCTTAGTCTGGATTTTGAAGAAGCTTTTGATAGGGTGGCGCATAGCTAGGTACTAGAAAGATTTGGCTTTAAAAAAGTTTATTGCAGCTGTTCAAAACATATACTTGAATGCCAGTTCTAAATTGCTGATAATTGGTTGCTTATCAAAAAGTTTTAATATTAAAAGATCAGTACGACAGGGTTGTCCTTTATCCGTGATTTTGTTTGCTTTATCCCTGGAACCCCTTTTAAGATTATGTAATAGTTAGCTCGGTGGTATATCTGTTGAAGGTAATAAAATAACTTCAATTGTATACGCAGATGCTGTGACAGCTTTTGCCAATTAAAATTATAGAAAATCCCTGCTAACATTAAGTAATATTTATCAAAGAGGATCATATACAACTATTAACATAAACAAGTCTTTTATTTTTCTACTTAGTAATTGTAGTGTAGAAAATGATTGTAGTTGTATACCTTTCAAAACAGTAGACACTTGTAAATTTTTAGGAATGAATTTGGGAAAAGATTTAAGAAAAATGTGTGAAACAAACTGACAGAAGGCTATAAATGAGATAAATTATAAAGTAATATTAGAAAAACTTATGCATTTTGATTTAACTAGGATGGTGTGGTATATAAATATATACATTGTATCAAAAGTGTGATACTTAGCGCAGGTTCTCCCATTACCAAAAAAAATAGTCAGAAAATTTTATTACTTACATGGAGATACATCTGGCAAAGGCAAATATATAGAGTAGGAAGGCAAGCAACTGTATCTGAAAATAAAGGCGGATTAAACTTAGTAAATGTCCATTTGAAAGCAGTCTATTTGTCAAAACGCAGTTCAGTCTTGGTCAGACACATGTTAAAACTAAATTATAAACCCGCCTCAAATATAATATCTGATAAAAACTGTGACGCAAAGAGTGTGCACAAGAGATTGCAAAAATATTTCAAACAGTGAAAAAATTCATCCTGGTGAAAAATCAAGTCATAAAGGCAAAGGCGTTATATAAAACATTAATAAATGAAACTGAAAAAACCCCATATATAGAAGAAAAACACGGGAATATATACAGTTAGTCAAATATATGTCAAATAAGCAATAATAAGGAATTATGTACTAGTTGGCGCGCTGTTTTCTATAAAGCTATAAATAACATGTATCCAGTGGCCGAAAGATTAAAACGTCACAATATGTCAATAAGTAATTTATGTCATCTTTGCCAAATTGAGGATAACATATTTCACAGAGTCAAAGAGTGTGGCCCGGCAAGAAATGTCTGGAATTGGGTAACCAATAAAATCAACAGTGAAATTAAGGTCCATCTGAACGTTTGTAATAATATTCTTGACATGGCTTAGTGGAAAACATGTAATAAAGACATATATTGTGTGTACATTACTTATGTATCATCTATGGTATTAGTGAATTTTTATTTAAAATAATAGGTATCGATGGTGAGACTGGAATTTTTTTTTCAAATATATATAGCATGAAACAACTTACCTCGGTATGGGTTCTAGGAGCACTAATTCGAATTTTTTGTTCGTTAGCCAGGAAAATCCGACAATGTTTTGCGGAAAAATTCTGAGTTTTCTTTCAAAAAAAAAAATTCTCTGAAAATTACAAAGTTATTTTAATGAAATTTGATGGCTATGTTGCTTTGCAAAAGACCTTTCTATACACCAAAATTAAACTTTCTAGGTTTATAAAAAATTGAGTTATTCAAATTTTTTGGTTTTTTTTTTGAAAAAAAAATTTTCCTCCGAAAATTACAAAGTTATTGTTATGAAATTTGGTGAATACGTTGCCTTAGAAAATACCTTACTACGTGCCAAAATTGAACTTTCTCAGTTTATAGAAAATTGAGTTATTCAAATTTGAAGCATTTAATAAAAATTCACTACCATAACGCACTTGCTGCGTCCCGAACTTTTTTTTAACTTGGAAGTAAAAGGTGACTTGGAAGAATATTGTAGTTTACTTAGTAGGCTCGTCCTTCTTAATACGGCCCACTGATCTCCCTGTTTGCTATTTTCCCCTTTTTTATAATATCTTATAAGAAGTAATTATATTAATGTTAAATATAGAACCTCGGTGGTTCAGGGGTAAGAACGTGTGCCTCTGAACCCAAGGGTACTGGGTTCGATCCCAGGGTACTCCTTTCACTTTTTCAGTACAAACTGTAAATTAACATCAACCGAGTTTCTGGCATTGTATTTGAGCCAGTTGAATGCCTGCACGTTCCGCTCTTCGGAGGGGGCTTAAAGCCGTCGGTCCCGTGTCCATGCGATGTTGGGCACGTTAAAGATCCCTACCCTCCTTACAGAAAGGCAGGGGTTCGGCAAAATTTCCAGGATAGTGAGGTGAAACTGCTCCCTGGCGTCGGTGATTGGCCATAGTCGCGGAAATAGGCCGACGCTAAAGAAAGAAAAAAAAAGTTAAATATATAATATGCATATAATGTATTTTGAAGTAATTATTTGATTTTATTTTTGTGTACTTTGTGGTGAAATAAAGTTATTTTAGAAAAAAAAACTACAAACAAAAATCTCTCTGAATGCATTATTTTCTAGGGTTCCGTTATCTATTTGTAAAAATGTTCGGGACGCAGAAAGTGCATTATAGTAGTGAATTTTCATAAGAATTTTACACTATGAGTAGGGTATATTATTAAAACTAATTCTTTAAATTTATATAGACCTTGGAGACCGATTTTAGAGGTCCCAGTTAGCGATTATTTAAAGAAGTTTATATTTTATATGAAGCTAGAAAATTATAATTTGGTAGAGATGTACGTAAGTACTGCAAGTCTCTTTAAAAAATTGTGTTACAAACTTCATTAAAGGCACAAAAGTTTTCTAGAAAAAAAATAATTATTTACAAAGGGAATGTACCTGCCAAATGATAAATAAGGCAAATATTTTTCCTTTTAATTGCTTGGATGGTTTTGTCTTACAACAAAAAAGGTTTTTTAAAACCAACTTGTAGTTATCCGCAAAGCTCATTATATTATTTTTCTTTAATTTAGTACCCACGCTGCGTTTACATAGGGGTTACTATGGTTCGTAATTGAATATTCTAGCTTAATAGGAAATTGAGTTATCGGATTTCAAATATTTTTACAAAAATTGCCATAATGTATTTGCTGCACTCAGACCTTTTTCAACATTTATTTACTGTTGCTGTATCCACACTTTTTATAAATGATGAAATATTGTAGCTCTCTATGTAAGACTGACAAACAAGGCAACCTAAATTTCATTTTTGGAAAAATATTCTAAACAAATGAAATGGGGTAACATTTTAAACATAAATTGAAAATCTTGGTCCGCTGCTTTGTCACAGGGGGTTCCCTTCCCCTTTTGCATGCCGACAACCACCCTCAATGCACAAACAAGAACAATGTAAACAAGAAAAGTTTCTTGGGAACCCGCAAGAAAGTTACGGGACCTGTGGTGAATATAGGGGTTCTAGGCGGGATAAAGATAATTTTAAGGAGGTATAGCTGCAAAATGGGATAAAGCCAGCTTATAGAGGTCCAACTAAGCTGGTTTTTTCGCCTTTTCTGCTCACATTTCTCTTTTATCTTCTTCCCCGCCCAACACTCCTATTCACTCCTGGTACCGTAACTTTCTTGGAGGCTGTTTGCAAGAAATACTTCTTGTGGTTTGTGCATCCAGATGGAGATCTAAGCATGTTTCTGATTTTTCGTTCTAAAAAGCTTCCGTGTGCTAATCTGCAAATTTACCGAAAATTTAATTTTTATTTACAAAATAAATGTGCCTGCCAAATTATAAACGTGGCGGGTATTTTTCTTTATTAGTCGCTTCGATGATCCGTTTTAGTCAACTCAATCGAACCAGTTTCTGCAAACAAAATAACAAAAATGGTTTTCTAAAACAAATTTATCGTTGCTTGTGAAACTCGTTGTGTTATTTTTTAAACTTAGTACCCACGCTCCTTTTTTATAGGTTTTAGTATGTATCAAAACAGAAGAGTCTGGTTTAATGGGAAATTGAATTATTATCATTTGGAATATTTATGAAAATTTGCTACCATAACGCACTTGCTGCACCTAAACTCTTTTCAACACTTAGTTACTATTGCTGTATCCATACTTTTTCAAAATGAAATAAATAAATATAAGCAATGCAAAATTTTGAAATTAAAGTTTTATTAATTTACACCGAACATCTGTTTATAGGTATAACTTAAGCTACTGCATTATATTATGTAGTTTCATTTACCTCAAATTTTCCATATACGACATCAAGAGTAAATAGAAACTAAAAGTAAATAATAAGTACCTTATTCTAAGATTCAAAGGTATTAGCGGAGTCGATTTCGAGATTTTGTTCCTCTTCTTCTTTGATTATGATGTCTGTAAACAAAGAAGAAGAAGATAACCTCGAATTAGAGCCCACTGCTGTCAGGCAAGGCAAAATAATAAATGACAAATAGCTAACTGGTGTTGTCCGATTTAACTTGGAGAGGTAGGTGGCTCTTAAATACCCTGAAGAAGGGGAAGCTTAATATTTATACATAATAAAACGTAGTTCTAGATTGCTTTTACACAAATTGAATCACTTTCATTAAAATTTTTATTTATTACTATATATTTTTGTGATATCTTCAAATTCAGATGAGAGTTTTGGCAAATGGCAACCCCGCTGATTGTTTATTGTGACATATTTTTGTAGCCTGTTTGTTTGAAGTTTGACTTGGAGAATTTGTTTGCAATGGCAGCGTAGCCCTGATATATATGTCTTAACCTTGTCTAACATAATAGGCACCCATTTAGATGTAATATCAGGTTATATCGTAAATTTTTTTTTTTTATTTGGTTATAACTCAAAATTTACAGAACCGAGTAAGTTTAAATTTGGTAGACAGGACTACTTATACGACATATACGTTCGTGTAATGTTTTAGTTTCATACTTTTAGTAATTTAAAAGATAGTGCGTTTTCAAACAGTTTCTCGCAGTTTTTTTCTAAAAGTATTTGAGTGTCAAAACTGTTAAACGAACTCATCCAAGCTATTAACAAAATGAAGGGAAGTGCCAAATTTGGTGTCGAATCGTAAAGTATTTTTTGAGTTATCGGTTGGATACATATGAACAACATAAATGAAGAGGTCTGCAAATAATATATAAATTTAATAACTCATGGCACAGCAATGGGCAACTGCCTTTCGACATTAATTGCAGACGTATTCACGAGTAGATTTGGAACAGACCTAGCAAATGAAAATGACTATTTTCCTAGAGTATGGTTTCGTTATGTGAACGGCGTTGTTGCAGTATTTCGTATAAATGTGTGAAAAGTAGATGATTTTATAGTGTGTGACACTTGTTTGTTGATCTTCCTTTGTATGGCAGTTTTGTGGTATTTTGCCCAAATTACGTACAGTGGGAGATCGTGTAGTTTTGTGCATGTGAGAGTGGAGTTGTTTACCAAAGCGGACATGTTCCCGTTATTAATGTCCTAATTGTTATCAGTTTATTGATAACACAACTGGATTCCGGTTCAAATTATATGCGGCGTTGCCAGACGTTGAAGTATTTAACTAAAGTTAGTGGAATTTCCTTTTGAATTGATATGTGAATATAATATTAAATGCCGTCGATGTGTCAAAAGTGTACTAGGAATATTACATCGAAACAGATTGCGGCTGCCTGCAAGCATTGTGGTGGAAACTACCATGGGGCTGTGTTGGAATCACTGCTAATGATCTGCAATTCTTGATTGGTAGAGGAGCGGCTGTCTACGTCATATACTGCGAGTAAAGTCAAAAGGATTCATCCCCGAATAAAAATTGTTGGGATATAAAATGACGTTGATAAATCAAATTCTTTGATCTGTTTTGTCAAATTAAATGTTGGCCTTTTGAGCACTGATGCTTCAAAAGGTTACTAAAGTTTTGGAATATGAAAAAAAGGAATGACAGAATGCAAGCTTTGTTGGAGATAGATATAATATCATATAATAGGGTTCTAGGAGCTGGACGTGTGTTTGTTGGTTATGATAGCTGCTCTGTTTTTGACGCTGTCGAAATTTCGAGGTGTTACAGGTGCAGCCGTCTTGGACACATGTCTAGATTCTGTAGGGCCAGTAAATGTTGTCCTAAGTGTACGGGTGATCACTAATTATTGGATTGTGCAGAGACCGCTGTTAAATGTATTAATTGGATTGAGTCCGCTGTAAGCTCTAAGTGTGACCATGCAGCATGGGATCCCAAATGCCCGGTATATTTTAAGGTCTGCAAGAAGTTGAGAGCTGATCTTCTGTCTTTGGCATAGCAACCATCTGCGGCTTTTTCTGCTCCTTCTGCAAATTATAACGAACCTTCATCCGATTGCCGGTCTCAGTCTAATGGTTTTATTTTATATTACCAAAATGCTCGCAGTGTGGTTAATAAAATGAGAGATGTCTTTAATCTATCAGTCTCTTCATTTTTCAACTTTATCGAACTGCCTGAAACGTGGCTTAGACATGACGTTCTTGATGGAGAATTATTTTGTGACCGCTTCCTGGTTTTTAGGGAGGACAGGGAATTTGGTGTTGTCGGCATGTCTAGGGGCGGACGAGTACTTCTTGCAATTGATAGACAGTATGATGCTATCAGGGTTTCTTTACCAGGAGATCTGATATCACTTATACCTGCTGTTGACATTTTGTGTGTGAGTGTTACCTGTGGTCACCGTCCTCTATATATTTTTGTTCTCTGCATTCCCCCGGCATCTCCCTGTTGTGTATATGATTCACTTTTTGACTTTTTGTTGTCTTTGGAGTTTATATTTTCTCATAATATTCCGATTATCGGTGACTTTAACATACCTGGGT
This sequence comes from Tillus elongatus, assembly GCA_964006375.1. Lineage (NCBI taxonomy): Eukaryota > Metazoa > Arthropoda > Insecta > Coleoptera > Cleridae > Tillus > Tillus elongatus. The sequence continues at coordinate 51,816,605 of OZ023268.1, forward strand.
ATGCGGATGCGTTGGAGGGGAGAAGGTCGGGCTCCAATAGTGTCCTGACTGCTCTTGATGAATTCGTGTCACTCCTTGAATTATCCCAGTCGAATATGATACGTAATGATCGCAATGGTATTCTTGATTTGGTGTTTAGTAATGTTTCTAGATCGGAAGACGGCTCCTTCTTGAGGTTGGTTATCATCCACCCCTAACAGTAACTATAAAGGTTCTGAACTGTAATAATTATTCCGGACACAAGAAAAATGCTGAGCCAACTTACGATTTTAAACGTGCTGATCTAGGAGCATTATATGGGAGACTTTCCTTTGTTGACTGGTCTACTTTACTGGCACTTGACCATGTTGACCTGGCTTGCTCACAATTCTATTCTATTCTCTATGATACGTTTGATTCTTGTGTCCCAAAGTCCACTCCTAGATCTTCTAAGTACCCTCCTTGGTTTACTAGGGAGGTGGTGAAGCTGTGTAAGCTAAAAACTAAGAATCGGTTAACTCATGAGCTGTGAGGGTTCAGTCTCTAATAACCCCAAGAAGTTCTGGTCATTTCTGGTCATTTCTGAACTCCAAGAAGCAACATAATTCTCTTTCTAAAACAATGGAATATAATGGTCTCAACTTGCATCAATGATATTGCTAATAGTTTTGCTGATTTCTTCCAGTCTACATATGTATTTCGGCACTCCACACCTGTACCGCAATCTGTGCTGGATACCAACTTAAAAAACGACGATTGTATTTCATTACAAATAGTGAGTTTTCTTCTTTCAGAAGTTGAGGAGGTTCTTCTGTCGTTTAAACCTCATATAACGTCGAATCCTGACCTAATCCCATCATTTATTTTAAAGCATTGTGCAGCTGTTTTAGCTTTCCCCTTACAGGTTATGTTTAATCTATGTTTAAAAAACTGTAAAATTTCAATAGTGTGGAAGACATCAAAATCTTGTCCAGTTTATAAGGCTGCTGATAAAAGACTTATAGATAATTATAGGCAGATATCGTTATCCTGTAACTTCCTTAAAGCTTTGGAAATGTTATTATACATGCATATATTCTTCCATATAAAGAGCTTCATCACTCCTTCTCAGCACGGCTTCATGCTAGGCAGATCAGCAGTTACAAACTTAGTTTGCGCTACGCAATACATTGTGGAAGCTTTAGATAATCGTAGTCAGGTCGATGTCATCTACCTTGATATGTAAAATGCATTTGACCGCATTGATCATGCTATTCTGTTACGTAAATTAGAAGCATTTGGGTTATCTGAATCACTCCGAAAACTGATTGAGAATTACCTTATGGATAGTAAGCAATATGTGGTTGAGGATGGCTGCAGATCAAAATATATTTCAGCCACATCAGGGGTCGATTTTGGGTCCTTTGTTCTTTAATATTTTCATTAACGATCTCGTTGGAGGTTTGAGGGTTGAATGTCTCCTGTATGCCGATGACATCAAAATTTTCTGTGAGGTGAGGTCGGTGGATGATTGTATTCGACTTCAATTAGCATTAGAGGCTGTGGAGGAGTGGTGCAATATAAATAATATTTCTCTAAATATTGCCAAATGTAGCTGTCTTTCCTTTACTCTTAGGTTGGTGTCCATACAATTTGATTATTGTCTTAATAATGTATCTCTGGCTAGGCCGGTATCTATCCGTGATCTGGTCGTACTATTTGATAGAAAATTGTCTTTCTTATCTCATATTGAGAATGTTGTATTCAGTGCATTTAAACTAATGGGCTTTATTATTAGGAATTGCCGCGAGTTTAGTAATATTGACACATTTAAAATGGTTTTCTGTACTTTTATCCGTAGTAGACTTGAGTATGCTTGAGTTGTATGGTCTCCGGGTTACCAGAACCATATTCTCTAGTTGGAAAAGATCCAAATACGCTTTTTAAAATATCTTTACTTCCGCCTCATTGGTATATATCCCTCTGTGGGTTATCCTTCGGAGTATATGCAGCGGGACTTCTTGTTACCAAGTGTAGAATCTAGAAGGGAACAAGCTGCACTAATTTTTTAAAATGCTTTAGTAAGAGGCTCCTGTGACTGCCCTCGTCTACTTGAGCAACTAAACTTTAATGTTGCGAGAATGTCTTCGCGAAATCCGGTCACCTTTTGGTTACCTACGCCGCGAACTAATCTTGTGAAATGCTCACCGCTTTATAGATTGTGTTCAGTTGCCAACAGGCACGCGTCTTCCATTGATATCTTTGTATCGGCTCCAAGGTTGCTCAGAAGGTTAGCAGTCTCATAGTTATAGAGGACTGATTTGTATTTCACAGTTATAGAGGACTGATTTGTATTTTTGATTATTTTCTACTCTTTGCTTATTGGTGTAATTTTTTATCTTTTCCTGTTTTAGTTACATTCTGTTATATAATTGTAAATTATGGATTAAGATGCTTATTTTAGTTTTAATTTTAATCTTGTTTTTGTAGGTCATTTCTGTATTTGCTACCCAATAATTGGGCTTGTCCTGTTGGGTAGTGCAATGTTTAATAAATAAATAAATAAATAAATAAATAAATAAATAAATAAATAAATAAATAAATAAATAAATAAATAAATAAGTAAATAAATAAATAAATAAATAAATAAATAAATAAATAAATAAATAAATAAATAAATAAATAAATAAATAAATAAATAAATAAATAAATAAATAAATAAATAAATAAATAAATAAATAAATAAATAAATAAATAAATAAATAAATAAATAAATAGTGTGCCCTTCTTAGAAGGAACATTTGGTAACGACACATATGCCCAGTTTCACAAAGCTTGATTAAATATTTAACGGCCGGTTAGTTAATCAGAGATTTAGACGACCAATCACAGACTATAATTCGGATTCTTGCCATGACAACCAAATATTTTGAATCTGTGATTGGTCGTCTGAAGCCCTGATTAACTAACCGGCCGTTAAATATTTAATCGAGCTTTGTGAAACTCGGCAATAGTATTACAAAAGCAGATATGCAGTTTTAGTTACAGGAATTTAAGACTCAACTGTGAGGGTCGGTCTATCTGTATACTTTCGTAGAGGACGCTGTTCGCAACTGCTTGGCAACTAACATACAATTAGTAGTTCTAGTCTTTATTCGCTTAGTTTATTCATTCCTCTGATGCCGCTAACTTTGCTAGCGAAACGATCGTCAGGTCTAAAAACTGCATTGTGATGAATTGGGTTGTCCAAATTGTACTTATGATATGTGTAAATAGACAAAAATCCACACTGGCCACGTATATGCGTGTTGGGGCTCTATTTCGCACACAATTGAAGAAATATTTAAAACACTAAGTCACGGTCTTCTCCATAACAAATTGTTTCTACAAAAACTTGCTAAAATTATAGAATATTAAACCATAAACTCCGAAACCACTGCCAAGGCATCAGCGAAATGGTTATTTGAAATGGATTTCCGCAAATATTTTAGGAAAATCAAGGACAAGCTGAAACTTTAGGCTTTGTAAAACACGCTTATTACGACATGCCTTCTACATAACCCATATTCATTTTAGATTCTTTGTCTGAAAATTACAAATTTTGACGTTTGAAATCGCGACTTTAACTCTTTAAGAAGAAAAATTATAAAATTTTCAAAATATTTTTTCTGCGATTTCTAGATCTTTTTACTAGAAGAAGAAAACGCAACGTATGTATGTAATGTTCAATTGATTTTGTTGACCACAAAAAATATGTTGTTCTTGTGCGTTCCTCTGATCATCCAGTGGTTCCCAATTTACATCAACGTTCACGACAAAACGTGACGGCAAATAAAGTTTGTCTATATGCTGATGACACTACTTTTATAAACATTAGCAATAGTCTAATTGAAATTAAGCAACAATGAAACAATACACTGAACGAAGCTAATAAGTGGTTCAGTGCAAACTATCTACAGCTGAATAACGAAAAAAAACAACAATATTACGAATATAACAACTCATCACCTTACATCAGCCACCTGTATCTGAGCTCATACATGTAGTCTGATTTCCGTTGATGCTTCCATATACAGCATGTCTTGATCTTGCATCGTCTCTGTTTGTAATCAGAAGACTAAAAATCATCAGCACTTTACATGAATCTTTCACAGCTTACTATGCTAATTTCCACAACAGAGCAAACAGCAACCTACGCAATTATTGTGTGGGGAAGTAGTCCGAGTATTATATATATATATATATATATATATATATATATATATATATATATATATATATATATATATATATATACAGTGTGGAACAGCCAAATGGAATAAATTCGATAACGGATAAATGAGGGCGTGTTGTGAAAAACGCTTGGACACGTCGATTTGTATTTTTAACTGCGCATCTTTTTCAAGAAAAAAAAATTATATAGGGTGCGTCATGTGACAGTGGCCAATACCAACTTTCTTATTTTAAATACAAGCCCCTGTGTATTATTAATTTTTTGGATTCTTCAGAAAATTCTAGACATAATTCATGTACAATGTTCTATACCTATCTTCAACTGTTTCGGAAATATTAAGTATTTTCAGATTTATTACAAAAATTAACATTAAAAATAGAAAATTATTTTATTTCACAAATTCGCTACATTGCATTCAATACTTATTTCCCATTCAGCTCTTGATAATGAGAAAGTAAACAAAAACCATTCCTGCGTTTCTTTTTACTGATATGAAATGAAACAAAAACAAAAACAGTTTTCTTTCTGTTCGTATAAAACTCGTAGCCTTAGCAACTTGTTGTCTGCCTGCATGACAGTAGTGATTAGTGTCAGTGCTATTGTCGTTTGAATTTCGTTAACTGTACGTAATAATATCAGAAAAATGGTTCATTTAACAGAAATGCACAAAATAACCATTCTACAAATGATTGGTTATGGAGATAACACACGGACACAGATGGAAGTGTCTCGCTTATTTCACGAAAAATTTCCAAATTTGCCGCCTGCATCCCAAGGAACAATTAGCAAAATAGAAAAGCAGTTTCGCGAGCTTGGTCATGTGAGACAGATAAAAAAAGAAGCTGCCAATGCAGTAAGTGATGATACGAAATTGGATATTACGCTTGAGTTTCAAGAAAACCCACATACTTCTGGTCGACAAGCAGCCCAACTATTCAACGTTAGCCACACAGCAATTTTTCGAACATTAAAGGAAAGTAAAATGCATCCCTATAAAATGATACCAACTCAGGAGCTCATGGAGGACGATTTCGATAGGAGAACGTATTTTTGTGAACAAATGATGGCAATGTTAGATAACAATGTGATCCAATTAGAAGATGTTTTGTTTTCTGATGAGAGCACATTTACACTTCACGGTCATGTTAACCGTCAAAATTGCCGCTATTGGTCTAATGAGAATCCTCATTGGATGAGAGAGGAACATACGTAATATCCTGAAAAAGTTAATGTTTGGGCAGGAATTGTTGGAAATCATATCGTAGGTCCCTTTTTCATTGATGGCAACTTGAATGGGGATAAATATTTAGAACTGCTCCAAAATAATGTCGTGCCAACTTTGACAAACTTATATCCAGATCCAGCAAACCCACAAGTTCCTGCCAATAAAATATGGTTTCAGCAAGATGGAGCACCGCCCCATTACCAAATCAATGTCCGGCAGTACCTGAACCAAATTTTTCCAAATCGGTGGATAGGGAGGCGCAGATCGATAGAATGGCCAGCACGATCTCCTGATCTGTCGCTATTAGACTACTTTTTGTGGGGATATGTCAAAAGTATTGTATACAAAACTAAGCCCCTCAACTTAGATGACTTAAAAAGACGAATCACGCTTGCGATTAGATCAGTCACGCCTGAGATGTTGAGTAATGTTAGAACACATTTCTATACCAGATTAGCATGTTGCCAAGATGTTCGTGGCGAGCATTTTAAACATTTACTACATTGACATTAATTTTTTTTTGTTTTTTTAAATTATTAAGAAATAATCAGTATTTCTTATTAGAATTTGTGAAATAAAATAATTTTCTATTTTTAATGTTAATTTTTGTAATAAATCTGAAAATACTTAATATTTCCGAAACAGTTGAAGATAGGTATAGGACATTGTACATGAATTATGTCTAGAATTTTCTGAAGAATCCAAAAAATTAATAATATACAGGGGCTTGTATTTAAAATAAGAAAGTTGGTATTGGCCACTGTCACATGACGCACCCTATATAATTTTTTTTCTTGAAAAAGATGCGCAGTTAAAAATACAAATCGACGTGTCCAAGCGTTTTTCCCAACACGTCCTCATTTATCCGTTATCGAATTTATTCCATTTGGCTGTTCCACACTGTATATATATATATATATATATATATATATATATATATATATATATATATATATATATATATATATATATATATATATATATATCATAAAGAGTGTACAACCTCCATAATGGTGCGCGATAGTTTTTATTTTTATCCAGTGACGGACACTGAAATGACAAACGTTATTCATAGGCTTAAAACTAAAAGATCCACTGGCTTAGATGATATTGAAGTCACTGTTATTAAACAACTTTCCGAATTGATATCGTCTTATCTAACGGTAATCATGCATACCTCGTTTAAGTTAGGCCAGTTTCCTTCGAAATTGAAAAATGCCAAAGGGGTATCAATGTATAAAAAAGACGATCCGTTATCGGTGGAAAACTACCGATCTGTAATGGTACTGAGTCCGTTTTCCAAAATCATGGAAAGAATTATGCATAACAGGATAACGGACTTCCTAAGTAAAGATAACGTGTTGTCTTCTTGTCAGTATGGTTTTCGCGAGGGATATTTCACCGAACTGGCCTGCGCGGACATGGTGCAGCATATTGCAGATTGTGTTGATAGAAAGCATCACACCGTGGGCATATTTGTCTCGCGCTTTTGATACCATTAATTGTACTTTCCTAGAAAGAAAATTAAATGTTAACCTGTTAGTGATTGACTTGTGTCGTTTGTAAGAGACGGGCGATTAGTAGTCTCAGTGGACGGTGTTAGATCTGATGAATATGAAGTAAAGCTGGGCGCTCCGCAGGGAAGCGTCCTGGGACCGCTTATGTTTATGTTGTACGTAAATGATCTTCCCAACTATCTGACAGGTGGGAGGTTGTTTAAGTACGCGGATGACATAGCAATCGTAGTTTCGGATCCGGTATTGTCCGATGCTATGCGTAAGGTGAATAGTATTTTGTCGCACTTCGGTCGGTGGTGCTGCAGTAATCACGTGAGTGTAAATAGTTCTAAGACAGTTTGTGTAGAGTTTATGGGAAGAAGTCGAGAGCCTTCTATTGATTTAAATTTTCATTTTAATGATAACTATATTGCCTTAAGTACCGCCACTAACTTTTTAGGTTGCATTTTAGATAATAGGTTCTCATGGGAGACCCAGCTAGAAGGTATATCAAACAAATTGGGTAAGGCCTATTTTTTCATCATGAAGCTGAAGAACACCTTAAATGCAATTTCTCTAATTAATGTGTATTTTGCTTTAGTGTATAGTGTGTTGGCATACAACATAATAGTGTGGGGTCATGTAAATGATATACATAGGGTTTTCGTATGCCAAAAACGAGTAATCCGCCTCATTTTTGGACTACAACACAGAGAATCATGCAGGACTACTTTTAAAACAAAAAAACTGTTGACTGTCACGGGGGTGTAGCTGTATAAACTCCTGAGTTTCACATATGCACGTAGGAACAGGTTTATTAGAAACAGTGCAGTTCACAGCTACACTACCCGGGCAAGAAATGACATCCGCTTGCCAAATTACCAGTATATGGCATACAAGAAATCACCTGTGTATGCTGGCTGTTTTTATTTTTATACGCTTCTTCAGGAGATTAAGGCTGCGGATACACTGAGCAGCTGTAAACATAGGTTGAAATCATTTTTGGTTGACAATTCTTTTTATCATATCAGTGAATTTACTGAAAGGTGTACAGGCCCTGAGCAACGAAGAGCATGATAGTAATGGCTGTAAATTTAGGTTTAATGTAAAGTGATTGTATATTTTTGTAGTTGGTTCTGTATGTAAAGTGGTGTTGTTATTTTTTGACCCCTGTTTTTGTAATTATTTAAGACTAAAATTTTATGTTTTTCTAATTCTTTGACGTGCCTGTAGTATGTATGTAGTTGATCAAAGGCTAATAAAGTTATCTATATATATATATATATATATATATATATATATATATATATATATATATATATATATATATATATATATAATATTGTTGTGTCATAGGGTAACAACAGTGTTGTTCAATATAATTGTAATGCAGGCGCAATAACCTTTCTAGTGGCATAGCATAAGATGTATGTTGCTTTTTAAAAATAATTAAGGTGGCAGCCTTGTCAAAAAGAAAAACAATGAGAACAAAAAAATAGTTTTTCGTCTCAAACAAGCAAAATAGCATTAAAACTGAGATCTCAATTTTTGAAATCTCCATTTCAAATCGTTACAGCGCCGTGGTACTACACATAATAGCTACCATGTATAATTTATCAAGTAACTAGGTTCTTCACTAAAGATAGTTTTTTTATAAAAAAAATTGCCTTAATACCAGCCGCCTACGTCACGAGTTTTGTTTTATTACATTGATTTTAATATAGAATTAATTGAACATAAGCTTTACAATTTCACAAAAAACGCACACCCGGAGACAAACAGTAGTTGCGGGGAAACCTATTTAAATTTATTAACAAGCTGAATGAGTGCTCCTATAAAATATACTTTTTATGTAGCTATCTTTTCATAAAGCTGCTTGCACAAAAGTTCCATTAAATTTTTTCTTATAATCAAGAGGCTACTACCTACATTCAATCAATCTTAATCTGGCAATATAAATTGACTACATGCATTAGAGGAGCTGATTCATTGAAAATATGATGAACTGCTCTTGTGGATCGGTTAGCCGATTATCTTTATAAATTTATAAGTGATTAATATTATATAGGGTGATTGAAATTAAATATGCACGAGAAAAATGGAACATGTTAGTGACTTAAGAGCGTCCAATAGATATTTGGTTGCGTTTTTGCGTCGTAATAATATCGGACTTGGTTATGAATAGTTATATTATAGGTTTTTTAGAACTAGGTGATATAAAGCGTATAACTGATACATACACAAAATAAAAGTATATCAAAATATGACCTTATATGCCATTTTTAGAAATGTGTATAGGAAGCGTTGTTCTAAAAGCTTAGGTGTGGTGTAAATGTGCCAAAAATTTTAAAAAATATCTGACCTGCTTATCAAAATAGCTTTAATACACAAACTTAAAACAAAATTAAATCAACTTCAAAATAGGGACTGAAAAGCGAAAAATAACTGGATTGCAGGTTTAATTTAATTAATAAATTTTGGAAAAAAAACAACTATTTTTCGGAAAGGCAATTTGGCTTCAGGGAACAAACCTCAACACAGGGTGCTGTTTTGACATTGACAAATTTGATCTACAATGCTCTAAGTCTAGGTAAACCATGTATGGCTGTCTATATTGACCTGACAAAGGCATTTGACACCATTGACCATTGTAGATTGCTGGAAAACGGGAAAATGCTGGAATGAGAGGTAAGGCGTTGGAACTTTTCCTGGGCTACCTAAGCAGTAGAAAACAGCGAGTTAATGGTGTCATTACCCGGGCGCGGGTAGTTAAGTGTGGCATACCTCAGGGTACAGTACTTGGGCCAACATTATTCAATCTATACAAAAATGGCTTTTTTGATGTTCAAAGTGAGAGAGAAATAATTGTATTTGCTGACGATACCGTTCTTTTTTACAAGGACGAAACTTGGGAAGGATTAAGGGAGAGGGTGAAAAACGATCTGCAAAATATTAAGGAATGGTTTGACTCCAACTTGCTAACAATTAATATGGCTAAGAGCAACTATTTACCCTTTGCAAGTAGAAATGATTTTCTCCCATCCTACAGGAAACTAAAAGTAAGGAGTGTAAAGGACGAGGATGCATTTCATGCGGTAGATCGCATAAAGTACTTGGGACTGAACATGGATTGTTGTTTGAGGTGGGACAAACATGCAGATTTTGTGGTGAATAAACTGAGAAAAATATTGTATAAATTTAGATACTTACGTGCACATCTAACAATCCGAGAAATCAAGATAGTTTATTAATCAATTGTAGAGAGTCATCTTTCTTAGAGTCTCCTCGCTTGGGATGGGATATTGAATACTCATAAAAAAAATTCGAGATTATGCAAAAAAGGTTTCTTAAAATCATGCTACTAAGGGAAAACACTCATCCCAGTGAAAGACTCTATGCCGAATCAGAAATGTTAGATATTAGGCAGCTGTATTACCTAGCGGTTAATGCACACCAATATAAATATAACCAATATAACTTTCACGACGCCATTTGCATCGAAAACCGTGGGGCAGCCAAGCTATGAGTATTTGGCCCCAAGATTATATAACACTGTCCCTCAGGAGATAAGTTCAGCTGTTAGATATAAGAGGGAACTAAAAAAGTACATAAAGGGTACAGACCGACCAGGGCTTATTAATAGGAGAAACATTTAAGAGGTGCTGATAAGCTGAGCTACTTATTCTGACGTGATTTTTTACTAAGTGTGTTTTGCTCAAGCTATTGTATAACTTTGACTAGAAAAAGCCTGAAAAACTTTTAAATGTTGGTAATACATAAAATTTGAGTTTTTGTTTATGTGTGTACGATATGTGTTTGTGTGAGCGTATATATATGTGTACATTTTAAATTGTGTCAAAACTTATCTTTGTATATCTTAATGCATTTAATTGTTTGAAATTTAATTTTAACAAATTTTAGTTACCTGATAATAATAAGTAATAAGTAAAATTTGAGTGTTTGGATATGTGTATACGGTATGTTTATGTGTGAGGGTGTATATATGTGTACATTTTAAATTGTGTCAAAACTAATTTTTGTATATTTTAATGCATTTAAGTGTCTGTAATTTAATTTCAACAAAATTTAATTACCTGATCATAATAATAAGTAATGAGTAAGATTGTGGTATTTGTATATGTGTGCACGGTATGTGTGTGTGTGTGTGTGTGTGTGTGTGTGAGCGTTAAAAATTGTGTCAAAACTAATTTTTGTATATTTTATTTCATTTAATTGTCTGTGATTTAATTTAACAAATTTTAATTACCTGATCATAAAATACCGTGGTTTGTTTTAAATACGTATTTTGCATGCGTGTGGTGTGGTCTTCGTGTTCGTTTTAGTCTTTACTTGTTTCATTGAAGTGTTGTACAGTTGTACAGGTGATCTCTGGGGGCTACCATATTCATTATGTGTGTTTTGTTGGTAGTTACAGTAGTCTATATTCGTGTTTAGAGTACACTCAATTATTGTAATGTGGTAGCTCACATACAAGTATGTATTATACTTCTATGAGTTTTGTAGTCCTTAGCGTTAGTTACTTCTTAGATTAAACATTTACTATGTATTATTTTGAACGCTAAATATATGATATAATATGATATGAATTCAAAAGACAAAAATTAATTTAAATGATATATTATTATATGCGCTACCTACTTTTCTGTTTGAAGTCGGTGTCAAGCCAATTAGGTAGTAGATAGATAGGATAGATTTACTCCCGCCACATCGCAAGTTTCTCCGCGCACACGACGGAATGCGTGAACGTGGGTTGGTATTTAATCATTAACAACATATTTAGGTATTTGATTAGAATTATAACCCGTTATTAAGCTCTTTATATCGCTAAGTATTATTGTTTCGGGCTTGGCACCAACTTCAAACAGACAAGTAGGTGGCGCATTTAATGTTTCATTTAAATTAATTTTTATCTTTCGAATTAAACCTGCAATCCAGTTATTTTTCGCTTCTTAGTGCTTATTTTAAAGTCGGTTTAATTATTTTTTTTAGTTTGCTTTTCCATTTTTAGTGTAAATATATGTGTGTAGTAAGTAGGGCAAAAGAAAATTGCTATAATATAATCAAAGTACCATATTACAGTAGAACTTTAAGTTACATAGATTATAAGAGGATTTTCCTCGATATCCCTGAGATCCCATCATCAGATCCTGACTTGTTTAAAATGGGACCACCTTAGAAGTATACCCTTTCAAACAAACCAAAAATATTTTTTTAAATTGATCCACAATTGACGAAAATATCGGCGAATATACATAAAACAAATACATACAGACAAACATAGAACCTCCGCATTTTTTGAAGTAGGTTAATATTAGGTAAACTGTTTTTGGTAAAAAAACCAAATATTAAAATGCATTGGTAACGAACTGGAAATTCCATTTGCTAATATTTATGAGCGCCATTATATTTTGAGTCAAATTTATTTCACACTAGTGTTTGGTAATTAATTATATCTATAATGTTCTGCATTTACCATTTAATATATACTAGGTAAAGTTTTTTCCTGACAATGTGCAGGATGTCCCATTTTGGTCGCAATTGCTGGTTAGTAGTAAATATAAAACCTTACGGGTTTCGCCAACCTGAGCTACTTTTTTATGAAACGAAAGATGACGCAAATAAAATTGTCATAGCCCTCTTAGTTTTCGAGCTACAGGGCGGTATTGGAAATATTGCATTTTCAGCTACCCCTTGTATTTTAATTGTCTGACAACTTGTCAAAAGGATAAAAACTAATCCTTTTAGAACCTTTTACGTAGAATCTAGTGGCTTGGTTAGTTTTTTTCTTCTAAATACTACTGTTTCTGAAATATTGACCAATGTTTGCTTTTTAAATAGGACACGCTGTATATTTGCCAAGAAATTAATTTGCATTTTCACAAGCTTTGCCTTTACCTCATCGGGTTTATACCTAGAGGCGTTAGGTAACACACGCAGCTACAAAGCGGCGAGCAAGAGATTTATATATTTTTGTTATCGCAGTCGGGTAGTTGTTACTATAGTGTTTTGTTTTGTGTGTGAGTAATATTAGTAGGAAACGAGGAAAGAAGGGTAAACACGCAACAGCAACGCCACCAAATGACAAGTCTCACTTAAAAATTGAAACTACATTTAATAAAATTAGATTACGAAATGTTGGCAACAACATAAAACAACGAAATGGTGAAAAAATAGCCAATGAGTGAATACCCCCATATACGGGAAAACATTCACTTGGGTGTACCTGTAATAATGACCTAAAAAATTAAATATAAACTAAGGCTAAGTTATTTTGTGGCCTGGCTATATATTAATGTATCTATATTCCCTAGAATAAAATATGTAGGCCAAATCTATAAATATTGTCACAGCAAACAGTCTGGAATGACATTTCTAGAAGATACCAGAAGTGTCAGGTGTAGAATAGCGTAGAAAGTCTAGAATCTCTATAGACAGTATAAATAGACGAGCGGTGCGCAGAGTAAGTTAGTTCAGTATTAAGTCGGTGTGGTGTAAAAGTGATCATAGAGTATTAAGCGAATCAGCAGTGTTGGTGTATAAGAAACGATCATAGAAGCCGATAGTGGAATATAGTTCTATGGACATTTAATAATAGAGAAGAGAAATATATTAGTTGACACTGGTGTTGGAAAATAGTTGGTAATAATAAATTAGTAGTTTGGAAAGCTGTGTTTTGTTAATCAACAAATCCAGAAACCCGTAGAACTTAACAATATACTACGCATAGGTATCCCATTCAATGCCTAAAACACTGCTGTATTTGGTTTACAGTTGAAATAACAAGAGTGTCTACTTAATTAAGCAATGATAAAATATATATGACTAGCAGCAGTAATAAAAAAACAATTATAACGCAACACTAGCGTTATAAATGTGCGAATTTAAATCAATACTGTGTGTGTGTGTTTTGTTTCTTTAACGTTGGCCTATTTCCGCGACTATGACCAATCACCGACGCCAGGGAGCAGTTTCACCTCACTCTCCTAGAAATTTTGCCGAAGGCCTTTCTGTAAGGAGGGTAGGGATCTTTAAGGTGTCCTACATCGCAGGGACACGGGACCGACGGCTTTACGCCCCCTCCGAAGGGCGGAACGTGCAGATATTCAACTTGCTCAAATACAATGCCAGAACCTCGATTGATGTTAATGTTACAGATAGTACTGAAAAAGTGAAAGTAGTACCCTGGGATCGAACCCAATACCCTTCGGTTCAGAGGCACACGTTCTTACCCCCTTACTTATAAAGGTAACATTTAGAGGAGTAATCACTTTCCGAGAAAGATGCTGTTATTGTTATGTGCAACTTTAGTGTTTTCTGTAACTTTGGGGCAACTATAATAATTGTTGTGGTTTTCAACAACACTTTATTCTATCTTTTCCTGCAGATTGCCGGAATAATTGGCTGAGACATTAGTTGTACTTTAGATAATTTACAAGACAACATAAGTGCCTATTTAACCTGTTTGAGAAGCATACAGCCCTATGACTTATGAGTTATAAAATAGTCTCTTTAAAACGCTGATGTACTGCTACACTTAGCCATAAAAAAATCATGCAAACCCCCCAATTAAAATTTGTGAGTTTTTTTTATTATATGATTCACGAACGGCAAAGCATATATGTCTCTAAGACATCATGAACTTAATTGTTGTGCCACAAGGTATGTGTTTACTCGCATCTTGAATAGTTGGAGATTATATATGTCTGCGGAAATATGTCTACCGGGGGGCATTCCAAAGCCTAGATGCTCTAAGAAGAATGAACACTTGCAATAAATCGTTCGACATTTTGAAAATTTAACACAAAAAACCTGTGCTTTTCGACTAAAATGGTTTGGCCGGTTAATGGCCGGAGATACTAACGTGGCAGTTACTAAGAAGCAACGTCCATAGTAATATCGATAGAATAGGCCGAGATTTCCGATCCACAGATTGGGAAACGCAAAATTAAGATATTCACGAACTTGTCTTGAATAATGCGGCGGTGCTCCGTCTTGCTGAAACCACAAAGAACTATTGGGAATCGCTGGATTATCAGCGTTGGGGTAAATGTTAATTAATTCCGGAAGTAAATAGTTTTGCAAAAAATTATTGCCTTTTTGCATTTTCTGTCGAAATATAATGCGTGTTTGTAAGAAAAGAAATTCGGGACGCAGCAAGTGCGTTATGGTAGCGAATTTTTATTAAATGCCTCCAATTTGAATAGCTCAATTTGCTATTAACCTATAAGGTTCGTTGGCTAGGAAACTAGTTTTTTCGGGAACATTTTAAGTTTGTTTTGGAAATTTGTTTTGTACATTTTCAAACAATAAAGTTATTTTCATGATATATGGTACATTGTTTCTATATATAGCTCATACTGGTAACTAAATTTGACGTTTGATTTCTTTAAAAAAAACACATATTTGCTATTTAATTAAAAAAATTAAAATCCACTACTATAGCGCACTTGCTGAGTCCAGACTTTTTTAAATATTCTGGTTATCACTATTGCAAAAACTTAATTTTTATTTTCACAATGTTGTTTCATTCAACTGCTTAATATGTAATTAAACATTTCACTGACGCGTGTGTGTTTGTGGATGTGTGTTGAATGCGTAAGGTCTATAACAAGTAAGCTTGCAACCAGGAGTTGCAAGTCATCATCCGGGTAATAAAGAGTTCCGAACAAATTAACCGCAGAGAATTAAATTGCATTATTCCGAACTACCTACTTGATTACTTTATTGATTATCTTGTTAATGAATTTATTAATTATGAGGTTTCATATTTTTTGCCCACCATAAAATATCTTAATTAACAGAAGTTATTAAGATATGAAGGTGATAAATGTTTCAATCAGAAAATGTTTTCTGTTGCAGGAGTTTGATAATTTGAGAAAATCAGACAGTTTTTATTGAAATAAGTAAAGTCAATAAAGTACCATGATTTGACAAAATACTTAAACAGGCCAGTTTAACATTCTAAATCGCTACCTGACTCACATATTTAAAAGTACTCTGGATTAATTAATCAAGTGCGTTATGGTAGTGAATTTTCATAAAAATGTTTTTAATAGAAAATATGTCTTTGGTTAACAGTATAGCCTATATAGTAGAAACAATGTAGGTACCATATTTCATCAAAATAACTGTACTGTTTGCAAGAAAGAGAAATTTTCCGAAAATAAACATAAAATGAAAAAAAAACGGGTCCGATTTTTTGGGCCAACAAACCTCTTCAAGGTATTTACCCACCTGTTACGATATAATTATTCACAAAATGATTTTCGACGAAACTTTTCAAAAAACCTGGATATGTGTTCTAGGAGGCCTTGTTCACGCTTATTTGAAGGAATCTTTTAAAAATTCAGAAGTCGCTCTTCTCATTAGGTGATATTTTTTTAACTAAAATTCACTAAAAAAGAAAAGTTGTATCACCAACGACTTATAGGCCACCTGTGGTTGTCAAAATAAGTTTATAAGATGCAGCTCAAGACACTCTATAATTAACATATACAAATTTTTCTAATTGAACTTTACCGTAGAAATCCGTCACCCTCTATATATATATATATATATATATATATATATATATATATATATATATATATATATATATATATATATATATATATATATATATATATATATATATATATGTAAACAGATAAAAACTGAAACTAACTCAGGACGTGGGTTCTAGAGCCTAGATTGGGCCCAGGTGAAGAAATATTTTCACAATACAAAAATCGCGGTCTCCTCAAGAGAGAATTTGATCTGGGAAAATTCGCTAAAAATTACAGAGTATGAAACCATAAACTCTATAACTAAACTACATACAGGCTTGGAGACTACTTCTCTGGATTCACTGTTGGTTTTAGTCACATAAACGTTGAAGAACATCCTATAAGATCCAGAATTCGTAAGGGCCACTTGCTCCAGTTAGCTTACGCGCTGGCTACGTCCTTCACCAACGAAAATCAACAGTGAAGCCAGAGAAGTAGACCCCAAGTATGTATGTAGTATGGACAAGTTTCACCAAGTAAGGGCACCAACAATCAATGAATCTATAACTAAAACTACTTCCAAAGTATCAGATAAAGTGTTTATTTGAAATGAATTTTCTGCAAATATTTTAGTAAAATGAAGGACAATGATGGTTGAACTTAAAAGTTAAGACTTTCTATAACACGTTTCTTGTGACATTTTGTCTACATAACCGGTATTCCTTTCAGGTTCTTTGCCTAAATGTTGCCAAATTTGACGTTTTAAATTACTACTTTGATGTTTTAAGAAGAGGAAATAAAAGTTTCAATGTAATTTTTCTAGTATTTCTTGACCGTTTTCCCCAAAAAACTTAATCTTGGTTTGTTGTATACAATAGATTTTGTTATCCACAGAACATATTTTGGTTTTATGCGCTTGTCTGGGCATCAGTCGCACCCAACTTTTTTTCTTTAAATGCTTATAACTTTTTTTTATTTTAACTTAGGGACTTAAGTTTTGATGCATAGTATACTTTTTACAATACAAACATTCGTACCTAATTTGACTGCCATAGCTTTATTATTTCCGAAAATACAATTTTTTTAAAGAAAACTCAAAATTTTCCAGGACCAACTGGTTGCGATTTGCCTGGCTAACGAACTTATCCAAACCACTTGCACCCCGGATATGAGTTCTAGGAGGGCTGGTTCGCGCTCATTTGAAGAAATTTTTTCAACATTCAGAAGTCGAAATCTCCTCATTAGTGAATTTTTAAAAGAAAATTGACTATAAACTAATACATTTTGAATAACAAACCTACTTTTGTCAATTAATAAGTCATTTAAAAGCAAAATAAGAAAACAAGTTACAGATTCAAAAAACTTTTGAACATATAGTGGATAAAATTGCTGCTTCCCTGCTATTATATCTAACCGCTGCACAAGTGCGGGTACATTAACAAGGGTTCTTAATTTGGAAGTTGTTAATCTCTTTTCAAAGACAGAAATTCTTTGGATGTAATGTCTCAATTTACAGACCAATATCTCTAGTTTCTAGTGCGTGAATTATTATTATATTAAAAGAACGGTTGAACAAATATAAAATCCTATCTGATAACTAATATGGGTTTCGAGAAAATGCGTCCACTCAACATGCCGGGATTAAGTTAACCAATCAAATCTATGATGCTTTTGGAGGAGTGTGATTTCTCACTGCGCGTCTTTTTAGCACTCACAGTAAGCCACTTAAAGCTGTTGGAAGTTCTGGAGATTGTGGGTGCAAGAGGCGAAATGCATACATTATTTAGTAGCTATTTCAATTATATATATATATATATATATATATATATATATATATATATATATATATATATCAAATAGTATATAGAGTAAGTGGGGGTAAAACCCTCCAATTTTTCGTTTTTATAAGTTTCTGGAAAAGTGTACTCAATTTTCCTAATATTTCTCATTGAAATTATAGACCTTAGAGTGTCCTTACATATTTCCTTTACCTCTTGAAAATGGCTCCAAAAGAGGAGCCGAAACGTCGAGTTTCCATACATTCTGGACGCGGTTTAACCCGAGAACCAAGTATGTCTTATATATATATATATATATATATATATATATATATATATATATATATATATATATATATATATATATATATATAGATATATATATATATATATATATATATATATATATATATATATATATATATATATATATATATATATATATATATATATATATATATCAAATAGTATATACAGTAGGTGGGGGTAAAACCCTCAAATTTTTCGTTTTTATAAGTTTCTGGAAAAGTGTACTCAATTTTCCTAATATTTCTCATTGAAATTATAGACTGGTATCTCTCACCCATTACCCTTGACAACGCCAGTCATGTCCGATCATCCTTAAGAATTTGGCATTTACAAAAACCATTTCTTGAGGGGCTTTAGTCCGTTCAGTGGGGCAAAGCGCCGCGGTGAGGGGGTTTGCCCCATCACTGACGTGATTTGCCCCATTTCCAAAATCAGTAAGGAAATATGAAACAACTTTAACAGAAAGAAGTAGAAAACTTTATTATTGTCGGAAAGTACATGAAAATTTCAGAAAACTTAACACTTATTGAGTGCTAATTAGCCTCTCTTAATAATGAATTTAAAAAAAGTAAACTTTACTTACTCAACTGTAAAATAGAAATCTAGGAAACTAACTTTACATTATCAACTTGTGGTAACTTCCATATTCTGGGATCCACTCTGGACATAATGAAAACACTTAGCACACAGTAAAAATTATGATACTCACTCTTCTTAGTAAATAATGTATGCTCTTAAGTCATCTGAGAATGAGATTGCTTTGTGAAATCGAGCAGACGTTATCTCAGTTGGTTTTGGCAGTTAAAAAACAATATCATCATTACCAATGAAGTTGTCCTCATTCGTTTCTGAAAATTTTAAGCTCTGTGAATGTCACTTGTAAAAAAATCCTTGGTACCCTTCATTAGAGTGAACGAAAATAATATTTGCAACATAATGCCTGAAAGATGATTTTGTTTTACCCTGAACTTTCACAAGTGCGAAAGAACTTGGTACCAGTGATCCATAATTCTCAAGCTCATGCAAGCTTTCAAATTCTTCTTGATGCTCATCTTCCTCTTCAAACAGAAAATCAAAATCAGAGCTTTTGTCGTGAACAGAAAAATTTCCTTCTGTGTTTGAAGAGTCTGAGTCATTTGACTTTGACTTCTTTTGTTTCGGGTTTTCATCTTTTTGCTTGGATTCAGTAAAAAGTTCATATTGTCGTCAACATTTAGTTTTTGTTTTTTAGCTGCCTCTTCCTCTAAACGTTTTTTGACTGAGGTTAATGTAAGCAGCAAAGATTTAAAACCTTTCCCCTTGCGCTTCCTACTTTATGTGTTTTTGGGAGGAAAATGTTGTCCTCAGGAAGTGCTGCAACCTGTGTGTGACCAGTGCCATCTTTGGTGGGGGTGTCATCAGCAGGGATATTGTTAGTTCGTTGTAAATGATGTGTTGTCATGACAGTTTGTAGGCGTGACGTGGATGGTATTGGTTCATGAAGGTTTTCTTCGGTTGTAGCTGACGCTTCACCAGCTTCCTCCTCTTCATCATCAGCATTGAGAACAACTACCGTTCTATCATCATTATCCAGATCTTCTATTTGTTGCTCGTGGTGTGACGCTTTAGATGACAGAAAATCAGCATCTGTAAAAACGCCAGTGTTGAACGGGTAAATCCCTGTAGCTTTGAAATCTCAAGCTGCATTTTCAATACTACCAGCTGTTTCAAAAGCTTTCTTGGAGGCTTATGCAACGTTAGCAACGGAAAGTCACTCTCCTGCATGGCCAGCATCCCAGGTATCCACTTGTTCATCATAATAACCCTTAAGTGGTCGGAAAAAGCACCTGCCTAAAGGTTGGGTCTGGCTACTATGAGTGGGTAACGTAAGCATGTTGATATAGTTGGATTTTGCAAATGACACAGCCTCCAGACTCGTATGGGACACATGATTATGAAGTATAAGCAATATAGGGTTGTCCTTGTTTGGTGCGATGATTTTCTTGAAATGATTTAGCTATTTTATGATGGTGGGGGTGTTCATATAACCTTTATCCGTTACTGCCATATCACATCCTGTAGGATCGTTTACAATAAGATATCTGATTCCTCTTTTTCTAGGATAGATAAAGAATGCTGGAATATAGTGACCTAAAGGATTCATCGCATACATACTGCTGCAACTGTCTGGCCTTGCTCCGATGAAGGCAACGTGCAAGGAGAGTTTTTTTGGGACTGTCTGTACCCCTGTTTCATCCATGTTGTACACTTGGTTTGGAGTAAACTTGTGCAACCTCACAACAGCAGCTAAGTTTCCGAAATACTGTGACAGTTGAGCCCTGTTAAACCCCATTGATCGAGCAACACTTGTTTTTCTTGGGACTCAAAGAGAGAGGTTGTTTCTTTTCATAAAATCTAGGGTAAAATCCCTATCAGCGAGTTTTGATGTCTCAGAAAATCGGTGACTGATCTTGTTTTCCTCTGCATATTTGAAGAGAAGAGTGATAGCAAAAAAACGCATATCGAGTGCTACAATGTGATTTACTAACTCTTTTTCCTGATATTGTGTGAAAGTGTTTCGAAATCTGCCAAGTTTCTGAGTGCCTTCTCCTTTCCTCAATGGTTGCCTTAGTGTTTTGGGATCAAATCCAATTTCTCTTGCTGCTTGCCTGACTGTCAGACGTATGTAGGTTTTTTTTCCTTTTGTGGTTCCTAGAACAAAAAATTAAAGGAAAAAGATAACGGTTTTTCTTTCAGTTTCAGTACAAAAAAGAGGTATCTAAAATATTTTTTTGTTGCAGATTTCCTCCATAACAATACAATTTACCTATAAAATTAGGTACCTGAATAAGTTCCCTTTTATTACTTCCTAGTAAAAATCAATGCAGAACATCACGAAAATGTCTTAACAACTTTTCTGCGGTTCCAAAAAAATAATTAGTTCCTAAGCGTTGTTTACATTGTGAGTACATGTAAAAGTGTAGTGTAACTACGTACATCTATAAAAGATCAAGGTTGGACACTGTGGTTGAAAACTGCAACAAAAAGCAGAATCACCCCAAAAAAACACAAAATAGTTTGGCGACAGCTACTGATGAAGACAACTTCATTGTTCAAAATACGTATCTAGCGCAAAACTTTCTATTATTATTTGGTGTTGTTTTGGGCTGATTCGGCTTTTTGTTTCACCTACATCTATCTTCAAGACAATATAGGTATAGGAGTGTACCTAATTGCCTACCAGCCAGATTATATATTTTTGAAATCGCGAACTGAGTGGGGTAAACTCCCTCAGTCTCACATGTGAGACGTTTTGTCCCATAGAGACTGAGGGCATTAGTCTGATTTTGGTCAGTTTGAAATGAAGCTGTACAACGACGTTTGTAAGCACAGTGAAGCAGAAGTTTACTCACTATATTGAAGCTTAGGTGTAGGTGTGTAGGAGTAATCACATTAATCCGCTGATTCAATTAAATACAACCAACTTTATAAAATATTGAAGTGAATTATCGAAAATATTAGATTTAAATTCTGATCTCAGTTCTGATAACCATGAGTTTCAATGACACACTGGCTGTTAACTTGGCCTTTCTGCTGCCTGGTGGTCAGATCTGAGACTTTTCGCGGTCGTTTCAAAATGTCGATGAGGGTCTTTGCCCCATGGGGGGCTTTACCCCCACATACCCTATAAAGGGTATCTTGAGTGACCGGACTAAAGTGAAATGTGGCGTTCCCCAGGGAAATGTTCTAGGGCCTTTAGTGTTCAATGATTGTATCAATTAATTTATTAATCTTGAGAGCTCTGGACAGATAAGCAAACTGATTTTAAGAGCGTTTTGCGGAGGTTTAATAGTTGAATGTGAATGTTACGACACCTGTGTTTGTGCCTGTTGCTTTTTATAATAATTGCTTAGCTTGATACACTTGATATTGGAGGAAAAGTTGGAATACGCAGAGATGACAAAATGTCGTACCTAGAATAATTTCACATGCGAATAGATAATTATCTATTCGCATATAAGATGGAAGTTTCTACTATTAAATTTGGTAAAGAATAATGTTTGCTGGTCAATTTTAAATTTATCAGACATGTTGTACACTGAACATCTGCGTATTTTATACTTTGCGCTAATTGAAAGTATATTGCGTTATGGCATCCTGCATTCTGGTGCTGCCCGAAATCATTTGCAGCTCATGCAAATAATACAATATGTAGAAATCAAATTGAATACGGAAAAAAGTACACTTACTCTAGGCTATATACAGACACTCGTTTGATGTATGTGCGTCAGCTCTTTTATTTCATTAGCTGTCACCTATCACCCACACGATGAGAAAACCTTGGGAACGTCGATCACGCCTTTTATAGGATATAGTTATGCATGCCAACTATATCCAGAACCGATCGTATCAGGAAGGCCATCATCACCTATGCACTCCGTGCGTACGATTTACACGAGTATATAGCTTCGTTCCTTTTGAAATCAAACAGCAGGTTAAATAAGACTTTTACAGGCTTAGCTAAAGTTTTAGAACTACATCTAGAAGTAACATTTCCACGAAATAGAAAGAGATTTGTCTTTATATGGATCGATGAATACGAATACGTGTGTGGATGTGTTTGTTTACATATGCGAGTAGAGAATGATTAGTAGGTGAGTATATGTATATGTGGATGTGTGTATGCATGCGTGTGGGAGAGTGCGTACGTGCTGGACTGAATATTTATGCGAGTACGTATTGTTGGATGCGCGCGTATGCCTGCGTGTGGGTAAAATGAGCGCGA
This sequence comes from Tillus elongatus, assembly GCA_964006375.1. Lineage (NCBI taxonomy): Eukaryota > Metazoa > Arthropoda > Insecta > Coleoptera > Cleridae > Tillus > Tillus elongatus. Next base: position 51,839,876 of record OZ023268.1, read on the forward strand.
TTGTGTAAATGAGGGAATGTATGTAGATTAGGGATGCGCGATGTTCATCGATGTTTCTTAAACATCGATATTTTGCTTACGATCTTCGATATTAACATCGATGTTATTTTTCTCGATATTATCAGAGAGCATCGATGTTTTTTTACGATGTTTCATTCGATGTTTCTCAATGCCATAGTAATTTATTATTATCATTTTCTATTACCAATTACAAAGTCAATTATTTTGTGTACATCTAGCGAGTAGTATCAGAACTAGAAAATGTCTAAGGAAAGTAAACTTTAACGAATACGCACAAAAGTTAGGTAAAATTAACTTTTTTATTTAAACTATAAATAGGTAACTGTGTCGTGCATATTGGAAGTAGATATTGAATATCTGGCTAGGTGTCTACTAATCGTACGTCAAATTTTAGTGATTCCCATTCCCCATGAAATTACTGCATTTGTATTTATCATTTAATAGTAATAGTTAGGTACTTAAGAAGAAGAAAACACTGCCTAGTGCGTCTGCTTCTTAGAAGATGAAAAATTCAACCTTTGGAGCGAACATCACAAGATGGTAGAAAATGTTAGTCGTGCTTGCTTTTATGTCCCTCATCGCGAAGAACAAAAAGCCAAAGTTTCTGCCGAAATTACTCAGTACCTTCAATGCCCGGTCAGAAAATTTACAGAAACGCCGTTTGAGCTCTGGAAGGACATGGAATGTATATTTCATACTTTATCTAAAATTGCACCAAAATATCTTAGCATGGTAGTGACGTCAGTTCCATCCGAAAGACTTTTGTCAAAGGCAGGGCAAGTTTTAACCCAGCAGAGAAATAGGCTTAAAGGAAAACGCTTGTCATAATTATTATTTCTCCAAAATTGTTCACAAAATATTTTTTTAATGAATGAGTTATAGTTCTATTTTCAAGATACTTTTATTTTGCGTTATTTAACATGTTATTTCTTTGTTTCTGCGTTTTATATCATTAGTTTAATTTAATTTTTTATATTTGGAGTATAATATTTATTTTTTTGAAAATTGTCGCCAAATTTGATTTTAATGAATAAGGTTTAGTTCTATTTTCAAGACACTGTTATTTTTGTGTGAATTGACTATTTCTTTGTTTCTGTCTTTTAAATCATTATTTTAATTTTAAGAAGAATAAATATTTTATATTTATTTCTAAAATATATTTTTATTATTTTGACTCATTATTACAGTTTTATAGAAAACATCGATGTTTAGAAAATCGATTATTTTGATCCGATATTTTTAACACATCGATGTTTTGATTTCGATGTATCAAAAGATGTGAACATCGATGTTTTAGAAACATCGCGCATCCCTAATGTAGATGAGTGAGTGTAAGCTTGCAACCACGAATACAGAGCCTCGGTGGTTCAGTGGTAAGGATGTGTATCTCTGAAACGAAGGATACTGAGTTCGGCTCCCACGGTTTCCGTTTCACTTTTTCAGTACATACTATAAAATTAACATCAACCGAGGTTGTGGCATTGTATTTGAGCAAGCGGAATTCGTGCACGTTCCGTCCTTCGAAGCGGGCGCAAGACCGTCAGTCCAGTGTCAGTGAGTTGTTGAGCACGTTAAAGATCCTTACTTTACTTACAAAAAGGCAGGGGTTGGGCAAGATTTCCAGGACAGTGAGGTGAAACTGTGTCCTGGCTTTAGTTTTATTGTTATTTTATATTTTTTATGTATACTACAAGTCAGTAACTTAGGTAGTTACTTCTTTGAATTTATTGAAAATGTTTAGAGAAAAGATTTATATATATATATATATATATATATATATATATATACATTGTTATGTTCTTCGGCGTTCTAGATTTGTTGACTAACAAAAACACAGCTTTTAAGACTACTTATTTATTATAGCCAGCTAGTTTCCAACACTACTATCAACTAAAATCTTTCTCTATTAGTAAATGTCTATAGTTTACTTCTCGCCTATATTATTTCACACTACACTGTTTCACTTAATACAGAGTCCTCTATCTTCAGCTCGTTTATTTATGCTGTCCATAGAGCAGTTGTAGACCATTCTACATTGTTCCATATCTGTCATTCCTAGTCCATTCTCGAAATATAATTATAGAGTATTCGCTGTTACCAGCACACTTTACAAGCTGCCTGTGACCATCGAAGTAATAGGCTCCATAAACAGAGCTCTCATAAAGACGGAGGTGACTATCTATATATATATATATATATATATATATATATATATATATATATATATATATATATATATATATATATATATATATATATAAAATACCTTTGTGTATGTTTAATATACATTTTTAGTGAATTTTTATTTTAAAAAATTCACTAATTCACTAATAGAGAGGTGTTGATGGTGAGACTTTGCAAACTTTTTTTCAAATGAGCGCAAACTAGGACCCCTAGAACCCATATCCGGGGTCAGTTTCAATTTATATATATATATATATATATATATATATATATATATATATATATATATATATATATATATATATATATATATATATATATATATATATATATATATATATCCGTCTGATAACTCAAAAAAAAATGGCATTGTTGGTTGCCAAAATAAAAAGTAGTGTGAAATTAGTTTGAGATGTGTCAAATTTATAGCCTAAAGTTTTTGTTGTTGCTAAACTCGACCATTTTAAAGTGGCGGCGAGATAGAATAATTTTGTAAACAAAATTGAAACATATTTTTTGTTCATATCATACTTTTGTCTGTGATAAAAAGTGTCTAAGTAACCGGTCAGATCGGAATACTCTAAGACACTGTTCGTGTTCATTATTGAAAATTGCTAAAATTAATTTTGGGTATTAGTGTATCTAATTGTTCTATAAAATAGAGTGAGGAAAGGAAAATGCTATGTGTAAGACATTAAAATAAAGAGAGAAAAAATTGTGGGATATGTTCTGAAACATAATCACAACAATATTTGGTCATATACTGATTGTTCTAATGATCGGCTTCTTATGAAATGCTTCCCTATGCGAGACAGGCTCAAGGTAGCAACTAATTGTTATATTTATTGCTGATTTTGATTACGTAGTTGTTTCTTTCCGAAGCCGTGTAGAACGATGTGAAACATATGTCTATAAGAAATGTGCAATATTTGGGTTATACATTTCAGCCCAATTCGTCGATCTTCTAATATCATTTCATGGACAGAATTCATGTTATCTTAAGTTGTCACAGTTGCGGTGCTATCGGGGCGGCAAGGTCGCGGACGAGTCCTGAGGGAACAAAAAAAAAAGTTGTCACAGTCTTCCCAAGGGATGGTCATTCTTGATATTTGATCGTCTTCTTTCAAATTCTCCAAATTAGGTTTTTAACACTAGTATATAAGGACGTTGATCAACTGAGATTTTTACCATTTCAGCAAAAAAAATCCCTTGCCCAATAACTCTTTCAAAAAGAAATAATAACTGACCGTGACGATTTTTTTAATCAAAATATATCTTATTCCCAGATATGCTATTTTCAAAAATTTTACTGTTTTGTCACTATTTAACATTGAATATGTTTCAATTTAAACAGCAGATCTTCTGTTAACTTTAAACAAAACCAGAGCTTGCTCCGGTATAATTTTCAAAAGGCAAATTTTCATCAACTTCATGAGTCTTAGTTGGGTAAGCTGGGAATTTCTGTGTGCGGTTAATGATGTTGATAAGGCTTGTGAAATGTTCTGCGATTCAATATATTTCAATTTTTTCTCTTATATGCCCCAAAGCGCCAAGGATGCCCTGGTTGGTCCACATTGGATATTATCAAAAATTTAAAACCTAAGCAGATAGCACTTCATAATTATCGCAGCGCACGAAATTTATTAGCTTACAGCAGTTTTAAAGAACTTAGATCCCTGTGAAGTTGAAAATCAAGAGTGCGTAATATAAGCATTACATGACCTCAATATCAAGTGATCCAAAATCATTCTGCGCTTACTTTCCCAGAAAGCACAAGACCTCAAGGATTCTATTATTTATGGCGGTGTTGCCCTAAACGACTCACTCTCGACGGTAAATGGTTTTTGACGTTATTTCCAAGCTTTTCGCCTTTTGGTGGCGACCGCAAGCTACTGCTCATTATTGATAATATTTCTAATCAGGATATCTTTCTTTAAAGAATTTAAAACAGATTTACGTCACATTTTAAGTTTTCTAGTAAAGAATTGTTGTTATTTTTTGTTCCTACCCTATCTCATATTTTCAATTTATCGCTGAAGTCATGTTTTTCCCGATGTGTGGAAGATCGCTAAGATTATATCCATACATAGGCATGATAGTAAATCAGTGATAACTAATTATAGGCCCATAGCAGTTTTTCTACCTTTGCTAAGGTTTTTTGTTTGTTCTTGCCTCGAGATGAACTCGTTCAGCCACGTCTAAGGTTTTTGAGATGTCGTTATACACGTTGCTTTATTTTTCTCTTAGTTGTCACATTTCACCTGTTTAACATCGCTTCATATAGACGTGCTTCACTTGTACTAACCGCCTGGAGATTACGCAATAGATTTTGGATGTTCCTGATATAAAGTGTGAGATGGATGCGATTTATACCGTCTTCTCAAGTGCTTTTGATTCACTTGTACTAACCGTATGGAGATCACGCAATACAGCTCGAATGTTCCTGATATAAAGGGTGATGTAGATGTGATTTATGTCGACATCTCAAGGGCTTTTAAAAGGATCAGCCATGACATCATTTTGTCAAAGGTGGATGTACTTGGCTGTTCCTCTCCACTGCTTTGGGTTTTTAGGTAATATATGTCGAGCAGATGGCAGAATGTTATGTATGGAGGTCATTGTTTCTAGGAGTATACTGCCACATCGGGTGTACCTCAGGGGTCAAATCTAGGGCCTATTCACTTTATTATATTTATTAACAACCTGCCCCACACTTTTCGGAATGATCGGCTGTTTACGAATGACCTTAAATTTTATGCACAAATTAGTTCTCTTCAGGACTGCCGTGCCCTTCAGTCTGACATTGATAAGGTTTGTGCCTGGTGTGATCGGAATCTTCTTTGTATGAACATCCCTAAGTGCAAGGTAATGAGTTTTTTCAGGAGAAAAAAAACCAACTTGTTGCCTGTACGTACTCAGGTGATATTATTTGACAGTGCAGCGACACAGTAACAGATTTGAAGTTAATACCCTACGCTCGCTCTTCGGGGCGATCGGCTCCTATTTACGGATGACCCTAAATTGCATGCACAAATTAGTTAAACTCAGGACTGCCGTGACCTTTAGTGTGACATCGATAGGGTTTGTGTATGGTGTGATCGGAATCTTCTTTGGATGAACATCCCTAAGTGCAAGGTAATGAGTTCTTCCAGGAGAAATAATCCTACCTTTTTTGTCTGTACGTACTCAGGTGATATTATTTGACACTGCAGCGACACGGTAACAGATTTGAAGTTTATATTCAACTTACAGATTTCCTTCAGTTACCACGTTTTACAGACAGTTACATCCGCTCTAGGCATGCTCAGCTTTTCGATAGGAAATTGCAGTCACTGTGTCAATTTGCAACCTCAAGAACACTCTATTGAGTTTATATTAGGCCAAGGCTTGAGTACTATTGCCTGGTGTGAAGTGAAACACAGCTCAATGAAAGTTTCTCAAGTACCTCTATTTTAAAGTTAATGGTTCGTACCCGCCTAGAGGCGTCGAACAACTTAAGTTGCCACTGTACTTTGACGAGATGTCATAACTTGGGTGCAGAGTAAATTATGAAGTTCTTATAAAGTCTCCTACATAACGAGGTAGATTATCCAAAGATTTTAACTCAGATTAACTACTTCCTGCTTCGGCAAAATGCCCACTCTTCTGATTTATTGTACTGTCCTCAACCTAGGTCTAATTGGATGATAGGGTCCCCCTGTATTTCATGTTAGGAAACTATAATATGACCAGTCAAAGCTGTGACAAAAACGCGGACTGTGTAAACTACATCATGTCTTTTGTCTCATATAATTATCTTTAGGGTTCTTTGAGAGAGAACATTACATTTAGTTGAGTTGTCTCTGTACATCTATAAAACAGTTGTTAACTGGATTTTGTATTTTTTGTGGTTGTATTTTTGTGTGTTAATTAAGCTGTTGTTTTAATTTATTGTTTGTCTGGATTTTGTATATTGGTATTTCGATTATATTGTATTATTTTTCAGGTCCTGTGGGCAGAAATTGTTTCTGTTGAGCACTTGAATAAATAAATAAATTACAGCTGTTATTATAGCAATTAAATTTAATTTTGGTTAATGAAAAATTCCCTGGTTAACTAGATATCAATATACCCTCGTAACTACCGACTGGTGTGGTATTTTGTATAATCTATAGATTTTTTTAAAGTTGAAGCCTAACGGTTCAGTGGTAGGGACGTCTGCCTCTGGATCCAAAAATCCTGAGTTCGATTCCCAGCAGAACCGGGAAATTATTTTTCACTGCATACGTAAATTAACATCACTCGAGGTTGTGTCGTTTTGTTTGAGCAAGTTGAATGTCTGAACGTTCCGCCCTTCGAATGAGCCGTAAAGCCGTCGGTCTCGTGAACCATGCAATGTTGGCCACGTTAAAGATCTATAGTCTCATTTCAGAAAGGAGGAGTTCGGCAAAATTACCAGGATAGTGAGGTGAAACTGCTCTCTGGCGTAGGTGATCGGCCACAGTCGCGAAAATAGGCCGACGTAAAAAATGTTTAAAGTTGTATTATTTTGAAAATTTTCTTAGATTATCTTTGTTTGATTCTTCTTACGCCTTTGTGCCCCATTCCGTTAATTTGCGTCCTCCAAGGGGGCGCGACCCAGGGGTCGCACAGATAACTCATGGCATCTTCAGATCATTGGCAACATACGGTCTAGTTTGAGAACTCATAAATAAACTGACCAACATGCAAATTTCCCATGTTAAATGCGCCTTAGAACAACGTAATATAAGGATTAAGTACTATTTAACCACTCATAACTATAGTTATAATCGGCTAAAAATACACATATAACATCTTTAAAACATCACTTCATAATTAAAGAATATTAACAATACTAACACCTTTAACTTACAATAAAGCCGATCATTCAACACAATGCTATTTAAAATTTCAATCAATCATAACAACAATGCGCGGAATTCGTACACCTGCCATGGGTAATCACATAATCAAATACAAGGCTAACTCGATAACAATACGGACATTTAGATGCTTAAACCCCTGCAGTTCCTCAGGGTTACAATGGCTGTTAATGGACAGACTTCACACTGTTTTAGAAATGTGCCCATTCATTTGATACCAAGATACTATTGTCTGATACTAAATGGTTCACTGTTTTCTTTTTTCGATGTCGGAAAGCCAAGTGGTGACTAGTTCCAAATATTTCAACGATCATTAATTTTATAACTATTTGTGATCAGTAATAATAATTTATAAATATGCTCAATGAATCATTTCTACAACAATTTCTGGGAACATACTGTGTAAAAATTATACCGGGTTAGGAAAAATGCGGAGGCAGCAGATGAGTAATGGTAGCGAATTTTCATACAAAAGGGGTTTCGATTAAAATTGTAAGTTAAACGCGAGGGCATGGAAATTTTCAGTCAGCAAAATTGAATTTAGTTGCTGTGGTGACAATTATGACTTCTTTTGAATAACTATGATATTGTGAGTTTTTGAAAACGGCATGTCTGTAAAAAGGCTGTATTTAGTAAAAAAAAATAGTTTGGGTCAGTTAGTAATTATTCATTTTTCAAAGGCTTATCGGGCAGATAACTTTTTGCTGATATGGTAGAAACCTTGCGAGAATTCAAATAACAGACGGCCACAGCATAGAGATTTGCAATGGCCAATCAGGATCCAAGAACACAAAGAGATTAAAATATCAGCCCTCTTTTATCACTGGCGCGCTGTTTGAGTTCAAAAATGCAACTCAGAATTATTAGAATAGTTGTTTACAATAAAAAATTAAGGACATTAATAACTTTTTATACGTTATACAGTGTGATGATAAAGTTTGGAACATAATTCATAAATGCGTTAATTCATTTTTTCAAGAAAAACTCCCGGAGAAGTCAATTTTATCTTTTCAATTGCCAACTTATGACGTAAAAATTACATTTATGTGGTCACTATTTCCGATTGATGATGTCATTATAGGTGTTTTCAAATGAAAACCACATTTTTTTGCTGTTTTTTCATAGACCTTCTCACTACTTAACTGATGATGAAAAAAAAATGGTACCTGACAACATTTTTTTTAAAGCATTATTAACTTTAAAAAATGGAAACCTGAATTTGATAAGAAATAAGAAATACTTTTCACCGTTTTATTTTGGGATCAGTTTTCTTTAGAATAATGAGGTTTTCCTTTACTTTTCTAAAGTAATAAACACTTGATTTTGTGATTTTTGATACCTTATCATGTAACTATTTGAACTATTGGAACAAAAATTAAATTCAAAATTAATTTTTAACAACAATCGTTGCGATTGATTATTTGTTATTGATCATTTTCCTGTTATGAGTAATTAGTTACACGACTTTTATCACAGTATCGATTTGGAATTTGTATAAAGACAATAATGTTAAATCGAGAATTAAACCTGCCGTTTAAATTAATTAATAGTCTTAGTGGTGAAAGTGTAAAAGTGCTAAAAGTAATCAATGCTAATTCGAATTTAACATAAATGTCACTTTTAACCGAAAGTGGGAGAATAAAGAAATTAATGATGATTGGATATGGCGATAGGCTTAAAAGTCATCAGGAAGCATGCGACTTATTTAACCAATAACATTCTGATACACCGCCAATTGCAAGATCTACAGTAAGTAAATTGGTTGCAAAATTCACAGAAACGGGATCCGTAAAATATTTGCCTCGACAGGGTCACCTCGAGTAAGTGAAGATCTCAGATTGGATATATTGCTTGAATCTAAATAAAATCCTCACCATGCTACAAGGCAACCAGCCCTAAATAACAACGTGGACCAATATTTAGTGATAAAATTATTCAAAGATGAGAAGTATCACCCTTGCAAACTGCAATTGATACGCAAGGCAAACGATGATGATTCAGACCGCTGTTTACGGTTTTGTGAACGGTTGATGTTACACTGCGGTGAAGATCCCAATTTTCTTAATAACATTATCTTTTCTGATGAAGACACTTTTTGCCTAAAAGGGACAGTAAATCGTCACAACTCAAAATATTGGTCACGGGAAAATCCTCATTAAACTCAAGATTTCCACAGTCAACGTCATGGCAAAGTGAATGTATGGATGGGAATAATCGGATGGCGTTTCATAGGGTCTTAATTTTTTCAAGGGAATCTTACAGTAGCATGTTACCTAAATTTCTTGCGATTCGATTCAGTGCTAGCTCCGGCAGTAGTTTTTCCAAATAATCACGAGGCAGATGTGCCGCATCAAGATATTTGGTTTCAACAAAACGAGGCGCACTTTGGTGTAGAAGTTTGTCAATATCTCGATGCCACATTCCCTGAAAGATGGATAAGGCGTCAAGGAGCAATTGAGTGGCCATTGCTTTTCCTAGGCTTGACTCCCTTGGGTCTTTTCTGCGGGGTTATTTAAAATCGACAGTTTGTTTCAGCAGACCAACTAATTTAGAGGAGCTCCAGCAAAGAGTTCGCGCTGAAATTAAAATAACTAGTCCTGACATTTTTTAGCGCAGTGTACAAAGTGTTTACACTCATATCGGTCACTGTCAAATGGTAGGTGGAAAAAAATTTGAACATTTGCGTAAAATTTTGTTTGTTTTCCTTGGTTCAATAATTTTTTCCATTAAACTTATGCTTTCATATTTTAAAGTAAATACTGCTATTAAAAAAAAATGGTTATGTAAGGTATAATTTTTTTTAAACATTATTTAAGTTGTAAGCAGGTCTGTGGAAAAATGGCAACAAAATATGGATGTTGCAAAAGGAAGGTACTCGGCAAATTTGATCAAAAGCGGTGCATTCTTATAATTCTAATAAAATACCTACATATGCAACGTGGCGAGAGTGGACCTAGCCTACCTACCTACTACAAAATTGGCTTGGCACCGACTTCAAACAAATAAGTAGGTAGCGCATATAATAATATTTCTTTTAAATTAATTTTTGTCTTTTGAATTATATATATATATATATATATATATATATATATATATATATATATATATATATATATATACATACTTTGTTTGTTTGCTGTACTTTCAGTGATTTGTTGTTTGGTTACGTGGACTGCAGTTTCGAACTGTCCCGGTTCATCGTCAGCACTCTACTGACTATGATCGCTCCTGTGTGGTCTATGTCTGAGATTGTACGTGACGCCTGCGCGTTGAGCTTCTATTGGTCGGTTGACTGTTCTCTAATTGGTTGTGTTCTCGGACTGTGTCGTGTGTATCGGTCTCCTGTCTTGATCACTGTGGTTTGATAATTTGTATATTTGTATGACTTTTATTAAGTTTTGTTTAAATGTTTGTATTTGGATTTGTTCTGGCATTAGTTGATTCTTACTGTTTGTTAGTTGAATGTATTATTGTTCGCGGATCTTCATTTTTTTGCGGTCTTTAATGTGTTTCATAAATTTTTTTGTCGTTCCTATATATTTTTTATTGCACGTGTTACATTCTATTTGATAAAGTGAATGTTGTGTATTTTGTGTTTGTTTCTGGTGCTTTGTTTTCGGTTTAGTTGATTTGTTTGTTTTTGATTTATTTTACTAGCTTTTCCATTGTTTTCTTGTTGTATCCATTTCTTTGTGCTATTTGTGTTATGATGTTGTATTCCCTTTCTCGTTCATCATTATGGAGTGGCACATTAAGCATTCTGTTTATTAGGTATCTGTATGCGGCCATTTTGTGTATGTGTGTGTGTGGGTGTATTGAGTGTTTAGGTATTGTGATGTCCGTGTAGGTTTTCTGTATATTTTGTATTCAATCTGGTCCGAGAACACAACCAATCAGAGAACAGTCAACCGACCAATAGAAGCTCAACGCGCAGACGTCACGTACAATCTCAGACATAGACCACACAGGAGCGATCATAGTCAGTAGCGTGCTGATGATGAACCGGGACGGTTCGAAACTGCAGTCCACGTATACAAACAACAAATCACTGAAAGTACAGCAAACAAACAAACTGTATATTTAAAAGTGATTACAGTGTAGTGCAACATTCCAAAATATATATAATAGGAACTAAAAAACAAAAAATAACTGGATTACAGGTTTAATTCAATAGACAAAAATTAATTTAAATGAAATATTATTATATGCCTTACCTACTTATTTGTTTGAAGTCGGTGCCAAGCCAATTATGTAGTAGGTAGGTAGGCTAGGTCCACTCCCGCCACGTCGCATATTTAGGTTTTTCATTAGAATTATAATCCTCATTAATTAAGCTCTTTAAATCGTTTAAAGTATCATTGTGTTCCGGGCTTGGCACCGACTTCAAACAGATAGGCAGGTAGCGTATATGATATTTTATTTAAATTAATTTTTGTCTTGAATTAGACCTGTAATCCAGTTATTTTTTGTTTCTTGCTGCCTATTTTGAAGTCGGTCTAATTTTACTTCCACATCGTCACAACGTGTGGAAGTATCGCATCGGCGTCAAAAATTTCAAAATTTGTTTTTCGCTTAAACGTCGTAAAAAGGATCAAAACTTATACAAAACATCATTTGGGAACGAAATTTTTTTTGTCTGTCGGTCTGTGTGTCTGTATTTGTAGCCAAGATAACTTTAGAACGAATTGAGATAGCTTCTTCAAATTTGGTATACAGTTTGCACCCTACAAACTGACGGTTCGGATTGTTTTGGATAAAATCGTTACAGAGGGTAGGGGATGAATGGGGGGTGATTTGGCGAAAATTGATATTTTCTTGTTAAAACTCGAGTAATGTAACGTTTTAGAGTTTGTTTGCTTAGAAAACTTTCAATTTCATAAACCATCTAAAGTTTTATGCTAAAATTAAATTTGGGGTTGAATTTCTGGGGGTTGAAAATCGGTGACAGAAATTTCGAATTTTTTTTGCTAAAACGGCATAAAAAGTCTCAAAACACATAGAACACACGGTTAGGATTGTTTCTGGGTAAAATCGCTTTAGGGCGTAGGGGATAAATTGGGGGTGATTTAGTGAAAATTGACATTTTTCGACAAAATTCGAGTAATATAACGTTTTTGGGTTTATTTATTAGAAAATTTATAACATCTGGTATTCTGTGCTGAAATTAAATTAGTGGTTAACACATTCAAATGGGTGGAGGTGGAACATTATTGACAAAAATTTCCACATTTTTTTTTCGCTAAAACGGCGTAAAAGTCTCAAAACATATAGAAAACTTGATTCTGGAAGGAATTTTTTTGTCTGCATGTACATCTGTCTGTCAGTAGGCGCAATAACTTTCGAACGAATTGAGATGTCATCTTCAAATTTGGTATCTAGATAGCACCCGACAAATGAATGCTTCGAATTGTTTTTGGGTAAGATCTCTTCAGGGGGTAGGGGATAAATAAGGGGTGATTTGATGAAAGTTTACATTTTTTTAATAAAAGTCGAGTAATATAAGGTTTGAAAAGTTTATGGGTACAGGAATACAAATATTTTCTTTGTGGTCAAGATATGGGCCCTAAATTCATTCCATGAGAATGTCTTTCTGGAGCAAATAAATTATCACAGTTATGTGGACGTTATGATTAAATTTCCAGCACTATTTTTTAATGTAGTTTGTTTTTCCATTTTTAGTGTAAATATACGTACGTATTGAGTACGATATTCGAAAACTGCTATAATATAATCAAAGTGCCGTATTACATCAGAACTTTAAGTTACATAGATTATAAGAGGATTGCCCTCAACTTCCCTGAGATCCCATCATCAGATCCTGACTTGATGAAAATTGGACCACCTCAAGAATATACTCTTTCAAACAAAAATATTTTTGCAATTGGCGGTGAACACGCATAAAATATATTTTTTTAGGATTTACCTCGATTTTCCTGAGGTCCTATCATCAGATTCTGACTTGGTGAAAATGGGAGCAACTCAGGGGTATACCCTTTCAAACAAACAAAAATATATATTTAAATTCGTCCACAATTGAAATATAGGTGAACATGCATAAAAAATATATTTTGAAGATTTCCCTTGACTTTCCTGAGATCTCATCATCAGATCCTGACTTGGTGAAAATGGGACCACCTCAGGAGTACACCTTTTCAAAAAAAGGATTTTAAAAAATCGGTCCACAATTGAAATATAGGTGAACATGCATAAAAAATATTTTTGAAGATTTCCTTCGACTTTCCTGAGATCCCATCATCAGATACTGACTTGGTGATAATGGGTCCACCTCACTGTATACCCTTTATATATATATATATATATATATATATATATATATATATATATATATATATATATATATCCCTTCAAAAAAAAGCTTTTTAAAGGTTTTTAAAATCGGCCCACAATTGACGAAAATATCGGTGAACATACATAAAAATAATATATACAGACGAACATGGAGCCTCCTCCTTTTAGTGAATTTTCGTAGAAAAATTCACTAATGGGGTGATCCCGACTTTTGAATTGTGAGAAATATGTTCAAATGAGTGCGAACTAGGACCCTTAGAACCCATATCCGGGGTCAGTTTTAATTTTCATATATATATATATATATATATATATATATATATATATATATATATATATATATATATATATATATATATATATATATATATATATATATATATATATATAGATCCGACCGATAACAAACAAAAAAAACAATGGACCGACGGTCCAGGTGTAAGAAGCCTTTGAACCGAAGAGTACTGGGTTCGATTCCGCCCTTGCACGGGCGTAAAACCGTCGGGCCTGTGTCCATGCGTTGTTGGCCACGTTAAGTATCTCTACCCTCCCCACAGGAGGCAGGGGTTCGGCAAAATTTGCAGAATAATGTGGAGGTTATATACAGTCTCTATTTTTTAACACTTTGTGTTATTTGGATCTGGCGTGACAACATACTACTTGGTTCCGCAACTAGGTGGCGGCACGTTGCTTCGTGTCTTACCACTCACTTAGTGTTGGAAGGCTGGCTACCATAGCCGTATTACTTTATAGGTGTATTTTCGCTACAATTAGTATGCCGTACTGAAGGGCTCTAATTAGAGCGAAACCGGTCTACGGTTCTAATTGTGGCGAGAATACATCTAGCCTTACATACTTTGTCCCTATATTAGGGTAGAAATGGGCCAGGGCTGACAATTTACCAAATTGTTAGTTGCTTGTATACAGTCTCTATTTTTTAACACTTTGTGTTATTTGGAGCTAGCGTGGCAACATATTACTTGGTTCCGCAACTAGGTGGCGGCACGTTGCTACGTGTCTTACCACTCACTTTGTATATATATATATATATATATATATATATATATATATATATATATATATATATATATATATATATATATATATATATATATATAGTTTTGAAAGCGTTTAGCTGTCCAGATTGTGTAACATTTTTAATTAATTATTTTAGATTCCCTTTATCTACATAGATGGTGCTTATTATCTCAAATATGTCAGGCCACGCATGATCTATATATAGTACCGTATCTTAGTTGTGCTTAATGTTCTTTCAGTTATGACTCCAACTATCCAACCGAAATCAAAAAGCCTAAACAAATTTTCAATCAATAACAAAGACTACGTGACCGACAAACAATAACCTAACCAACAGACGTCTATTCTACCGGCTCAGGATAACGGGATAACAGGAGAACTCTTCTTGTCCATCATCAAGACAAGACCATAGACCTCAAATGTTCCTTAAATATAATTTCAACAGATCTTTTAGTTTGCCCGTCGTACTCAAGATCATAAATTTTCCAACTTATTTTATAGATCCCGACATTTTAGTGTGTTTTGGGCTACCTAGCAATTTTTTAAATTATTTGTTTGTCGAAGATATTACTTGCAAATTGACTTTCTTGAAAATTCTATCTAACCACCCCCCCCCCCCCCCCCCCCCCGTGATTCGCTGTTCACATGGTAAGCAAACAAAGTTTTTTCCGCTTTCTCTTGTCTAAAGGTTTGTAATTCCGGCAACGATTTCTTTGTTTTCTGTTTGTTAATTAATTTCTCCACTAGGTAATCAGCGTATCCGTGATCTATTTTTACTCAAAGAAAATGTAAAAAATTTAAACTTGCCATTTTTTGTAGGTTTGTATGATATGGGTCATTCGGAATGTAACTTAGAGTGTTGGTTTCCTCCCTATGGACATCAAATTCTAAAGTGTCTTTATTTTTTAAAACTAGTGCATCTAGAAGAGGTAGTTAATTATTAATTCCTAATTCATGAGGAAATTGTATAGAGTGAATTTCATTGTTCAGTTTAGCAATAAAATATTCTATTTTGCTATGTTTCTGTTGAACACTGTGAAAATGTCATCCACATAACGAAAGCATACTCTAGAAAAATACTCACTTTTACCCGCTGGATTCGTTTCAAATCTACCCTTTAGAAGTTCCGCAATAAGTGAAGATAGGCATCCTCTAGAGTCTCCACGAAACAAACGCTAACGTATTTAGAAAAGTTTTTTAAAATGATTAAAATGAAGAGGCCTGCAAAGAATATTTAACTTTAACCAAGCTTTGTATAAAACAAAATACTTTTCAATTCAACAATGAGTTTTTTGGAGAAACCTGAGACACGGAAATGGGCCTATCTCCATTTATAATTTTTTTATTTCATTAACCTGGATCTATTTTCGCGTCCATGGCCAATCACCGACGCCAGGGAGCAATGTTACCTCACTATCCTGGAAATTTTTCCGAACCCTGCCTTTCTGTAAAAAAGGTGGAATGTAGATTATAGATTGTTTAGTCAGTCGTTGGCCTCTCAGCGCTGCGACTCTAATGGGTCTTTTGTGCATGACTCTATTTTCTAATAGTTGCCCAAAAAGTTGAGCCTTTTCATATAGTCTACTATCTTTTTGGGACTATTTTACTTATTTCCTTTTGCAGAACTGACCCATGCAATCGCATAGTATAAGTTCTGGACCGACGGCTTTACGCCAGCTTCGAAGGGCGAAACGTTCAGACATTCAATTGACTCGAAGACAATACCACAACTTCGGCTGATGGTAATTTTACAGGATGTACTGAAAAAGTGAAAGGGGAAACCTGGGAGTTGAAACAAGTACCCCTGGGTCTAGTGGCACACGGTCTCACCACTGGACCACCGAGGTTATATCTCCATTTAATGTGGACCTTTTCATTAGTAGATTTAAAACGAATCTAGAAAGTGAAGGTAAGTCCTTTCGTAGAGCGTGGTTTGTTGTGGATATGATATTTTGCAGTGTTCAACACAAACATGATATGCAAAATAGAAGATTATATTGCTAAACTGAACAGTAAATTTAAATATAAAATTTACTCACGATCAGAAATTAATAATACATTACCTTGAATTTGAATTTTATTTCTTTTCTCGAGATCTCGACTTTTGAATTTTGAAAAAATTTCTTCAAATGAGCGCTAATTAGGCCCCCTAGAACACATATCCGGGGTCAGTCTCGATTTTTATATGTTTATATATATATTATATATATATATATATATATATATATATATATATATATATATATATATATATATATATATATATATATATATATATATATATATATATATATATATATATATATATATATATATATATATATATATATATATATATATACATACATATCACACCGATTACTCAAAAAATAATAGGCCGATTTTGACTTGGTGAATACCTTCCTTTTTCAAGGGGCTTGGATAAGTTCGTTATCTAGGAAAATTGGCCGAGGTTTTCCCGGAATTTTTTTATTTTCTTTCGAAAAAAATTTATATCTCCGGAAATAACAAAGTCAGGGCAATCAGATTTTGTACGCGTGTTTGTATTATAAAGAGCGAAGATGAAGACCAAAATTGAGGTCTCTGGGTTTAAAGATAAAAAAGTTACAGGCAGTTAAAGAAAAAAATTTTGGAGTTTTCCTCAAAACGTGAAACTCGCAATTTTAAACGTCAAAATTAGCAATTTTTAGGCAAAGAACGTGAAACAAATACGGTACACGGGTTTATATCGCTAGAGGTAAATTACCTATCAAAATTTAGCTTTGTAGGTCAAAAGACAAAAAAAGTTACAGGCATTTAAAGAAAAATAAATTGGGGTTTTCCTCAAAACGTCAAAGTCGCGAGTTCAAACGTCAAAATTGGCAACCTTTAGGCAAAGAACTTTAATCTAATACGGGCTATGGAAATAAAATGTCTCAAGAATAATGTTTTACAAACCCTGAAGTCCTAGTTTCAACCGTCATTGTCCTTCATTTGACTAAAATGTTTCCAGAAAATTCATTTCAAATAGACCCTTCCTCTGATGCTTGGCAGTTGTCTTAGCTATAGTTGATCATTTAATGGTATATTATTTTTGTCGAATTTGCGTAAAAAATCAATAAAGCTCAATATATCGGTTATTATACAAGATATGAAAAAAATGCACACATTAATTTTAGGGTGTCTTGAGCTACATCTTAAAAAAATTATTACTACAATCACAGGGTGGCCCATAAGTCGTTGGTGATACAATTTTTCTTTTTTTTTTTTAATCGAGCACACCTTATGTTATTGCATTTTTGGACTTTCCATCGAAATATAATGTATGTTTGTAGGAAAAGAAATTCTGGATGCAGCAAGTGCGTTATGGAAGCGAATTTTGATTAAATGCTTCATATTTGAAAAGATCAATTTTCTATTAAGCTATAAGGTTGACCAAGAAACGGTTTTTCTTTCGGGAACACTTTAAGTTTACTTTCGGAAATTTTTGTACGGTTTCAAACAATAAAGTTATTTTGATGAAACATGGCACATTTTTTACTATATAGGTTATACCGGTACTAAATTTGATGCCTGCTTTCTTAAAAAAAAAGAACATATTTGCTATTAAAAACATTTTAATGAAAATTCACTACCATAACGCACTTGCTGCACCCTGAATTTTTTAGATGTACTAGTTATTAAAGTAAAGGCACTTTAGAATCCAATGTCCATAGAAAGAAAACCACCACTCTAAGTTACATTCCGAATGACTCACATCATACGTCGGAACAAAAAAATGGCAAGTTTGAATTTTCAGCAAATAGGTTGATCCATTTCCTTTAAGTAAAAATTGACATAGCAAAGAATTAATGCATATTAAGAACGTCGTTAAATACAACGGACGCACTGCTTGCCTAGTAGAGAAATTAAATAACGAACAGAAAAAAGAAATTGTTAGCGGAATCAATAATCCCCAGAAAGGGGAAAGCGGAAAAAACTTTGTTTGCCCACCATTTAAACCGCGAGGCACGATTGTCTAGATAGCATTTTTGAGAAAGCTAATTTGTAACTAACATTTTGAGCCAAAAATACTTTAAAAATTTGCTAGGTAACTTAAAAAAGAAGGATAGTGCTACTAAAATATCGCTTAGTTGTAAAGATTGTGATCTTTAATACGCCGTGAAACTAAAAGATTTATTGAAATTAGATTTAAAGAACATTTAGCACAATTCAGATACGGATACATATTTGAGATAATAATCACCACGTAGCTAAAGAGAATCTAAAAGTAATCAAAAGTATTAGATAATTAGGATATCTAAACGCTTTCGAAAGTATATATATATATATATATATATATATATATATATATATATATATATATATATATATATATATATATATATATATAAATCACCCCCTGTCCATCCAAACGTTGGATGGGTAGGGGATGATTTGGGAGGGTAAAATAATAAAGGTAATCTGAATTAATTTAGTACCTACAAAAATTGTCCCTATAGATAACATCATACTATATTAGAATATTCTAGTTAGATTAATGCATCTGAAAACTAAAATTTGCTTACCATAACGTAGCGGCATGGTTTCGTATTATTTTGCCTAAGCAGTGTGTTTGTGTGTTTTTATTTCTTTAACGTCGGCCTCTTTCCGCGACTATGGCCTATCACCGACGCCAGGGAGCAGTTTCATTTCACTATCCTGGAAATTGGGCCGAACCCCTGTCTTTCTGTAAGGAGGGTAGGGATTTTTAACGTGCCCAACATCGCATGGACACGGAACCTACGACTTTACGCCCCTTCCGAAGGGTGGAACGTGCAGACATTCAATTTACTAAACTACAATGCCACACCTTGGCTGATGTTAATTGTACAGTATGTACTAAAAAAGTGAAAGGGGTACCTTGGGATCGAACCCAGTACTCTTCGGTTCAGAGGCACACGTTCTTACCACTGAACCACCGAGGCTCTCGCCTAAGCGGTGTTACCATTATTGTGTTTATTAAATAAATGCATTAAATTAACGTAAGATGATTAAAATAATTTGTGTGGCCAATATCACATTTTCTAAAGCATATTAAAAGATTCAATTTCTCTATTAAATCAAAGACAGACACACGTTATTTACGTCAGATATTAGAGTAATAATTTTAATTACTCATCACTGCATTAGTAAATGAATGAGAATTCGTTATTTACGTGATTTTAAGTGTTCCTTTAAAATCAGCACTGATGTATGCTAATGCATTAATTTTAATTGACTCTCTTTTTTATTTAGGGATCGTTTCGAAAAATACCACAAAATTGTCGGCAATAATTTTAATTCCTAACCGCGCCCAATTAGTATGTTGTCACAATAACACGAGCGATAAATTAAATGAGACACTTAAGATATCTGAGATTAAGATACATCTACTGTCACAGTCCCACTATCGTTCAAATTGTTCAAGTTGTCTTCGTCGCTGACCGTGTCAACCAGGAATACTATACATAACCAAAAGATCACCATAATTGTGCTTTCCATGGGTGGCCAAGCTTCATTCTGTTTTACTGATATGATCTTATTGGTTATTTCGTTATTTTAATTTTTCAGTTCATTTCATTTTTGGTTGAAATTTAATACTCTTGTTTTTATTATTAGGATGTTATTGTTGTGTTAGGAGAAAGAAAACAAAAGTTGTGCATTAAGATGGGTGATTTAATTGGCTACGAATTCAAAACAGACTTTTATCAAGAGAATAGATCAACAAACGTCTAGATATTATCTGCAACAGTAGCTTGTGCCTGCACATATATTTTAGGCATGCAAAGAAACCAAATTGCCTGGAATACTATGAAACGAAAAATAATATACCCACGAGATAAGACAATAAAATACGCATGTGGTATTGCCGAATGCGAACACCAATATTAATTTACACTTTCTAGTAAGTAATATTAGTAGAATCCAGCGACAAGCATGGACTTCAAAAAAGTTTCACTTTGCAATACTCAAATGAATGTAGCTAAAAAATCACAAAAGAGTATAACATTTTTTCAAACCCATTACAAAACATATTTATATGCATATGGCTAACTAATAAACAAAATCGTTATGTAGAGTCTTCTTGTCTGGCTTCACAAGTGCTTGTTTTCCGCTCTGTAACTTGTTCCGTGTTTTACAGTATCAATTACAATTTTTAAATACTTGAGTTTGATAACATCATCACAGTCTAAAGGCGATGTCGTCTAAACCATGACTCGCAGTATCTAATAGTTATTGTTATTTTATTGTAGCTTCGACACATCAATTGATCCAGATTTTCCAGAAGGTTGACTCCTCTTGATCTACGTATTTTCTCTGTTCCAAATATGTGTCTTCCAAATGAGACTAGTGAGCTTGCCGCTGGAGATTCTGTGACTGCAACCCCTTTCTCCAAGTATTTTTCTACAAACTATACGTCAGAGCCAGTGTGGGCATTGCTCTCATTATATATGCCACGCAATACGTTTTCACTGGAGGAGGTTCAGATAACACCGTCTACGGTACTAAACTCACATCACTTAAAAATACATCACCCGGTTCTGGAGGGTTTTCGCCGTTTCTTCTCAAAAAGTGTGCTGTTTCAGTTTGTATCCCACTTACACTAATAATTCAGTCGTCCATTGACACCGGGATTTTACCCACTGCCTGGAAGTCAGCTTACGTTATAGCTACCCATAAGGGAGGTGATATGCTCGACAGGGAAAATTATCGCCAGATAAGTCTGACTCCAGCTGAGATAAAAATTCTTGAAGAAAATATTGTTGAGATTATGATTGAATTTCTCTTCCGACATGGCATTATTCCTGATGAGCAGCATGGATTTATCTCTGGCAGATCAACCACAACTTATTTGCTATTGTGTCAAAATGCTTGGACAAGGTTACTTGACGTGGGCCAACCTACAGATGTCATTTATCTCGATTTTAGTAAGGTCTTTGACAGAGTGCCAGCCAAAATATTCTTGCTGAAGCTGGGGCATTTTGGAGTCAGAGGTCGTCTTTTCTTGTGGACTGAAAGCTATTTATCTGGACGAGTATACAGAGTGAGAGTGGGTGAAAAATTTTCTGATTTCCAAACTATTATTAGTGGAATTCCTCAGAGATCGGTGTTGGGTCGATTAATTTTTGGTATATATACTGCTAATATTTTATCTCTGTTAAGGCCCACTTGCTCACTCTATGGAGATGACACTACAATTTCTTATAATCCATTTCGAGACCATGGTTGATTACAGGAAGACCTTACAAAAATATGCAAGTGGAGGAAAGATCGGCTTCTTCCCCTAAATATAGTCAAGTGTGTGGTGCTTCACATTGCAAAAAACAATCCCAAGATGAGCTATCTGATGGATGGATGTTTTATCGGAGGTTTTGGAGCAGAGGGATTTGAATATTACAATTACTTGTGATCTAACTTGGACCGGTCATATAACGGAATCATGCAACTGGGCTAAAAGGCTTCTGTTTCTGTCGAGAAAGGTGTTTTCGTTTCCTTCAGTTGATAGGGTACGCTGCCTGTATTGGACTTTGGTGTCCGGTATTTGCTCAGGACAGAGTTTTAATTGAATCTGTGCAACGTCCCGCTACTAGAATTCTTTATGGGACTCAACGACAGTCCTACGAGGAAAGATTGGGGATCTCCGATCCCCCTACAAAGCCTTCGCGATTGGTGCGTGGTGACTGAATAGAAACTCATAAAATCCTACATGGCACATTTTCTGTTCACTTGAGTGAAATATATGTGATGAGTACTAATGACTGTCTACGTGGACATAACTTTAAACTTGCTTAACTAGGATACCATACAGTGCAAAGACAAAAATTTTTGAGCAATCGTGTTTTTAATAATTGGAACTCACTGCCTCAGGATGCTGCTAAAATAAACCATTTTGAAAATAAATTAGATAACTATGACTTCACACGTTGAGTTTTAAATAACTCTTTACTTCTTTTTCTTTTTTGTTACTTGATGCTTTGTTTGAGTATTTTTTTAGCGATAGGGCAACAGCTATGTGCAATGCGCTGTTACAGTTAGGTTCTTAATTTTATGTAGAGAAATGTTACTTTTATTTTTGCGTATGGGCAAATAGGCTTCCAGCCTCAGCTCTTCTCTTTTTGAATAACTAAATAAATAAATAGGTAAATAAATAAATAAATAAATAAATAAATAAATAAATAAATAAATAAATAAATAAATAAATAAATAGATAAATAAATAAATAAATAAATAAATAAATAAATAAATAAATAAATAAATAAATAAATAAATAAATAAATAAATAAATAAATAAATAAATAAATAAATAAATAAATAAATAAATAAATAAATAAATAATCATGTTCGAAAGCTATTATGACCTATAATATGTCCAACAAACCTTGCCCTCCTCATCAAAAATTTTTTCAGCAAGCATCTTTTTTTTGTCACTTTTTCCAGCACACTCTTTTCGCACTGCTATCGATGAAACTAGTTTTCGTCATTTTTTTCATGTCCGCATTTTAGAACCTTGTTTTCTATTTTGCAAGCTTATTTAAAGTCCAGCTTTCCGCCCCATACATTATGAACTATATATTGTGAATCATTGTTATTTAGTGAATATTAGTTAACTATTATAAGTTTAGCTACCCTGCCCAGTTACTGAATTAATATTAAAAAATTCTAGTTGCAGAAAGTGCGTTATGGTAGCGATTTTTTATTAAACGCTTCAAATGTTAATAACTCAATTTGCTATCAATCTAGAAAGTTGAATTTTCGCATATCGTAAGATCATTGCCGGGGCAAAAAACTTCCCAAATTTCATCAAAATAGTATCTCCAGTTTTTGATACACTTTTTTTTAAAGAAAAACTTGTCCGGTTGAGCCGGCTAACGAACTTGTTCGTGGAAGACAAGTTTCGTTCACATCAGTTTGGTATTTTTTGAGTTATTGCTCGGATACGTACATATATACATACACACACACACACACACACACACATATATATATATATATATATATATATATATATATATATATATATATATATATATATATATATATATATATATATATATATATATATATATATATATATATATATATATAAGCTTATAATAGGGATTCAAACGGACCTTGGTATCGGGTTCTAGTGGCCCAAATTTGCGCTGATTTGAAACAATTTTGGAAAAGCCTTATCATCGATACCTCTCTATTAGCGAATTTTTTTAATTCGTCAATACAACAATTAGACGAGAGGTAAAAAATTCGTTTAGGTTACGATTAGGTTATATTGTGAGTGCGTCATAACGGTCCCTGCACTGTGACTTTAAGGTCTATTGTGGTTTACGATTAATTGTCTTATATTTTATACAACAAGTCCAGCGTCTTACAGAAGTCGATAATTTTTGTAAGCGAAAGTTTATCCAGATCTTCTGTTGCTTGTCCTTGCGTGCTCTGCTATTTTGTCACTCATACACACACAGTTGGCACTGGGTTTCTTGCCCGAGCCCAATTGGTGACGAAGACGGCAGTGTCCTGTATACAGGCCGACCAGAGCTCATAGTTGTTGCCTATTAAGCTCTAACCCTTTTAGCCCTTAACTCTTAATAAACTTAATTTATGAAGGCCTTGGAGCGTACTAAGTCTGGCAGATTTTTCCATTGTTGGGTTATCTTTCCATCTGTCCAGGTCATTCGGGTGCATTTTGCTGTGCATGCGGGTATCCCCGGCACAGGTTCTGCTTCGGTAAAGTGCTTCCGAGTACCCCCACTGGCAAGCGCGTCGGCCGTTGCATTGCCATCAAGGTCTGAGTAACCCGGTATCCAGACCAGCGACACCTCCTTGTAGCTGACTAATTCGTTGAGTGCAGTCTTGCAGATCCATATCGTTTTTGAATTTCAATAGTATGAACCAAGCACCTTTATAGCAGTTTGGCTATCTAAAAATATTTTTATAAATTTATGTGTACAATGATTTGTATAATCTCGCACCCACACATCTCGATAGCATACACTTATGTTTGTTGTGTGGTTCAATACTTTCCGAGGCTAGATGATATTCTTGTATCGGCGCCGCTCCCATATGCGCGAACTCTTGACCCCAAATCGATGTTGGAGCCTACCGTATACCAACAGGGATTTGCCCTCAGTAAGGATTTCGTTTGTTTGCAGTCCTCTTTTTCCGGAAGGATGGTCTTAAAAACAGGTCTCTACTGATCTTAGTAGACATCAGGCCTTAGGCTATTCCCAGAATCTCGTAATTTTCAATGTGATCGAAGAGTCTTTTCCTTTCCAAACCGATTAACATCGGCATGCTGTCCGCCGGTTGTTTCAGTCTGTATGTTGTCCGGTTAACCTCCCTCTCCAGCCAAATTGAACAGGAGGAATGTTTAGGAGGACTTCCAGAGCAACTGATGTTGTGATGCATATCACGGCCGTTATCATCAGGCAAGTTTTTCTCTATTGCTGAGACAGTTTGCCCCCGCGGTACCACTTTAGTACCTTAGGCCACAAAACTATAGCTCCATAGGCTATCATTCATCTGAAAACCACTACATAGGGCCAGTACATCGGTTGTGTGTTTGTTCATCGCTTGTTTCCACAGGTTCTTCGGCATCTCCACAGGGACAATTTAGCCTTGGGGATTAAATTATCCAACTGTGCCTTCCAATTGAGTGAATTATCTAGAGTAACCCCCAGATATTTCTCCCGTTTTATTAATAAAAATGTCTCCCCCATAAGAGTACGTGGTTTTAATTTATCCAAGCTTCTTCTTCTAGTCAATGGGACAACCATGGTTTTGCAGGGGTTCACAGACATCTGATTCCTCCGGCACCAATGATTTACTATGTTTAGTCTCTCTTAAAAACTATTTTAAAGTTCCTCTGCAGAATAATCTCTAACAATTATGATCATCCGCATACGCCTGGATCTCAAAGTCCCAGGGTTCCAGGATAGCCAGAAGATCGTCCTCAACAAGGAACCAAAGCAGAGGGAATAATAATCCTCCCTGCGGGTACCCCCTCGCAGAACTGAATCTGACCATATCTCCCTGCAGCGAGGTGATAATGGTCCTATTATGTAGCATGCTTCTGATCCAGCCAGAAATTATATGTTACACCCCTCTAGTGACAGCAACTTCGTAGGAGGAGTTGAAGTGCTCCTTCAATGTCTAAATATACAGCAACCGCTGCCTCCCTGTTATCCAGGCAGTGTGTAATTTTTTCAACAAGGTTATAGATTGCTAACTCCGTAGATTTGCCTGTTGGGTAGGCATATTGGTGGGTATTGAGGGGTTATTGTTTAAGACATTCCCCTAATGTGCCCGTCCACTATTTTTTCCAGTCCCCTAAGGAGTAATGAAGTAACACTGAGTCGTCTCAGCGATTTGGGTAGGAGACCATTACGTCCCAACTTTGGGAAAATATACACCCCTAGTCACCGTCCAGGTGCATGGAATATTATTCCATGACAGACTGCCTCTCCATCGCCTAATGAGGAAAGTACGTTACACTGTACGTATATTTATTGTTTTTCTGGTTATCAGTCATAAACTACTTGGCTACCTTGACGAATCTGTCATGATTTCGTTTTGTCATTTTTTACCACGGCTAGCATAAATTAAATACAGAAAAGTTACAAAACAGTAGTAGTATGAACGGTCGTCAATAACCTGAAAGTTATCACATTAAGAGAGAATAATATAAAGAATAAAGCGCAAACTTATCCTGTTTTTGGTGGAGCAATCCAGAGTTGACAATTTTTGTAGTTACCTGCATAATTTTAGAGATTATCTGATTTTTCGATATTAAATGTTAAACCATTAAGTAATGAATAACTCAAGGTTAATTTGGGGGTTTATTATTTTAAGGGTCTGCATCTGTCATTATTACTTCCACATCGTCAATACGTGTGGAAGTATGATATCGGTGACAGGAATTTAAAAAAATTCGCTCAAACTTCTTAAAAAGTGTCAAAGTATATAGAAAACATGATTTGGGAACGAAAAATTGTTTGTTTGTCGGTCTGTCGGTTAGGGTTTGTTTATTAGAAACGTCTCAATTTAATCAAACATCTGGTATTCTGTGCTAAAATCAAATTAGGGGTAGAATGTGCGGGGGTGGAATATCGGTGACAGAAATTTCGGAATTTTTGTTTCTAAAACGGCGTAAAAGTGTCAAAACATTAAAGATCCGGTAATAGATCGTTTACAGAAGTTGATGTGTGTAGGAATACGAAGATTTTCTTTGTGGTCAAGTCATGGATTCTAAATTGACATCACGAGAATGCCTTTCTGAGGAGAGTAAATTATCACAGATATGTGGGAGTTATGATTCAATATGCAGCACTATTTTTTTAAATGATGCATATCTCAAAAACTGTAAGTGTCGAGAGAAAAGTATGTTACATAAAATCACCTTAATCGTTCATAGGCTATCCACTGCAGTGAAAAGGTGGGTAACCAGCATGGTTACATGGCGTTTATTGAATTTCTGTTCCAGGGACCTAGCAACGATCAAAATTTGATGTGGAGGAGCGGATGGGCCGAGGGACATTACTGCCAGGTCGGCCTATCTGCCAGGGGACAGCACAGGCCCTCCTCCACCCAAGGAATTGGAGCAGCAGATGGCGGGTAGCAGAGCAGGTGGATTGCAGACCATCATCGGCATGGATGCGAACGCGCACCATGAGTTGGGGGGAAGCTCGAACACAAACTCTAGGAGTGAGTCACTTTTACAATTCTTTATGAAATTTAATTTACACATATTGAATAGAGGTAATAAATCAACCTTCGTCACAACACGGCTTGAGGAAGTTTTAGATCTAACAGTTTCCACCCAGTTTCTGGGTGTCTTTCTTAAGAACTGAGCTCTGTCTGGGGAAGTGAGTAGCTCAGACCACAGATACATCCGGTCGAAAGATAAACGGTATGGTACCAGGACCTTCGCAATGCGGATTGGGAAGCCTACAGGGCAAACCTAGCAGTGGAACTGCGGGGGGTTCAGAGTACGATAGACAATTAAATAGACCTCAATTTGCGGCAGCCCAAGTGCGAGGCTACGAGGCTGCAGGAGCCTCTGCAAAATTCAGGAGATCGTGAAAGAGCCTATGCTTGAAATGAGGTCAGACTTCGCGAGCCCGCGAATCTGCAGGGAAACAATTTTACAGTGGAAATCCGCGACTGCGAGGCATGGCGGGAGAAGACGCCAGGCTTACCACAGGACGCGCTCGTCTGGTTCATGGACGGATCCGGCGGGGAGCGTGGAACGGGAGCAGGTGTTTATGTGGAAGGACCGAAGGTAAGTCATAGTATTTCCCTCGAAGCCCATGCAACGGCCTTTCAGGCATAAATGTACGCCATCCTGCACTGTGTGCTGGAGAATAAGAGGAGTGGCTACACCAACAAGCGGATCCTCATAGCCACAGACAGTCAGGCGGCCCTTAAGGCTCTAAGTAGCCCATGGGTAAATTCCAGGCTGGTAAGTGAATGGCGAGACGAGACGAGCGACCTGGCTGGGCAGAATGAGGTCACCCTCATCTGGGTGCCGGGTCACTCAGGGGTCAAAGGCAATAAAGAAGCTGACAGTCTCGTGAAGAGGGTCAGCAGAACCAATTATGGGACCAGAAACGGTTCTGGGCGTGACAAAGAGCACTGCCAGCGGAGCCATTAAGTCGTGGGTTAGAAACGAACACTAGGTGTACTCAGCAGACTGTCCAGGGCTTAGACATGGGACGACAGTAATTAAGGAACCTAGTTCAAAGAGAGCTGTGGGGCCCAGAAACATAACAGGACTCTTGATGGGACACATGGTCGTCAAGAAACACCTGCATAAAATGGGGCAGTTCGAGGGGGACCTGGCATGGTGCCTCTCCGGCGAGGGGGGGGGGGGATCAGCCCAGCTCATCTTGTGCGAGTGCAAAGCTCTGGATAGCAAAAGACAACTGATCTGGAATCCGCCTAGACCGGAGACAGATCAATGTAAAACTTCACCCTACCAATTGCTGTGCAGACTAGTTCAAGGCACAGTGATTTTGGAATGGGTGGAGTAGGAAAGACAAAGGGCATGCACAATAAGCCAAAAGCTGTGGTGTTATCGGGGCGGCAACGACGCGGACGAGCCCTGAGGAACAAAAAAAAACAGCATGGTGTCAACTTCTAGTTTAACCGGAAGTGGCAGCTTGGTGTACATGTTTTTAAGCAGAGTTTAATGTGAAGAGTGGCCACAGAGGTATTGGTGCTGGACAAAATTACAATCACAGCAAAGTTGGATCAAAATTTTAAAGTAACATTTTAAGATGGATTTGGCAGCTAAACAACTTGGAAGAAAGTTTTAGCCAAAACTATGTTATATTGACGTATACAAGCTTGTGTTTGGAATAATGGATTATTTTGAACAAACAAACAAATAAATAAATACCCTGAATACGGTTTGTTACGTGTGCACAATTCCAGGATAAGTAATTTGTGATTCCTCATATATGTATCATGTAAGTTTGCGGCTGGATGTCTATGGTTTTAGTTTTAAATAATTAAGTATTGTATATATTAAAAAGAGAACTGAAATTAAAATTATAGATTATGCCTAACAAAGAAGCAATGTTTATATTTGTATTGGCATAACTTTCAGATCCAAGACAAGAAAATAAGTAAATGCGCGAATGGTGTAAATACCACAGCCAAAATACCAACATCACACACACACACGTATTGGCATAACTGTTACTACTCAAAAATTTTAACTGTCAAAACTATTGCTCAATGTCTTTTTGGAGTTTAAATTTTACTTCTTCTGTTCTCTGTGCCTTCACCAACATTATATAATCGGTACAAATATTAACCCTTCACTTTCATCTAAATATTATGTAATATAATTGGAAATGACTTAAGTATGTTGTAGCTGTTATTAAATAAAAAAGTCTGGAGGCAGCAAGCTGCTTTATGGTAGTAAATTTTCATTAAAAAATTTTTCATTGAAAATATATATTTTACTTCCACATCGTCACAACGTGTGGAAGTATCGCATCGGTGATAAAAATTTAAAAAAAATTTTTTCGCTTAAACGTCGTAAAAAGTATCTAAGGATATACACAACATAATTTGGGTAAGAAAATCTTTTTTTTTTGTCTGTCCGCACGTCGGTTTGTCGGTCTGTCGGCCTTTCTGTTACTCACGATAACTTTAGAACCAATTACATACATGACATATCGTCTTCAAATTTTGGTATACAGTTAGCACTCGACAAAAGAACGGTTTGGATTGTTTTGTTTTTTTTAATCGCTTTAGGAGTAGGGTATGAATAGCGAGTGATTGGGTGAAAATTGACATTGTTTTAATTAAAACCCAAGCAATATAACGTTTTAGGGTTTATTTATTGGAAACCTTTTAATTTCATCAATCATCTGGTATTCTGTGCTGAAATTGAATTAGGGGTTGAATGTGTGGGGGTGGAATATTGTTGACAAAAATTTCGAAGTTGTTTATTGCTAATAAGGCGTTAAAAGTCTCAAAACATATAGAAAACATAATTCTGGAACGAAAATTTTTCTGTCTGTAGGTCTGTCGGTCAGGCGGTCTGTCGGTATGTACGTATTTTTGCTATGAAGTAATAACTTTCGAACGAACTGAGATATAATCTTAAAATTTCGTATCCAATTAGCACCCGAAAAAGAAACGCTTGGAATTGTTTTTGGCTAAGCGATAAATAACGTTTGATTTGGTGAAAATTGATATTTTTTCAATAAAACTAATAATATAACGTTTCAAAAGTTTATGGGTTCAGGAATACAAATATTTTCTTTGTGGTCAAGTCGTGGGCCCTAAATGAATTCATTCCATGAGAATGTCTTTCTAAAGAGAATAAGTTATAACAGCTATGTAGCAGTTACGCTTCAGTTTGCAGCACTATTTTAATAAAGTGCATAAAATTTGGTATAACCTATATTGTAGAAAGATGTATGTATCATATTTCATCAAAATAATTTCAATGTTTAAAAAAGTCATCATTTTCAGAAAATAAACCTAAAATGCATGTTCTCGAAAAAACTGGCCCGACTTTCCTGGACAACCAACCACTTCAAGATATTTACAAAAAGCTATTTGACAAAACTTCCAACAAAAAAATGTTTCTATGAAAATTTTCAGACAATTTCCTTAACCAGAATTCGCCATTTTGTTTGCAAAAATTGGCCTAACTAATGTTACACGAAAATTATGCCTTTTGGTAAAATTTGGTAAACAAATATTTTTCACGAAAATGTTAAATATTTTTTTACAATAACCTCGTAAACATTTATCATTAATTACTAACACTTTACAAAAATCTTTACAAAAAGTGAATTCTTCAAAAAAACTGAAAAAAAGTTACATAATATTTTTTCACACGAAAATTTGTTAAATAGTACTGTAAATTGAATCATAACTTCCACATAGCTGTGATAATCTACGCTTCTCAGAAAGACATTGTCATGAAATGAATTCAGGGTCCATGATTTGACTAAAAGAAAATATTCGTATTCCTGTACCCATAAACTTCCGAAACGTTATATTACTCGAGTTTTAACGAAAAAATATAAATTTTCACCAGTTCACCCCTCATTTATCCTCTACCCCTGAAGCGATCTTTTTTTCTCCCTCAGGGCTCGTCCGCGTGTTTGCCGTCCCGAGAGCACTGCAGCCTTTGGCTTATTAAAGCGATCTTATCCAAAAACAATTCGAAGCGTTCCTTTGTCGGATACTAACTGGATACCAAATGTGAAGATGATATCTCAATTCTTTCGAAAGTTATTGCGCCTACTAACAGACAGGCGTACGGCCGACAGATCGACCGATCAACAGACCGACAGACAAAAAAAAAATTCGTTCCAAAATCAAATTTTCTATATGTTTTAAGACTTTTTACGCCATTTTAGCCAAAAAAAGCGAAATTTCTGTGACCGATATTTCAACCCCACATATTCAACCCCTAATTTAATTTCAGTACAGAGTACCAGATGTTAGATGAAATTAAAAGTTTTCTCATAAACAAACCCTAAAACGTTATTTTAACAAAAAAATGTAAATGTTCACCAAATCACCCCTCATTTATCCCCTATCCTCTGAAGCGATCTTACCCAAAAACAATTCGAAGCGTTCCTTTGTCGGATACTAACTGGATACCAAGTGTGAAGATGATGTCTCAATTTTTTCGAAAGTTATTGCGCCTGTTAGCAGACAGGCGTACGGCCGACAGACCGACCGATCAACAGACCGGAAAGTTTTCTAATCAACAAACCCTAAAACGTTATGTTACTCGGGTTTTAACAAAATCAATTTCAAAATCAATTTTCACCAAATAACCCCTCCCCCAGTCATCTCCTACCCCCCTGGAGCGATTTTACCCAAAAACTGGGTGCTAACTATATAGGAAATTCGAAGACGATATATTAATTCGTTGTAAAGTTATCGTGGCTACAAACAGACAGACATGCAGATCAACAGACGGACAGACAATAAAAATTATCGCTCCCGAATCATGTTTTCTATATGTTTTGACACTTTTTACGGCGTTTAAGCGCAAAAAAATTGGAATTTTTGTAGCGATGCGATACATCCACACGTTGTGACGATGCGGAACTAAAAATTGATATAGATATAGTATTCCATAATTTTTCAAATGTGTTAAAGTTGTCATCTCGCCATAAGCGGATTTTTTCTATGCAAATTGGATAAAAAAGTTGTTTGCAAAGAAAATTAAACAAAAAGAAAAATGAGCTAGCAAAATTGTTTTTATGAAATTTTGGTAAAAAAGATTAGTACTTCTATAAAAATTGTTTAAAAAAATTTACGTAAAAATTAGATAAAATATTTTTCACAAAAAGTTCCTTAAACCATTTTTTTTGCAAGAAAATTCATTAAAACATTGTTTTTCACTAATTTCCTAAAAAAGCTGTTCCATCAAAACTTCACTAAACATTCTTTCACACGAAAACTGAAAAGAAAGTCTTATTTCAATAAAATTACACACAATTTTTTTTCTATCAAGGAAATTCGCTGAAAGGGTTGTAATAGGAGTTTGCCATTACAAGAACATTTTGTATAAGAAAATTCGCGAAGTAAATTAAACTTTATACAATTTGATCTAAGTACAGACGTAGAAACTCGTTTTGCGGCTCCATAAAGAACATTTTCTTTTGTCTGAAGATGCCGTAAAAAGTGAAAGCGGCTACGGAGAACCACTTGTGAAGTCGCAGAAAAAATATCTATGGCTCTATTAAGTATGTAATGGTTTAACCAGGCAACAAAACAACCTGATCTGCTACCAAAATTTAAGAGTTGTCATCTCGTTAATCATTTTTTTCTATAAAATTCCCTAACAATTACTTAGTATTACATAATCTGATCATATAACGTTAGAAAAAATAATTGAAAAAGTAAAAGAGAAAGTTCACACACGTGGATTTGAACCCGCGTGATCCCTGTGTACAAGTGTCATACGCGGGCTCTAACCAGCTCGGCTATAGAGTACATGACAAGCTTATTGTAATAAACGGGTTATAAGCTCTAGCATAGTAAATAATTTCTATTTCAAATGGATTTTTTGCAAATATTTTAACAAATGATGAAGAGTAGCACTTGGAACAGAAACCTAGAACTTTGCTAAAGACATATCATGCAATATTTTTCATGCGTAATGCCTAGAACCTTTGTTTAAACTCATCAGTTTTGATGTTTTAAATCGTCATTTTGTCATTTCCAGAACAAAACTATAAAAATTTTAAAGTAATTTTTCTCATATTTCTGAACCATCTTGCACCAAGAAAGATAGTCTTTGCCTGTAATATTTAGTAGATTTTGTTTAACACACAATATTTTGGTATTGTGCGTTTCTCTGAGCACCAGTCACACCCATTTTTCTGTTTAAATCCTTATAATGTTATTTCCTTTTAACGTATGGATCTAAATTTTAATATATAATTTACACTTAATAATATAAATCTGCGCACTAGCTTTGTTATTTCCGGAGATATATATATAACTTTTCTCGGAAAAGCTGGTCAGATTTTCGTAACGAACTTATCCACTTGCAAACGGTAGGTACTAAATTTTATCAAAATCAGCCTATTATCTTAGAGTTATCGGTGTGATACACATACACACACACACACAAATATATATATATATATATATATATATATATATATATATATATATATATATATATATATATATATATATATATATATATATATTGAAATTGACCCCGAATAGATGTTCTAGGGGGTCTAGTCCGCGCTCATTTGAAGAATTTTATTCAAAATTGAACAGTCGTGATCTCCTCATAGTGAATTTTTTATACAAAAATGCACTAAAACGGATATGTTGGTATATTCTTTCACAGCTATTCAAATAAATGAGCAAAATAATATTTCCGCTCATTTTGTCTAACTAAAAGTCTTTCGATTAGTGTCAGATTAATTTTGTGAGAATTCGCCAATATGTTAGTTGTAATTTTAACGTTTTAAACAAGACTGAATCTAAAATATCATTGTAACACCAGACAGGCCAAAGATCAGGAAGAATGTATTTTCAGAAGTTACATTCATCTAATCTTTTAAACTATTTTGGTTAGTTCAGAACGTAATTAAAATGCTGTCTATTGTTATTTCAAGAAGGCGGACACAACCTACTTAAACATTAGTTATGGATAGCTCTTTGAAACTTCAAGTTATTTTTGACACATTTCAAATTTCGGTAGCGGTCTTTTCTACTAAAATATATGGTTATTTTATAGAATAGTCTACAGGTAGTAATTTAAGAAAGGTGCTTTAGAGGTGAATAACAGTATTTTATTATGTGTACGTTTAGTGAGGATCGTATCGGCATTTTTGATCTGATTGTGGCTACCCAGGTTTGTTTCTAAATAATGATTCACAGTTGACATTTTGCGAATTCGAATTCTTAAGAAGTCGGAGTCGGAGAACCCCGCAGTTAAAATAAAATGTTTTAAACTTCTAAACTATAATTATACACACCAAAGAGAACCCGGTACCGCAGTAGATAACCAATTTTTTCACAATGTAGAATTTGGAAGCTGTGGTGAACACTAATAAATACACTTTGGTAAAATTGTTTACGGGTGTAAAACATTCGCTAACACGGGTTTTATCAAAATGTACTGGATTTTTAGGCAATTCCCATTAAAATTTTACAGAAATCTTAACCAGAAATATATAGATGTCTCTAAAAGGGGTATCTAACACATATTCGTTAAAACAAAATAGATTTAAGTAAAGTTATATTAGTTGCTTAGTTTGAGTGCTCTGCTCCTGAGGTTACAATTTAGGAAATTTTTTTTAATATAAATTGAACACGGCCTATGCGATCTTGGTAAAAGTTGGCACGATAGCTGAGTTTTATGGGAATGTGCAGAGATTCAATTTCCTTTCCTTTCAATTAATGTTAATTTTACAGTATGTACTGAAAAAGTGAGAGGAGAACCCTGGGAATCGAACCCAGTCCACTTCGGTTCAGAGGAACACGTTCTTACTACTGAACCACCGAGGCTCTATTCTTTAGATGCAAACAAGACTTTGTAAAAGAATATGCTTTTTCGTTTTGGTGCATTCCAAATGTTTTTGTGTTATTAGCAATTTTTTGCCAGTACGCCATTTTTCAGAATTTTCCAGGTATTTGCTTTTACACAAACAGTTTCTATTGTTTATTTCCATAGTTTCATCAACTATGTATTGTCAAATTTATGACAGTAAATTCTTATTTAAGTTCAGAAGTTTATTATTTATTAATAATTTAGAAAACTTAAATTTTCGTCATTTATCATAGACGTACAATGCAGAAAAACCCGACATGTCATTAGTTTTTGGATATCGTCAGGGAAATGGTGTCAGGGTGTACTGCGAAAGGTTTATAAACCGTCGTGTACTCTTCGGGAGATCAGTCGCTTTCCGCTGATTATGGGAGGCAGCGTTTCGTAACTTAAGGAAGTAAAAGTCTGGACGCAGCAAGTGCGTTATCTTAGCGAATTTTCACAGAACTGTTTTTAATGTAAAATATGTTTTTTAAAGAAAGGCATGAAAGTGGTATGGTAAGTTGACATCGTGTTCTGGGATGATCACTTTTTTTAGCGACCATGCTTGAAACTAGTATGATTTGATAGTACGTCATACAACATATGTAATAATGGTGAACAAAGGTTTCAAAAATGCATCACAGCCGAGATGTGCAGGGTGATGGATTAGGTGTGCGACACTCAAATTTCGGTAACTAGAGCAACTAGAGCGTCGGAAAAAACCCATTCGAAAGGTTCTAACACTTTGCAGCTTACACATTCTAGCCCTTTGCTATGCCATGTTTCAAAATATTTGTTAGAAATTGACTTCATCATATCGAATGCATAATCTGGCTCGCTTCGTCATATTAATAATTATTCTTATCAAATTAACTACTGGTTCTATATATACCGGGTTCTCTACAGTTCCCCATAGCAAGAAAATCGAGAGGACTTAGATCAGGTGAGCAAGCAGGCCAGTGTACGTGTCCATTCGCCCCAATCCAAGTATCGAACATTACGTTCAAGTGGTCTCTAACTTTAGGTGTTCTATGCGGTGGAACACCACCGTGCTGGTGAATTAGATTGTTTCTTCAAACTAATAGTACGGTCTCCAGATTAAGGTGCACTTGTTAAGTTAAAATATTATAGTGTCTTTCTGAATTCAGTGTGCATTTATAAAAATATGTACCGTAAATTATTACGCCAATGGCACACCAATTATTAATTGAAAATCTCCTCTGGGTCTCAATCTTTTCAATTTTTTGTGGTTGATCCTGACTTCATTCAAGGGTATTTCTCCTATTGAAGTGAGATCTATTGGTGAATTTGGACTTATCCGTCCAGACGATGTTACAAAAGAACCTGCCATCTTCTTCAACATTTCTCAGGAGCCGCCGGCAAAACTGGATTCGCATCTCGTTGTCTCCAGGGTGCAATTTTTCTACTGGCTGCACTTTAAATGCTGTATAATTTTATTTCTTCAGTACCTTATACAGGGAACCAATTGAACAGCCACACTCAGCTGCTACTTTCCTGACTGACAGACGTTTGTTTACCTCTAATGGGCTAAGAATATTTGTATTAATTTCTTCATCAACTGATCTGGAGTATTTTTTGCGATCGAAGTTGCCAACGGTTCTGATCTTCACCATCAGCATTCTGAAGTATGTGTGACTTCGTGTATGGCGATCGGTATACTTTCTATGATATTGTGTTTTAGGCAACCGTTTATTGGACAATAAGTAACAATCCAACATGTCATGTTTCTCTACATAGAAATAGTTCATCTAATTACGAATTACAAGAAATAAAAGTGTAAAGATTATCAATATTGAGCTATAAAAGATTTACTAGAATTACTATCTTAAGAGTTAACCAACATGAATTATTAGCTACGAAAAATCATAACAAGAACAAGATTAAATGTAATAAAATGAAATAAACTCACTATACCCATTTCAAATACCAGAGATTAGTAGAAAATATGCAGAGTAGTAAGATCGTACAACGAGAAACGTCAAAATGACATTAGTAATGATGTTTCATTTCAATGTATTCTTGTTGCCTTAGCAACTGATGACATATATATGATAAAGGTATTTCCACTCAGAGTAGCAACGAACCTACTATTTTATTTAATCACAAGCGTCTGGAGTAGGTACCGAAATTCTGAAACTGAATTTAGAAAGTTTCCTCGTGCACTAGACACTACATCAATTACCACTGTCTACTATGTTAGACATACCTACGAGTCAAAATATTTTCATGTAACTAGCAGCACAAAATACATCAAGGTAATTACGTAAATGATGACATTCTGAACCACACACTCTGATGAAGAATACATTAATTATTTTCCTCATATTTTAAGACAAAACACAAGATCTAACAAAGGCAACTCTGAGCTTCTGAAAGTGACCACTTTCTGCATTCTGACAACGATTTCAGTTCTTACACTCTTCTTCCAATGATAACGGAGATTGGTAAACGATTCCCGTTAACAAGCATATCCAGATCTAACTATTCAAAATCGACAAGAACATGTTAGCTTCATAAGATGGGCAATCGAATTTGCAGTTCAACTAGCCGGGAGAGTACCTAACGTTCCATTTAGAAAACTAAACTTGATATGTCAATCTCAGCAATGCTCGTGAAAAGTTGAATTACTTTCCCAATTTGAACTACATTGTAGCTCCAATAATAACGGAGATAGCTTTTGTAAACGATTCTTGTGAACACCCTGTATAGGAGTGTTGTAACTCAGACCAAAAATATAGAACAAAACTCGGGATTTTAGGAAACCTAAAAATAAGATAACATCGTAATAGGCATGTTTTGAGAAAATAGCCTTAGAAGAGTTTTATCCGAAAATGCGCCATCTGGTGGCAAGAATAAGAAAATAAAAAAATATTTTCTGAATTATACTTGAAGTAGCCTTTAAAATGTTTTTTTTTAAACTCGAGTTTCCATGGTTACCGAGATATGAACGTCGCTCACCTAATAAATCACCCTGTATATCTCGTCTCCGGTGCACTTTTGTTACCACTGTTACATAGTTGTAATAGGTACTATCAAAACATGCTAGTTTTATTCGTGGCCTTTAAAAAAGTGATCATCCCAAAATCACCATTTAATAGATAGTATAACCTTCATAGTAGGAAAGAATATACCGTATTTCATCAAACTGATTTTCTGTTTGAAAAAGTACAACATTTTCCCAAAGATGCATTTAAAATTTTTGCCAAAAAACTGGTCTCACTTTCCTGGCCAAAGAACCTATCCAAGCAATGTACACAAAAGCTACACCAGCCAAGATTAGTTATTCATAGAGGGCTTTTTGACGGAAATTTAAAAAATGTCTATATGGAAATTTGCAATTTGTTTCACGAAAATACGCCAATTGGCAAGTTTTCCTACAAAAAAAAAATAGATAAACATTCTTTTAGGAAACTTTCTAAAAAAATTCACGGAAATTCTAAAACATTTTTTACGTGCATTCACAAAGGTTTTTCTTTACAATAAGTTTTTATACGAAAATGTTCTGGTAAAATACATAAAATTCAGATTGTACACCTAATCTGAAAAGTTGCAGAACAACTGAAATAACTCCAAAAGAATCGTCGATATCAATTTTTTTTCCTTACAAACATGCATCATAATTTGATGGAAAATGCAATAATGCAACAATAATAGAGTTGTTCCGTTAAAAAAAAAAGAAAACTTATTCACCAACAACTTGTGGGCCATCCTGTGATTGCGAACATAATTTTATAAGATACAGCTCAAAACACCCTATAATTAATTTATATAATATTTTCCCGCTCTACCGTAGAAATGCGCAATCACATATATATATATATATATATATATATATATATATATATATATATATATATATATATATATATATATATATATATATATATATATATATATACATTAAACATGTTAAAACTGGAATTGACCCCTGATATTTCTTCCAGGGGGGGCTAGTTTGCCTCATTAGAAGAAATCTTTTCAAAATTCAAAAGTGGCGGTCTTCTCAATAATGAATTTTTTCTACGAAATTTAACTAATAGATACAAAGATTAAACCACAAACTCTATAACTGAAACTACTGCCTAAGCATCATAGACAAGGTCTATTTGAAATGAATTTTCTGCAAGTATTTTAGTAAAATGAAGAACAATGATAGTTGAAGCTGTGGCTTAAGACATTTCTTCTACATAACCCGTATTCGTTTCAGGTTCTTCGTCAAAAACTTGCAAATTTAGAGGTTTCAAACCGCGAGTTTGACGTTTTAATTTAAAAAAATATAAAATTTTTTAAGTAATTTTTCTGATATTTCCTGACCTTTTTGCACCAAAAAACTTAATCTTTGACTGGACTATGCAATATATTACTTCCATATCATCACAGCGTATGGAAGTATCGCATCGGCTGACAAAAATTTCAAATATTTGTTTCCATTAAACGTCGTAAAGAGTATCAAAACATGTAGTAGAAAACATGATTTGGGAACAATTTTTTTTTGTCTGGCTGTCGGCCGGTCGGTCGGTCGGTCGGTCGGTCGGTCTTCCGGTCGGTCGGTCGGTCTGTCGGTCGTTCGGTCGGTCTGTTGTCTGTCGGTCTATCGGTCTGTCGGTCTGTCGGTCTATCGGTCTGTATGTCTGTCTGTTTGTAGCCACAATAACTTTAGTTAGCAGTCGACAAACGAACGGTTTCGATTGTTTTTGGGTAAAATTGCTTTAGCGGATAGGCGATTAACGGGTGTGTGTGTTATTATTATTATTATTATTATTATTATTATTATTATTATTATTATTATTATTATTATTATTATTATTATTATTATTATTATTATTATTATTATTATTATTATTATTATTATTATTATTATTATTATTATTATTATTATTATTATTATTATTATTATTATTATTATTATTATTATTATTATTATTATTATTATTATTATTATTATTATTATTATTATTATTATTACAATTAACGAGGGGGGGGAAAATATAACTTTAAAGCCAAAGGGGGTATGTATCAGGACAATACTAGAAAGCAAAAACTAGAGACACTTCCTGAACTCTGCAGAGAATCTCCCCAATACACCATTTATTTTCAAAAGAAACGAAATCATTTCTGCTCGAATACCATGAATATTCTTTCATTAAGCGACTCTTGTGTGAGTGTGTGTGTGTGTGTGTGTGTGTGTGTCTGTCTGTCCGTCTGTGTGTGTGTGTGTGTGTGTGTGTGTGTGTGTGTGTGTGTGTGTGTTGTGTGTGGGGGGCTGGGGGGTAGGGTGGTTGGGTGGGGGGGTAGGGTGGTTGGGTGAGCGGTTGGTTGGTTGGGTGGTTGGGTGGGTGGGTTGGGTGGTTGGGTGGGTGGTTGGGTGGTTGGTGGTGGTGTTATTTGGTGAAAATTGACATTTTTTCGTTAAAACTTGAGTAATATAACGTTTTAGGGTTTATTTATTAGAAGATTTTTAATTTCATCAAACATCTGGTATTATGTGCTGAAAGTAAATTAGGAGTTGAATGTGCGTGGGGGTGGAATATTGTTTACAAAAATTTGGAAATTTTGTTATATTGACATTTGTCAAACTAAAGTAATTTTGATCTCCTACAAATTTAAAAATTTTGGTGAAAATATGGGTTGCTTGGAAAGAATAGCAGTTAGAAAAACATTATGGGATAGCAGAGATTTATGGTAAATGAAGGTGACGGTTGAAGTGTTAGAAGGTGCGAAATAGAAGAGAAAAAATAATTTAAGTTTGGTACGTCCAAATCTGAAGTTTATTAAATTTGTTGTCGGACTGTCAAACTATTTAGGATTCAACGTTCTAAATTATGTTATATGATACACCACAAGTCGCATAAGACTTATTGTATTAACATAATGTATAATTTTTGCCAATAAACAATAATAATAATAATTGTGATATTATCTTCAAATTTGGTATCCAGTTAGCACCCGATAAAGGAACGCTTCGAATTGTTTTGGGTAAGACCGATTCAGGGGGAGGGTAAGGGGTGATTTGTTGAAAATTGACATTGTTTAATAAAACTCGAGCAACATAACGTTTTAAAACTTTATGGGTACAGGAATACAAATATTTTCTTTGTGGTCAAGTCATGTGCCCTGAATTCGTTCCATGGGAATGTCTTTTTGTAGATAATAACTTATAACAGCTATGTG
Source organism: Tillus elongatus (assembly GCA_964006375.1). NCBI lineage: Eukaryota > Metazoa > Arthropoda > Insecta > Coleoptera > Cleridae > Tillus > Tillus elongatus. Next base: position 51,881,048 of record OZ023268.1, read on the forward strand.
GATGTTACGATTCAATTTGTAGCACTATTTTGTTATCCACACAAAATATTTTGGTTTTGTGCATTTTTCTGGTCATCAGTGGCACCCGATTTTTTTCTTTAAATGCTTATAATTTTTCCTTTTAGCTTAGATATATGAGTTTGGGGACGTTGGGGAAGTCTAATAAATTAATGTAAATTTAAGTAACAAATTTGGTTGCCATTTTTTAAGTTATATATATATATATATATATATATATATATATATATATATATATATATATATATATATATATATATATATATATATCGTACCGATAACTAAAAAAATAATGGGCTGATTTTAATAAAATTTGGTAGGTACCTTCGTTTTGTAAGTGGCTTAAATATGTTCGTCAGCCAGGAAAAACGTTTACTTTGGGAAAATTGTTGTGTCTCCAAAAATAGCAAGCTAAGGCAACCAAATTTGGTAATTAAGTTTAAACTATTAGACTTACCCTAAGTGCCAAAATTCAGATCTCTAAGTTAAAAGAAAAAAAATTATAAGCATTTAAAGAAAAAAAATTGGGTGCCAGTAATGATCAGAGAAATGCACAAAAGCAAAATATTTTGCGTGGATAACAAAATATGTTGCGTATTACAGTCAAAGATGAAGTTATATATATATATATATATATATATATATATATATATATATATATATATATATATATATATATATATATATATATATATATATATATATATATATATATATATATATATATATATATATATATATATATATATATATATATATATATATATATATATATATATATATATATATATATATATATATATATATATATATATATATTGTGCTGGGAAATTGCACACTATAAACTGTTAGTGCATCAGAGTGTTCATAATGAATTCCCAATAAATTTTTCTATAAAACAAAAATGAAAACCCTTACGGAACCTAGTTTGATGACGTTAAGCTCCGATTATTGGTTCAATTGTGTAAATCATCAGACCTACAAAATTGGGAGACCAGCTTAGCAATGGGGGGTTATAGTAGGACCACTGGTCAGTAGTAAGTACAATAGTTACGGTTTACACGTGGTGTATATGAGTTCTCTGTAGATTGTGTACATATCCACATCGTTCGACATATTTTTCTTTACACTAAAACATAAAAACAAAATAATAACATTAATATACAAGCATATTCTCTATTATTGTTAGTCAGTGTTATTTGGATAAGCAATGACAGGTATAAAGCCATAGTTTGTCAAATTTATAACTAGCAAATTTGAAAAGTATCTCAGTTTAAATGGATTTAAAAGAGCCAAAAATATATATGCAAATAGCTTAAACTCTTAATCATGATATTCAAATCAAATAATTATGCTCTAAAACAATTACCTAAATGTAATGAAAAATCAAACACTTTGTATAATATGTATATGTGAGAGTTGTTTTTATATAAACAATGAACTGAAGTTTATCAAAGACAGTGTTTTTCTAGTGTTGTGAGACATTTCAAATCAAGATTGCAGCAAATAGACTTATTTAAAAGAGGTTCTAAAATTTGTCAATAGTTTTTACATTTATTGTTGGTTATGGTTATGTCTAAGAAGTAAGGTTAGGCCAAATGTCATTTTAAGAATAACGATGTAGAATAATAATATTTGAACTTACCGGGTCTTCTCAAAGATGAATAGCTGTCAAAAAGGTATTAATTAATTTCAAGAAAGAATGCTCTGAGACAAAACAAAACAGGATATGAGATTCCAGATGAAATTGGAGAAGATTTCCGCTTTTGTTTGTTAATTATGGTTGGTTGTTAAGGAGAGCGTCATATATTGCTTCCCAAAGAAATGAAATAATTTAAAGTATATTGTATGTATAGAAGATCCATTGTATCACTAAAACAAACAGAATGTGTTAAATGAAGTTTTAACGTAATAATTACACTAGAAAACAGTATATATATATATATATATATATATATATATATATATATATATATATATATATATATATATATATATATATATATATATATATATATATAATTCATCTGTTGCATTTACCGGTCACCTTCTGACAACAACTTTGTCCAGCTCTTTGACTACCTTTCTGAAAAAATAGACCGAAATTATCCAAGCTGGTATGGAATTATATATTCCACGTACACAGAAAACCTCTTCAGCCACTCAAAAGCCCTGGTTCTCTAAATCTTGTGACAAGGCCAGAAAAGGTCAACGCTTACAAAACACTTCTACACAATCCCAGTCAAGAAAACCGTCAAGCATTTAACGACGCAAGAAACCGCTATGTCCGCATTCTTTCTGAGGCAAAAAACTCGTTCAATAACCACACCAAAAACAAAGTCATCTTAAGCTCCAAGGGCAGCAAACCCTTCTGGACTCTTGCTAAATCTATTGGGAATAATTTCTGCAAGAGCACGTTTCCACCTCTTGTCTCAGGGGATGAAAATATTTCTACCGCCTTGGGCAAGGCTGAACTTTTTGCCTCGTTGTTCGCCGGCAATTCTACTCTCAACCCAGCTCCAAATGTTCAACCACCAACAGTCCCCAATGTCGCGCATAAAATGATCCCAGCAATGGTTCTCAAAAAATGCGCACCAGAACTTGCTCCTGTCCTGACTCGTCTGTTTCAGACATCTTACAATAGAGGCATATTCCCTAGTAACTGGAAAACTGCTCGAGTACTACCTGTCCCCAAGAAAGGATCCAAAGCGCTTCCTAGCAACTACATGCCTATTTCTCTCCTTTCAGTCATCTCTAAAGTGATGGAAAAGTATATAAACACCGAATTACTAAAATTTCTTGCAAAACACAGTCTAATCCACGACAGGCAGTATGGATTCCGTCAGCGCAGATCAACTGCCGACCTCCTTGCCTTTGTCACCCATTCTTGGAACAAGTTTATGGAACTACACGGTGAATTCCAGATTGTCGCTCTAGAAATATCCAAAGCCTTTGACCAGGTCTGGCACGCAGCGCTGCTTAATAAACTTCCGGCCTATGGCCTACCACCAAAACTCTGTACCTGCACAGCAAACTTCCTCTTCAAATGGGGCATTTCTGTTGTTGTGGATGGCCATTCCTCTAAACTATATCCAATGAATGCAGGAGTTCCTCAAGGTTCAGCTTTAGCCTCTACTTTGTTTCTTCTCCACATCAATGACCTCCTCTCTAGCACATCCAACCCAGTTCACAGTTACTCGGGCGACAGCACCCTCCACTCAAATATACAATATTCTAAGCCTGTCTCTTTGGCCCAACTAGATGAGGATCGCAAACACATGGAGGGTTCTATCTCCGTGGATGTCCAAAAAAATACTAGACTGGGGAAGTAGAAATCTTGTACAATTAGACCCGACCAAATCTCAGTCTTGCTTTATTTCTCATAAAAGATACACCAGCCCTAGAACCATCACAATTAACAACCAAGTTATTAAAAGTAATGAGTCCTTTTCACTTGTTAGCATTTCTGTGGATCGAAATATCAATTGGCACCAACATGTCACACCAATTGCAGAAGCGGCTGCTAAGAAATTAGGTTTCCTCTTCCGGGCTCGCAAATACATTTCACCAGCTAATCTCTATACCTTATATACTTCACAAATAAGACCAAACCTCGAATACTGCTCCCACATCTGGGGTGCTGCTGCCGCTTCTACACTCGCTATCCTGGACTCCATTTAGAAGAGAGCTATACGTCTTATTGGTGACCCTACCCTTACCCAAAGGCTGCCATCCCTTGCCCACCGACGTTTCGTTGGTGACCTCTCTTTTTTATAGATATCTGCAAGGGCACTGCTCAGAGGAGCTTTCTTTCATAGTTCCTTCACCTGCTGTCCCCAACAGATCTACCAGGGGAACAGAGCGAATGCACCCTTTTACTGTCCAGGTCACCAGACATAGAACATTTTGCTATGCCCGCTCTTTTGTCCTGAAGACTTCCAAGTTGTGGAATTCCTTGCAGGCGCATGTTCTTCCTTCCCCTCCGAACCTCCAAACCTTCAAGTCCAGATATAACAAATTGTCTCTTTCCTCCTTGTCGACATCCACGGTACGATAGTATTTAGGCTGTAAGCCCTCGTGGTGTGTTGTTGAAATAAAATAAAAAATCCGACGAATAAAGTACATCCCTTACTTAAATGATAAATGTAGTCACCATTGGCAACTCAGAAACTGTAAAAGTTACAACATCGGTTAAATTAGAACAGTTGTAGCATTCTGTGCTTTATTACAGATCCGTTGTGAAATTAACAATCGTCTTCGATATATTTGAGAAAACAAAAATTTTGCGAATTTGTTTTTGCTTCCTAGTTGAGTTACCTTTGATGTGTTTGGACCTCTACTGCTTTAAGGCAGTTTTTTAAGCCTTTTTTAGCATAAACAGTGACAACTGCTTATTTTTTATTTTTCACGTACCCTTTTCAACTTTTGATTTTCTTATGACAGCCATATTGAATTTTTAGCTTTTTGAATTGCACTAAGAAAGTGCTTTTCAATGACATATCACATATGTGCATTTTGAGGTAGTTTTTGACAAAGTACCAGTTCATTTAATGAAATAAAATGCATAACAGTTAAGCAAGTTATGTAAGTCGATCCTTCAAACAAATATATTGAATGCAATAAACGTATAGGTGAATAATAATTCAAACACAGGCGTGAAAACGGGGGGTTCGGCAAAATTTACAGGATAGTCAGATGAAACTGCTCTCTGGCGTCGGTGATTGATTATAGTCGCGGAAATAGACCGACGTTTGAGTACCAAAAAAGCTGATATTACTAGAATATAAACATATGTGTTTTATAAAATTAACTAGTACGGGGTTGAAAAATTAAAGGTTATTTTGAAAACCGAGAATAAAAATAAATGAAGTTATGGTAAAACTTTTGAAAGTTATTTTATTGTTAAGTGCAGTTATGTTTGCATCCTGTTGTATTAGTTGTTTCAGTTTGGTTGTATTATAGGCACAAGCAGTAAGCTTTAGTGTAAAATACATTGTATAATAATTTCTATCAAATAAAGTACACACTACACTATTTATTATAATTAATTATAAGCATAACCTCTCACATATGTTTTATTTCTGGTTAATTAAGATAATATGAAATGTACTTGGTTCATAAATGTGTCACGCCCATCCTTTTCTGTAAGAAGAGTAGGGAGCTTTAACGCGCCCAACATCTCTTTACACCCGTTCCAAGGTGCTGAACTCGTAGACATCCAATTTGCTTTAACACAATGCGACAACCTTGGTTGATGTTAATTTTACGGTATGTACTGGAACACTGACTTCTACTGTGAATCGAACCCATGACCCCTGGCTTCAAAGGTACACGTCCTTATCACTGGGACACCGTGCCTGCAAGCGAGTTATTTTATCCCAAACCGTTAGATTTTTGCTTATAAAAGTTATCTATCAGTACGTAAAACTGTTTAGTAGTTCTATATTCAAAACATATTTTATAAAAATATATCTACCTTGAGTCAAAAGCAAGATTTTATTGGAATCTATAAGCTAAGTATATAAGTAGCTAAAGAACAGCTTTGTTGGCACCTACTGTATGTGTGTATTTTATAGAATCTTAACAGATTTCTTTTCACTGCTAATAAACATTTCTCTCAGTCAAGTAATTATCAAGGAAGGTCGTATTTTAGGTTTAGCTACACTGCGTCATAATTATATACATCCAAGAAATATACAATTTATATTTTTCTCGTGAAATAAAATAGCTATGTAACTGACAATTATAAACGCACCTCTTTTGTGATAGAAGAATAATATTATATTATCTGTCGGAAGCAACATATATAAACTTGATGGCATCTTAAAATATGCAGTGTAGTAACTGTTACATTATTGACATTTGTCATGACGTTAGGATCCGTCGAATACCATTAGACGTCGTGACTGTCACACCCTTGTGCCCTATTGTGTTTTCGCCCACTGTATACTGTTCTTCGCCAGTCTTCACTTACAGGTATTCATTTTACAATCACAAATGTGCAATTTCATTTAAACTCAATAGTAAGTTATCTTGTAAACAGGCTTGCAACACCTTTCTAGGATGCTTCCAAAACTTAATTCCTAAAATAAAACACGAGATGCGTTAATAAATTTGGCATATATGAAAATTGTTCATCTAGTTGCAAAACTTTAAGTGAATTTTCGTAGAAAAAATCACTAATGGGGAGATCGTAACTTTTGATTTGTTAATATATATTTTCTATTTTTATGTGATTTTTTAAAAAGTTCGTTCTTTTAAATGTGACACCCTATACATCAGTTAATAGTCGGATGCAGAATTTCAGTACAGTTTATAATTGAGTACTTACAGTTTATTATTGAGAATATTGAAGGAATATTCCAATAATGATTTGTTAAATTTGTTTTATGCACATTTTTAAAATGTCAACAACTCACCACGAGGGCTTACAGTGGGTGTCGACAAGGAGGAAAGAGGCAACTTGTTAATTCTGGACTTGAAGGTTTGGAGGTTCGGGGGAGAAGGAAAAACATGTGCCGGCAAGGAATTCCACAACTTGGAAGTCCTCGGGACAAAAGAGCGGGCATAACAAGATGTTCCATGTCTGGTGACTTGGGCAGTAAAAGGGTGCATTCGCTCTGTTCCCCTGGTAGATCTGTTGGGGGCAGCAGGTGGAGGAACTATGGAAGAAAGTTGCTCTGAGCAGTGCCCGTGCAGATATCTATAAAAGAGAGAGAGAGAGAGAGAGAGAGAGAGAGAGAGAGAGAGAGAGAGAGAGGTTACCAACGGCACGTCGGTGGGCAAGGGATGGCAGCCTTTGGGTGAGGGTAGGGTCATCGAGGAGACGTATAGCTCTCTTCTGAATGGAGTTCAGGATAGCGATTGCAGAAGCGGCAGCAGCACCCCAGATATAGGAGCAGTATTCGAGGTTTGGTCTTATTTGTAAAGTATATAAGGTATAGAGATTAGCTGGTGAAAAGTATTTGCGAGCCCGGAAGAGGAAACCTAATTTCTTAGCAGCCGCTTCTGCAATTGATGTGACATATTGGTGCCAATTGACATTTCGATCCACAGAAATGCCAACAAGTGAAAAGGACTCATTACTTTGAATAACTTGGTTGTTTTTTGTGATGAGTCTAGGGCTGGTGTACCTCTTATGAGAAGGAAAGCAAGACTGTGATTTGGTGGCGTTGAATTGTGTAAGATTTCTACTTCCCCAGTCTAATATTTTTTGGTGATCCACGGAGACAGAACTCTCCATGAGTCTGCGATCCTCATCTAATTGGGCTAAAGAGACAGGCTTAGAATATTGTATATTTGAGTGGAGGGTGCTGTCGCCGCGTAACTGTGAATTGGGTTGGATGTGCTAGGAAGGAGCTCATTGATATGGAGAAAAAAGAAAGTAGGGGATAAAGCCGAACCTTGAGGAACTCCTGCATTAATTGTATACAGTTTAGAGGAATGGCCATCCACGACAACAGAAATACTCCGGTTGGAGAGGAAATTTGCTGTCCACGTGCAGAGTTTTGGTGGTAGGCCATAGGCCGGTAGTTTATTAAGCAGCGCTGCGTGCCAGACCTGGTTGAATGCTTTGAATATGTCCGGAGCGACAATCTGAGATTCACCATGTAGTTCCATAGACTTGTTCCAAGAATGGGTGACAAAGGAAAGGAGGTCGCAGTTGATCTGCGCTGACGGAATCCATACTGCCTGTCTTGGATTAGACTATGTTTTTCAAGAAATTTTAGTAATTCGGTGTTTAATATACTTTTCCATCATTTTAGAGACAACTGAAAGGAGAGAAATAGGCCTGTAGTTGCTGGGAAGCGCTTTGGATCCTTTCTTAGGGACGGGTTGTACTCGAGCAGTTTTCCAGTCACTAGGAGTATGCCTATATTGTAATATGTCTCAAACAGACGAATCAGGACAGGAGCAAGTTCTAGTGCGCATTTTTTGAGAACAATTACTGGCATCTCGTGAAGGCCAGAGGCTTCCCCGGTTTATGAGAAGAGAGCATCTGTTGTACCTTTTTAGTTTTGAAAGTGATGTCCGTCATTTTATGCGCGACATTGGGGACTGTTGGTGGTTGAACATTTGGAGGTGGGTTGAGAGTATAATTGCAAGCGAATAACGAGGCAAGAAGTTCAGCCTTGTCCAGGGCGGTAGAAACAATTTCATTCACTGAGACAAGAAGTGGGAACGTGCTCTTGCAGAAATTATTCCCAATAGATTTAGCAAGAGTCCAGAAGAGTTGGCTACCGCTGGAGCTTAGAAGGACTTTGTTTTTGATGAGGTTATTAAACGAGTTTTTTGCCTTGGAAAGAATGCGGACATATCGGTTACTTGCGTCGTTAAATGCTTGACGGTTTTCTTGACTGAGATTGTGTAGAAGCTTTTTGTGAGGTTTGACCTTTTTAAGTCTGGCCTTGTCACAGGATTTAGAGAACCAGGGTTTTTGAGTGGCTGCAGAGGTTTTCTGTGTACGTGGAATAAAAAATTCCATGCCAGCTTGGATAATTTCGGTGACGTTTTGTGAGATATCAGAGGGGTCAGGTGGGGGGAGAATGAGAGAAGCAGGCAGACGCCCGTGGAAATGAGAAAGAGTAAACTCGCATTTCGTCGCAGTTCACAGAGTTGTAGTGTCAAACGATACGTGGGTGTGATGACAGTGTGACCTCGGGTTGCATTGCACAGAAAGCAGTGACCATGCCGTGGTCTGAACGACCAATATCTTATAGCAGTCAGGATTTGTAGTAAGAAGGAGATTCAAGGGCCTTGAGCTGTGTGTTGGGATGCGAGGAAAGTTAGTAGGTTGCTAAACCATATTGGCTAAAGAATTGTTGACTGCAAAGGCATCCGCTGCTCTCCCTTGTGGATCGGTTTTTGAAGATCCTAGCCATTCCTTATTATGGACATTGAAGTCACCAAGAATAGTGACCTCGGAGGAAGCATATGCAGAAATAAGATGGTCGGTTTTTTCAGAAAGGTGGTCAGAGAGCTGGACAAAGTTGTTGTCAGAAGGTGACCGGTAAATGCAACAGATGAATTTAGTTGCAGCCCTGAGAGAGAGTTTTATCCATAGTATGTCTTTTATTCCAGCTTCTAAATTGGGGAGTCTGGAGATTGTTACGGACGTATGCGCACACGCCCCCATGCAATCTAAAGGAAGTAAGGAGCTCATACCCCAGGAAATTAAGGTGATTAGTGGCTGTTTTGGCTCTGATTTCGGTGGGGAAGAGGAGTTGGGGCCTATTAGCCTGGAGGAAATGGTAGACGGAGTTCAGGTTAGAATTTAGGTCACATATATTCGAGAAGGATATGTTAAATCTTGATGCTGGCGCCTCCTGTACACCCCTCTCCTGGAGATCCGAATGGAGGGGTATTTTACCTCCAGAATCTTTTTTACAAAGAGGAGCCATCATCATTTATGCTTATAAGGGAAACCGACTCATACACCAGAATCTGAAACGTCCGTTGGGACTTCACCGGCCCCTTAAGGTAAGGGGTGGTACCTCATCGGGCGTGAAAAAAATCCTTTACTATCACGTAAAGGAAAATTCCACTACCACCTACCATATCGCAAGTATACTACACCAGCCAACTATTAAAGAGCTGACCAGCTCTAGAACTTGCGTATGATGATTGCGCATGATGAATGTAGACAAATTGTCAGACGAACATGCAGATTATTTAACGAACGATATTCGGACCTACCAAAAATGACTCTCTAAAAATTTGCAAGAATCGAAATAACGAGGTGAACGTGTTGGAAGCATAGCCACAGAGTTCAGTTCCAGCAGCAGGATATTTCAAAAGCATAAATTCACAGAATATTAACAAAACATAAAGTGTACCCTTTTTCCGAGATAACTGTGCACAGATTACGTCTTGGTGATGAGGGAAGACGAGTTGCCTTGTCCAAGTTCAAGTGCATAAAAATGACCGAAGATCCGATATTTCTTCACAAAATTATGTGGATTGATAAATCTAAATTCCGCAGGCAAGGAATTATAAATCGTCGAAATAATCACTACTGGGCACAAGATAATCCATATTTTGTTTAACGATGGACAATAGAGTGGCATATCAAATGTACGATGAAAATTTGAATCGAGTTAGATATCTGGAGATACTCAGGGTATTTGTTGGTGATTTCCCAAATCCTCTACCTCCAAGTGACAGAGCAAACAGTTAGTATCAACTGGATGGTACTCCAACACATTTCACTACAGCTGTAAACCAACAGTTGACCTTGATGTTCGAGGATCGGTGGATTGGCCCACAGGGACCTTGAACTGGCCAGACAGATCACCCTGCCACACAGATCACCCTATTTGACGCACTTGGATTTACACATCTGGGGCCATATAAAACAACTACTGTACTCTAGGCCTGAACAAACTAGACAGGAATTATTGAACCGTGTTCACGAAGCGTTTACTGATCTATGTCCAGATGATCTTCGGAGATCTGTTTCGCAAGGAGTATATGAAAAAGTTATTCAGTGTTTGAATTAAATTCTGCATCCGACCATTCAGTAATATACAGGGTGTCACATTTGAAAGAACCAACTTTTTCAACTTTGAAAATGATGTAATTTGCCATCAATTTTTGGACACCTTGTATGCGATAAATCAATTCTTAATCTGGCTTTCGAAAGTCTCATTTTTGTGCTTTCGTATACCTAAGAAGCCCTACCACCACTCGAAAATGGATAAAAGGCGCAGTGTTGAAAATAAGGCTACATATCTTTCAAAACTTTCAAAAGGATCAAGATATCTAAGAAACAGTTAAAAATAGGTAAAAGCAAACCTGATCAAACTCATCATGAAATTATCTTAGCAATCCAAAAATCAAATAATATACCAGGTTTTCTATTTAAAATAAGAAAGTTACTTGCGACTTTCGGTATAACCGGAAGTGGTATGATATTTTTAAATGAAATATAATTTTGAATAACTTTGAAATCAAAAAAAGTTTTTTTTAACCACGAAAACTTCTACCGTGAAAAACCCTGTATATATGTATCATATCGATAACTCAAAAAATAATTAACCAATTTTGATTAGGATTTGTGAGTGCGTTGCTTTTGCAAGTGGCTTGAATAAGTTCGTTAGCTAGCAAAATCGAACCCGTTTTTCTTGGAACATTTTGCGTTTTCTTTCGGAAAAAACTTCTATCTCCAGAAATAACAAAGGAATGGTAACCAAATTTGGTACGCTGGTTTATATTACGAAAAGAATACTACATAGAAAAATCTAAATGAATACTACATAGAAAAATCTAAATGTCTAGGTTAAATAACCAAAGTGATAGGCATTTGAAGAAAAAAAAAATGGGTGCCACTGATGACCAGAGAAACCCACAAAACCAAAATATTTTGTTTCGATAACAAAATCTATTGTATATTACAGAAAAGAATAAGTTTTTGGCTCAAAAGGTTCAAGAAGTACCAGAAAATTTATTTTTAGATTTGTATAGTTTTTCTTCTTAAAACGTCAAAGGCGCAATTTTAAACGTCAAAATTGGCAATATTTAGGCAAGGAATCACAAACGAATACGGGTTATGTAGAGGAAATGTAGCAAGAAGTGTATTTTACAAAAACTTAAGTTTCAGCTTCAACCGTCATTGTCCTTCATTTAACTAAAATTTGTAAAAAATTCATTTCAAATAGACCTTTTCTCTGATGCTTTGGTAGTATCTTTAATTATAGGTATTTTCGTGGAAGAAAGCTCAGTGTATCCGTTATTATACAAGAGAAACCGCCATTGTCCTTCATTTCACTAATATTTGTAGAAAATTCATTTTAAATAGACCCTTTCTCTGATGCTTTGGTAGTAGCTTTAATTATAGGGTTTATGGTTTAATAATCAATAACTTTTTGCGGAATTTTCGTGGAAGAAAGCTTAGTATATCCATTATTATACAAGATACGAAAATAAATTGTATGTTAATTATAGGGTGTCTAGAGCTGCATCTTATTAAACTATTTTTACAATCACAGCGTGGATATAGTCGTTGGTGATTAAAATTATCTTTTTCAAATCGAACATACCTTATGCCTTTTTGCATTTTTTACGAAATACAATGCGTGTTTGTAAGAAAACAAATTCGGAACGCAGCTGGTGCGAATTTTAAATAAATGCTTTCTATTTCAATAACTCAATTTGCTATTAACCTAAGGTTCGTTGGCTAGGAAACCAATTTTTTCGGAAACATTTAGAGTGATTTTAATGAAATATGGTGCATTGTTGCTACTATATAGGTACTGGTAACTAAATTGAATGCCTATTTTATTTAAAAAAGACATATTTGCTATTAAAAACATTTTTATGAAAGTCACTTCCATAACGCACTTGCTGTGCGCAGTCTTTTGCTTTATGGCTAAGAGACCGATAGACAAACAATTCTTCTTATAAGTATTCTAGCTTGGACATAAGATATATATATATATATATATATATATATATATATATATATATATATATATATATATATATATATATATATATATATATATATATATATATATATATATATATATATATGGGGGGGGGGGGTTTGTTATGTATGTAATATATACACTGTGTCCTAGAGTGGTGCTGCATGTATTGCTATCTCGGTTATTATAAGAGATACAAAATCTGTTAAATGCGTAATGTCTCTCAGGATTCTTTTAGCATTTCAGAACTGCCATCACATTTTATCTTTTGTTTTTTTTTAATAATCGCAAAAAAACAAAATGGTGCGTTTTTGACAAACCCCCGTATCTTGGTTATCTAAGAACATACGGTATTTTAAAAATATTTTTTAACATGTGTAAACTAAAATAGCGTATGTTCTCAGGGGTTGTCAAAAAGGCACCATTTTGGTTTTTCCCGATTATTTCCAAAACAAAAACAAATGATAAAATGTGATGGCATTTCTAAAATTCTAATAGAATCCTGAGAAACATTACCCATTTAACCTACTTTTATGCTCTTATAATAACCGATATAGCAATACATGCAGCACTGCAGCAGCAATAATTTGGGACACACTGTATAAAGTATACCGACAGAAAATAAATATGCTTGGACGACTGAGAAGAAGAAGACAAAATTTGTTTCGGGGAATTTTTGCAGAACGCCTTTTAGAAATCATATGCGGGGGTCAGGTTCTATATATATATATATATATATATATATATATATATATATATATATATATATATATATATATATATACATATATATATATATATATATATATGTATATATATGTGCATATACATATATATATATATATATATATATATATATATATATATATATATATATATATATATATATATATATATATATATATATATATATATATATATATATATATATATATATATATGTATATGCACGTCCATATATTATCGGGTTGAACCGCGTTTGGCATTTATTAAAACTGGACGTTTCGGCTCCTGCCTTTGAGAGATTTTCAAGAGGTTAAGAAAGGTGAAAGGAAATAAACTCCTAATGCCTTTCAAACTGTGCCAATGGCATACGCCCTAGCCAAATACGATACCACGATACCCCCTGCTCCCTGCTCCTTAGAGTGAGGGATAGGGGTGGGTTGGGTTGTTGTAGCTGAATTACAGGGCCTCAATCTGCATACTCACCAAATCTCACTAGAGATCGTCTCTAAGGCCTCAATGTGTTCAACCCTATACCTGAGACAGATCTGGCCATTCGTCGTAACTATCGTATTATTTATAATGTGTTGCCCACCTAGGTCGTTTTTAGGGTAATTAGTCGAGTCATTTAGGTATATTCAGTAAGGCAGTTGCCTAACGGTACTTAAATGATTAAGTGAGTTAGAGGCATTTGTTAAGTCAGATAATAGAGCAGTTAATTTGTCGATTGAATTAATAGTCTTTCTGTGTGTTTGTGATAACGATATAATGGGTTTCTCTGGAAAACCAATTTCTGTCACCACTCTAGAAAATTTCTATTCCGAGATGCTTAAACGGTGATTAAAACGTGCTCGTTTGACAATGGCGAAAAAATGTGCCACTGCTTAAAAGACGATTGCTCAAACTTTTTGGGTCGCCCTGTCACTATCGACGAAACATGGGTCCATCAAGATGATCCAGAGACTAGAGAGCAATAGAGATAGCGAAAGTATTTCAGTGGATAACTACCAAAAATTTCACTTCAAAAGTCGGCTGGCCATGTTCTTGCTTAAATTTTCTTGAGCAGAGATGGAATAATTCTCCTAGGTTTTCTGGAGCAAGATAGAACTGCTACTAGAATAGTTCCTAACTAATTTATGCAAGAAAATTGTGGAAAACGCATAAAAAAACTGACCAAAGGTGTGCTATTTATGCTGCAAGCATTTGATAAAATTGGTTTTGAGTTGATTGGCTACTTGCCCGATTTTTCGGATTTACCACCAGTAGATTATTATTTTTTCCCAAAACCGAAAAAAACATTTGGAAGGAAAACGAATTTCGGCAGACAAAGAACTCACATGTGCCGCTGGAGAGTTGTTTGAAGACCAGAATAGAGAATGGTTTTAAAGAAGTCGTCGATGAGGTTATGTTGAATAAGTAAAATTTTATTGTAAACATTTATTGCGTTTTCTATTGTAGGATAGGTACTTTTCAGTAGCTCCTCATATGTTATTTGTATATCCAACAGCCTCTTAACTTATTCAGCAGTAAAAATTGACGTCATTTCTGTCAAAGGTATTTTTACGTAGAGGTAATTTGAAAATAGTTTTGACATTTGTCCAAAAAATATCTTCTGTGACAAACGAAATTACATCATACTTAGTCTATTTCATATATTATAACTCATTAAGTGTTTTTTGCTGCAAAACTATTTTCTAAAGTTTTAGATCTTTTCAAACCCTACTTATCATACAAAACTTTTAGTCTTCTCTCCTTCTCTGGTCTTCTAAAACGCAATTTAAATGCCCATAACTAAGTGTTTCATTTAGCTAAAAACTTGAAGTTTGGTACAGCCTCCACATGGTCGACGTGCTTACCAAATTTCATTCAAATAAATTGCCATTTTCGAAGATACAAACAATTTTCGAAAAAGAAAACTAATTGGTCAATAATCTTTTGAGTTATTGGTGACTGTGATGTTGTCATAGGATACATTTTTAAAATAAAATCGCTAGCAGTAACTTAAGTGTGTTGTTACACACAATTTACTGAAATACTGCTTTGTCATAGGGAACACACTTATAACTTTTTAGACGTACAATTTTAATTTATGTTCATTGTTTTTCCTCTGAAAATTGTTCATCCGAAAGGTCAGATCGTGATAAAGTAGGTTGGGAATTGGAACAATGCTGGGAGACAATTTGAAGTCCTTCTGGCACTTCGAGCTGCCTACTGGCAAATCGAGTGCAATCGTCCGTCATGAAAGAATTAGCTAAAGATGCGGAACTGATCTACACTTCACAAGGATCGTGATGAGGAACAAAATATATAATTTATTGCTTGTTAGTAGAATCTTCTGAAACTACTAACTGTGAGAATGAAAATTGTTAGTTTTGTATGTCTGTCAACAATAACAAATATTATCTAAAATTTGTGTTTTTGAATTGAAAGCGCACAGTCATAGTAATCAATCAATAAAATACAATGCATGGCAATTATTATTATTTGTTTATAAACTTATTATATATTATTACATATAATTACTTTATACAAAAAGTTTGAGGTTTGTCCCGTATAACATATTTTAATAACATTATAACTAAACTGCTTAACAGCTTAATTAATTTGATTAATTAATTAAACATCGTTTTTATCTATTTCTTTTTTCGCTCCTTTAGAGCAGTTATTATTTTATATCTATACACAGTTTTATCTGCGGTGACATTGGTTGGAAACAGTGCTGTAGTTTATGTTTATTTAGGGTCCCAATAAGGTTTGCATTTTTTTTTCTTGAAGTCTCCAATACTCGTAAAATGCGCCCATAAAAAAATTTGTATCACGGGATGCCAAATCAATAAAATATGATGGATCGTTTGAAAAATATTAGTAACTTTGAGTCAAACTGTGTTACACTTAGCGTGTTGTGGGCAGGAATATTGTGAAGGAAAATCTAGCGCATTGTCCATAATTTAGATTTCATTTTTTAGATCATTTAT
Organism: Tillus elongatus; assembly: GCA_964006375.1. NCBI lineage: Eukaryota > Metazoa > Arthropoda > Insecta > Coleoptera > Cleridae > Tillus > Tillus elongatus. The sequence goes on from OZ023268.1 coordinate 51,897,189, forward strand.
TCCAACTTAAAGAGAATATTTTTTCTTCAGAGAAACAGTGTATCAATATGGTGATAAAAAAATAACCAGCCTTTTAAACATTTTATTTGTTCATCCATGCTGTCTGATTCTGGAGAAACGTGTGGTCTTCAGGTACAGACTGCTGTTCTATCGCAGATATCAATAAAACTTATGAAGGAAGATTTTTGTTAAGATTCAGTTTTTAGTGAAGATATTACAGTGTCATCAGCATAACTAATAACACTGCCAGGAATCTGTAACTCAAAAATGGAACTGATATATATATATATATATATATATATATATATATATATATATATATATATATATATATATATATATATATATATATAACAAACAGCAGGGGCCCCAGAACAGTGTCCTGCGGTCAAAAGTAAAAGTAAAAACCTCAAACGAGCTCTGTATTCAGTTCACGATTGTACACTGCAGCCTATCTTCCAGATAGCTACGCATAAGTTCAAAAGTAACACCCCTGAAACCAACACATTCAAGGGCGCTAAACAATTTGTCGTGATTCACAGTATCAAATGCTTTCGAAAGGGCCAATTATATATATATATATATATATATATATATATATATATATATATATATATATATATCTATATGTATATGTATATGTATATGTATATGTATATGTATATGTATATATATATATATATATATATATATATATATATATATATATATATATATATATATATGTATGTATGTATGTATGTATCACACCGATAACTGAAAAAATAATCGGCCGATTTTAATCAAATTTGGTGAGTACCTTCATTTTTGACTTGGTTCGTTAGTCAGGAAAATCGGCCTGTTTTTTCCCCAAAATGCAGTGTTTTCTTTCGGAAAAAAATTATATTTCCGGAAATAACAAAGTTATGTCAATCAAATTTCGTACGCAGAATTATATTACAAACTGTGAACTTGGCCTTGACGAGATCCCAGCAATTGTTCTCAAAAAATGCGCACCAGAGCTTGCTCCTGTCCTGACTCATCTGTTTCAGATATCTTATAATAAAGGCATATTCCCTAGTAACTGGAAAACTGCTCGAGTACAACCCATCCCTAAGAAAGGATCCAAAGCGCTTCCCAGCAACTACAGGCCTATTTCTCTCCTTTCAGTCGTCTCTAAAGTGATGTAAAAGTATATAAACACCGAATTACTAAAATTTCTTGAAAAACACAGTCTAATCCACGACAGGCAGTATGGATTCCGTCAGCGCAGATCGACTGCCGACCTCCTTTCCTTTGTCACCCATTCTTGGAACAAGTCTATGGAACAACACGGTGAATCCCAGATTGTTGCTCTAGACATATCCAAAGCATTCGACCAGGTCTGGCACGCAACGCTGCTTAATAAACTTCCGGCCTACGGCCTACCACCAAAACTCTGTATGTGGACAGCAAATTTCCTCTCCAACAGGAGCATATCTATTGTTGTGGATGGCCATTCCTCTAAACTGTATCCAATTAATGCAGGAGTTCCTCAAGGTTCAGCTTTAGCCCCTACTTTGTTTTTTCTCCACATCAATGACCTCCTCTCGAGCACATCCAACCCAGTTCACAGCTACGCGGACGACAACACCCTCCATTCAAATATACAATATTCTAAGCCTGTCTCTTTAGCCCAATTAGATGAGGATCGCAGACTCATGGAGGGTTCTGTCTCCGTGGATCTCCAAAAAATATTAGACTGGGGAAGTAGAAATCTTGTACAATTCAACCCCACCAAAACTAAGTCTTGCTTTCTTTCTCACAAAAGATACACCAGCCCTAGACCCATCACAATGAACAACAAAGTTATTCAAAGTAATGAGTCCTTTTCTCTTGTTGGCATTTCTGTGGATCGAAATCTTAATTGGCACCAACATGCCACATCAATCGCAGAAGCGGCTGCAAATACTTTTCACCAGCTAATCTCTATACCTTATATACTTCACAAATAAGGCCAAACCTCGAATACTGCTCCCACATCTGGGGTGCCGCTGCCGCTTCTACACTCGTTATACTGGACTCCATTCAAAAGAGAGCTATACGTCTCATCGGTGGCCCTACCCTCACCCAAAGGCTGCCATCCCTTGCCCACCGACGTGCCGTTGGTGACCTCTCTCTCTTCTATAGATATCTGCACGGGCACTGCTCAGAGGAGCTTTCCTCCATAGTTCCCCCACCTGCTGCCCCCAACAGATCTACCAGGGGAACAGAGCGAATGCACCCTTTTACTGTCCAAGTCACCAGACATTGAACATCTTGTTATGCCCGTTCTTTTGTCCCGAGGACTTCCAAGTTGTGGAATTCCTTGTCGGCACATGTTTTTCCTTCTCCTTCGAACCTCCAAACCTTCAAGTCCAGAATTAACAAGCTGCCTCTTTCCTCCTTGTCAACACCCACGGTACGATCGTATTTAGGCTGTAAGCCCTCGTGGTGTGTTGTTGAAATAAAAAAAAAATATATATACCAAAACTTAGATCTCTAAATTAAAAAACTAAACAGTTTTTTTGACATTTAAAGAAAAACAGTTTGGGATTTTCGTCTTAAAACGTCAAAGTCGTGATTTGAAACGTCAAAATTAGCAACATTTAAGCAAAGAACCTGTAACGAATACGGGTTACGTAGAAAAAATGCATGAAAAGGGTTTTACATACCCTTAAGTTTCAGCTTCAACAGTCATTGTCCTTCATTTTACGAAAATATTTCCATAAAATTCATTTCAAATCGACCCCTTCTCTAACGCTTTGGCAGTAGTTTTAGTTATAGAGTACCGAAAAATTTGCCTATCAACCTCTCTTATAATACTTTATCTCCAAACAAGATTTCTTTTACTCAGAAGTCTGCATTTTTTGATCCATCTTTTCCATTCGCAGTAAATCTCCTGCAATAATACCAAAAAATGCACCCTCTGAAAATAGGTAATCCTTATGGTTATGGTGAAGGTTGTGGATGAAAACCAGCCTCGAAAGCTTCCTTTCATTAGCCACACTTAAACATTCACAATACTTGCCTGGACCCCCATTACAATGGTTTTGTTTTTTATCTTTGCATAGCAATAGAACCCTTTTATTCCAAATTTATTTGTTTTTGCGGACATTTTGTTTCTATCTAAATGTATCTACACATAAATAATTTAATTAGACATAAATAATGAAATACCTTTTTTGTGTATACAGGGTGTAGGCAAATAAGTGCGAAAAAATTTATAGGGTGTTCTTTGTTGAAAATTAAACCGGGTCTCTCATATAAAAAACTCATACACCCCTCTCCTGTAAAGATACGACTCCTTAAAGAGGGTGCCCAAAAATTGTTTTTTAATTTGTTTCTCAAATATGGAAGAAGTAACATTAATTAAATTAAGTAGACGTTGTCTACTATCGAGGGGACACTCCTAGAATTTGTTTTACACGTAACGTTTTTCCCTACTGCAATATCGCCATTTTAAAATACATTTCGAATAGCCTGATTCATTGTTAACAAAAAAGTCTCGTGTATTTTTTCCTAAATTTAATGATTTCTGGAGAAAATGATTTAAATTAAATTACAGTGAGTCTCTTCTCGATATCTTCTTAATTTCATTTCTGTCACATCTTCCATATCTAAGAAAAAGATTAAAAATTACTTTTATGTCATACTAGTTCATTATTGTGTTTTTATTGCTTAGTTACCTACTACATAATGGTGTACTTTATGCCCACGGGCCATAAAGTGTACTTTACGGCCCGCGCGGGCAAAACGTACACTTTATGGCCCGCGCACTCATAAAAACAAAAAATTTTTGTTTGACTTCTTTAATAACCTTTATTAATGAAATTACAGTTAATGGAATAAAAGTAATATGTAAATATTTAATTAACATTATTTAGTCGAATTAACATAAAATTGACAGTTCTGAAAAGATCCGGTGATAGTTAGGTTGCCTTCAGCAAACGGTGATTCATGTTTCATTATTTGGGTATGACTAGTATGACATAATAGTTATTTATGTACCAAGGGTATAAATAGATGTTTATGCCCCGAGAGCGACGATTGTCAATTTTATGTTAATTCGACTAAATAATGTTAATTAAATATTTTCATATTACTTTTATTCCATTATCTGTAATTTCATTAATAAAGAAGTCAAAAAAAATTATTTGTCTTTATGTGCACGCGGGTTATAAAGTGTACGTTACGTCAGCGCGGGCCGTAAAGTACACTTTATGGCTCTTAAGCATAAAGTAGACAAATATGTAGTTGGTAACTAAGCAATAAAAACACAATAATGAACTAGTATGACATAAAATTATGTACGCACCGCTGGTATAAATAGAGGTGTATGCCCTCGAGCGACTTACAAACCCTCGGGCCGGAGGCCCTCGGATTAGTAAAATCGTCGCTCTCGGGCATAAACATCTATTTATACCCTTGGTACATAAATAACTATTATGTCATACTAGTTCTTTAGTGTGTTTTTATTGCTTAGTTACCAACTACATAATGGTGTACTTTATGCCCACGGGCCATACAGTGTGCTTTATGGCCCCCGCGGGCAAAACGTACACTTTATGGCCCGCGAGCACATCAAAACAAATAATTTTTGTTTGACTTCTTTAATAACCTTTATTAATGAAATTACAGATAATGGAATAAAAGTAATATGTAAATATTTAATTAACATTATTTAGTCAAATTAACATAAAATTGACAGTTATGAAAAGATCCGGTGATAGTTAGGTTGCCTTCAGCAAACGGTGATTCATGTTTCATTGTTTTGGTATGACTAGTACGACATAAAATGTTGTATGCACCGCTGGAATAAATAGAGGTGTATGCCCTCGAGCGACTTACAAACCCTCGTCGCTCTCGGGCATAAATATCTATTTATACCCTTGGTACATAAATAACAATTCTGGCACCCACTAAAGGGGGTCGTATTATCACAGAACAGGGAGTATGAGTCTGTGTTTTTATTTCTTTAACGTCGGCCTATTTCCGCGACTATGGCCAATCACCGACGCCAGGGAGCAGTTTCACCTCACTATCGTGGAAATTTTGCCGAACCCCTGCCTTTCTGTAAGGAGGCTAGGGATCTTTAATGTTCTCAACATTGCATGGACACGAAACCGACGGCTTTACTCGCCATCCGAACGTGCAGACATTCAACTTCCTCAAATACAATGCCACAACCTCGGTTGATGTTAATTGTACAGTATGTTCTGCAAAAGTAAAAGGATCGAACCCAGTACCCTTCGGTTCAGAGGCACACGTTCTTACCACTGAACCAGCGAGGCTCCGAGTATGAGTTTTATTTTATATAAAAGACCCCCTTTAATTATCAACAAGGAATAACCCCCTGAACTTCTTCGCACTTATTTGTTTACACCTTGTATATTTAATCATAATTACTTATATATATATATATATATATATATATATATATATATATATATATATATATATATATATATATATATATATATATATATATATACACAGGCTGATCCACGTAGGCCGTGTGTTAGAAGTTTCTCAACTTGCCGTTGTATAAGAAACTTTGGCATGCTGCCGTAATCTTGTCCGTTCTAGCTAAAATCATTTTAGTCCTCCAGCTATAAAAGTGTGCAAAAAGTCAGTACCAATTTTACTATTTTGAAAATAAGCCTACATTTTTTCACATGGTTCGATTGGTATTCTAATTCTGAGTTTAGGCAACCTAGGTTATATCAACTTATGTATTACAGTTTTTGATATATGTCGCTTATTGCAACAAAAAAAAAAACAATACTCCCGAAGTAATTTACGAACAAATTTGTATCTCGCAAACGGTTTTAGATCAAAAAACCAACTTTGTGAGACAGTTAGCTGGCGGTTACGAAGCTAAATCTCGATTCCATTGATGGTTCAATTTTGTATCTTATGGGTGGAGACGATTTTGATATGTCGTATTCAAAAATTGCCAAATACTTAATTTTTCTGGATGCGACGTTTGAAAATTGCCTGCACCCATATTGTACAAAATGGGTCCACCAGTGTGACATTAGCCTCTACTTCCAGATAACTGCTCCACAAATTTGGTTGTCTGATCTAAAACTGTTTGCGAGATACAAATTTGTAAACTACTATGACCGTAATTTTTTTTACAAAAAATGTAAACGATAAGTTCATATAACTTAAGTTGTCTCAACTCAAAATTAGAAGGCCAATCGAACCATGTGAAAAAATGTAGTTTTCTATATAAAATGGAAAAGTTGGTACTGACTTTTGGCACATATGTATAGCTCGAATGGACATTATCGATTAACGCAGCATTCCAAAATGCAGGAAGATGAGACTGACACCAATACACATTTTGCAGAACATAGCAACACAACACTGTGGACCTGGACTTGGGAGCCACTGGAGAGCTGGACAGGATAAAAAACCGGTTAGGATCCAAACTTCTATGTCTAGAAATTAAGATAACAGAAAAATTTGTTCATAAACTTTCAGTTCTTCTCGAAAATAACGAAACAAAGGCCAGACAGCTTCTTCCAATAGGGTTAAACGGAATAACATCCGTAAAATAAACACTCTTCTGGACGCTCAGACTCGTAATAGAATGACCCAGGATTCATGGATTTTTAACCTCTCATCTGTCGAGGTTCCTGATGTGGTAATGAAGGCCCTGCAATTAGGTCCCAAATTTAGTTACCCCCTAGGAGTAAACAGTTCCACATTAAATCCATTCTGGCAGACGCTGAATGTATCGTCAATAAGGTAGAACAATGAGTGGATACAAAGGCCTAAATATAGAAGATTCATTACAAGAGACAGTAAGAGGACTAACAAGATATGATGCCGTCCCTCCAAAGTTCTATGGCCTCATCAAAGTCCACAAGGAAGGCTACCCGATAAGACCAATAGTTTCCACGATCGATTCACCTACGTCACGTCTCAGTAAATATCTGACATTTTGAAAATATCCTTTCAAAAATATAATGAATATGCTGAAATTATCTTCAAGGAATTCGCCGAGACGGTTAGCGACTTCCAATTTCCTGAAAACCATGTGATTGTGTCTTTGGACGTGGTATCGCTTTTCACCAACATATCCTTACAACTGACGGTTGAGATCATTGACCAGAATTGGGAATTAATAGAAGATAACACCGATATTCCCAAGGCGAAGTTCATCAGCTTGCTTGAGTTTCTATTTGACTCTAGCTACTTCCTCTTCAATGGAGAATTCTTTGTTTTTTTTTAATTTCAACAACACACCACGAGGGCTTACAGCCTAAATACTATCGTACCGTGGGTGTTGATAAGGAGGAAAGAGGAAGCTTGTTAATTCTGGACTTGAGGTTTGGAGGTTCGGACGAGAAGGAAAAACATGTGCCGGCAAGGAATTCTACAACTTGGAAGTCCTCGGGACAAAAGAGCGGGCATAACAAGATGTTCTATGTCTAGTGACCTGGACAGTAAAAGGGTGCATTCGCTCTGTTCCCCTGGTAGATCTGTTGGGGGCAGCAGGTGGGGGAACTATGGAGGAAAGCTCTTCTGGGCAGTGCCCGTGCAGATATCTATAAAAGAGAGAGAGAGGTCACCAACGGCACGTCGGTGGGCAAGGGATGGCAGCCTTTGGGTGAGGGTAGGGTCACCGATGAGACGTATAGCTCTCTTTTGAATGGAGTCCAGGATAGCGAGTGTAGAAGCGGCAGCGGCACCCCAGATGTGGGAGCAGTATTCGAGGTTTGGCCTTATTTGTGAAGTATATAAGGTATAGAGATTAGCTGGTGAAAAGTATTTGCGAGCCCGGAAGAGGAAACCTAATTTCTTAGCAGCCGCTTCTGCAATTGATGTGACATGTTGGTGCCAATTAAGATTTCGATCCACAGAAATGCCAACAAGAGAAAAGGACTCATTACTTTGAATAACTTGGTTGTTCATTGTGATGGGTCTAGGGCTGGTGTATATCTTGTGAGAAAGAAAGCAAGACTTAGTTTTGGTGGGGTTGAATTGTACAAGATTTCTACTTCCCCAGTCTAATATTTTTTGGAGATCCACGGAGACAGAACCCTCCATGAGTCTGCGATCCTCATCTAATTGGGCTAAAGAGACAGGCTTAAAATATTGTATATTTGAATGGAGGGTGCTGTCGTCCGCGTAGCTGTGAACTGGGTTGGATGTGCTCGAGAGGACGTCATTGATGTGGAGAAGAAACGAAGTAGGGGATAAAGCTGAACCTTGAGGAACTCCTGCATTAATTGGATACAGTTTAGAGGAATGGCCATCCACAACAACAGATGTGCTCCTGTTGGAGAGGAAATTTGCTGTCCACATACAGAGTTTTGGTGGTAGGCCATAGGCCGGAAGTTTATTAAGCAGCGCCGCGACTTAGAGTTGTACTTCAATTGAACTTCATAAAGTTAAATTTATTTATTTGAAGTTACAGTACAACGATATATATATTAAAATTTAAATAATATAAAAATTACAATAAAATACATATGAGTAATCTAATACCATTAAGGCTGGATGGCAAAGACTAACTGTTGAATATTAATGTTCGACATATATTTATAGACTATTAATTGCTGATCAATTTCCCCTCGGTAATGTCGCTGCACTTCAACCGGACGCTGAGTCGACGGAAAAGCCGGTGTAGCGCAACGTACCCATATGTGCTGACAGTAGCCTTGGTGTGTGTAGTATACCGGGTGGTGCAACCATAACTCCTCCGGGGCCAGATAGAAAATTTAGGGAAGCTAAATTTTCAAAGTGATATTCTCCAGGGGGATTTCTTCCATGGGGCATCTTTGTTGTTGTTGGTTGGTGTTGGATCTTGGTTCTTTGGTTGGTTTTCTTAGTCTCCATAAAGCATAGACTGCTATCAGGGCAACAATCACGTACAACAGGATGGTCCAGATGCTAGTAGACAGGCTTACTTTCGGATGTTGAACTGCATTCAATAATGACCGTTGGTGTTGTAGTTGATGCTTTGTTTTTTGTAATTCATCCAGATCTATTGATTCTAATTTGATTGGGGCTGTAGTTACTACCTCTTGTAGCTGAAAGTTGGTAAGCTTCAACTTGGGTAGTTGGATGTGGTAGGTAGATACTATCTCATTGTGAGATGGGGAGAACATTTGCTTATTTACTGTCATTTGACATCCTTCGGGGATTTGAACCAAGTAGCTTCCTTCTAGATTTGTGGTTTCTTGTCGGCTACGGCATCGTTGGTGTGCTGTACTTTCACGGGGGAATACCATTATCCATTTGTTTGCACTTATCTTCTGGCTCTTCATCTGCTGTATGTTGACTGGGTGGTGTTCGCAAGTTTCGTATCTGGTGGTGAACTTGACCAATTGGACTTCACAAGGGCTGCTATTACTGATCTGATTCATCGTTTGACCTCTGCATAAGTAGTCTCCAGGGCTGACTTCTTGGCATAGTGTGTTTTGTAAGTTATAGCTTTCATCGTTAAGGGCTAGGTATTTGGATTGAGGGATGATGACGGTATAATTTTGACTAGGACCTTGTTTCACAGGAAATGCATAAAGGTGGTAATAGTTATAATGTTTAGATTCTACTAATGGAATTTCAATAGCAAACACTAAAGTATAATTTTTGTAGTAACACTTAATTATTGACACCTCCTCGTATAAAGCTACATTATTTGCATCAAGCTGATAGGGGAGATTGGTTACAAAACTCTCAATTCTTTTAAGTTCTATTAGTAAGTCTTCAGGTTCTAATATGGATGGATGCATTGTTTCTAATCTTGCAAAAGTTATTGCGTTAACTAATGTGCTTAAAATGCTTTTAATATTAATGATTTCTGTAATCAATTGTATATACACCATCTGCAGACGCATTATGTGTTCGTTATTAATTTTTTCCTGTTCGAAACCTAAAGTGATCAACTGCAAACGTTCCTCAATTTTATTTTGGTTTAAAATGACCGAGGATATGGTTTTATCAAATTTTTCTATGGCCTGTTCTGTTAACATGATTTGATTATCAACTATTGTTTTAATTTTGTCTTGATTTGATGTTAATTGAGAAATTGCCGTATCATAACGTTCTGCATCGTCTGCGTCCATGTTGCCTGTTAAGATCTTTATGATTGTACCTACAACATTAACTAGTCCTCTTTTATTACGATTATTATTAGAGGGTATAATTTGGTTAAATATTTTTTGTGTCTCCACAATTTGATGGGAAAGGATATTTTGGTAATTTTGTATCTCGTTTTGATAAAGATTAGAATGTGTGGAATTGTGAATAATGTCATGGATATCTTGGGACTGTTTATCTATGGAACGAAACCCATTGAGAAGTGGTGTTAAAGGGATTACTCGAATAATGGTCCATTTGTCAATGGAATTTTGCATTTTGCCCATGTTAATTGATAATAGTCCGGGGTTGTCATTGATCTTGTCTAATGTTATTCTTTGTCCTTGGGTTTGGATAAGGAAGATGGACCTGAAACATTAGGTCGTTTTAGATTTCGTAAATGACGTTTAGACAATTTTTTGTTTTTTCTTAAAGTCATTATATTTTTGTCAGATATGCTTACAACCTCGTAGGGGCCGTCAAATTTAGGGTTATTCTTGTTTCGTTTGTCTACTTTTGTATATACATGTGTTTGATCTCTAAATAAGTCGGTATCATTGGTTCTATTATTAGCGTTAGAAATGGAGCGAAGCTTATTTTTCTCTATTAATTCTTTCACCTTTTCATATAATATTTTTAATTTATTTTTGTGCGATATTAGATAATCTTGTAATAGCTTTTCATGATCATTTATATCGAAAATATCCCTATTAGAGGTGTGTCCAAAGGTTATTTCTAAGGGGGTGTGATTTGTAGATGTATGTATAGTTGAGTTGTATGCCAGAAGGGCGTAGTTCATTAAATATTTTATGGGGTCTTTAGTGTACGTTTGTCGTAATATTCGAACGTGTTCAATTAGTGTTGAGTGTAGTCTTTCAATGGGACCGTTAGAATTTGGATTTTTAGGTGTAGTAAAATGAATTTTAATTTTGTGAAGCTCTAAAAGATTTTGGATGATTTCCGTTCGAAATTCGGTTCCACTGTCCATAATGATGTGTTCGGGTGTGCCATAGTACGTAAAATACTGTATGAATGCATTAGCAGTTTCTACCGGATTCTTACTACTTATAGGTATTGCTGTCCCTAATTTTGAGAAAGTATCAATGATTGTTAAGAATACTTGATTTTCTATTATAAAGGTGTCAGCATGTATAACCTGAAAGGGTTTACTAGGGGTGTCTGTTAGCATTAAGGGTATATTGGGTGGATTTCTATCGTACTTGGCTTGCTTGCAAATTTCACATTCATTAATATAAGCCGTTATTTTTTCACGCATTTTTTGAAAGTAATACTTGTTGGATATTTGTTTTATAGTTTCTATTATACCTCTATGGTTAGTTTTTCCCTCGTGGTAATTTCTAATTACCTCGTTAATCTCTTCATCGTCGGCTAAGGGCAGACGATGCTTGGGGCAACTGATAATAATGGGTGCATTGTTGTTAAATATTTCCACATACACTGAACAGAAATCTTGGTATAATTTTTCTGTTTCGAAATTAAAGTAATACCTTTTGCCTATTGTAGTATATTCCTTTAGAAAATTTATGATTGCTTGTCGATTGTCATTTCTCGGGATTTGCACCAAATATTTATTTTGATTGTTAACCTTTAGTTGTTTTACTGGTCTTGGATTATTATGTACGGGAGATATATAATATTGGTTTAGTTGTTTTTCTATAGGAACATCTGATATCTGAATACCTATTTTTGGTTCTACATTTACTTGTGAATGATCACTGTCTCGTAAGTCGTTATTTTGTTCAAGTGTTGTTTTGTCTGTTCGGCTTATAGGTGGAATAGTGTTGCTTGAGGTGCTAGGAATTTCTACTGGAATAAAAGAGAGTTCTGGAGGGCTCATTGGCGGAATATATTCGGGTTCAGTTGGTTGCACAACGTCATCAAAATTTGGGGTGTTGAGCTGCCTTTGTAAATCTTGGAGAGGTCTTTCGTCCTCATCAAAATTATTAGCGATTGATGAAATTTCTGCATCCTCTAAAGCATGAACTTGGATGCGGGACAAGGAATCTGCGTTGCAGTTTAGAGACCCTTTTTTATAAATTATTTCATAGTCATATTCCTCGAGTTTTAAACGCCAACGTGTTAATTTTGAATTGGGTTCCTTTAGTTGCATAAGCCATACTAAAGGCCTGTGGTCAGTATATATATAGAACTTACGACCATAAAGATAGGGGCGGAAGTATTTGGTGGCCCAAACAATAGAAAGAAGTTCCCGTTCAATGGTGGAGTATCTCTGCTCTGTTTCATTGAGGGTACGAGAAGCATAACTAATAGGTTTATCATTACCTACTGACCCTTGAGAAAGGACAGCTCCAAGGGCTACATTGGAAGCATCCGTAGTGAGTATAAAGGGTTTTGTGAAATCAGGGTATTGTAATACGGGGTCATTCATTAATATATTTTTGCATGTTTCGAAAGCTTCTATAAAACTACTATCATGAACTATAGTTGCATTTTTTTTTAAGCATCGAGTCAATGGTTTTGTTAATTTACCGAAGTCTTTAATAAATTTTCGGTAGTACCCTACAAGACCTAGAAATCCCTTGATCTCTTTTCTTGTTTTAGGTATGGGGAATTCTCTTACAGCCTTTACTTTATCAGGATTTGGTTTTACGCCTTCGGACGTGATAATGTGCCCGAGGTAGGCTACTTCCTTTTTTAAAAATTCACTCTTGTCAAGCTGTATTTTTAAATTAGCCTTTCTTAACCTTTCGAATACATTTGTCAACCTTTCTATGTGTTCTTGCAAAGAAGTACTGAAAATTATGATGTCATCAAGGTAGGTAAAACATTTTTCATTTTGAATACCCCTAAGGATATTATCCATAGCCCTTTGAAAGGTACTAGGCGCTCCCTTCAACCCGAATGGCATACGCCTGTACATATAGTGCCCCCCTTCAGAGCTGAAGGCAGTTTTTTCCATATCTTCAGGATTCATTTCAATTTGATGATATCCTGAGGCTAAGTCTAAAGTGGTATAATACTGGCTACGACCTAATTTATCCAATATTTCCGAAATATTGGGTAAGGGATACTTATCACCAATAGTTTGTTCATTAAGACGTCTATAGTCTATGACCATGCGAAATTTTTGTTTGCCACTGGCATCTGATTTTTTGTTAACAATCAGGACAGGGCTATTCCACGGGCTGGAAGATGGCTGAATAATTTTTTGTCTTAACAAGTCGTCAATTTGTCTTTTGACTTCTTGATTTTGAGCTTCAGGTAATCGATATGGCTTAACAAATACTGGGTTAGGATTAGATAACCTAATACTATGTTTAACTTGATTAGAAAATGATAATGGGACACCTTCGCAATAAAATATGTCTCTGTACTCGTAACATAAGTTTTCTATCATGTTTCGTTCTTCGTCATTAGTGTGATCAAGTCTTAATCTGTTTAAATTTTGAATTTGTAATTTGTCAATTTCATTAGCAGTACCATCTATGTTTTCTAAGTCGATATCTTTGTTATGATGAATGGAATTTAATTCGTTAGTTGAAACAGGTTCTGCATAAATAGCTTTATGTATAATCAGCTGTACGGGATTTTCATTACTATTCACTATAGAGGTTATAGCCTGGCCATTTGAAACTGTCACGATAGATGCAGGAATAATTACGCCTGACTCGAGTTTTATATTATTTATTATGCCTATGTTGGAACTACAGTCTATAGGAAGTTTGACTATTGTTTCACATCTCGCAGGCAGTATTATGTTATTTAATTCTTGTGGTTTCGAGTTACATTCGCGATGTATGTCGTCGTCACATGGTAAATACAAGGGAATGCATGTATGCTTCGTTACCAATTTCCTATTATAAAAATCTATTTTAGCTCCCAGTTGTTTGAGAAGGTCAGTACCAATTAACCCATGATATTGATTATTGATGTTAAATACATAGAATTTAAATTTGGCTCTGCCTGTTTTAAATATACTTGGTAGAGGAATTTTTAGAATTTCATTATGAAAACTGGTTTGGTGAACAGATTTAATTTGAAATTTTTCATGCTCTATAAATTTGGAATAAAAATTATGGGCAATATTTTCACATAACAGCGATTTCATCGAACCGGTGTCAAGCATAAGTCGCATTTGAAATGAGGGGTTGATTTCGACCAGTATATAAGGCAATTTAGGGTGGTTTACAGAATTTATCTGTACTATATTTTTTTGTTTAGTTCGATAACCTGAATAAAATTTTGTTCGATGTTATCTGTTTGTTCAAAAGCTGCTTCAGGTCTAGTTTCTTCTTCGTACGTTTCATGATTCGTTTCGTCAAAGTAACGAGCGTCATCTTCAGGAATTGTATAAGAGTGTGTTTCTGAAGGATAATTTTCATAAGATTCGTCATAAACTGGGTTGTCTGATTTAAATTCATGTTGAACCTCTTGATGGTATAATTGGGTAGGTGATGACTGTGCGTTAGGCCCGTTAGGACCTCTCGGATGAGTATTGAAATTTCTAGATGATGTTTCCATAGGTTCGGGCTGGAAATGTTGTCTAAAATTTGGATTGGGACGTGTATGTATCGAGGAATTTTTTGCAGATACCTCCATAGGTGTTGGCCTATAGTTTGGTCTGAAATTTGGATTTGGTCTGAATACGTTTTGTGTCAGCTGTTGTGGGGGCTGATTACGTAAATTTAAGGGCTTTCTGTATGTGGGTTGGTTATGGAATTGTCGGGGGTGCGTAAAATGCGGAACGTTATTTCTATTATTTTGCTGATTCTGTATGTATTGAGGTTGTTTATTTGGTACATTTGAGTTTTTAAAATTTGTGGATTGATTGTGGAGATATTTCATTTGTTTTTCTCCATATTGAAAATTCTCTTCTTCCAGAACAAGCGACATAGCGTGTTCTAGATTAGTCGGTTTTTGTAGCCTAACTGCTAACCCTAGTTGACCACTCAAACCATGTAAATAGGTTTTCAGTGCCACTTTATCGTAAAATTCATTTTTAATTAAACGAAATGCTTCGTTTGCAGTTGTTAGTCTTACTTTTGAAGCTAAAAGACTACGTGAGTCCTGTATTCTCATACCGAATTGGTATGGGGTTTCTCTAGGGTCTGGCTTTAAGAGCAAGAGGTCCCTAGCTAAACAGTCTTCGTCTCTCTGGTCGCCGAAGTATTGTTGCAATAATTGTTTAATACGAGGCCAATTTGTGGCATCTTCCCTACTACCTATCAATGTTCTAGCTCTACCTTCTAATTTACTTATTACTATTCTAAGCATCCATTGGTTATTTGGATTGTCATCATTTGTTCTATCAACAAATGAAGTGAGAAAATTTTCACACGCTGAAATAAATAAAGCTAAAGTATGCTGGTCCCCATCGTATGCGGGAATAGCATTAATGTGATAATTTTGTAATTGATTGCCATAATTTGATTGTTATTTGAGCTTATTGTATTTTTCTCTGTTACTATAAGTTTGGGAGGTGCTAAATTTATTTTTACTTTATTATTAAAATTGTCAACTGTCTCTGTTTCAGAGTCTCACATTAATTTATTAATCAATAATTTAAATTTGGGTAAAATTTTAATTAATATTTCCCGTAATATTTGCTTCTAACTTTAATCGATTTTAGATTAAGGTAGGACAAGGAAATTCAAAGGAACAATGAAAGCACTTACGCCAATGTGAAGATGAAGACGATTTCTGTTCTTCTTTGCTTCAGCATCATAAGATACAGCGCATAAGGCAGACAACTTCGTAGGCAGAAGTTCCGTATCAAACCTTATTTTCTCTTATGATCGCTCGCGCACTCACTGTATTTTTAATTGAAAGTTACTTAAATTATTTTTATCAACTTGGACGATGCTGTTCTTTGTTGACTTTGAAGCTGGTTCTGAGTTTTTAACGATAAAAATCGAAGTGCGGACTTTTGCGATTTTTGTCAAAAGGGCACTAAACTCATACTAACGACTGCGCCACTTAGAGTTGTACTTCAATTGAACTTCATAAAGTTAAATTTATTTATTTGAAGTTACAGTACAACGATATATATATTAAAATTTAAATAATATAAAAATTACAATAAAATACATATGAGTAATCTAATACCATTAAGGCTGGATGGCAAAGACTAACTGTTGAATATTAATGTTCGACATATATTTATAGACTATTAATTGCTGATCAATTTCCCCTCGGTAATGTCGCTGCACTTCAACCGGACGCTGAGTCGACGGAAAAGCCGGTGTAGCGCAACGTACCCATATGTGCTGACAGTAGCCTTGGTGTGTGTAGTATACCGGGTGGTGCAACCATAACTCGCGTGCCAGACCTGGTCGAATGCTTTGGATATGTCTAGAGCAACAATCTGGGATTCACCGTGTTGTTCCATAGACTTGTTCCAAGAATGGGTGACAAAGGAAAGGAGGTCGGCAGTTGATCTGCGCTGGCGGAATCCATACTGCCTGTCGTGGATTAGACTGTGTTTTTCAAGAAATTTTAGTAATTCGGTGTTTATATACTTTTCCATCACTTTAGAGACGACTGAAAGGAGAGAAATGGGCTTGTAGTTGCTGGGAAGCGCTTTGGATCCTTTCTTGGGGATGGGTTGTACTCGAGCAGTTTTCCAGTTACTAGGGAATATGCCTTTATTATAAGATATCTGAAACAGACGATTCAGGACAGGAGCAAGCTCTGGTGCGCATTTTTTGAGAACAATTGCTGGGATCTCGTCAAGGCCAGAGGCTTTCCTGGTATTAAGAGAAGAGAGCATCTTTCGTACCTTTTTAGTTTTGAAAATGATATCCGTCATTTTATGCGCGACATTGGGGACTGTTGGTGGTTGAACATTTGGAGGTGGGTTGAGAGTAGAATTGCCGGCGAACAACGAAGCAAAAAGTTCAGCCTTGCCCAGGGCGGTATAAACAATTTCAACCCCTGAGACAAGAGGTGGGAACGTGCTTTTGCAGAAATTATTCCCAATAGATTTAGCAAGAGTCCAGAAGGGTTTGCCGCCGTTGGAGCTTAAGAGGACTTTGTTTTTGATGTGGTTATTAAACGAGTTTTTTGCCTCAGAAAGAATGCGGACATAGCAGTTTCTTGCGTCGTTAAATGCTTGACGATTTTCTTGACTGGGATTGTGTAGAAGCGTTTTGTGAGCTTTGACCTTTTCAAGTCTGGCCTTGTCACAGGATTTAGAGAACCAGGGCTTTTGAGTGGCTGAAAAGGTTTTCTGTGTACGTGGGATAAATAATTCCATGCCAGCTTGGATAATTTCGGTGACGTTTTGTGAGATATCAGAGGGGTCAGGATGAGAGAAGCAGACAGACGCCCATGGAAATGAGGAAAAGTAATCCCGCATTTCGTCCCAGTTTGCGGAGTTGTAGTGCCAAACGATACGTGGGTGTGATGACTGTGTGACTTCGGGTTGCATTGCGCAGGAAGCAGTGACCATGCCGTGGTCTGAGGGACCAACTGGGGCGGTGACTGATATCTTATAGCATTCAGGTTGTGTAGTAAGAAGGAGATCCAAGGGATTTGAGCTGTGTGTTGGGATACGAGGAAAGTAAGTAGGTTGCTGAACCATATTGGCTAAAGAATTGCTGACTGCAAAGGCCTCCGCTGCTCTCCCTTGTGGATCGGTTTTTGAAGATCCTAGCCATTCCTTATTATGGACATTGAAGTCACCAAGAATAGTGACCTCGGAGGAAGGATATTCAGAAATCAGATAGTCGGTTTTTTCAGAAAGGTAGTCAAAGAGCTGGACAAAGTTGTTGTCAGAAGGTGACCGGTAAATGCAACAGATGAATTTAGTTGCAGCCCCGAGAGAAAGTTTTATCCATAGTATGTCTTTTCTTCCAGCTTCTAAATTGGGGAGTCTGGTGCAGGGTAGATTGCTACGGACGTATGCGCACACGCCTCCATGCAATCTAAAGGAAGTAAGGAGCTCATACCCCGGGAAATTAAGGTGATTAGTGGCTGTATTGGCACTGATTTGGGTTTCGGTGGGGAAGAGGAGTTTGGGGCCTGTTAGCCTGGAGGAAATGGTGGACGGAGTTCAGGTTAGAATTTAGGCCACATATATTCGAAAAGAATATGTTAAATCTTGATGTTGGCGCCCCCTGTACACCCCTCTCCCGGAGATCCGAATGGAGGGGTATTTTGCCTACGGAATATTTTGTACAAGGAGGAGCCATCATCATTTTTGTTTATAGGGGAAACCGACTCATACACCAGAACCGGAAACGTCCGTTGGGACTTCACCGGCACCTTGGTGTATGGGGTGGTACCTCCTCGGGCGTGAAAAAATGCTTTACTATTACGTAAAGGAAAATTCCACTACCACCTGCACATTCTTCAAACAATCGTTTGGCTGCCCCATGGGATGCAATCTTAGGCCAATCTTGGCCAATATAGTGATGTATTTACTATGGAAATTTTATATACAGTACTACCGTTCAGACTTCCACTCATATATCAATACAAGGATGACCTCATCCTAACCATACCAAAAAAATACGACACCATCCTGAGAGTGTTCAACAGTTTTGACGATCATATAAAATCCACTATAGAAAAGAAGAGGGGCAAATCGGTCCCCTTCCTCGACATCAAGGTTTGGAGAGACCAAGATAACACAACAAAATTCACGGAAAGGTCTCCTTGCTGTCACTGACCGGTACTGATGCGCGCGCGCGCGCGCGCGCGCGCGCGCGTGTGTGTGTGTGTGTGTGTGTGTGTGTGTGTGTGTGTGTGTGTGTGTGTGTGTGTGTGTGTGTGTGTGTGTGTGTGTGTGTGTGTGTGTGTGTGTGTGTGTGTGTGTGTGTGAATGTGCTATATGCAATTTCTCCGGGCCTGGTTCGGGGCGGCTCATTTGGCGTGATATCTTCTAATGCTCCTCAAGTTTAGCTTTACTTCAGTTATCGGTAAGAGAATATAATGTCTTGCAGCTGAAGGTTATTTAGTTGTTTTCTTTGTAGGCTTCTGTTGAAGTGTCAATTTGACACGAAATATAGAAAGCATAGTATAACCAAGAGCACTCTTTTTTGCTTTTTCTGTCCAGAAGTTCGAATGCCCTGAAATGAGAGTATATATATATATATATATATATATATATATATATATATATATATATATATATATATATATATTGTGTGTGTTTATATATATATATATATATATATATATATATATATATATATATATATATATATATATATATATATATTGTGTGTGTTTAACGTCGGCCTATTTTCGCGACTATGGCGACTACCGACGCCAGGGGGAAGCTTCACCTCACTACTCTGGAAAATTTGCCGAACCCCTGTCTTTCTATATGGAGGGTAGGGATCTTTATTGTTTGTCAAACTAAAGTCATTTTTGTCTCATACAAATTTAAACATTTTAGCAAAAATATGGATTGTTTGGAAAGAATAGCAGTCAGAAAGAGATTATGGAATAGCAGAGATGATGGTAAATGAAGGTGATGGTTGAAGTGTTAGAAGGTGAGAAATAGAAGGGCAAAAGAAATTACATCGGAACGTCAAAATTTGAAGTTTACTGAATTTGGTGTAGAACTGTCAAACTATTTAGGATATAACCTTCCAAATTATGTTATAATACAGCACAAGTCTAAGACTTAGTGTACTAACATATTGTATAATTTTTGCCAATAAGCAATATAATATAAACGTGTCCAAATTGGCATGGACGCGGGACCGATGGCTTTACGCCCTCTCCGAAAGGCGGAACGTGCAGATATTAAACTTACTCAAATACATTGCCACAACCTCGGTTAATGTTAATTGTACAGTATATATTGACAAAGTGAAAGGAGTACCCTGGGACCGAACCCAACACCCTTCGGTTCAGATGCACACGTTCCTACCATTGAACCACCGAGGCTGTATATATATATATATATATATATATATATATATATATATATATATATATATATATATATATATATATATAACTGTTCTTTACCGTCTCTAAGACAAACAGCCCCATCTCTTAGTTCTAACTTAAACTAAAATTTCTCCTTTCGCAGTGTCACCTTATATTCTGTGCCCAACGTATGAATTTTATTAGGCTCTCCGGTGCAAGGGTGGTGTTTGCGTATATGCCCCGAGTGATGTTTTACTTCATATACAGGCGTTTTAGTCTACAGGGGCCATTTTTATGATGCCATAGCTTAACAGTTCACTATCTAACTCGTCAAAGTTTCTAGATCGTGTTTATGGTTCCCACAATGACGATCAATGAAACGAACTTTTTTTAAAACCTATCTAGTAAAGTCGATTATTTTGTAGAAAACTAGCAGAACTCTGCTTGGTGATTTTAAAGTCCGTAATCCTAACTGGCTAAAGTTTTCGAAATCCGTAAAGAGCGCAGGACGAGCCGCTGAACTATGTGCGATCGGTCGGGTTCCAACGTAGCTCATAGATGTTTTTACTAGTATTTCACCTATAAGTGACCATACAGTCTATACTCGTGATATTTTTTGACGACTATCCCCAATATCTACAAAGCACTGACATTGACTCCCCTGGACAGGTCAGATCGTTGTCTCGTCTTCGCAACACATCTCAAATAATCAACAAATAACTTTTCATAAGACACATTCGACAAATTTGGCATTATAAATACGCTAAATGGGATAAATTAAGGTATTTTGACTCTTTGTTTCCTTGGGCAGATGTCTGCTTTCGCAATAATAATTCCACAGAATGTGCCAACTCCATTACTAAAATTATCTTATTGGGCAAGGAAACTTGTATTCCTGATTCATCAAAACGTATCAATTCCAAATCGAAACCCTGGTTCAATAAAGCTTGCCGTAAAGTAGTAATTACTAAAAATTCTGCCTACAATCTTTGGCGCAAAAACCCGAGCAGCGAAACTCACAACGCCTTTGTATCAGCAACAGACAATCAATGAAGCCAAAAATGACTTTCATCAAGATATAGTCACCTCTTGTCCAAACAATACTGGACGTTTCTAATCTATGGCAAAAATTATAGGCAGAAGTTTCACCACCTACTTCTTACCTCCTCTGACTTCAAATAATGATGGAGTATTCGTTCTATATTCAAAAGAAAAGGCCAAACTCTTCGCCTATGTATTTGCTTTTAATTGCATTCTTGTTTGGGAGGGAAAGAGCCTATCAACTATTCGAGCTATAAACTCAAAAATGGAGGAATTTTTTAGGTATCGTACTGTTAAGCACATATTTGAAAATTTAAACAACAAAGAGGCATCAGGAGCCGATAGAACCCCAGCAGTGGTCCTTAAAATGTGACTCCCATTTTATATTGCCTCTTTTTGTTGCCTTATAAGATGGTGCTATTTACATCTTCCTGGAAAGAAGCTCGAGTTCAGCCAGTCCCTAAAAAAAGGAGGCAAATCCGATGTGGGGAACTACCGTCCAATTTCGATTTCATGAGTTTGGTCTAAAGTTATGAAAACAGTTATCAATAGTAAGCTTATAAAATACCTTAAAAAATTACACATCCCTAGTGATCACCAATACGACTTTCGTCAAAACCAATCTACTGGCGATGTTCTGACATACGTCACTTATCTTTGGAGTTCTGCTGCCGGAAATTTTGATAAAGGATATGCAATTTTATTGGATATTTCTAAAGCATTCAATCGGATCTGGCATGCGACAATTCTCAATAAACTTGCACCGTACAGACTGCCTTTGAAACTATGCCTTTGGATATCTAGTTTTCTGAAAGATCGTTCCTTGTATGATGTTTTGGATGGTGTTTTATCTGGTAAATTAAAAATTAGCGCGGGTGTTCCACAGGGTTCCGTTTTGTCTCCCTCACTTTTCCTTTGGCCTATAAATAACCTTCTGTCAACAACCAACAATCTGGTCCACAGCTTTGCTGATGATAGCAATCTCCGTTCTCATCGACTCCCCAATATCTGCTTCTAGGTATTTATCAATGAGAGTTGTAGTAACAAACTCCCTTAATGATGACCTGTCTAAGATTATAATCTATTGCTCTGAAAATCTGGTTATGTTTAACGCCTTAAAACACAGAATTGCCTCTGCTCTAGAAAGGGTGATTCGCAGGGCCCAGACGTTCAGATGGGTGGCAAAATACTGATCAAAAAATCCACTATCTCTGAAATCCGCTATAACTGTTGCAGAGTATATTTGCTAGCACTTACATGTTTCCAATGTTGCAAAAGCAGCAGCAAAGAAGCTAAGGTTTCTGTTTTGGGTTAAAAGTTTGTTTTCATTACAGCAGCTTTTGGCGCTGTATAAAGCAGCACATATGCGTCCACATTTGGAGTATTGTTGGGGTCCTGCTTCAAGGACAACCTTGTCTCTCCTGTATTCTAACTAGAAGCAAGCTGGTCGCCTTATAGGAGATTTATCTACCACAGTCAATATTATCTTTCTCGGCCACAGGAGCAAGGTTTCAGGTATCTACCTCTTCTATCGTTATTACTATCGACATTGATCCTTATAAATTGCTTGGCTAGTAGTTTGACAGCTAATCCGCAAACCTGTTGTAGAATAAAAGCTCACGCGTTCAGTGTCAGATTACACTTGTCAAACGGTTCGTTACGAATCATCATTCTTGCCTAGAGCATCTACGGTTTGGAATGCCCCCCGGAAGACTAATTT
Organism: Tillus elongatus; assembly: GCA_964006375.1. Taxonomy (NCBI): domain Eukaryota; kingdom Metazoa; phylum Arthropoda; class Insecta; order Coleoptera; family Cleridae; genus Tillus; species Tillus elongatus. Next base: position 51,919,912 of record OZ023268.1, read on the forward strand.
CCGAAGACATATAATCTCAAAGTATTCAAGAAGCAAGTAAACACCCATCTTGTTGCATAACAATCAAGTTCGTGATGTCTTAGAGACACATGGCCTTTATTTCTCATGAACTAATTAAGGAAAAAAAGACTATTAGTTACTCAAAGGAATATAGGGACATACGGAAAACATTTTGTAATGTACTAATTAGTAATGATAACCTATCATTCTTCAAGTCCATTTACCTTCACTAGACCTGTATACCTATTAAAAGACGTTAATAGCGTTTTTATCTTCCAACCCTACTATCACTGGTTTTTAAGTCAACTAACCAATGAAGCACTCTACAGCGAAAAGCAGCCGTGCCCTCGAGCTTATCATGTACGATTTTTGACACTGTTGTGGGTACACAACACAACTATATCATCTGAATCATGTGGCAAGTCGAATAAGGCTATTTTTCTGCGATACGTTGTTACGTTGTAGTTCTTTTCATGTATCCGCGTGCTTTATTGTCATTTAGTGAATTTCGACCATGTGCTCTAAAATTTTTAAAATTGTGCTATATTTCTGGATGTAATGTCGATATGCTCATATAAGTGTCTATTAGGAAATTGAACATCAACACATACGTTAGGTTTTGGTTGCTACTTCTTTTATCTTGCATTTAAATGACTTTCTGTCAAAACCAAAAAACCAAAACAGCATTCTACCCGCCATAATTCGTTCTTATTGGCACGCCTAGTATTTCCCATTAGTCCATGAATAAACTTTTCTTAAATTATTAGCAGAAAATTTACAAACGTTGTAAGAGTTACATGAGCCATGAGTAAAGATATAATCAAATGTACTCTTAGTTTATTGATTAAAGCAAATAGGACCCAGCAAACTACTTACCTGAACAATGAACTTTTTCAGGTTTTCAGCTAGAAATTTACAAACTTTCTTAAGGGTATTTTTTTCTCCCTCAAGGATTGTCCGCCTCTTTGCCGCCCCGATAGCACCGCAGCCTTTGGCATGCCCTTTGTCTTTTCTACTCCACCCATTCCAAAATCACTGTGCCTTGAACTAGTCTGCATAGCAATTGGTAGGGTGAAGTTTTATATTGTTCTGTTTCCGGTCTAGACTGACCATATATGAGTTGTCTTTTGCGCTCCAGAGCTTTACACTCACACAAGATGTGCTGGGCTGATTCCTCCCCCTCGCCGCAGAGTCTGCATGCCAGGTCCCCCTCTAACCGCCCCATTTTATATAGGAGTTTCTTGGCGGCCATATGTCCCGTCAAGAGTCCTGTTAGGTTCCTGAGCTATCCTCAGCTAAGATTTAGCAGCTCCACAGCTCTCTTTGGACTGGGTTGCCCAATTAATGACTTCCCGTGTTTGAGCCCCGAACAATGTGCCCTTGTGCTGTTCCCTGACTCAAGACTTGATGGTTCCTCTGGCCGTGCTCTTTGTCACGCCCAGAACCGATTCTAGTCCCATAAATAAGTCTGCTGACCCTCTCTTCGCGACACTGTCAGCATCTTCATTGCCTTTGACCCCCGAGTGACCCGGCACCCAGGCAAGACTGGCCTCATTCTGTCCAGCCAGGTCGCTCGTCTCGTTTCGGCATTCACTTACTAGCCTAGAATTTACCCCTGGGCTACTTAGGGCCTTAAGGGCTACCTCGTTGTCTGTGACTATGAGGATCCGTTTGTTGGTGTAGCCCCTCTTCTTGTTCTCCCGCACACAGTGTAGGATGGCTTACATTTCGGCCTGAATGACTGTTGCATAGGCTCGGAGGGAAATACTATGACTTAGCCTCGATCCTTCCGAATAAACACCTGCCCCCGTCCCACGCTCCCCGCCGAATCCGCCAGTGAACTAGACGAGCGCGTCCCGTGGTAAGCCCGGCGTCTCCTACCGCCAGGCCTCGCGGTCTGTGATTTCCACTGTTTATTGATAATACCAAATATGATTAAAGGAATTCAAAGGCTTTTACTACCAGACAACTGATTTTATTCTTAAAACCCTACGCGTTTCGGCACATTATCGTGCCATCCTCAGGGGTTTAGACCTAGAATGTAAAAAGGTGGTTGTCAGAAACTATGTTTCTGGTAGGTCTATCATGCGAGTGACTAACACTGCAACTACAGACAGAATACAAAGTCCAGCAAAGCTGGTGTTATCGGCGTTTCCTGATAAGGATTATATTCCTCACCTCAAGAAGTCGGGGGTATATTGTTTCACCTGTGGGGACCCCCAACGTAACACTGTTTATATAGGAAAAACAGGAAGGCCACTAGGTACCAGGGTCTCTGGACATCTTAGAAGCAGAAATAACGTCGATAACACCACTTCAGTCTTCGGTTGCCACCTCAGAGAAAGCGGCCACACCTTTGACAAGGAGAACAATGCTAGAATCCTTCACCCATCTAGTTTTGGCATGAAACAGTTTGTCCTAGAAGAAATGGAGATCTACAAGTACATAAATGGCTCCAATAGTAATGTTCTTAATGTTTCAAACACCAGCAGCATGAACTTTCGTTCCATTTACAGAAACCTTATTGAATAAACTTTCAATGGTTGTGCTCTAGCTCCATATAATTAAAGTGCTTCTTTTGGTACCAAAGTCAAGAATAACCTTTTTTTCACACACAGAAAAACCTGAGTGAATAGACTTTCATTTGCAGAAACCTGACTGGTTGAACTTTCAATAGTAGTGCTCCGAATGACGTGTGATCGATTCCAACCATGGAGCAAAAAATCAGTTGTTTCTTTGGTTCTCTCTCTGCGCCGTTGACATTTTCTCCGCCCTCTGTAGTTCACATGTCACTTTTGGTTGTCATGTCACTTGTCACTTTCAGTTTGCATTTTTAAGTTAAATATCCAGAGAACCATGTTGAGATTCCATTTTGTTCGTCTCAAAAAAATAGGCTAAAGAATAAGCGTCGTTTGCATTCATCCTCTGATTTCCTTAAAGACATGTTCCTGCCTTCCTGTGTTATGTAGCTTTTGTTTGGGATCCTGAAGACAATGGATGAAAAGCCAAACTTTGGCAACATTTCATATAGCATCTTTCTGAAATTGAGACAGGAAATTTGTAAGTATTAACCCCAAATGTGGCATTCATGTCCTTCTTTTCTTTCTGAATTTCACATGTTCAGGTCTTCTCGGGGAGTTCTGCTCGGCTGGGCAGCCTGCTTTGCTTTTATGTTTGTGCTTGTCTATAGCTTTTTTATGTAATTGACTAGTTTGAATTTTAACTTATTACTTGTGACTCCATAATAGTGTTGTTCATATTGTGGGACCCCAGTCCCGTTTTTAAGTTTTTTAAATCTTAAATTGTACATTTTATAGAAATTTTTTATAACTCCTGACACTAATGTCAGTTTATATATTGCATGGCCGTTAGGGCTACTCTGTATTTGACATTTAGCTTTTCTGGACTTTGTATTCTTTCTGTAGTTGCAGTGTTAGTCACTCGCATGGTAGACCTACTAGAAACATAGTTTATGACAACCACCTTTTTACATGCTACGTCTAAACCCCTGAAAATGGCACGATAATGTGCTGAAAGGCGTAGGGTTTTAAGAATAAAATAAGTTGTCTGGTAGTAAAAGCCTTTAATTTCATTTAATCATGTCAAACCCAGACGTTATGACGTTCAGAAATAATAATACCAAATAGGACCCAGTACTCTAATTACCTGAACAATGAACTTTTTTCAGGTTTTCAGCTAGAAATTTACAAACTTTCTAAAGGGTGTACTAACAATCAGTTAGTAAATAATCAAATACTCTTAGTTTATTGATAAAGGCTGCTCTAATCTGATGACACAGTTTTATGTTAATTGTCAATTACTTATGTCACCCAAGACTCCAATAATTTTAGGCCGGTTTCAGCTTTATGCACCTACAATAATTTATAAACAATTTTTTTTTGAAAATCAAAAATAATGTCTACTTGCTTTGCAAAATATAAATTAAACAGGTGGAAAATTTTGAAACATAAAACAGTCGCGTGGGGTACGTGTGTCTCCAAAGTCACTTCAAACGACGATACAATCACCACCAAAGCTAGACAAGCACTAAAACCTTGATTACCTGTTTCTTGCTTAGCAGGCGAGAGGTATTTAAGGGGACGTTCTCGGCCTTGCGCGGATATTAATGTTCTTTCTGATTTTAACGATGGGTGAAATCCGTGGCCCGCGCGATTAAGCTAGGGTTAATATTGTAACTTTCGCATGTGGACCTGAAATTAACAATAAGATAAGTATAGATAATACATAAGATAACAAGAGTAGGAAGCTAAAAACAAACGTACATATTTTGTAAGACCTAAATCCACGTCCTTGACCAAGTAGCTACGTGGGGTTGCAGTGTAAGTGATGTAAGGAAGTGTGGCATCTACTCTGAAAAAATTACTGGTTTTCACATTATAATATGTTAGTGTGAGGAATTGTTTGGCATAGGTCTCTACAATTGCATCGAGCTTTAGGCTTTGGTATTTGTACAACATATTAACAGATCTTTTGTATCAACCAAAATTACTGGTTTTCATATTATAATATTGCAGTGTCAGTAATTGTTTGGCATATGTCTCTACGATTGCATCGAGCTCTAGGCTTTGCTATTTGTACAACATACTAGCGGATCTTTTCTATTAGGAAAACAAAGACAATATATTATAAAAAATTATTTTATAAAATATACGGTCTTGCAAAAAAAGTTGCAAAAAAACGGTAAATAGGTTATCTAGCGAGAACTCACGTAATGTAAAAATAAAGAAAAGAAAACAATGTTGAATGTACTTCACCATAACATATTGCCGATGTATTTAATAATTTTTTTCAAAAATCGGTACAAATGTGGCAAGTAAAATTATGAGAAATATTCTTTATCGAGAAAAGGTCTCTGTATTTATTTCCAAGATTTCTCTATGAAGTTTTTGAAACCATTAATACCAACTGGCAAGATCACTTAAGTTGTGGGTAGTTTTTCTTTAGAAGGTAGTAAAATTTTCTAACGTCATTATATACTGATAGTGCAAATCAAAGGGTATTATTATTATTATATTCTGCCACAGCTCATACATGACTGAAATCAGAGCCCCGAAGTGTAGTAATAACATATGTAGACAGGTCGACATTTGAGATATCGTTCTTACGACTGGAATACTGCCCAAAATATCATGCTCTCACCTATAGATCCTATTCAGAAATTAGCGGTTCGTTTTATAAGCTTTCCATGCATCTCCATTTGTGGAAAAACAATAAAGTTCATGATGAATTCAAAGCATATATAGTCTATGCTTTTGTGGACTATCTCATTAAAAGCAATGGCCAAAAAAAACGTCTTCTTACATCTATGTTTACTATATGATGAGTTCCATTAAATAGAGATAACTTCAATCAATGGGCATTAAGTCAAAATCTGAGGTACCTAATATGACACAGATGCTATGTTTTTCTGTATGTATAAACTAATTGACTATAATAAACCTCCCGTAAATTGACAAATCGTCGGCGTAATTACAAGCCATAAAATTTTTCGTGAATATTATTCGATAAACGATTTATTGCAGTGGGCTACGTGCCAACGTTCTCGATGTGATGTCGCACATTAAATACAATTTCAAAGGTAAGCAAGACGACCTATAATAGGTATTCGTATGGGTGTTATTATCCGGAATGCCGCAGAGAGATGCTCTGCAGATACACGGTATGAATGAAGTAACTTGAGTGAGTGATTCGATCGCCCCAAGGCGGCAGCACTGTTGTGAACTGGGCACATGCTAGATTCTCACACCCGCACGCTTTCACTGGATGGGCGCTTTGCTTCTCATAATTCGATTCTACGATCTCAGCTGTAGACGAATAACGCATTTATGAGAAATGTGAAAGATAATTTACTATATTATGCTAATCTTCAATTCGTTTGATGTATTGAAATATTCTTACTTATAAAAGTAGTAATCTAACCTATGAATCTTGGTATAGGTACTCGAAAATGGTAGTACCATTTGAAAAAGTGATCCAGGAAACTTAAAATTCTAAATATCTCCCAGCAGTCAAAGTTTCTTTAAAGAAGTAGCCTCCAACAGAGAGCTCTTCATTGACTTGGCCCATCGTTCACTATAGGTACATTGACAAGGGCTATGTGATCCTTAAATTCAGTAAGGATCCTCTTTATGCTCATATGTGCATGTGTGACGAGTTAAAGCTCTATTTGTGCAAAAATAAGAATTAACCATAAAGTAATATTTTAAGAAAAAGGTAACATCTATCGTATTTTAATTGTTAATTTGTTTATATATAAAAGTAGTCCTCAAAAAAGTAATTATATAACCACAGGCTCTAAAAGAAAACGTATAATCGTTCCTGCTCATATATATATATATATATATATATATATATATATATATATATATATATATATATATATATATATATATATATATATTACGCTGACGGCTATTCTTAAATTCACTAAACTTCAATTGTAGCCAGGTCTTAACTCAAAAAAAGTCAAACAAGCGCAAAGTGGACTTAAAGAACTTATATTCAGGATCAGTTTTAAGTTTAATTTTAAATATATAAATACCAAGATATAAGAATATATGTAGAGCCATGGTGACATAGTTAGCAAACGGGCGACACGTCAAATTGTAAACTTTGATACGTCTGTTCTGGTACAGGTTCGTGTCTTAAGCATGGCAAAATAAATTAGTTCAACTTCAGAACTAATTAATAATATTGTACGATACCATACTGTGCGTTGATTTATTCTGCTAATGACCTGTGTAGTTGAAGCAGTTTGTCAAGTAAATAGTAATACTCTGGACGCAGCAAGTGCGTTATGGTAGTGAATTTTCATTAAAATGTTTTTTATAACAAATATGTCTTTTTTTAAAGAAAAGCAGGCATCAAATTTGGTTACCAGTATAACCTCTATAGTGGGAAGAATGTACCACATTTTATCAAAATAACTTTGTTGTTGGAAAAAGGGCAAATATTTTTCGAAAACTAACTTAAAATATCCCCAAACTGGCCCGATTTTCCTGGCCAACGAACTTCCTCAAGGTATTTAGCCACCTCCGAAGATATAATTATTTACAAAAAGCTTTTCGACAAAACTTGCAAAAAAAAATGTAAACTTTTTTGCGAAAATCCAAAAACTTTTTTTTTACAATAACTTATTAAACATTAGGTACTAATTACCAAAATTTTACAAAAATTTCACAAACAATGATTTCTACATAAACAAATAAAATTCGCTACCATAACGCACTTGCTGCGTCCAAAATTTTTTTCTTACAAACATGCCTTATATTTCGATGGAAAATGCAAAAATGCAATAACATAAGGCGTGTTTGATTAAAAAGAAAGAAAATTTGTATCACCAACGACTTATGCGCCATCCTGTGACTGTAGAAATATTTTTTAAGATGTAGCTCAAGACACCCTATAATTAATATATACAATTTTTTTATATATCTTGTATAATAACGGACATATTGAGCTCTATTGATTTTTTACGAAAATTCGACAAAAATTATATACCATTAAACGATAAACTCTATAGCTAAGGCTACTGCCAAGCATCAGAGAAAGGGTCTATTTGAATGAATTTTCTGGAAATATTTTAGTAAAATGAAGGACAATGACGGTTGAAACAAAGACTTCAGGGTTTGTAAAACATTCTTCTTGAGACATTTTATTTCCATAGCCCGTATTGGATTCAAGTTCTTTGCCTAAATGTTTCCAATTTTGACATTTTAAATCGCAACTTTGACGTTTTGAGGAAAACCCCAATTTATTTTTCTTTAATTGCCTATAACTTTTTTGTCTTTTGAGCCACAGGGCTATTTTGGTGGGTAACTTACGTATAAGAACATAAACCCGTGTACCAAATTTGGTTGCCCTTACTTTGTTAATTCCGGAGATATAATTTTTTTTCGAAAGAAAAGACAAAATTTTCCGGGAAAACCTTGGCAGATTTTTCTGGCTAACTAACTTATCCAAGCCATTTGCAAAAGGAATTTATTCAGCAAATTTATACAAAATCGGCCCATTATTTTTTGAGTTATCGGTGTGATACATACATACATATATATATATATATATATATATATATATATATATATATATATATATATATATATATATATATATATATATATATATATATATATATATATATATATATATATATATATATATATATATATATATATATATATATATATATATATATATATATATATATATATATATATATATATATATATATATATATATATATATATATATAAACATATAAAAATTGAAACTGACCCCGGATATGTGTTCTAGGGGGCCTAATTAGCGCTCATTTGAAGAAATTTATTCAAAAGTCGGGATCTCCTCATTAGTGAATTTTTTTAAAGAAAATTCACTAATAGGTACTAAAATTATTACTATTAACAATAATGATAATAAAATAAACAAAAACCACTAGTGCCTTGCAGAATTATACAGGCTGACCCATTGAAAACAAGCTGGCAGCCATTTTGATTCCCTATTCATTGCTTTTTTATTTTTGAAATATGACCTATTCGTTTAGCAGGTATGAAGTTTTGAAATATCACTAATGAATTTCCCGAGAAATTAAAAAACTAAATCGTTTCACTTAAAAACTTAGCATAGATGTGAAGTAAATGTTAAAAATAATTGGGACCACTCATACTATTAAACCAACAAACCAACATACCACCGAATTAAACTTAATTTCAATAAATGTTCAAACTAAGCACCACCAACTTCCATACAATTGTATAAATTTTGTTCAAAGGTTTGTAAGCATTTCAGGAGTAATTTTCCGGGATTCATCAATAATGCGCAGACGTAACTCTTCCAATAGATCTCACTCGGTTGCATAAGCTTGTGATTTTAAATGTCCCCCACAAAAACAAGCTTAAGGCGACGGGTCTGGAGATCAGACTGGAGATTCTACAGCACTTCTTCGACCTATCCATTGACCGGGAAAGTGTCTATCCAAGAACTCCATAACAGTAACGGTATAATGCGGTGGAGCAGCATCTTGTTGAAAAAATATATGTTGTTCCGACTATCGCTCATCGCTCTCAACAATGCCAATTAGCATAGGGTAAACCAAGTCTTGCTGTATTTTCTAATACTATTCTCCTGACAAAGTGTCGGCTATGAAGATTGGTATAATGATGTGATCACCAAAAATGCTCGCCCAAACATTGATTTTGTGTGGTGTTTGAGTGTGGACTTCATGGAAAATACAAGGCTTTTCATCTGATCAGAACCGGCAATTATGACGATTTACAGTAATGACAATTAACATTTTTGGTTTGAAAAACAGTTGGCAGGAAATTTAAATTTTAACGAAAATTTGTGCGTGTGCGTATGTGGAGTACATTACCTATACATAGGTACATTCGTTGATATTTGGAACCACGACTGTGACGAATGTTCCTATCTACAAGTAATGTAGTCCACACACATATTATAGTATGAGAGAGCGAGGGAGATAGATATAGATAGAGAGCGGGGCAGAGAGATAAGGATTGAATGGAATTATACTGCAAACAAATAAGTTTATATTTTTTAAAGAAAGTATACCACAAGCTAGGGGTCGAGGAGTCGGGGGCCAAAAGACTCCAGGGGGTAAGCTGAGGAAGTGAAAACAACAGCATGAGCTTTCGATGAAGCTTTCCCTAAGACCGTGATGCACGGTGAAGAGCCGCATCCTGCACTTGGTGACCCTGCTTATAACTGAACATGACGGATCTAGACAAGGAAGTCGAAAAAGTCCCCCAAACCACGGTGTCACGTGGCCCGTGCCTAGAGATGGATGGCACCAGTGTGTGGGTGTCGTAAACGGAACCTCTGGAGTACCGGGCAACCCTCCCGAGCAACCCGCACTGCACCATACAGGGGGTTCTGATGGTATGGACAGTATTTCCCCATTCCCGTGGGAACAACATGAAGAAGACAAATATAAATAAAACCGCAACCAATGAGGTTCGAGGATTGGCTCCGACTGCATACTCGTGCCTTGAGCCTATTCCGGAAACGGAGACGAGCCAGGGGCTGTAGCGTCCGCGGACTCTGGAGATCTCACGACCAAAGTTGATACGGGGGATTAGGGGGTAGCTTCGGTCACGCACCTGTCACTGGTACCCAAGCTGAAGGCTGGGTCTCACTGGAGGGCGGCGCTGCCCGCGGACTCTAGGGGCCCCTGTACCAGTGAGGACCTTACTGCAGGGGTAGAGGGACTGCCCCTGCAGTCCAAGCGTCCGAGGCTCAAAAAAAGAAGCTCCGGACGGCGTAGAATATGGTGACCGGCGCGAGGACTGTCGGGAAACCTGTAAAGGCACAAGAGGGGAGTGCGAGTTAGAAGAGGCCGCGCTCGGACTCTAGCACGCTTACTACAGACAGACATACCAAAAGGGCCAGGGTCGCAACACCGGCGCACACTGGCTCCTATGGGGAGGCGGCGGAGGGCCTTGGGATGGCGATGATTGACAGACGCCATCCTGAGGTCACGCTAGACCAGGGGAATGTGGACCTGGATAATATGTGTCGGTCCGCAGTCGCGAGACTGGCTGCGGAAACGATCGTAGATGGCAGACCATCATTGGCATGTATGCGAACGCGCACCATGAGTTGTGGGGAACCTCGGACAAAAACTCTAGAGGTGAGTCACTTTTACAATTCTTCATGAAATTTAATTTAAACATATTGAATAGAGGTAGTAAACCGACCTTCTTCACAACACGGCCTGAAGACGTTTTAGATCTAACAGTTTCCACCCAGTTTCTGGGTGACTTTGTTAAGAACTGGGCTGTGTCTGGGGAAGTGAGTAGCTGAGACCACTGATACACCCGGTTTGAAATCGCCAAAGTCTAAAGACAAATGTTATGGTACCGGGACCCTCACAAGGCGGACTGGGAAACCTACAGGACAGAACTAGCAGTGGAACTGCGGGGGTTAAGAGTACCATAGACAATTCAATAGATCTCGAGATTGCGGCAGCCCAAGTGCGAGACGCAATTAGCTCGGCATATAACTCCAACTGCCAGCTGAAAATGGGGGCGTCCACCAGTAAAGTCCCGTGGTGGAACAAGGACCTCAGGCCAAGGAAGACGCAGGTTCGTAAGCTGTTCAACGCGGCCAAAAGTCCGGGAGCATGGGATAAATTTAGACATGCGCTAACAAACTACAACAAAAGACAAAGGGACTCCAGAAAGAAATCACTGCCAGGAGTGAAGAGCACATCCGAGAGTGCTCGACTACACAAGATCATGTCCAAGGGCACTCAGACCAACACATACTCCCTTAGAACATCGAGGTGACGCTTTACAAGCTCGGGGAAGGAAATCATGGAAGTCATACTACGAATGCACTTACCCGGCTGCAACATAATAAACCAATCACCTCCGGACTAGGAACACTCAGAAATAGAGGCGCCGTACAGGCGGGCATCTGGGCATTAGCTAAAAGGTGGTTACTTGGAGCAAAATCAGATGGGCCATTAACAGCTTCAAGCCATGCAAATCTTCTGGATTCAAAGGAATAATGCCCATTATGCTCCAACAGGGTATAGACATACTGGCGCCGGCGCTCACCCTGATTATGAGGGCCAGGCTGGCTCTGGGGTATATTCGGAGGGCATGGAGACTGGCCTGGGTTGTATTCATTCCTAAACCTGTGCGTCCACCAGACCAGGCAAAGCCCTGAGGCCAATAAGTCTCATGTTTGTTCTTCTTGCTAAAAACAATGGAAAAACTGCTCGACCGGCACATTAGGGGCGGTGTACTGGAAGCATATCGCCTACACTGCAGACAATATGCATACTGAGCAGGAGTCTCAACAGAAACAGCACTGCACCAACTGGTGCTGAAACTGGAGAATACACTGGAGAACAGGGGGTGGCGGCGGGGGCCTTCCTAGACATAAAGGGCGCCTTCAGCAACACCTCATTCGGATCGGTACTGGCAGTTGTCAGGGAGCGGGGAATAGAAGAGACCTGCTGCAGGTTGATCAGTTCCATGCTCAGGAACAGGGCTCGCGGGAGTGACTCTGCTGGCGGGGGTCGCGGCGGTGTGTCGCGGCGGGGGGTCGCAGGGGAGCGTTCTGTCTCCCCTGCTCTGGTGCCTAGTCGTGTACGGCCTACAGGGCTATGAGGGCCACATTGTCATCATAGTCCGAGGAAGTAAGCACAATGCAAATATGGCATATGCGCACATAGTTTAAACCCTATGTATGGGGTGTCATTTTACTAATCTTCATGAGTATATATTTTTATTTTTGGTTTAGAGGAGATATGTGGGGTATAGTTTCACTCGTCTTGGTGAGTAGAATTCAAATATAGGATATGCGCATGCGTAAACTAACTTTTTACTTTTTATTTTAGAGAGCATGTGTGTGAAGTATCATTTTAAACGCCTTGATAAATATAATTCAAATATGGTGACTGACGCATGCACAAACCAACTTTTGGTTTAAACGCCAGGTGAGGGATGTTATTTTAAACGTCTCAGTAAGTAAAATTAAAATATGGAATATGCTCATGCACAAACCAGCTTTTCCTGCTAATGTTCCTTGGGTTGATAAAAATAGTGTAAAATAAAACAACTGATTTAAATACAATCAATTTATTAGGATTAAATCACAAAATTTACATATTAACCTATTACACAACAGTTCTTACAATACCAGTTAGAGGTTTATATTCGAATACACTATTATGGATAGCTAAACAGTAAGCTCTCGTTCTATTTGAAAAATTGTTTTTACTCGTAAACTCCACTTTGATGTCCACCGTTGAAGACTTGATTGAATCATTCTGGTGCTGACAGTCGATCACAAATACAGCACGACCTTTAAACTCATATAATTTAGGAGAGGCTCCGACATGTTTCTATAACAAGACCTTTTTTGAAAATCGGTGTACATCTGGTAGGCTTCAGCATATTTACATGTCTCGAAATCCATATTCATATATTCATAAGGGTAGCATTCTGAATTTAGGAACACTCGTAGATCTACCATGCCGATGTTTGCTAATGTTATCTTTTAGATCTGTTTGAAATGCTATAATCACATATCTAGGTCTTTCTAAGTTGGTTGCAGTTTTAACAGACCACACATCTTTATTAATATCCCTCGCTGATAGCTCATATATGTCTCATTTGCGATATGCGAGAAATATATATGTGTCTTGCTATTTTATCCATCAGTTCCAACTTCATTTTATCGTTTGGAAATACATGTTGTGGTTTTAAAAATAAGTTACTTACAGTAATTTTCGATCTTGCTGCACCAGTACTGTAATAGCTGTTGGCATCATTTCGAGCTCTTGTAAATCGCAAAATATGTTTACCTCAAAGAACTCCTTTAAAGTGATGGAATAAACTGAAGAGAAACCAAATAGTTATCAACATGTGAAACTTGACATAAAATTCTAAAATGTCTTTATTTTTGATAAATAGTACATCTAGAACGGGTTATTTATTATTAATTTCTAATTCGTAAGTAAGTTTTATAGAATCAAATTTATTGTCTAATTTGACAATACGATCCTCTATTCTGCAAACCTTTGTGTTAAAGACTGCGAAAATATCATCCACATAACGAAATCGCACTCTAGGAAAATACTGACTTCCACTTTCAAGATGTGTTTCAAATCTACTCATGAAAATGTCTGCAATAAATGACTATAGAGAGTTTCCCATTGCCCGTGTCTTGGGTTTGTTAAAAAAACTCATTGCTGACTTGAAAAATATTTTGTTTAATACAAAGTACACTTGGAGAAACCCAAATCACCACAACACATATTTTTAAAGACATAACGATCGTTTCACTAAGAACGTTACCTTCATCAGAGAGGCTAACGTTTCGCTAAAAATATGTGTTGTGGTGACTTGTGTTTCTCCAAGTGTACTTATCAGTGCTCATCACAGGTTCCAGTCTTCACTTAGTTTAATAAAAAGTTTTGTTAAAGTTAAATATTCTTGGCAGAATTCAGATATTTTCGCCAAACGAAATATGTTAATTTTTGTATCGTTGAACATCCCTGGATCGTTAGTGACCGACTACCTGCAAAAGAATATAGAGTTGTGGCTATAAGATATTTAGAATTATTCATCATCCTATAACGCTAACTTGGTTATTGAAACGATCTTCAGGTTTTTACAAATGTGTTGTGGCATTAACAATCAGTAAGATTGAGTTTCAATTTAGAGAAACTGGCGGTGTTGAAGATATTCCAAAACCTGGACTTTTAAAAGTTACCGAAGATCACAAACCCGACATTCTGTTAAGTATGAAGAGAGTCCTCATAATACGTCTCGATTGGCTGCATTAGAAGATGAAGTTAATCATACAAATATGCTACTTCTCATGATGAAACAATATCATCCCTACAAAATTCAACTCTTACAGAAACTCAACGACCAGCGACTACAGTTTTGTAAAAATACGGTGGGTTGGTGCCAAGCAAATCAACGATGGCACCGACAAATGCTTTTTTTGGATGAGGTCATGTTTGTCTCTGTGGCACAGTGAACCGTCAAAATTACAGGTATTGGCGTAGAAAAAATCCTAATTGGATGGTGGAGGTACATACTAAATACCTGGAGAAATTAAATGTGTGTGTCGGCTGCCAGAAGAATAGTAGAACATTTAATCTTTGAATTATCCCTCACTGGACAAAGGTATTTAGATTTTTTGCAAAATAACCTGGCTCCAGCACGTTCAGTCATTTTTCCAAACGACAATAATTCTCACCTCCCTGGGAAAACCATATGGTTTTAGCTAGATGGCGTACTTCCGCAATATGTGCGCCCTGTTTCAGATTTTCTGGACAAGTGCTTTCCCAGGAGGTGGATTGGCAGCCGAGCACCGATAGAATGAGCCGCGAGCTCCCCTGATCTTATCATCCTATTTCTAAAAACACACCACGAGGTCTTACAGCCTAAATACTATCGTACCGTGGGTGTCGACAATGAGGAAAGAGGCAACTTGTTAATTCTAGCCATGAAGGTTTGGAGGTTCGTGGGAGAAGGAAAAACATGTGCCGGCAAGGAATTCCACAAATTGGAAGTCCTCGGGACAAAAGAGCGGGCATAACAAGATGTTCTATGTCTGGTGACCTGGACAGTAAAAGGGTGCATTCGCTCTGTTCCCCTGGTAGATCTGTTGGTGGCAGCAGGTGGTGGAACTATGGAAGAAAGCTCCTCTGAGCAGTGCCCGTGCAGATATCTATAAAATAAAGAGAGATCACCAACGGCACGTCGGTGGGCAAGGGATGGCAGTCTTTGAGTGTGCGTAAGGTCACCGATGAGACGTATAGCTTTCTTCTGAATGGAGGATAACGAGTGTAGAAGCGGCGGCAGCACCCCAGATGTGGGAGCAGTATTCGAGGTTTGGCCTTATTTGTGAAGTATATAAGGTATAGAGATTAGCTAGTGAAAACTACTTGCCAGCCCGGAAGAGGAAACCTAATTTCTTAGCAGCCGCTTCTGCAATTTATGTGACATGTTGGTCCAATTGAGATTTCGATCCACAGAAAGGCTAACAAGTGAAAAGGACTCATTAATTTGAATAACTTGGTTGTTCATTGTAAAGGGTCTAGGGCTGGTGTATTTCTTATGAGAAAGAAAGCAAGACTGAGATTTGGTGGGGTTGAATCGTACAAGATTTCTACTTCCCCAGTCTAATATTTTTTGGAGATCCACGGAGACAGAACCCTCCATGAGTCTGCGATCCTCATCTAATTGGGCTAAAGAGACAGGCTTAGAATATTGTATATTTGAGTGGAGGGTGAATGTGCTAGAGAGGAGGTCATTGATGTGGAGAAGAAACAAAGTAGGGGCTAAAGCTGAACCTTGAGGAACTCCTGCCATAATTGGATACAGTTTAGAGGAATGGCCATCCACCACAACAGAAATGCTCCGGTTGGAGAGGAAATTTGCTGTCCAGGTACAGAGTTTTGGTGGTAGGCCATAGGCCGGAAGTTTATTAAGCAGCGCTGCGTGCCAGACCTGGTCGAATGCCTTGGATATATCTAGAGCGAAAATCTGGGATTCACCGTGTAGTTCCATAGACTTGTTCCAAGGATGGGTGGCAAAGGAAAGGAGGTCGGCATTTGATCTGCGCTGACGGAATCCATACTGCCTGTCGTGGATTATACTGTGTTTTTCAAGAAATTTTAGTAACTCGGTGTTTATATACTTTTCCATCACTTTAGAGGCGACTGAAAGAAGAGAAATAGGCCTGTAGTTGCTAGGAAGCGCTTTGGATCCTTTCTTGGGGATGGGTTGTACTCGAGCTGTTTTCCAGTTACTAGGGAATATGATTCTATTGTAAGATGTCTGAAACAGACGAGTCAGGACAGGAGCAAGTTCTGGTGCGCATTTTTTGAGAACAATTGCTGGAATCTGGTCAGGGTCAGAGGCTTTCCTGGTATTAAGAGAAGAGAGCATCTGTTGTACCTTTTTAGTTTTGAAAATGATATCCGTCATTTTATGCGCCACATTGGGGACTGTTGGTGGTTGAACATTTGGTGGTGGGTTGAGAGTAGAATTACCAGCGAACAACGAGGCAAAAAGTTTAGCCTTGCCCAGGGCGGTAGAAACAATTTCATCCCCTGAGACAAGAGGTGGGAACGTGCTGTTGCAGAAATTATTCCCAATAGATTAAGCAAGGGTCCAGAAGGGTTTTCTGCCGCTGGAGCTTAAGGGAACTTTGTTTTTCATGTGGTTATTAAACGAGTTTTTTGCCTCAGAAAGAATGCGGACATAGCGGTATCTTGCGTCGTTTAATGCTTGACGGTTTTCTTGACTGGGATTGTGTAGAAACGTTTTGTGAGTTTTGACCTTTTCAAGTCTGGCCTTGTCACAGGATTTAGAAAACCAGGCCTTTTGAGTTGCTGAATAGGTTTTCTCTGTACGTGGAATAAATAATTCCATGCCAGCTTGGATAATTTCAGTGACGTTTTGTGAGATATCAGAGGGAGCAGGATGAGAGAAGCAGGCAGAGGCCCATGGAAATGAGGAAAAGTATTCTCGCATTTCGTCCCAGTTCGCGGAGTTGTAGTGCCAAACGATACGTGGGTGTGATGACTGTGTGACCTCGGGTTGCATTGCGCAAGAAGCAAATACCATGCCGCGATCTGAGCGACCAAGGGGGGAGGTGACTGATATCTTATAGCAGTCAGGATTTGTAGTAAGAAGGAGATCCAAGAGATTTGAGCTGTGTGTTGGGATGCGAGGAAAGTAAGTAGGTTACTGCACCATATTGGCTAAAGTATTGCTGACTGCAAAGGCCTCCGCTGCTCTCCCTTGTGAATCGGTTTTTGAAGATCCTAGCCATTCCGTATTATGGATATTGAAGAATAGTGGCCTCGGAGGAAGGATATTCAAAAATCAGATGGTTGGTTTTTTCAGAAAGGTAGTCAAAGAGCTGGACAAAGTTGTGGTCAGAAGGTGACCGGTAAATGCAACAGATGAATTTAGTTGCAGCCCCGAGAGAGAGTTTTATCCATAGTATGTCTTTTCTTCCAGCTTCTAAATTGGGGAGTCCTAGATTATTTTTGGGGTTATTTAACATCCAAACTCTAGGTCAACAAACCACAAAATTTTGCTAAACTGCAAAATTGCATTACAGATGAAATGCGCAGAATTAAGCTGGAAATGATTCAAAATATACAAGAAGAATGTTTACACAGTCTTGCGTATTGTCAAGAAGTCGCTGGATGGTAGTTCGAACACTTAATTTAACAAATGTATTTGCTTAGCTAATGAGTTTCCGTTTGTTTTTTGTTCACAATAAGATTTACGATTTCTTACTTACAATTGTCATTTCTTCGAAAAAATCCTTATGCGAGATAGTAACATTTTTATATTGTCTGTTCAATAATAAAAATAACTTTTAAAATCAAGAAAGAAGATGGTGTTGCTATTAAAAAAAAAGTTGATGCGATTGCTACTCTAAAAGAAGATGGTGGAGAATTTACTTTCATGCAAGTATACGTATTTTTAAGAAATTACATTTCAAAAATAATATATTTATTTTTTACTTAATTGATTCCATACTTTAGGCATGGACTGTCAATTAATTACAATTGTTATAATTTCTTGCTTTTTATGAGCTTCAAAAAAGGATATGTCATTTTTAATGTTGAATATTGGCATATATAGTTTCTGGATTAAAATATCCTACAGTAGCAACCGTCTTCGTGGATGCCCAGATATGACAATTTTCAATTTAATTCTACCCGGCCATGTCGTAAAAGCCAAATCAGTTGCATAAACCATAATAAGCTATCTTTAAGGCAGAAGATCGGTATTAATACGTATGTCTGAAACGAATTTTGAAAATTAATTTAATTAATTTAACAAAAAGCACTTGATAATGGATACTCTGTTAAAATATTAGATAATTGAAAGAAAAAAAGCAAATCACCGCTAAGGTTAATTTATCCAATTATTAGAGAAACAAAAGAGAAATAGGTTTCGATGACTCATTTTGGAAACATTTCAGAAAATATTTAGAACATTTTAAATACCTTTATGAACACAACTTATAACACGACGCGTGTTTTGTTATTTAAAGAAAGAAAAATCATGTTTTTTGACAAAAACTGGAGTTGATAAATTAGTTTCTGCACACTGTAACGCAATCTGCATCGACCAAACTTCTAGAAATTTCAATACCAGATACAACGAATTCATTTCTGCATTTAGAAACAACCAGAGTGACAAAGCTACATTTGCAAAATATACCTACTATTGATACTCAACCTAGACTTAAAAAAATAACCACATAGAGCCACTACATTTTTGACATAAGAGAAGGAAACAAACCTATGCGATGGCAGAGAAACAGTCCCAACGATTGCATTTTGTATTCAGGGTATAAAACAAATGTGGAATATTGCCAATATTTCGAAAACTACTAGGCATATTTTTTGACACTTGGCATATTGACGTACTTAAATTTAACACTCTGTTGACAAGTAAAAAAAGTATGTGTAACTATACAGGGTGGCTCAGATATAATACCAACATTTTTATTACAAATGGAACACCCTATATGTTTTTGCATCTTCTGAATTTACATCTAATTTAAGGTCTAATTGTATTTTAATAAGTTTTTGTCTATCTTCATTCACTACTGAAAAAAATGGTTGTTAAAAACAATTTTCAAAAGTTGTTAATATTTCGAAAACTACGGAACATATTTTTCGACACTTGGTATATTGATGTGTTTAACTTTTGACAAGTGAAAAAGTATGTGTAACTATACAGGGTGGCTGAGCAGTAATACCAACTTTGTTATTTTAAATGGAAATGTATACCTGTATATTTTGCAGATTCTAATAGGCATTTAAGATATAAATTCAATGATGTAAGTTGTTTATTTATTACAATGAGACATTGATGTACTCAAACTAAATTCAGTCACATGAATACACTGAAACTATGAAGATAAGTCGTCTCGTTTGTAATGTTGCTAGGCGCCTTGCAATGATATATTTGACAGTTTTTGTAAAATGTTCTTAAGCACTCAGGCAAGCGTACGCCTCAGTTAAAAGAAATGCACATCGTAGCTCTAACGAAAAAAGAAAAAATTAAAGTGTTAGTGGTGATTAGATACGGTAACCCCAGGAACACAAGCCGAAGCTGTTGATTGATTTAATAAAGCTTACCCTAATCGGCCTGCGATTACCCAATCTTATGTAAGCAAAGGTCTAAAGAAAAGTTAATGAAGCAGGAAGTTTAAAAGACAGACCAAAAACAGGCAAACCGAAAAGCACTACTAGTGGTGATGTGGGTATAAATGATTTAGTTGATTGACAGGACAATCCCAATCAATCGCTTCGACAGATGGGCCAACAACACAATATGTCTCACATGTCAGTTAAAAACCTATTCAAAAGTGAAAAGATAGGTCCCTTCAAGATAGACGTAGTTCAATAACTTATAGAGGATGATTTTGATAGAAGAACGGAGTTTTGTGAAATTAGGATGGAGAGGTGCAATGTTGAGCTCAATTTGGTACATAGTATTCTCTTTTCCGATGAAGCTACATGTATGCTTAATAGCACCGTCAATATACACAATTGTAGATACTGGTCAGCAGACAATCCGCGGTGGGTAGCTGAAGCACACACGCGAAGACCACAAAAAGTCAACATTTGGATAGGTACCATCATAGGCCATAATATCATTGGATCATTTTTCATTAACGAAAACCTTATGTAAGAACTTCATTTGTTGTTGTTGTGACGTGAACAGATTATGCCACAATTAGAAACCCTGTACCCAAACCGAAGAGACATTTGGTTTCAGCAGGACGGTGCTCTTGCACATTTTGGTTTACAAGTTCGTCAATTTTTGAACCAAATATTTCCAAATCAATGGATAGGAAGAAGAGGTGCAATTGAGTGGCCCGCAAGATCCCCAAACCTCACACCTCTGGACTTTTATTTGTGGGGCGATCTAAAGATAAAATTTTACGAACATAGGCGGGATGATATTGAACATTTGATGAATAGAATTAGGAATAAACTTCATGAAATTCATTGGAATACTTTTGATAACAACTTCAAACTTACATCACTGAATTTATCTCTTAAATGCTTATTAGGATCTGCTAAATATACAAGCCTTCCATTTAAAATAACAAAGCTGGTATTATTTCTGTCGCCCTGTATAGTTACACATACTTTTTCATTGTTCAAAAGAGTATTGAACCTAAATACATCAATATACCACGTTTCAAAAAAATATGTTCCGTAGTTTTCGAAAAATTTTTGTATATTGTTTTTAACAACCATTTTTTCAGTAGTGAATGAAAATAGGAAAAAGCCTTTATAGACAATTAGACCTTAAATTAGATGTAAATTCAGATAACGTAAAAACATACAGGTGTTCCATTTAAAACAATAAAGTTGGTTTTATTTTATTTATTACTTGTTAACAGAGCAATAAATTTAAGTACATCAATATACCAAGTGTCAAAAAAATATGTTTAGTAGTTTTCGAAATATTGGTAATATTTCACACTTCTTTACACCTTGTTTAATAGGCTTAAGTCTCAGTCTTTATTTTCCCCGAGATGTTTAAAGAACACAGTAGACCAAAGAAAATATATAATAAAAGTGGGTGCTCTTTAAGACAAAAAAATTTTGCTACAAATCAATTGATCACATAAGTTTGTGTTAAAATAGCTTATTCTTTTGCAGAGTGAAAGGAATCTTCTAAGAATAAATTAACGTGTATATTAATTACCATAAATAAAATGATCACGAAAATTGTTTATCATTGACTTCGGTTCAGAGTTGAGTATACCCATGGTGATTTTCTGTAATATTGTTTTATCGGTCGTGTTCCTAACAACATAAGTGAGACGATTATGCACGATCATAGCAAAAACATAATAACGGTGAAAGCTGATTCTGCTGGCTACTGTACTGTTTACTCTTGCGTGTTACCCAACTATTACCAACCACAATAATTGCCAATCGCCTCCAGTTAAAGAATGTTTTCTGTGATTTCCGTATTCAGTAGTCTTTCTGGCGAATCACATTTCCTGAGAAAGAACTGTAAAGTTCGAGTTAGTATCCTTGATACATGAAGTAACGTTTTACTTCTTAATCATTTGAAATACGACTTTGCAGTGAATATACCGCAAGAATGATATATATAGTGTGATGATCATGATATTAGTCATACAATTTAAAGAATGCTATATGATTTTAGCTACCTGTGACCTGTGGTTTTATTTGAAGAAGCTAAAGGTTAATACAGTCATAATGTGTTGACAAAAACTTAATGTATTTTAATCGAAACCTTAAAATGAAATCACAGGGGTGATGCACCTTCACACGTTAAATTTTGTAACATGTGGTCTGCACCAATAAATAACTAGAAAAGGTGTTTTATTAACAACACAGTTGTGTTCATCTGGCAAAAAAATACATAGGTCAGCCAATTAATTAACTTGTAGCTCTAAAAAGAAACAATTAGCGGTATTGAGTACTCAACTTTGAACTCAAACTAAAATCACTTTTGAAATTTTTGGTTGTACAGGAAGTTTATCTCAACTCGATTGTTTCAAATAAAACATCCTGCATATTATTGCAATCTTAAATTCTGCTTATACTTTTACGCTGACTTTGTGTAACATGTCCTATATCTATCAGCCATAGTTTACAGATATGACGATTTTATTTTTAAAAATTAACATTTGCTGGTCTACAGCTGTAGCAATATTGTAACTTCGGATTTTGAGGCACCACTGAATTCTTTCGGCAGCCTCAGAAATACAAATTGCCGTATGCAAAAACAGTAACACATTAAAAAATATTTACATATATTTCCGGAGATGTCAATTTCGTACTAGTCGAATTTTTCAAATAAAACACCCTGTATCTGACATCCTATTTCGATTGCACATTAAACTCTCATATAAACTAATGTATCATACCATATAGCTATGTTGCTTCGTTGTCAAGTGATTTCAGTATTTATTTCATTTCAATTTAATATTTTCCGGTTTTTAAGGAATTTTCGAAGAAAAAATTCACTGATGAGATCGGGACTTTTGATACCAAATAATTTTAGTGAGATTACCATTGTATTATTTCTATAGCTTTTATAGGGATGTTTTCCATAAAAATGCCCTAATTCAGCAGAGTTAGGAACTTACAATTTTTTTCCAGCATTTTGTCTTAGCCACTTTTCTCGACAGAATTTTTTTCGCGGATCTCTTGGACCATCCATTCCTGAGATATGATACCTTTTCAGTCTTAATGAAACACCCTGTATAAATACTTATATATATATATATATATATATATATATATATATATATATATATATATATATATATATATATATATACATGTATCACACCGATAATCAAAAAATAATAGGCCGATGCTAATTCTCTTTTGTGCGTCCCTCCTGCAAGTGGCTTGAATAAGTTCGTGACCCAGCAAAATGTGAACAGTTTTTCCGGCAAGGTTTTGGGTTTTATTTCGGAAAGTGTTTGTATCTCCGGAAATAACAAAGCTATGGCAACCAACAATCGGTGGGCAGGTTTATATTATGAAAAGTATGCCATATACCAAAATTTAGATCTCTAAGTTTAAAGCAAAAAAAGTTATAAGCTTTTAAAGAAAAAAATTGCTTGCCACTGATGACCAGAGAAACGCACAAATCCCAAATATGTTGTGTGGATAACAAAATCTATTGTATATTACAGAATACAAAGATTGAGTTTTTTGGCGCACCAAGTCAAGAAATACCAGACAAATTACTTTGAAAATGTCATACTTTTTCTTCTTAAAACGCCAAAGCCGCGTATCGAAACGTCAAAATTGGTAACTTTTAGGCAAAGAGCCTAAAAAGACTACGTATGATGTAGACAAGAGGTCGCAAAAAGTGTGTTTTATAAAACCTTAAGTTCACCTTCAACCGTCATTATCCTTCATTTTACTAAAATATTTGCAAAAAATTAATTTCACATAGACCCTTTCTCTGATGTTTTGGCACTAGTTTTAGTTATCGAGTTTATGGTTTAATGTTCTATAATTTTTAGAGAATTTTCGTAGAAACAATTCGCCATCAAAGAGACGGCGGCTTTTGAATTTTGAAAAGATTTCTGCAAATGAGGACGAACTAGGCTCGCTAAAACCCATATCCAGGGTCAGTTTCAGTTTTTATTTGTTTACATGTATACAGGGTGAAACATTTCGACGGTAAAGCTCAATATATCTGTTATTATACAAGATACGAGAAAAAATTGTATAAGATTATTATAGGATGTCTTGAGCTGCATCTTATAAAATTATTTTGACAATCACACCGTATCCCGTGTCGTTGGTGATACAATTATTTTTTTTAGTCAAACAACCCTTATGTTATTGCATTTTCGCATTTTTGCATTTTCCATCGAATTAAGATGCATGTTTGTGAAGAAAAAAATGATAGCGTTCATGGTTTTCGAGTTATTACAATGGTTTTGCAACTTTTGACGTTTTTGACACATATCAAAAATGAGGATACGGCGTTTTCACCAATAGATAGCGGAATCAGAAAAAAATGGCGCATGTAGAAAGGTCTTCGTTTATATTATTTGTAGAAAAAATCGAAATGTTGTATACAGGGCGCTTTCAAATAGTGACTAACTTTGAAAGAATTCAAAGTTTGGTAACTCGATTTTTTTAAGCGCAACAGCCTATATTTTCTGTTTCAGAAATGAGAGGCATGCCCCCTGCTTAAAGTTTTATGTAACATTCCCTATACCTACATACTCTAGTTTTCGAAATATTTACATTTATAACCCCATACCCTGGATCATTTTTTTCGGTTTTTTATTAATAACTACTAATAACCAGATTATGTGATGATTAAGGTAATTATTGAAGAAAAATAATTAAATATATAACCATACTTTGGTTTAATAAAGGTCAGATAATTAATTTGATATGATTATGTATGTTTAAATTTTTATAATATATAAGTAGTTGATAAATTGTTTTCACAAATGTCAAAGTGAACTTCAAAGTGGTATACTCAATAACGTTCTTATCAGTGGCAGCTTGTGACATAAAAATATGAATACTTTTTTCCTTATATTTTGCTCTACTTCCACTGGTTCAAATTTCCGTGAAAAGTTGAAAAAAAATTACATTTTTTCTTAAATTTTAATTACAGGTCGGGTATATTTGAATTTTATGTATTCTTTTAGCAAAAATATTTAGTCAGATTTCGCAGCATTTTTGTTTTGTTTTTCTGTAGAAATCATTTTCGTAAGATTTTTGTGAAATTTTGGTAATTAATAATAAATGCCTAATAAGTTATTGTAAAACAGTTTTCGGATTTTCGTGGAAAAATTGTTTGCAAATCATGCCAATTTTTTTTTCAAGTTTCGTCGAGGAGCTTTGTGTGAATAATTATATCTTGGCAGGTGGGTAAATAGCTTGAAGATGTTCGGTGGATAGAAAACTCGGACCAGTTTGGTTGGAACATTTAATGTTTATTTTCCGTAAATGTTTGCGGTTTTCAAACAATAAAGCTTTTTAATGAAATATGGTACATTTTGCCTTGTATAAAGGTTATACTGGTAACCAAATTTGATGCCTGCTTGCATTAATAAGATTTTTGCTATTTAAAGAAAATCACTACCATAACGCACATGCTGCGTCCAGACTTTTTATTCATCTCCCGTACAACGGAATAAATAGAATATCCCAACATTTACCTAATTTAAATGCGATCATTTTTTGTTAATGTTGTTCAAGATATTTTTTTATTTATAATTTAAGTGTCTTAACAACTAAGACTAAGGTCACTGAGACTGACGACGCTTTAACCAACCACAACAAAATTATGTATAAAATTAAGAACTATGAAGGAGATTTTGAATGAATGCCCATATAGTAATGCTTTTTTGACAGAATTTAAGAAACTGTAATTTTACCATATATTTAGATTGTTTATTCTGTGTGCAGATAATTTGACATATCCACGTGAATACTTATTACCTGTTGCCATAAACATAAACTTTGTAGGGTGCTTTGTATTATAGATGTTGTGAGTATCTAATTGCGACAGTCGTAATACGATAATATTGGTCATAGCTTGTTGTTCACTGAATAAGTGTCCAGCGATGATGAAGTGAAGAGTGTGTGTTCGGGATTTTATATAAATATTTGAGAATACCGTAAGTACAGATTTTGAAAGTTGAAATTGCAATTTTGTCATTTGGTAAATTCTTAGCGGTTCGTACCTTAATGCATTGGGGGTGTGCAAGAAAAAAGTTCGGGATGCAGCAAGGGCGTTATGGTAGTGAATTTTTATTAAATCCTTCAAATTTGAATAACTCAAGTTTCTACGAACCTAGAAAGTTGAATTTTGGTGTATAGTAGGGTCCTACACAGGGCAACATATCCGCTAAATTTCATCAAAATAACTTTGTAATTTTCGGAGAAATTTTTTTTTTTTCAAAAGAAAACTCAAAATTTGAATAACTCAATTTTCTAAAAATGTAGAAAGTTGAATTTTAGTGTGTAGCAAGGTATTTTACAAGGCAACATATCCACCAAATTTTATTAAAAGAGCTTTGTAATTTTCTGAGAAAAAGATTTTTTTTTTAAACAAAACTCAAAATTTTCCCGGAAAACCTTATCCGATTTTTCTGACTAACGAACTCATCCAAGCCATTAATAAAATAAAGGCACTTGCCGAGTTTCATCGAAATCATTTGCTTATTTTTTGAGTTTTCGGTTGGATACATATATATATATATATATATATATATATATATATATATATATATATATATATATATATATATATATATATATATATATATATATATATATATATATATATATATATATATAAACATACAAAAATTGAAACTGACCCCGGATATGGGTTCTAGGGTTCCTAGTTCGCGCTCATTTGAAAAAATGTTTGCAAAGTCTCTCCATCGGTACCTTCTATTAGTGAATTCACTCAAAATGAAGGGCTCGCCTATTTTTCATCGAAAATGTATTATAAAAATCCTACTTACTAAACTAACTAAACTTAATAATTAATAACTATACTTACCAAGTTTTCCTCTAGTAAGTTATAGGTTATAGTAGTTTAAAAGTCCCTTAAACAGTTAACCTTTAAATTTAAAATATTCTCTTAATTAATCACAGTAGCACAATTATTTTGTCCACTTATTAAGCAGCCATAACTAGTAGCCATAATAATAATAATAATTATCATGTTAGAACATGTAAACAACAACGAAATGATCTAATTAAAAGCAATCCGACGCGCAGCACTACACGAAAATTACTAAACACATGCTAGACACAGACACGCTCTGCCAAAATTCCACTGCAAACTGCAAGTGTGTAATTTGAGAGAGAACACCAGGTTGCCTATTCGGTCGTTTTCGACGATGATACTCGATCATTTCGCACTGAAGTGTCGCATTTACTCAAGAGCGCCGAAAAATACACACCGCCGGCAATTGATGTATATATGGATATTTGGATATGGATGTATATAACGATAACGTCTGCAACCAACCATTAACACTGTACTTATTCTGATGCTGTATTAATGGCTGCCGACTCTGCAATCCTCCATCCTCGATATACTTATTTTGTTTGTTGAATGCAGGAATGCAGGAGATAAAAAAGCAAATAAAAATTTATTAAAATATAGCATAGCAAAAATATTATTTTTTTCCATGGCAGGCGGCAGTGCGCGCGCACGGGCGCACTTATTGAGGAGCCGCCCCTGCTTATCAGTGAGTTCTACGTCAATTAAACTGTAAGTGATTTATTTGAATTTAATATTATTGAAAAAATAAATATTACACGAAAAATCTATAAAATATATGAACTAACCCAACTTACAAAACATGCTCCAATGTGTTTCCATGCTCAAAAAAAGTTGGTCTGTTTTTATAATAATTGTTTTTGTTATCGCACTTCCAATGTTATTTGCATGTATCTCGTTGAAAGCAGTTGCTGTTTATTTTCCTTTTTGGTTGTTGGTCCAGCATGACGATATTTTTTTCAACATGTGCCCAATTGAAAAAATCTAACAGGGTGAATTGGAGACCTTGGGGAAAATTTGCACACACCATTCCTGGCAATTAAAACATCCTGGAATGTAGATGCCATACTGGGATCAACAGCAGTTGGATGGCGCTCTACCTGACACTGCTACCGTAGCAGTGTATGGTAGAACGCCATCCATCTAAATTACATTTGCATAAATTCTTCTTCACTAGCTTGTCGCAACTTTACATGTATTATATTTTACAGAAAGCCAGTGAATTTATTACCAGTCAAATTATTATAATAAGAAGAGATTGCAAAATTTCTGTTGCATTTCATAGAGTAAAACACATTGAAACAGAATGAATCTTGAAAATTCCTACACGTGAGGGTCGATGTGTGCCCAAACAGGCCCGTTATGCTTATTGAACAATCAGTTCTTATAAAATTTAGTTTATACAGCAGCCTTCAAGTTATTCACCAACATTGGCAAAAATAATTAATGTATATTAGGTACACATAATTACAAATGTTGGGAATATTTCTTTACTCCGTTGCACTTGCGATAGATAAAAATCGAAAAATATAAAACTCAAATTAAAAAAATAGTGAAATGATTCGACAACGCAGCAAGATGTGTGTATTTTTATTTTTATAATTTATTAAACATTCGAAATATATTATCACATGCATGCCCCAACCAGCACCAAAGGACAGTATAATCCGGATTTAACGAGGTGTCAAGGGACCAGCAATAATATCTCGTAAAAACCAGATCTCGTTATATAGGAACTAAGAAGTAACTACAAAAAAATGTAGGTATGTACATACCTATATGTAAGTCTACAAACCGCACTACTCCCCTCGAGCCGTTTCTATCAATATTGAAAGTCAACTGTAACTGCCTAGTTTGAATGAAGAATTTTATTCGCATAAAAAAACACATCACTGTATATACTGTACATTATTACTTAATATAAGTTTATACACATCATAAAAAGAAGTCTGTGATTTTCATTTATACTGCCGGTTTTTCTTTTTGTTCCTTTTCCAAAAAGGTTTCTATGGAAGTTAATAAACTTAGCACATTATCTGAGTCTGAGGCCCTCTCTAAAAATATTCTAAGCTTCTCGGCGGAATCTAAAGCATCTTGCAGTGAAACTTTGATGCATTCGGGGCTTTTAGATCCATTGTCCGAATCGGAATCTTCTATCAGTTCTTGGGTAGTATTCAAATTTGCAGCCTTAACTATCTCGGAATGTCTTGGGATACCTGAAGTTACCATAGAATTATCTATGTTCCGGTGATACATCGCATCCGACACTTGTGCCAATTTCATAACCCTAGCACATTCGCTCAAAGGAATGTCGTCGTCTTCGTTGGTGATATCTTCGTCAGAAAGAACATCTTCCGAAACTCTCAAATCATCGTTTTCATTTCTGTGCTCAAAATGAAAACCACCATCCCCAGACGATTTGGCATCGTTTTTTGTGAGACATTTTTTCATGCACGAGCAAAGAGACGAATAGTTTCGAGGACATTTACCGAAAGTTGGCACTGATTCTGGTCCATGTTGTCAATTATTTTTGTGACGAGTTGTCTGCTGTAATTACATTCCAGAGAGCTGATAATTTTCTGACCTAAAGGCTGCAGTTCAGATGTGATATTAGGTGGCAGAAAAACTAGTTTGATGTTCTTGAAATTCGTCAGTTGTGGATGTGCCACACAATTATCCACCACAAGTACTGTTTTTCTATTTTTTGCTTTCCACTTCTCTATCAAATTTTTTCTACTTCAGTTTTAAAAATATCGCAAGTCACCCATGCTTTTTTATTAGCAACATATTTCACCGACAAACGCTTTACTTTTTTTTTAAATCTTAGTTTTTGTGCTTTCCCAGTAACCAATAATCTTCGAAACTTAGAACAATCATAATTTACACAAACTAGTACAGTCAGTCGCTCTTTAGATAACTTCCCACCAACACAATTTTCGTTTTGGACTTTTAGAGTTTTGTCCGGCAACATTTCGTAAAAAAGTGCCATCTGGTCAGCATTGAAGACATGATATGCCTGATATTCCTTGGATATTTCTCGGAAGTTATTTTAATGCCAATCAGATGTGGCTTCCTTATTTACAGATTTCGCTTCCCCAGAAACTTTTCCCTCATTAATTGAATGTGTTTTGTTTAAAACAAGGAATCCAACTTGTAGAACATTGGAAATTCTCTCCATATCCCATTTCTCTACCAAGAAAAACAGCTCTCTCCTGGAGAAATAGACCACTTATAGGAATGTTCTACATGTCGGTTGTTTTTACACTTTTTCTCTTGTTGTCAATAGTGTTACAACCACTAGCCTTGACGATAGTATTCTCGCACTTTAAAATTGTTGATAATGCAGACAATGCAATACAGTACTGCCTACAAACATCACTTTTTTTCGTTCCCGTTTTCAATTGTTTTAATATCGACATTTTCTCTTCAACGGTAATGCGTTTTCTTTTAATACCGGTCTCGAACATTGCATAAACAAGACTCTATGCACCTGCCTCAAACGTGCGGTGATCATAAACTGATTGGAATAAGGCGCAAGTTGCAAGATTTAAACAGAAAAACAAAAAGGCACACAAATGTACAGTTGTAACGAACTAACGAACGTTGATTTCAAGTGGTAAGAGGGACTCTATCATTGCCTGAGTGGAAGAACCGAAAAATATTTTCTCTTGTGTTGTGTACAGTAAAATTTATTACCCATTAATGTCATGTCTCAATCAAAAAATATGTGCATCTAGTCCTAGTGTGCCAGGGTCATATTTTTAGGTAGAGATACAACGAAATTCACAGAAAGACGAAGCCCTCTTGTTTACTTTCGCACATTTTTGTATCCCAATAAAAATGTAAACGGGTCAGCGCAGAAATTACCTCGCTGAAACCGAAATCGCCTGAAAAGCAGTCTCGTTAAATCAGAAACATTTTGCATTGTCTCTTACACAAGTCCATTTAAATCTCCAAAATTTGCTCGTTAAATGAGAGGTTCACTCAATCTGCTACTCGTAAAATCCAGACCCTACTGTACTGGCAAATGAGATCGAAAAGTAAAGAAAAAACAATGGCAATTAAAAATTGGAACACAGAGGAAAAGCGAAAGAGAATAACTTTAGACGTCAAAATCTAAGGTTTATTGTTTAGCGAATGTAATATTAAATATTTTAAAATAACATTTTTGTAAATCATGTAGAAATACGCCACAAGTTTTAAAACTAATTTGTAGTAACATACTGTGTAATTTTGTTGTTAAAATATATTACTACTACTAAACAAAGAGAAGAACTCTCGGTAGTTTAGTGGTAAGAACGTGTGCCTCTGAACCGAAGGGTACTGGGTTCGATCCCAAGGTACTCCTTTCACTTTTTCAGTACATACTGTACAATTAACTTCAAACGAGATTGTGGCATTATATTTGAGAAAGTTGAATGTCTGCACGTTCCGCCATTCGGCATAAAGCTGTCGGTCCCGTGTCCATGCAATGTTGGGCACGTTAAAGATCCTTACCCTCCTTACAGCAAGGCATGGATTCGGCAAAATTTCCAAGATACTGAGGTGAAACTGCTCCCTGGCGTCGGTGATTGGCCATAGTCGCGCAAAAGGCCGACGTTAAAGAAATAAACACACACACATACATACAAACACACATACAAACACACTAAACAAAGAGTAGTTATTACGTAATCGCCACTAATTGTACGACTCGGTGTTGAAAACAAGTTTATATAAAACATTAGCGTTAATTACGTAATACTCACCACGTATAACTACTTTAGAGCTACGCAACTTCTTAGCTGCTTTCAGGATATTAGAAAAGTCGTCGTTACTCATAGAACGACTCAAAAATTCCGTGAACTTGAAAGTAGTAGACGACAGTACCCGAAACTATATCCTGTTACTGAAATGCTACATCAAAGCTGCAGTCATTTTCAAGTAGCATTAGGAGTTGCCGCGACGTTGCCGGCCTCTGTATATTACATTTAATAGTTGTGGAACTTATTGGTGATATATTTTAGTGGCAGTCACGTTTCCGCTAGCTGAAGAAATGAATATTACTATTTGTGGCTACTATCAAGTAGTAGTAACTTTTCAAATTCACTACAAAGTATTTTTTACCCTGCAGTCCCACTGATTTAAAAAGGTGCGGAGGTGAATGCTCTTTACGCAGGCCGGTGGCGATCTGACACCACCTGGCACTGTGGTGACTAGTCTTCCCTCCAAGTCGGCAATACCCACTTAACACCCCCTTGACACCTAGAGACGTGGCGAAAACAACTCACTAGCATAGCTTCAACACGTGTCTAATTTTCGTTTTTCTCAAAACTTCTACATCTTATCTTCATCCTCCTTTGACTTCATTATTTCTACGATCCCCTTCTCCACAGTATTCCACACCCTTTTACTTGCCAGCGTATGACACATTATCATCTGTTATATCTCTGCCAATCTCTTTATACATTTTTTCTCTTATTTGCGACCATCTTAGGCACTCAAAGACCGTGTGTTCTGGCGTATCTCTATCACCACAATACGTACAGTCCTCTTTGTCGACTATCTTCATTTTATTCAGGTAAGACGCCCATGACCTGACAAAAATTGGATAAAATAGTAACCCACCTCCCCATGCTGTCTCGATATCCATGTCTGTATGTGTGGAATGAGCCTCTTTGTCCACTGGGATGTTGATATTTCCTCTTCACATTCTCACTGCCACTCCAGCATTGTTTAGGTTCTTGTATTCTCTTTTCTTCTCATCTATTTTCGTGTCTTTCATAAGTTACCTCTCTTGGCAATAAGTGTGTAGGGACCGTTCCTGCAATCATCTGTATTGCTTTCGTTGCTACTGATTTATATGCACTTGCTATTCTGATGGCTACCTCTGTGCCCCCCCCCCCCCAAATCTTTTTTCTACACATTGTCTTTGACAACATGGCCTTCCATGCTGGTGCGCCATACAGTATGATTGTGTTTGCCACACTACTCAGCACTCTCCTTCTCCCTGGTTTTGGTCCACCGACATTTGTCATCAGACACCCTAGCTTTGCAACCATCATGTCTGCTTTTGCTACTACTCTTTCTAGTGCACATCCATGTTCACGTTATGTCCTACTTGTATGACGAGGTAGTTCAGCTTGTCTCCGACTGAATTTATGCATTTTCGACCTTGGCGGTTACTGTTCTCAGTATTCTTCGTCTCACTAGCACCATACTTTCAGTTTTGTGCGACGTGAGTTGTAGACCATTTTTTGCTATCCTGTTTTCCACCCGTTCTACTGACTAGTTGATATTATCTTTATGTAAACCCTATTTCCTCCGTTTACAACCAGCGCCAAATCATCTGCATACCCTATAATAGCCGTGTTGTTTACGGACTCCAGGCTAAAAACCTTATCGTAATACAAGTTCCACAATGTTGGTCCTAGGATTGACCCCTGAGGCACGCCACATGTAACCTATATCCGCTATTTCTGTTCAAACACTAGCTGTCTGTCTTCCAGGTCACTGCATACTATTTTGAGCAGATATTGCTCAACTTGGCTCTGTCTTAATCCTTCATATCTGCATCTCGATGGTTCTGTATCGAATGTATTTCTTACGTCCAATGTTACCATATCCACAAACCTGTTTTCATTGCCTTCTTTCCTTGCCATGTCCTGTGGCCTCTTTACAGCATCCATCGCCGACCGCCCCATGCGGAAGCCAAATTGGTTGTCTGCTAACCCTCCTCTTCTCTCGATTTCCTTTATAAGTCCGTTATTTCTTACATATTCATATAATTTTGCTATTCCGTCCTCCAGGCATATAACTCTATATGACTTCTTTTCTCCTGTTTTCTGTGGGTTCTCCGATAACACCAATCGAGCAGTCTTCCATTATGATGGAAAACTTCCATCACTGATTAGTTTATTTATCAGAACTTGAAATATCTCCGGTTTCTGTTCTGCTACTGCCTTAAGAGCCTCGATCGGTATACTATCCGTGCCTGCAGCTCTACCAGATTTCATCCTTCGGCCTGTTTCCCGTATTTCCTCATCTGTACAAGGTGGAATATCCTGCAACTTCACCTCCATTGTTGTCCATTCTTTGACTTCGTGTTTAGTGAACAATTCCTGCGCTATCTTAATTTGTTCGTCATCACTTATTGTCATTGGTGTTTTTGTACCAATGTTACCTGTGACAATCTTGCACCCTAGTCCCCAAATATCATCATATATTCTCTACCAAGAGAGTCCCAGGCTTGTTTATTTGTCTATGTTATTGCTGTCTTTAATTTCTTTCTGCTTTCCCTGTATTGATTCTGTGCTTCCTCTCCATCACTACTTGTGATTTCTTTTTGCCTATTGACTCTAGCGACCTTCCTTATTGCCGTCGTATATTCAGTTCTGATTTTGGCGATCTCTTCATTCCATCAATATGCACCTTTTCGTCTGCCACATTGCTGTTTCCTCTTCAAGCACACCTCACACGCTCTTCCTAGTGTTCTATTCAGGTCATTGACACTACCTTCATAATTTTTCTGATTAGTTTGCCTCTCTATTTCTTCAAGTCTTTTCCCTTGCTTTTCAGCCTTATAGGACCATCCTTTGATTGTTTGAGTTTTCTGGGCACTGATACCTCAAAAAGGATATTTTTATGTTAGCTCAGATTCTCCTCGTTCTCTACATGCCAGCCTCTGATATATCTCTGCAGAATTTATGAGCACATGGTAGTAGGTATAGATGGTATGTTCTGGGACCACCACCGCCACTCCACCACCGGTGGTGGAGGTGGAGGTGGTGGAACTGACCAGACCCGACGACCTCCGACCTACCCCGAGCACAAGGTGGTGGACCCGACGGTCCCCCGACCAGACCCGAGCACCTCCACCACCTGACTTCGTATTTAACCCGAACAAGTAGCGAACTAACCTGAGATGACGTGAGCACCTCCACCACCTGACTTCGTATTTAACCCGAACAAGTAGCGAACTAACCTGAGATGACGTAATCAAAAGCCAACTAACCTGTATTAAGCAAACGAGGAGTCACCAGTTAAACATGGCGGCTAGCGCATGCGTACACGTAATTTGTTATTTATGCATTAAAGTCCTACGTGTTTGGTGTCATATCACTCGTCTAGGTAAGCAGAATCCAAATTTAACATATGTACATGTGTACAATAAAAAATTTATATTCTTAAGTCTTATTGGAATCGGTTTGATTTAAAGAATCTGTTGAAAGTAGAGCTGGCAACAAGGTATACATCTAGTGGTAACCGCGATATCGCTTCCAACTATGGCTATATTTAGCATTTCCCAAAATTAACCTTGTTAGCCAACATATTTTCCTCGCAGCTGTTGAAATAACCTTGTGAGCAATTCATATTTCCTGTTTGTGGTTTTATTTCCGTTGAATGACCTTAAAGTCATATGAAATAGAAAAAACTCCAGAATTTTAAACAAAGGTGGGGATATAATTATAAAACCGCCGAGTGGCATGCAAACACATCAGTCTGCAATTTGCTCACAGTAGTTATTCTTAGTAGTTATAGTAGTGTACTTGTTCTGTTCAATATGTATGGTATCGATGTTAACGATGGACCTGAGTCCTTCAGACCTGCTAATAACAGTGTTTGTGAAAATTGTTATTGGGGTCAAGTTGATGCAGCTATGCGCCAGAATATTATTGAGATTAAGCAAGAAAGTAGAATGCTGTTGGAAACAAGGTATACTGTTAACCCCTCTCTAAGTGTTGCAATTGGTATATCAAACGCTGCTGGATTGATTCCAATAATTAAGATTGTAAATAATAGTCCGTATCCGCCAAATCCAAATATAACAATCTCATCTGGCTCCTGGGAGTGGGACTATTTTATTTCAACACTAACAAAAGCAGCTAAAGAATACTTTACCAAAGGTAATACGATTGAACCTGAAAATATTGGAGTATGTACTGTCAAACCTATTAAAATTTTAGACAGTAAAGGTATATCAATCTCAGATGATTCTACTACTTTTTATTTAACCGAAGATGCGGTTCAACAACTACTAGATCTGGTTGAAATCATCAACGAAAAGGTGAAGTTTCTAACTAATTTTAACTTTGATATTCGACTTAGCGACTTCCTCTATTGTGTCGCTGATGTTCTCAAATGTGTTAATAAGAAGGAGCTACCGTGTGACAATGAAATGGTAAAGCTTATAAATATTATGTTGAAAGATCAGGAACCATCATTCCGAGTTTGCATGTTAGAGTGTTTACACTTTGCAGAGAAACAAATACTTAATCGTTTTAAAGAAATACACACGATATACAATGGGCCATTTTAAAGCAAGTTTTATCATCCTGACAGCACTATGTCAAAATGTATTTTATATCTACAAACCACCAAATGTGAAAGAAGTACGAATCTGTTTCGACAGCGACGGCTGCATGAAATGGTCTGGACTTTCAAGAACACATCTACACAACGATGAGGTGATTGAAGTTTCAACATATAACATGTCCAAAATTAGGAGTGATATGGTGCGCTATAAACTTATGTTCTTGTTTGATAATGGTACCCGTGATGAGACATCTGATTGGAGAACTCTCATATTAACCGATTCTTATCTGTTCACTTCAAATTATATTTCTATGTTTATGTCAACTGGTTTTCTTATATGTCTTGCTATATTTATGCTGATGTACTTTTGTTTTAAATATAACACTATACTTAAAGGTATCTATCGTAAACATTTTTGTTAATAAAGATATATAAGCTGAAGATTTGTGTTTTTATTCATTAGTTAAGCACCTATAGTTAAGATGAGATACTGTGAATCGTGCTCGTTACAAGTGAAAAAGAGTGCTTTCTCTGGGCATTTACGTAGTGAAATTCATAAATCAAAAGTATGTGAACCATGGCAAGTTGAACAAGTGCAGATGTTAACTCAAGCTTTTAAAAACAGAATGGCTACCTATCGTATATACGAAAAAGGTATTGATATTAAACAGTTTATGGAAACAATAAGACATAAAGTGTTTCATCTGATGGAAGCTGCTTTAGCTAAGCATAATGAAATTAAAATGAATTTAGAATTGTTTGGTTTGTATGTACTCCAAAGTCGAAATAAAAAAGAAATGAAGTCATTTAATACTAAAAATAAAAATGTTACAGTGTCAACTAATTTTGAAAGTATATATCAAGAATTCGTCGACGAAATTTACACAAAAGCTTTGGAGTTTGCAGAAGCTGAAAGCGGATGGATGTTGGAACAGCTAATGTGGTTGGAAATAAATATTAATAAATACAGCTTCAAACGATAGTGGTATCAACATCTATAAATTGTTCACTACACACTGTTAAACTCATTCAAAATTTAGTTATCGTAGAGGTAAGACGTGCTTCAGTTAACTCTAACGTATCCAAGTGCCCAGTAGTGTGTTTAAAATGGCTACATTAAGTGATGTGTGTTACCAGCAAATCAAAGATAACTTCTGGTATGGTTTCTTTGGAGACTTTCAACTAATTATCGATAAGAACACTGGTTATTTTAATGCGACTAAGCTGTGTAAAAATGGTGAGAAAAGATTCAGACATTGGCTGGAAAATAAGAAAACTAAAGAGTTGATTGTCTATTACAACGGTCAGCTAAAGAAACAGTTAGGTAGCCGGAATACCGATACCCTAAATATTTCAACCAAAGGAGCCCACTTAGACTCATCTCCAGGGAGCCGGAATACTGGCTCCCTAGAAGTGTCGGAAGCAACATCTCAACTAACACCTACAACCGCTACATACTTGGTGGACTTTGGTGGAAGACAAGCTGAAAACAACTTGATATCTGGTACATATGTCTGTAAAGATTTAATATTAAATTTGGCTTGTTGGATATCCAATAGTTTCTATGAAAAGTGCAACCAAATTATTTTTGATTTTTTCGTAAGTGAATTTAATCAAAAATACAAGGATAACCTCAAAGAAATTGAAGTGAAATTAATGGAGATAGATGATGAAGTGCAGCGTATGCGAGAAACAAATGCTAAAATCACAGAACATTTAGAAGATATATCTCCAAAACCAAGCAACCCTGGAAAAGTTTGTGTTTTTGGTTTGCTTTCAAGAAATGAGAAGGATGCTACCTATCCATATCATGCTGTAAGGACTCAGAAGAAAAGTTTTAAAAGAGCTGTCAAGAACTTTAAAAATAAACACCCTGATTCCGAAGTAGTTTTAAACATGTTGTATGATCCAAATTCTGTAAATCTCTTTAACAGAATAAAGACCGAAGTCGAATACCTCAAGGCGAAGAGAAACGATCTACAGATAGCAGATGTACCGCAGGAGAAGTTTATTCAGGATATTATTGATTTACGAAATAAATTGTAATTGTTCACTTAGCTTAATTGTATGTAACCAGATGAAAAAATAAAATAACATTATTTTAATAAAGACTTTTATTTTATTCTAAGTACATTAATACATTAAATATATAAGCTTATTTAACATCATCTGAATTTATCCAAGAATTCTGAGATTTATCAAAACCCAGCCATTTTACATAGAGCTGCTTGCCTTTCTTCCTCAAGATGCGTTCAACCAGATAGATGTCTGTTTGTTTAGTCGTTTGTAGTTCTTCCTCGTAAAACTCTCCACTGATTGGTTTCCCCTGCATATCTTCAAGAAAGTATGTTACTGGATTTGTGAAATGAATACTAACAATCTTGAATAATTCTGTTGACCAGCGAGGTGTATACCCCTTTTCAAATTGAGCTTTTGCTTTACTTATACGTACAACATCACCCACTTTAAATTTATTTTTGTTAAACACTTTCAGATTTGAGTAAACTTGTTTCAGAATAGCTTTTTCATTTTTCTTGTTAACATCTTGAGGTTTTACACCAGTTGTTCGATGAACAGTAGCGTTGTAAGCAGCAGTGACATCAGGTAGTGTATTAATCCACTTGTAGGAACCAATCAAGTTGAAATTTTTATAGATCTTCTCTTTCAAGGTACGTATGACTCTTTCCACCATTGCAGCCTTCTTCACACTATAAGTGCTGTAGTGATTGATGTTATATTTTTTCATTAAGGCGTTAAATTTTGAGTTATAGAACTCGCGGCCAAGATCAGACTGGATGTTAGAGGGCGCTGTACTAGTAGATAAAATATCAGCCATAGCTTTAGTCACCTCTTCAGCAGTTTTAGATTTAAGAGAGCGAGTCCACACATACTTTGAAAAACAATTAATAACCACTAAAATATACTTGTAACCAGAGTTTGCTTTGTAGTAGTCTGTAAATTCTGCTAAATCAATCTGCCACAAATCATTTAAACCTTTGATTATTGTACGTCTACGTTTAAAATTGATTCTTGCTGGTTTATATAACTCAGTAATTATTTGTTTTTTAGCATCAGATGGTTCAACTGTTTTACGCTTCATGGTGATGTTGGATTTAAAAGTATCCACTTATCATGTAAATCTTTTAGTTTACCGTCTATTTCTCCCAGCTTATTCTTTAGCTTCTTATTCTTTAACACATCAACATCTTTTAAAACTTGATCAGTTATGTTCTTAGCTAAAATTTTCAATTTATTTTCAAATTCGTTTTTTAAATCTTCCAACTCAGGCTTGTGTACAGCTTCAAGTAGTATGGCAATGATTCTTTGTTTTACCTCATCTTTGTTCTTCTGATAGTCGTCTATCCATACATCAACAAATTTTTTATTTACACCATCTGTTGAATCGACTGGATCAGCGATGTTACACAATCTATGGCTTTGCAAATCAAAATCACCACTAGTAGTTCTTGGGAAAATCTCTCTTTCAATAATTTTAAACTTAGAACCTTTATTGGATTGGGAACGTCCGAACTTATCGATAGACATTTTTATACTAAGCACTAAGGTAGGTATATCTTTGATATATGTAGGTATACTAGGCGATAACACCAACCTCCTTCAGTTCTTCAATGATTGACTGAATTTCATTGTTATGAGCATTATTACCAGCAGCTTGGGAAGCTACTAAAAGTCTAAGTCTATCAACCAACTCATTTATGTCATCCCAATAGACATATTCTATTTGTTTGTTATTTTGTATCATATAGTTGTTAGTGTTGCTGCTTACATTCTGAGCTCTAGGTTCAGTTTTTTGTTCTGCGTTATGATGTGTGTCGTAACCAAAACCTTGAGGAGTTGAGGATCTTCGTCCTCTTGGGTTTATAACTGGTTTTATTAGAGTCAGATACTTTTCCGAGGAACAACCCTTGGTTCGTGCGTTGGGATCGTAGTTCATTTTATGAACACTAGTTGCTTCTAGAATATCTCTATAGTGTTGAAGATCGTCATAGGTATACCCTCTAGGTGTTTTCATAAATATCAATTCTAGCAGACCTTGTGTTTGCGGATATCTCCTTTGACCTAGTCGAATGTCATTATCAGTAAAATCCAAGTGTTTATTGCCAAGACTCCAACTACCAGTATCTTTAGCGTAGCGAGCACCATACGTTTGATCAATAGTAGCAAGCCTCGGTGGTTCAGTAAAATACTTGTCTACATAATATCGAACTCGTTCAGGATATTGCTCCAAAAATTCTTGATATGCTGGGTTGTTTGTGACAGTTTGTAGATCTGCCTCAAGCTCTTCAAATGTTGGGATATCCTCATCAAAACTTGTCTCTACTTCTGGTTGGGCTTCAAAAACTTCATGGTCTTTAAGGAACTCAACTTTGGGTTTCTTTTCTGGTATATCATCAGAAGCTTCTTCTTCTTTGATTTGTTCAACCGTTGGCTGTAGTTTAAGCGTTGATGTATTTTTAGATATTTCACTCAGTGGGTCAACAAGTGGTTTATATAAACGCTGCAGGGTTTCATCATTCTCAGCTCTACCAAGCTTAAGCATTAAATGTTTTTTTCGAATGTTTTCAGCAAGTTGTAAAATCTTTTTCTTAATTTTTCTCTCTTGGTTACTCATCACCTCCATCTTGCTAAAGTTATTTGTTTCGTGTTAAGAGATGCAAACAGTTCGGTGGTTTAAGGTGTACTAGCTTTGAATTGGTTGTATGTCTGCCTATCTAGTGTTAGGTATCTAACACAACAGGTAGACCCGGTTGTTAGACAGGTTGTTAGACAGGTTGTTAGACAGGTTGTTAGACAGGTTGTTTTAGATATGTTGTTTTAGACAGGTTGTTTTAGACAGGTTGTTTTAGACAGGTTGTTTTAGACAGGTTGTTTTAGACAGGTTGTTTTAGACAAGTTGTTTTAGACAGGTTGTTTTAGACAGGTTGTTTTAGACAGGTTGTTTTAGACAGGTTGTCTGTCTTGTTAGCTGGTTGGTTGTCCTGCTAGACATCTCTTTGTTGTTGGTTGTAGACCATTAGATTAATATGTAGCTATCGAATCCTTTTCTATATCTCCCTCTGTGGACTTCGTTTTCTTTTACAATCACCAACACACCATACTTATTACCATTCCAGCATTGACAACATATATTTTTAAATTGTTTAAAGTCCATATCAGTGGTCACATGATCGTCATAGATGTGTTTTAAGTTCGTTTCATCTTGTTTAAAGAGAATCAAAACGTTAGCGTTATCACGTATCAGATGTTTGGGTATTCGAGTATATGTTTGACAGAGATAGAATGAATCAATATTCTTATGTCTCCCCATACTAAAGTATGCTCTCATTTTATCTTGTTTGTCACAAGCCACATCATCGAATATAAACACCGAGTTGTCCTGGGCTTCTGCTGGATCTAATATTTCATCGTTTTCACTATATGGATAATAACCAACACTTTTTGTAGCATCCAACACCCTTTGTAACATCTTATATTTAGGTTGATACAGAGACTTTGAATACACATACACGTTATCAAACTTTAAGCCGTTCGGTTCAAACAATAAACTTAACATAACATTTGTTTTACCACACCCACTAGGACCACATATGATACCTCTAACTGTGTTTGGGAAGAGAGGACCATGCCTTAGTTGTTGTTCTGCTGTATCAACAACATCATCTATATTTGTAATAGGTAAGACAGAAGCGTGTTTGATGGTGTGCATCTTGACTGGAACTAAACTATATTTTTCGAGTATGTATATAAATATAGACATGTAAGCGGATCACACAGTTAGTATCAATGTTGGTGTCACAAGGTGAAGGTCTTGTAAACACAGCTATTAACAAGCTACCTGTTGAGCTGCACGTTCCTGGTTATCAATTTTGTGGCCCGGGTACTAAACTTAAAGAACGTCTTGCTAGAGGTGATCAAGGTATCAATCCTTTAGATCGTGCTTGTCGAGACCACGACATCGCTTACTCTCAATCAACAGAGTTAAGTGATAGGCATCGAGCCGACGAAGTGTTGGAGAATCGAGCTTGGGAGAGAGTCAAGTCAAAGGACGCGAGTTTTGGTGAAAAGTTAGCCGCTTGGAGTGTTACAAACACCATGAAAGTTAAAAGAAAGCTCGGTATGGGTCTTGATGTAATCAACTCAAAACCGAGGAAAAAAGTTCCCTTTAAAAACATTCTTAGTCTGATTGGAGAAGTTATAAAAGACAGAAATCTTATTCCATCAGAGAATGCCGTGTTTGATATCGCTCACGCAATTGTTAAACAGATTGGTGGGCGTAAGAATGTGCTGAAACCGCGAGTTATTCCAATACCTAAAAGCGGAGGCTTCCTTCCACTACTACCTTTAATTTTTGGTGGCCTGTCAGCGTTAGGTGCTCTGGGTGGCGGTGCTGCAGGCATTGCTAAAGCAGTTAACGATGCCAAATCAGCCAAACAAAAACTAGAAGAAGAAGAACGCCATAACAAAACGATGGAGGCTATTGCTATGGGTAAGAGAGGTAATGGTTTGAAATTAAAACCAAAGTATAAGAGATTCGGTAAAGGATTATATCTGAAGAAGCAGCGTAGCGGTTATGGGTTGTATTTGCAGAAACCAAAAAACGAGTAAGATGTTTACCAGCAAGACCTCTAACAAATGAAGACCTTATGAAATTTGCTGGTAAAATGAAAATTCCATATTTTAGAGGTGTATACATGCGAGATACCTTGCCATCGAATGGGCCGCGCAAGAATGAATCACTTATCATGAATTTGCAAACAAACAAGGAACCTGGCAGTCATTGGGTTGCAGTTAAGAAACGTGGTGACACAGCCGTGTACTTTGACTCATATGGAAACTTGAAGCCACCAGTTGAACTGCAGCGTTACCTTAAAGACTCTACTCTAATGTACAATCATGATGTGTATCAGAAATATAATACTTATAATTGTGGTCACTTATGTTTAAATTTTTTAAATAAAAGCCTTAAACAGTAGTATCTGTGTTTCAGTCATGTCGCAAACCTTCACGTTGAAAGATCGCAGTTGTCATCTGTCAACAGACTACGATCCTCCAATTGAATTGGATCCAGGTGGTAGTTATGCAGTTGCTTTGATAGGTTTTCACACATACAACAACATACCTAACATATATAAAGGTAAAAATAAATTTTATGTAAAAGAAGGAGCTGCTTGGAGAATCATCACGATACCTACTGGTGCATATGAAATAACACATTTGGAAAACTTGCTTCAAAATGAACTTGTTGGTGCTACAGCAACACGTGAACAAAAGCAGCTAGCTTTGATTCTAAGACCTAATCCCAACACCATTAGATGTGAAATAAAGTGTTTCACAAGTATCAGTTTTGAATCTGATGATTCGATTGGGCGAATGCTGGGATTTTCAAAGCAAGTTCTTCAACCAGGTGTCTTCCATGAATCTGATTTACCTGTTGAAATAGTGGATGTTAAACAGATTCGTATAGAAACTAATATTGTGTCTGGTTCTTACTATAATGGAAAACCTTCACATACGTTATATGAGTTTGCACCGATGGTCGATCCTGGTTATGCAATCGATATAGAACCTAAGAATCTAATTTATTTACCAGTAAACAAACGAGAGATTTCAAATATAAGCATCGACATCGTGGATCAAGATTCAGTTCCTGTAAACTTTCAAGGTGAAGAGGTGTCTGTTCGCTTAGAGCTTAAAAAGATTGCCTAGAATGCTAGTCTTTAAAGATATAAAAGCAAGTGAATCTACCAAAACAAATTTAGTACAATCAGCTCCTTTGAAGCATACACTTCGTTCCGATAATATTGAATTCCTTAAAAGTCTTGGTTATCATGTCATCAAAACTAGAAATATTCAAAGACCCCAAGTTTGACGACTCCATTGATCGAGAAGAACTTAGGTCTTACTATTCATCAACTAAATCGTTTGGTAACAGCGATGAAGTTGAAATAAACATCAATCAGCAAGATGCATTCGTATGTCTAGCAGAGTCAGCTCTAATAATCGAAGGTGCTCTGGAACCCCTAGCAGTACAAAATGCTACTGGCGTCTGCCACATGTCAAATAACGGAGGAGTAGCTCTGTTTGAATCAATGATCTATGAATTAAATAACAAGGAAGTGGAGCGAGTACGAGATCCATACACCACAACAAACATTAAAACTCTGCTTTCGTTTAGTAAGAATGAAGCAAAATCTCTTAGCAATGCTGGATTGAATGTATCATCAGATCACATCACCTTAAACGATAACAAGTTTCACTTGCT
The DNA here is from genome assembly GCA_964006375.1 of Tillus elongatus. Taxonomy (NCBI): domain Eukaryota; kingdom Metazoa; phylum Arthropoda; class Insecta; order Coleoptera; family Cleridae; genus Tillus; species Tillus elongatus. Next base: position 51,964,105 of record OZ023268.1, read on the forward strand.
CCTACCTCTTTGGTTCCTCTTCAGTTTCTTCCATCACTTTAAAGGAGTTCTCTGTGGCAAACATACTTTCCGATTTACAAGAGCTCGAAATGATTCCAACTGCTATTACAGCACAGGTACAGCAAGATCTAAGATAACTGTAACCAACATGTTTTTAAAAGCAAAACATGTATTTCCAAACGATCAAATGAAGCTGGAACTGATGGATAAAATAGCAAAAGACACATCTATATTTCTCGCATATCGGAAATGGGATATATATGAGCTACCAGCACTCAGAGATATAAACAGAGATGTGTGGGCTGTTAAAACTGCAACCAACTTGGAAAGACCTAGATATGTGATTATAGCGTTTCAAACAGATCGGAAAGATAACATAGGCAAAAAAGGTGACTTCTTCGATAACATCGGTATGGTAGATCTACGAGTGTTCCTAAATTCAGAATGCTACCCTTATGAAGCTATGAATATGGATTTCGACAAATCTAAATATGTTGAAGCCTACCAGATGTATACAGATTTTCAAAAAAGTTTTTACTATAAAAAAATGTCGGAGCCTCTTTTAAATTATGATGAGTTTAAAGATCGGGCTCTATTTGTAATCGATTGCCAACACCAGAATGAATCAATCAAGTCTTCAACAGTCGACATCAAAGTGGAGTTTATGAGTAAAGACAATTTTGCTCCGAGAACGAGAGCTTACTGTTTAATTATTCATGATTGTGTATTTGAATATAAACCTCTAACTGGTATTGTAAGAGCCATTATGTAACATTTTGTATGTAAATCTTATTGCTCCTAATAAATTAATTGTATTACAATCGAGTGTTTTATTTCTAACCTTAAACCGTTGTCTAAGAAACAAATTTGGTGGGTTTACGATATAAAAAAACTTATATTTCAATTTTATAATAAAATAATTTACACCAAATAACTTATATAAAAATTCGCTACCGATTCTCTATTTAAACTAAAACCGTCATATGATCTGGGAAGCGCAATAAAACGTTATGATTTTAGTGCAAACGCTTAAACTGCAGTCACCAGCTGATTAACCGTTATCAAGAGTGTTTCCTGTTTGTTGAGCGACCAGCTAATAACCTCAGTTTACATCAGCCAGGCGCGGTCATGTTAATTATGTGTTTAATAATTTTTTGATTCTTACCTAATAAACCATAGGTGTGTTTTCATCACAGGTGTATAAGTTTAGTGACGCTAGAAGTTGTGTTTATTTGTAGAAAGTTCTGTGTATATAGAGCTATGGTTTGTTGGTGACTTTGTATCAATATGTGTCTAGTTTTTTTGTGAAAAATCAGAACTAAAACGTTTTACGAAAATAATCTGTCTGGAGGTAATGACTATGTTTGGTAAGTTGGTCTACTAATTTTTTGTTGAAATAAGCTAAACGCAGCAAGTGCGTTCTGTTAGCGAATTTTCATATACTTCTCAGGTTAGATAAGTGGTTTATATTTTATTGCTAATAATTACCTTCTTATTACGCATGTTATTTTAAATGCCGGTTCCTCGTTTACCTAATACAGGTTAGTTGGCTTTTGAATACGTCATCTCAGGTTAGTTCGCTACTTGTTCGGGTTAAATACGAAGTCAGGTGGTGGAGGTGCTCGGGTCTGGTCGGGGGACCGTCGGGTCCACCACCTTGTGCTCGGGGTAGGTCGGAGGTCGTCGGGTCTGGTCAGTTCCACCACCTCCACCTCCACCACCGGTGGTGGAGTGGCGGTGGTGGTCCCAGAACATACCATCTATACCTACTCATGGTTACGTCGATATATGGCGATCCTCTATTCCTTTCGAACGTTGGAAGTCTACCATCATTCAATATAATATAGTCCGCCTGGCACATCCATTCTATCAACGCTTTTCCCCTTTTGTCTTCTCTTGACGAGCCCTAACTACAGACTTTCGCATTAAAGTCGCCTCCAATTAAGATCTTCTTTTTATGTTGCCTAATGTATCTGTTTAAGAAGGTTAGAAATTGCTGGAAGTCTTCTTCTCCAATTGCAGGCGATAAATAGTAAGAGTACAAAACTATGTCAATCATTTCGATCCATACATAGCATTTACCCCTTCCCATTTTGTATACTTGTATTTTGCTACTCGTAACATATATCGCTGCATCTACGTTTTCGTCTGTTACCCATTTGGCGTTTGCCTCAGCCATATTTTTGTTGGATTAAGCTGTTATTGCCAACATTATGTCTTCCCTATTACATCTGTTTATTAATGAATCCATCGCCCTTTTGTTCCTAATCACATTTACTTGGAGCACTTTTATTTTAATTTTGTTAATCTTTCCGTCTTCTTCTTCTGTAGCGCCCGTGTATGTACTTAGGAGAGTTTATAGACTCTGCTCTGTGTCCTTCAGCATTGCATAAATAGTATCGCGGCACATTTTCGCATTCTCTTCTTTTGTGACCTTTCCACCATATTTGTGGCAACATTCTTCTGCGTCTTTTGTTGTGCATGTCTTTGCTATATGTGCTATTCTATAACACCTATGGCAGTTGGGAACTATATGAATTTCTCTTACACGCCATCTATGCCATCCTTCTCCCACTCTTTTGCTCTGCAGCAACTGTCTGGCTGCACCCTTTTGCAAAGTAACAAACGCGTGTTTATGTCCATTTTTGTTTACCTTATATGATAACTTAAGCTCTAGGTTTTCCTCGTGTCCTTACTTTGCGGCCTTTTTTAGCACCTTTGAATTTCATTTTTCTCGACTGTCTCATGTATATCAAGTATCATGGCAGTCTCTCTTATTTGCACTTTACCACTCTTTCCAGCTTTGCAATAAGGTGTTCTTTAAACACCTGCTTCTGTGCTTCATCCTTTCCTCGTATCTTTATCTGTACGTTATTATTGCCTATTTTGTTTATTTTGTCGACTGTTATTTCCTCGGTGTTTAGATCCCTTTTAAGACCCCTGATGATAGCATAGGACTTTCCGGCCAGTGGTTTCAGAATTATTGTTTGGTTTTTTCTGTTTTTCTTATTTATGGCTGTTTTCATATTACCTTCATCTCTAATCGTTTTCGTTTCTTGCTTTCTTGTTTCTATAGAATTATATTTCTAGGCTTTCCCGTCTTGTTACATATAATACTATCTTTCTTATATTCAGGTCGTGTACTCCATTTGCAGTAGTGCACATTATTTTGCTCCTCTTGTTTTCCTTAACCTTTCGCAGTGTCTTTTGCAGACTACCTTTCAAGTTAATTTTATCTTCCGAAGTTTGTCCTCCATCTATTGTCATATTTATATATGTGTGTCTTTCAGAACTGTTTCTGTCATCAACTACAGGGCAACAGCTATCATATTCAAGCAAGACTCGATTTGTTTATACACAACATACCATTTTCCCTGCTTCTAGTTGACCCTCGCTAATAGCATTTTCCACCTGCGGATTACGTTCCACAATCTTCTTCACACATTCGTCGTCTTGTTTTTCTCGTTTCGTAAGGATAATTATTTGGTCAAATTTTCTTGATTACCCTTGATTCCTGTATATCTGACATCTTTTGTAGACTTCCTTCGGTCAATCAGTATTCATAAGTTCTAGAAAACTTGCTTCATCGAGTTCTGCCTTCAGCTCCTTTTCTAACTTTTCTACCATTTTCTTCTTTTTCTCTCGTCATTTGTCCACTGTTTGTGTGCTCACATCAGTCATTTTCGCCTTCTTTGGTCCCGATTTTGAGGACCCAATTAATTTTATGAACTCTTCCGTTATCTGCGCTATATACTCTGTCGCCAAAGGCAATCGTTTTGTTTAGTCGTCTAGTTTACCAATTGCTGTCTTAATTTCTTTTTTCTTGTTCGGGATTTCTTTTATCAATCACTTTCCTTACTTCTTCGGTTGTCCTTTTCACTGGTTCTTTAAGCATATCGTTTTGCTTCTTTACCTCGTCAGGGACATATTTTGCTCTTTTATTTCCTTTTCTGGTGTTTCCTTTCTCTTTCTTTCAGTATATCTACCAATCTTATCGTTGGTTAAGACGGAATTGCTTTTTTCTTTGCTAAAGTCCTGCTCAGTCGCCTCTGGTCCATCTTCTGTCCAAGATAAAGATCTCCTTGGCGGAGTGTGGCTGAGGGAATCTCTTCTCTTGAAAGGGCCTATTACTTCGCCTCGTATGGCACCAAAAATTTAATCATATATAACATTGCCTTTTTTTATTTTAACTTCTAATGTATCAGCCTAGTTGTCGTCTGTTGTATCCCAGTGAAAGGCGGCGACCGCGTTATTGTCCTCCTCCGTTGAGGATCCGTCTGGTTGTTTGCTGTCTTCGCATCGAGAGGCGGCGATACCGTTATTAGACTCCTTTAAAAATCTCCCTGGTTATCTGCTATCTCCGCAGTAAAAAGCGCTGACCGCGTTTTTGGGCTGCCTTTTTACCATCCTTTCCCAGGCCTATGAGCTGTTTCATCATTAATTTTGCTGCTTTCGCGCTAGTAACGTGTGAGTGGCCCGCCCCAAAATTTGAGGGGCCGGCGCTGGCTACCCGGGCTTCCACACGATCGAAACCAGCGGTGAGATTTTTACTTACTCGGGGCAATGCTTTATATTGTTTGTCACACATCTTCCATGTTTCTCTACACACACAAATATATATATATATATATATATATATATATATATATATATATATATATATATATATATATATATATATATATATATATATATGTTTGATAGATTATACGGTGGAATGACACTTAGCCCTCGGCTACCCTAATAACGTCGGTGTCGGAAGAGAGCAAGAGTCGACCGATAGCAGGAGAGTAGATAGAGTGGTCTGATAGGAAAGATCAAAGATAAGGATAGAGTAGGTAGAGGCCAAGCATGTCAAAAAGGAAAAACATGCATGAGCCAGCGCAGGTATGTATGCGGGTCTATATGAGCCCCCATGGGGTGTATGGGTAAAAGTGTTTGTGTGCTAGTGTGCGTGTATAGTGTGTGTGTGCATCCCCGTGGTCGCCATTCACGTACTTACCAGTATTGAGCCTCTGTTGGCTACCAACCAACAGTAGAACTGTACTTAAAACCTCAGGAACCGTTGATGTTTTAAGAATGGGAAATGGAGAGTTTTGGTACAATGGCATTAAAAATGCTTTGCACACAGCCCTTTTTAGGCTTGACAGATTCGTAACACTACCACTGGTTTATAATATGGATGGTACAAAGCAAAAAACAAGACGCATGCAAACAAAAATAACCATAACCTAAAGTTTGTTAGGTTATAGTTGTTAAGGCAAAGCACGGAATTTCAAAAGTACAGTCTATTTTCGGAACTATTGAACCGCAAAAAGAATTGTAAACAGCCATTTGATAGATTGTGATGTAGCCGTTACTACAAAGAAACCATATAATGTTAAGTCATAGTTCCCCTTGGTAGCTTTAAGTGAAAATAACTTTAAAGTTCCGCCTTTTAAGTATTTGCCACCAAAGACAAGTTGTAGCGACTTTTAAGTTCCATGATTTATTGAATACTACTTCAATGTGTTTGTCTTGAGCTGCGTCATTTTTGTAGATGAAGATTTACGATGTCATTATTACCCCCACTGTGGGGATAAATATCTAAAAAGGAATTTAATTATATTTTTGCAGTTATCGTAGCAAATTTTTACAAAACTATTAGTTTAATGTATAGAAAAGTAGATTAGAATACAAATTGCAGCACTCGAGGGTAATGCTGCGTGGAACATATAATTCTTATTAATGCGTAACATATAATTGTTATTAAAAACTACAAATTTCGAAGGCGCGTAATTTCTGGATGCACTATTCGTTATAGATTAATAGTAAGCATGCATCTGTTTACACTAAACACTCAAGGCACTAAAAAAGCATCAGAAAGTAAATTAATAATGTTCACTTGTAGTCTTGCCAGTATCTATAGAATCGCAATAAAAGACAAAGATGGTTCTAAAGCATAAAAGTTGGAGAGGTATATTATTCTGTGGAATAATTTGCTAGACAAAAAAGTAAGCACAAGATACAGTAGGTAGCGGCAGGCCTGTAATAGTGGCTGTCACCGTTGCGCGATGTTGTCGTTACATAAAAGCTACGGTGTTGGGACGTAGCCAGATACATTTTTGGTACTACGCCGTAACGTTCCAACCATTCCCCATTTTGACGGTTGCTCCGTGATAGGAACGACACGTTCCAGCGACGAACTGAGCTAGTTGGGGTGTTGTATTTGAAAAATTCAAGTAGTGCGAGTTGTCGGAAAGTGGTCATTAATTGTTAACCACCTGTATAATATTCTTCGAATTTATTGGCGTTGTTGCATAACACAGTTTAGATTCCTAATGCTACGAAAGGATGAAATAGTGCTTTGAAAGCTGAAGTGGCAATATTGATAAAACTGAAAACCAACAAATCCCAATTTTTTCTATTGAATGAGCCATATATTTAAGCTGTGCGTGATAGAGATAGGACGTGTTACATAAAGTCGTCGTGAAACTCAAACCAGAATTCAAACATGCAAGAAGCATAAAGAAATTTGAAATAATCTAGATGAGGTCAACTTCCTGTATAACCGTACCTGCCACCGAAGTGAAATGATTTCAGTTGAGTTATCATCCGAGATTACCACAAGGTGCCAAATATGGATTATAATTAGGGATAATTCTTTATGTGTGGAACAGCTAAATGGACCAAATTTAGTATCTCAATAATTATTGTGCATATTTATAAAAAATCCTGCAACGTAAAAACTTCACCCCTACATTAAACCTCTTTCGCGTGATAGTTGCAACCCCAAAATTTTTACACGGGAAGTAGGGACTTGTGATACCCATTTATAAGAGCTCTTCATTCTCTATTCAAAAATGCTATGATTTTAACATTTTTTGCCAATATTAACAATAAAAAAGAAATTCATTTGATTCACGGACTTGGCTACATCATCTAAAAAAAGTAGTAACTAACATTTCATTATTGATAATAAAAAAGGAAGCAAAACAATCTCACTGCTCTTTTTGGGTGGTATCAATTAAAAAGAAGAAAGAAAGTTATGAACACTATTCATAGTTGGCAGTGTTAGTTTTGTTTAAAATGCCTTATCAACTTGCTGTGTGATTGTAACCGAACAACAGTAGTTCTCAGTTGGCAATTGCGCTCCAGGAACATGGTTTATTTAACAGAAATGCATAAAAGAACGATTCGACAGATAATTGATTATGGAGGTAAAACACAATGACAGATCGAAGTTGCCTTGGAGCAGGGTCACCATATATTCTTGTGAGAACCTTTTAGTAACCCTTACTCTTTAAGGACGTGCCTTGTCTTGTTTGAAAAGGGGCTTATTATATATACCCTCGTACGTATGGCAGTACAACAGGCTGCAGTACGTTTCGTATGTAATCCTTTGCCCTCAAATTTCTGTCAATAAAAACTTAGAGGTTACCGTATGTTATCGCACCCCATACCATCAGCCCCCGTGTAAGGGCCGTATACCGTTCCACAGCAAATTCTAAATTTTTGCGGTCTCCATGTAATCGTCTTATTCTTCTGCGATCATCGTGGACCCAAAGACTGAATCGGGACTCGTCAGAGAATATAACACGATTCCATTTATCATCCCAATTTGATCTGCCGTTACACCACTGAAGCCGAACATCAGGATATTGAGGTGTCACTGGGAGACATAAAAATTATCTATATGAACGAATCCCAAAAGCGCGTATTGTGCGACATGTGGTTACCATAGAGACTCTCTGTTGGAAAACTCGCAACCAAGCATTTTCAATCAACCGTATTGTGGAAACTCTGTCTTGTAAAGCCTCAAAACTCAAATGACGATCTTCCCGTGCTAAGGTTGCTCGAGGTTGTCCGGATCCATGACGACGGTTGCAAATTTCTTCTTCAGACCACCTACACCAACCCTGTATCACTGTCGACACACTGCGTTCTATGTGGTTGGAAATTTGTCTTATTTAAAAATCGTCTTCCCGTCTACCAATGATAGGCTCCCTTTCGAATCCACTTGAATGATTTAAATTATTTCATAAACCACGCCTATGCATAATGACTTAATCACTTAATGAACTGAGCACGAATCGCTACGAAATATTGCTTCAAACTGAAGGAAGTGCTAATTTAAAGAGATAATTTTTTGATAAAATAAACAAAATTAAAAAAGTTCACACGTGTTAAAATGTTTTGTCCATATTGTTATCATTTCTTACCAGACGCAAAACAGGGTAGTATAGAACATTTCATTGCAGTTGGTCGACTGGATATTCGGATTTTTGGAAAGTCAGTATACTTTAGTGATGTACATATTTGTGCATTAATATACGGCACTGGTCATTTGAAAAGCTTTGCTTAGTTGTACAGAGTTTCTATGTATAACACTTTGTGTTTATTAGAGTGATCAAGAGAACTTATTCCGTAGTTATGAATGAGATGGTGTTACTGTAATGCATCTGAAGATATGCTTGCTTGGAGCATGTTGTGCAATTTATTTTAGTGATGCGAAGGTATAAGTTTTGTCTCAAGGCTCAATAGATCATACCAATGATGAACAACATTTTGCCCACGTGGTGGTGGAAGTGGTTTGCATTCTATTTGTTGAGATATATATGTACGTGTATATTCGTGGTGATGTGAGAGTTAATCGCGAGCTAGTAGATGAAAGATGTGTCCATCTTAGTGCGTTGTAGTAGGTATAATTTGCAGCTTAAATAGATCTGCTGAAGCTAAATGGTTAACTTATTTCTGGGTTACTAATAGATTGTAGCAACGAGTAAACCTACCTGTGACGGCTGTTACCATCTGTTATGTTAATTGCGTTTTTCATATCCGGGATGTTTCAAATGTTTTGTTAGTCCTGCAGAAGTTCCTCTGGATCCAAGGGTACTGGGTTCGTCTTTCAGCAGCGGGAGTCTTTCAGTTTTTCAGTACATACTATAAAATTAACATCAACCCAGGTTGTGGCATCAGGTTTGAACAAGTTGAATCTCTGCATGCTTCGCCTTTCGGAGGAGGCGTAAAGCCGTCGGTCCCATGTACCCTGCACTGTTGGGCACGTTAAATATCCTTACCGTTCTTACAAAAAGGCAGGGGTTTTGCAAAATTTCCAAGATTGTGACGTGAAACTTCTCCCTAGCATCAGTGATAGGCGATAGTTGCGGAAATAGACCGACTTTAAAGAAAAGAAAAATAAACTGCACAAATCGCTGTTATACGGCATGTATATTTAGGTTGTGATGACTATGTTGCAATAGTCACATATAATGCTGAATTTCCAATATAGTTTTCATTTTCCTTGTCGTATTTTATTTTTACTATACAATTTTAACTATTACGACAAATATTGAAAACATCAAATGTATTTGGGAAATTGAATTTTATTATTAAATAGTGCTGCAAGTTGATTCATAACTTCCACATAGCTGTGATAAATAACCCTCTTCAGGAAGACAATATAATGGAATGAACTTAGGGTCCGCGATTTTACTACAAAGAAAATATTTGTATTCCTGTACCCACAAACTTCTGAAACGTTATATTACTAGAGTGTTATTGAAAAAATGTCAATTTTCATCAAATCACCCCTCATTTATCCCCTAGTCCCTGAAGCGATCTTACCCAAAAACAACTCGATGCATTCTTTTGTCGTGTGCTCACTGGATACCAAATTTGAAGATGATATCTCAATTCGTTCGAAAGTTATTGTGTCTACTAGCAGACAGACGTCCAGGCCGACAAAAAATGTTTGTTCAAGAATTAAGTTTTCTATCTGTTTTGAGTTTTTTACGCCGTTTTAGCAAAAAAATTCTGTGACCAATATTCCTACCCCACACATTCAACCTCTAATTTAATTTCAGCACAGAATACCAAATTTTTAATGAAATCGAAAGTTTTTTTTAAGAAACAAACCCTCAAACGTTATATTACTGGAGTTTTGACAAAAAAATGCCAATTTTCACCAAATCACCCCCCATTCATCCCCTACCCCCTGTCGCGATTTTACCCAGAAACAATACGAACCGTTCGTTTGTCGGGTGCTAACTGTATACCAAATTTGAAGACGATATCTCAATTTGTCCTAAAGTTATCGTGGCTACAAACAGCCAGACATACAGACCGACAGACAAAAAAAGTTCGTTCCCAAATCATGTTTTCTATATGTTTTGATACTTTTTACGATGTTTAAACAAACAAAAATTTGAAATTTTTGTCGCCGATGCCCTACTTTCACCTGCCGTGACGATGTGGAAGTAATATATAATAGGCGCAAAATTCCGGTCTTTCAAAAAAAAAGGAGCTGTATACTGATTTTGAAACAAATCAATTTTCATTTCATTATACTCCATAAGTTTAGCGAATAGTGCTAGTTTATTATCTTACAATTTTTTTATATTAGCGTCCTTAGCAGGTACAACCAATTTTAAAATTTATTATTTATTAACAAAGCCTCCCCATGTATATTTTTTAACTTTATTTCTTATAACTGACTTTTTGGCACTAAAATGTAAAAAGTTGTTAATTAGCTTATGTATCATATATAATGTTTTTGTTTTAAACAATCAATTTGTAAAAAAGTCCATGGGTAAGGTGACACAGTGTTTATGTGTTTCCTAATAGAACTGGTAACTTAATATTTTAAAACTTACCTAAAATTAAATTATGTGGTTAAAATTGTCACCTTATAAAAACACTTAGTTGGAGCCACTCTGGCAATAAAATATCTCCTTTCATTAAAACATACCATTTGAAATATTATGACACTCATATCACTGTGACGAAAATACACTAATAATATCTTGAGATTTTAATAATAACCCCTTAGACACCAAAATTTTATATCTAAAGAAAAAAGTATTTGACGTCTTGATTCAAAAGCTAAAGTCTATTTTATTAGCAGTGAGATATTAGTTGGAATAACATAATTTTGACAGTTAGGATCCAGTATATTTTTAAGTGATAAGATTGTTACTCTCACATCGTCAATACGTGTGGAAATATGGCACCGCCGACAAAAAAATCAAAATTTTTGTTTGTGCTTAAACGTCGTAAGCAGTGTGAAAACATATAAAAACATGATTTGGAAACGAAAATTTTGTGTCTTTCGGTTTGTATATCTGTTTGTAGCCACGATAACTTTAGAACGAAATTTGGTGCACAGTTAGCACCCGACAAACGAACGGTTCGGATTGTTTTTGGGTAAAATCGTTCTAGAGGGTAAAGGATGAATTGGTGAAAATTGACATTTTTTTCGTTAAAACTCGAATAATATAACGTTTTAGGGTTTGTTTGTTAGAAAACTTTCAATTTCATCAAACTTCTGGTATTCTGTGCTGAAATTAAATTAAGGGTTGAATGTGTGGGGGTGGAATATCGGTGACAGAAATTTCGATTTTTTTTGTGCTAAAACGGCGTGAAAAGTCTCAAAACGTTTAAAAAATTTGCTTTTTAAACGATATTTTTTTATCTGTCGGTCGGTCTGTTCGCTTGTACGTCTGTCTCTTAGTAGGTGCAATAATTTTCGAACGAATTGAGATATCATCTTCAAATTTGCTTTCCAGTTAGCACCCGACAAAGGAATGCTTTGAATTGTTTTTCGGTAAGAGCGCTTAATGGGGTAAGGGATAAATAAGGGATGATTTGGTGAAAATTGGCAGTTTTTTGTTATAATTCAAGTAATGTAACGTTTCAGAAGATTATGGGTACATGGATACGAATATTTTCCTTGTGGTCAAGTCATGGACCCTAAATTCATTTCCTTAGAATGTCTTTCTGCGGAGAGTAGATTATCACAGCTATGTGGAAGTTATGATTCAATTTGCAGCACTATTTTTTATTTGTTTTTGAACTGAAAATAATAACATTACGATCTCTGCAGAGGGTTTCGTAGCTTACCGCAGTTTGTTACTTTTCCAGAAATTATAAATGGTAATTAATCCAGTACCTACTTAGAATACCAACTACCGAAACAATAAAACTGTGTCTGAACAAGTAGAGTGCTTGCGCGCTTCGCCCTTCACAGGGGGGCATAAAACCGTCAATTTTATTTACCATACAATCTTCAGTAGGTAGGCAAAATATCCTTATGTGCTTCTTAAAAAATACCTAGGCTCAGCAAAACATCCAAGTCGATGAGATGAAACTGCTTTGTCGTCAGTGACCGGCCTTACCCAGAGAAATAGACTGGCGGGAAATAAACAAAATACAATATAAAAAATTACATTGGGTTTTCATATTTAGGGGTGGAAACAGATATCCGTACACAGTAAAAAATAAAACACAGTTTCTAAAATAATTTATTAACATATTATGACAATATACATAATAAATATAGATTCTCTTAATTATTTAAAACACGCTGACGTATGTTTTGCTACAGCAAAAAATACTCAATCGGTAGTAAATTATATAATTAAAATATATAACTAATTCTTAAACAATGGAAAATCACGTTATTAAAAAGCACAAAAGCTGTAAGCTAGAAATTATCAGAAGATGTAGGTACAATGAAATATTCAGCTAAAATTATTAGGTACGTCAATTTTTTATGGCTTCTTAGAAGCTTGTAGAAAATCTAAACTAAATTATGTTAATCAGGATACTTCTCTTACGTCCTTTTAAATTATTTAAAAAGCTACGAATACTTTCTTTCACTGCTATTGTAGTGTACAAAATGGATAAATTTGTGTGTGTTTTGTTTCTTTAACGTCGGCCTATTTCCGCAACTATGGCCAATCACCGACGCCAGGGAGCAATTTCACCTCACTATCCTGGAATTTTTGCCGAACCCCGGCCTTCTGTAAGGAGGGTAGGGATCTTTAACGTGCCAAACATCACATGGACACGGGATCGATGGCTTAACACCCCCTCTGAAGGGCGGAACGTGCAGACATTCAACTTGCTCAAATCCAATGCCAGAACCTCGGTTAATGTTAATGTTACAGTATGTACTGAAAAAGTGAAAGAAGTACCCTGGGATCGAATCCAGTACCCTTCGGTTCAGAGGCACACGTTCTAACCCCTGAACCACCGAGGTTCTAATTGATAAATTTAAGACAGAGCATAAAAATATTTGTTTGAGAAATGGTTTTATGGAATTTTAATTGATATTTATTCCTTATACGCAATAAATAATACTTTTCAACAAAAAACGTACCTCAGACGAGATAGGAGTTTAATATATATCCTACCTGACTTTACTAGTGAATTTGCGTAGAAAAAATTCACAAATGGGGCGATCCCGACTTTTAAATTTTGAAAAAATTTTTGCAAATGAGCGCGAACTAGGATCCCTAGAACCCATATCCGGGGTCAGTTTCGATTATATATATATATATATATATATATATATATATATATATATATATATATATATATATATATATATATATATATATATATATATATATATATATATATTCAATGTATCACACGGATAACTCAAAAAATCATGGGCCGATGTTGATAAAATTTGGCACGTGCCTTCCTTTTGTAAATGGCTTGAATAAGTTCGTTTGTCAGGAAAATCGGACAAGGTTTTCCGGGAAAATTTTGAGTTTTTATTCGAAAAAATTTTTTATCTAAAAAAATAAAAAAGCTATGATAATCAAATTTGGTAAGTAGGTTTACGATATAAAAAGTAAGCTATACACCAAAATTTAGATTTCTATGTTACAAGAAAAAAAGTTATAATAAAATATTTTGCGCCAGATCATTTCTATGAAAATTCACTACCATAACGCACTTGCTGCGTCCAGGTTTTTTTAGATGCCACAAAAGTCAATTTTGACTGTAGCCAATTTACAGAAAATAAGAAAACAGTTTTGAGAATTCTACCGTGGGCGTAATTATATATCATGGATGTGCATTACTTGAAAGCAAATTTTATCATGAAAAATTAATTTAAAAGAAAACAGAAATTAAAAGGAAACAAAACGTAAACTAATGCAGTAAAAAAAGTTAGGTAAATTATTTCTTTGCTTTGGGCTAGTTTATATGGGTTCTAGTCTGCTACTTAAAATTATTACTTAGGTATCAAAATTATTATCCCGAATAAATTTTGAACTTTTGAAAGATTTTGCTACTGTTAAAAGTCATTGTTATTTCAGTTCCCAAATCATGGACACAATATTTGCCAGATGTGTTTGTGACGAACACATATTTTGAAGAACCAAGATTGAATTAAAATTTTTAGAGGGACTTTTCAAACAGACTCTTTGACAGATAATGATTTTGAGAAAAACGGTTTATAAAGGGTATTCATTTTTTGTTGCACTCACTTAGTGAAACCGTTCCATACTAAATACAGACATAAAGACCATTTCTATGGCTTCTCAAATGTTTGTTTTCTTCTCTGTAACTGCTTTTGCTTGTTTGGCAGCATCATCAGACAGGAGAGAAAAATGTTTATCCTGCCTGATAATGCTTTCAAGCAGCGAAACTGGTTACAGAAAAAAAAAAAATTGTGAAGCCAAATAAATGGTCTCTATACATCTGAATTTAGTATAAAATGTACGTTGTTTACATACACAAGCGAAAGCTTTTATGTAATAAATTCTGTATAATAATAAATTATTAATAAATTAACAAATAAAAAAATGTTCTATATAATATTTAATATACGAGCACTTTAGTTTATGCGATAAAATGTGTTTAAAAATAATAAAAATTAAGTTTTCACGTACATTTCAGGAGGCTTATACATCACTTGAAACTAGCACTGAAACTAAAGCTTTTAGGGCTAAATAAAATAAATATCTATGTGTATATGCACACTTAGGCATGTACATTCACTATCTCTTCAAGACTCACTTTCATATACATCTTCTGATAAGAACTATTTCTTTTCGTAAATAATCTATATAATAATAACTAAAAAATTGCACGTACGCTAAGGATGAAAGATACGAGAGTAATAGGAACATTACTAACTATATTAGCACATCACTGCAACAACTAACAGAATAACCTTAAATTAATAGTTTCAGACTAGACAATATTTAGTCCATTCAGATATTCATTGGTCTATCTCGAAATTGTGTAATTTCTCACTCTTCGGGAAGACGTCATTAAAATAAATGATTTTTACTTACATAAGTTAGTTATAAATATTTACAATATTTTACACAATAAAAATAAATACTTCCACAAATAATTAGTCTGAGTCCCTTGTACGACTATTGAAATTAATACCTGGCGAAGCAACTGTAGGTGGCAGACGTGGGATAGTGAATCGTTCTGAAAAAATATTTAAATTAATAGTCATAAAACCAATTTGCTAGCAAATACTTTTACGATATACAGGGTGCGGCAAAATGATCTGACACATTTCCAGAGGCCGATGCTCGGTTGAGCATTTTCAGCCAACATGAATTAGAAAAGTGAGAACCGCGCTTCCTTTGTGGAAACGTTTACCAAGAACAACGAATCGGTAATTGCAACACAAGGAGCGATTGGTGTGCTTTTCGTGCTTGGTAGACGTGATCCCGTATCCCGTAGCCACTCTAAATACGATTCAAACTTCAGAGCTAGTGGATCAGCATTAAAATAATTATCAACCGTCCAGAGTTCCGTAAAATGTGGCACCGGTGAGAGCTCCAGTTCAACAGTCCCCAACTCGTCCAGTTAGGTAACACGCCGCTGCTCTAAGGCTTTCCGATATAATTTTGCAAAGAATTATTCACAAGGAGCTCCGAATGTATCCATATAATATTATCTTGGCACAAGAATTCAGCGAAATACTTCGAAACTCGCGGAGCATTGTATTTGAAAATTCTACATGTCCCCCATGCAGTTATTCTGTTGTTCAGGGACGAGGAACATGTGGCAGCGTCAATTTGCAAAACTTCTTATACTTAGCTCAGAACAAACTTCGTCAGTTGCGCGAACGTATCACCATACGTTCGCGCAACTGACGAAGTTTGGTGTGTCTGGTAGGCATTTGTGGCTCATACTACTTCGAGGAAGACAATGTTACAGTGACTGTGAACTCTGATCGCTATTGTGTGATGCTACAACCTACTTTTCTGAGACCCAACTTGAATGAAGCTCAACGATAGGGACAGTTTGGTTTTAACAAGATGGAGCAACAGTCCACACTTTTTGACGTGCTATGGGAATTTTGAGTGTAATGTTCCTCAGTCATACGATCTTATTGCGCGGTTGGACCTTTTGAATTTCTAAGTTGACCCCATGCAATGTTTTCCTGTGGGGTACACTTGTAATCAAAGGTACACTCATCAACCTCGATCTATTCAATAATTAAAAGATGCCACATGTCAAGCAATTGCTGCCATTCCACATGATGACTCACCGAGGTACGGACATTTTCGTGAAATAGTGTGTCGACAGTAACGGCGCCGAATTGACTGATTTATTATGTAAAACCAAATGAAACAAAATTGCATTATATGTACCTATATTTCAAAAAGAAAAACACATATTTCGCGCTTTACTTTGTTTTGGATTTTAGTAAATCTACAAATGTGTCACATCATTTTATCGCTGGTGTATAATTCATAAACATAATGATGATGATGCTAATAAATAATAACAATAAAATGGCAATACAAAATTTCAAATACATCTGAAACAAAAAATATTAGCAATTTAGACTAATAAGCATTAGTAAAGGCCCCAGTAATAGTAAGTAGTAAATTTAGTATAAAATTGGTGTTAAAAGATTATCTTACATTGCAACAAGAGAAGACAGGGCTGGAGTTGCCCTCGCCAAGGAGCCCTTTACCGCCATATGCATTGATTACATCTAAAATACCAAGGTCATATTAGTTGTATATACAGATCACCTAAAATAGATTGTAATCTTGCAAAATAAATATACATTATTAAATTGAAAAGAACACCATCTGCTAATTCTTTAATATCTACGTAATAACAAATTCTTTATGTCTCCCCATAGTTTGACATATTTCATCAGATTCGGTAAAAATAGGATAAAATTCTCGGCAATGTTGCTATAAAAAGTCTGTACGCAGCAAGTGCGGTATGGTAGCGAACTTTCATATAAATCATCTAATGATATATATATATATATATATATATATATATATATATATATATATATATATATATATATATATATATATATATATATATATATGCCCGCGACTTCGTCTGCATGGAGGTTGATCTCTGAATGCAACAAAAGTACCTTCTTTCTTTACAAACTTTGGTAATTCTACCTGTTTGCAAGCTTAGGGGTTGAATTTTCAAAAATACTATGTCTTGTAAAGTATTTGTGTCAGTCTGCATTTGAGTGAATACATACAAAAATATTTTCCTACATCATATTTTCCACCCCTCAGAGGTTGAATTTAAGGAAAATCTTAACATTTTCATTATATTTTGTATTATGGTATCCCTATGCTAACATAATGGTGAACGCTACAAAACTTTTACACTCTTTTTACCACCAGGGGTTGAAATTCGGGAAATGTTGGAACCCCTCTTTTGTTATATTTATTGTAGAGTATTCATACTAAGTTTAGTAAAACCACAAAAATATGTTTCCCATTTAAACTTTTACTCCCTCCTTTGTCTCCTTATGGTTTGAATTTCGGGAAATACTGGACTACTACCTGTGATGAGCACGGTTTTTGTTTGATTACACATATCATAAATACAATTTGGAGAACCCAACTCATCCCGATGCAGTTTTTAGAACTGACAATCGTTTCGCTAACAAAGTTAGCGTCATCACAGGGATGAATAAACATAAACCGACGATACAAAAGTTTTCCTAACAAAACTTTTATACCACATCCGCAAGTTGTGAGCGAACTATTCGCAAAATTAAACTTATTAGAAACTATCTGCGATCATCAATAATAAGGCAGTGACGTTCCTCAAGTCTTATGATTCTGGCAATCAAAAATCAAATTAATTATAACGAAGCAATAGAACGGAGATGCAGAACGAGAAGGCTCTCACAGTAAAATTTTAATTTTTGTTACTGACAGTAATATTTTAATAACGTTAGTGATTTACTTTTTAGGTATATAACTTTTATTTTGGTATGGATTTTTCCATTTCAACAAAATTCTCGGGGCAGCAGGTGCGTTATGGTAGTGAATTTTCATAGAAACATTTTTTATTAAATGTTTATAACATTTTTCTTATAACATAAGGATCAAACTATTAGTATGTAGTTGACTTTTTATAACGTAAATCTACGTACCTAATTTAGTTACAATAGCTTTGTTATTTTGGGAGATAATTTTTTTTCGAAAGCACACCCAAAATTTTTTCGGAAAACCAGGTTCAATTTTCCTGGATAACGGACTTATCCAAGCCACTCACAAAAGAAAGGTGGCCGCCAAATCTCATGAAAATCACTCCGTTATTTTTTTGTGTTATCGGTGTGATAGATATATATATATATATATATATATATATATATATATATATATATATATATATATATATATATATATATATAAATTGCAACTGACCTCTAGTTCCCTTGTCCGCGCTCATTTGAAAGAAAAATTCAAAATTCAAAAGTCGGGATATCCCAATTAGTGAACTTTTTCTACGAATATTCACTAAAAAATGACAAATAAAGAGTTTCTTAGTATAAGATGAATTTTACGATTTATCTCAAATTCTACCTGATTTATATAGGCTCGTGTTTGCTAAAAAAATAGCGCGTGTTAAAAATACTTGAAGGAGAAAAAGCGATGGAAGAGCCCGGTCGTTTTATGTTTTAGCCCCACCTCGAAAAAATCAAGATTAGGGGCTGGCGTTATTCCGGTGTCTGTCTGTCCCCACAAGTTCGTAATTAGCATGTACTTCGTTTTTTATTACTAAACCAACAATACTTTTTCATTTGCTAAGACTGTGTGTGCTGTGGGTATTTGTTGCATAACGGGGTTGTTTTAAAATTTACATTTATCAACCACTGACTTTTATCCTACAATTTTGTTTCTATTCGTAGCTACATTCAGTAAGAGAAACTTATAACTCGATTTTCTCGTATCAATAGGCTATTACTAGATTTACAACTTCTTACTAAGACTGTAAAACATCAATCAGAATCATATTTACAGTACCCCATCGTTATCGGCATATATTCGTACCGAGCTTTGCAGTGATCTGTTGAAATATTTTGGCACCGCGTTTGTCAGTTTCTGGAAATCTTCTCAAATCAAAGACGTTTTGTATGAAAATAAAGAAATGATGCTGTTTGAATATGAGATTTATAAAACAGGGAATATTAAATTTAATGATCTAAATTTTAAAGTTTTTCTAGGCACGTTCCTGTCATTCACAGGTATAGTTATAGTTTATATGACACATATGCAGGAGATGTTCTGAAACTAAGATAATGTTTTAGCAGGCGATAAAAATGATGAGAAACAATTATTCTTGGTTCTCAAAAAGGATTTATTATTGGCTGTAAACTCGATTTGCAACGGTCTGTTGAATGCCAATACCGCAATATATAAAAACTCATTGTCAGCGATTATTTGGCAATGCAAGAGATAGTTTTAATATTCTGTAACTAATTTAAGAGGCGATGACAATAAATTTGGTCTCTTTCTTTCTAGTGATAATAATAAGAAGCTGTGGAGTGAGAATGGGCAATTTAAAATATAAAGGCCACTCGATTTTTTTATTATTTTTTACACATGTTGCTTTTTTATGGTCTGCTTTGTGGCTGCTTCCTTAGATGTAGCGGAACTTTATGTTAAAAACAGACAACATTCTTTGATTTATTGTTTTTATTAACTAATAACCACATGGGTTTTAGAATTCATCACTGTCTAAAACGGAAAAACGCAAAATGTCCAGAAATTGTCAATTATATGTATGGTGTCAATTATATACAGAATGGTCCAAAAGTAATGCTACACAGAGCATCAAAATATTGCAATTTGTCCAAACGTACTTCAGTCCAAAAGTAAAAATTTAAAGAGATACAGAATATTAAAGTGAGAAATTTTATTTTCACTTTCCTGTAAATCCTTCAAAGTATTTTACCAATCGTCTTGAAAGTTGGCAAAGGTGAGTTTTATGGTGAGAAAGTGAATCATTTAGTGCCAATTTGGAAGCGCTGTTTGAGATAGCTTTCAAATCTTAAAAATTCTCACACTTTATGTTAGCGTTCCTAAGGGTTTAGCCTTAGCTGAGATCTGACGGAGATTAAATATGGACACAAAACATATTTGTAAACGTGGTGGGTGATAGCATACTAATTTTAAATGACAGACAACTACAATACCCAATTTTTAATTATTATTTTTTTAATCAAATTAAATGAATTATCAATGTAACCAGTAATATTATAACTGTTATGACTATCGACTATTATTGGTTGGGTGTTTATTTGTCGGGGACTTTTAATAAAAAATGTGATTTATTTTATGAGACATTTAAATGCTACTTGATGTTTGTAAACTGTAGGCCACAGATGAAGTCAACAGTTCTAGTGTTAGGTTGTGAGAGTAAAGGGGGGTTTGAAGACATTTCAGTAACAAAAGGGAAAAAAGGAAACACCTCCATACAGTAAGAATGCTAAAAGGACCATTATTTAAAGTTTTTACACAAAGTTGATGTTAGTAAGCAAACATCAGTGGCGTGGAGGATCATTTCTGATGCTACCAACGGCATAAAATATAGAAAAAAAGTCCATTTTTGATGATGAACGATAGTGTATGATCCACTCACAATCGCGAATCATTTTAATATCTTTTTAAGAACGTCCGTTTAGATTTATGCTCATGTATGATCCAAATGAGAATGGTAAGGACCATATGCTTAAGATTCCTTCACAATGCGACACCATATATTTTAATGAATTTACCCCGAATTAGGTACTTTATATAATACATAAGCTCAACAATAAACTGTCCACTGGGTCTGACGATATACCAAACATTGTTTTAAAGAGATGTGCTCCCTTTTTTGTAGATGTGTTGACTTACCTTATTAATTTATCAGTCACCGAATGAGTATTTCCGGAAGCATTTAAAATTGGTAGGGGTATTCCTTTGTCTAAGAAGGATGATCCCACTCGGGTTTAGAATTATAGACTTTTGTGCGTCCAAGGTTTTTGGATATTGTATGCTGGGGAGGCTAAATCGATATTTGACAGCAAAGAGGATTCTGTGTGGACTTGGATTCAGAGCTGGTGTCTCAACTTCAACTGCCATTGACAGCTTTCACAGTAAGATCATTTTAACAGTCGACGCGGGTAAGTGCCCTGCTGGTATATTTTGTGATCTTAGCAAGGCATTTGATTGCGGCGACCATAACATTCTCCTTGCTGAGCTGCAAACACATGGAATACGTACTGTCATTTTGGATTGGTTCTGGACATATCTTTCGCCAATGTGGAAGAGACAACCATTTTCGATGGCATTTGAATTAAAACCCTGTAAGAAGCAGTTACTGTAGACAGAGGTGTACCACAGGGATCCATATTGACTCCTTTGCTATTTGTTTTGTTTGCTGATGACCTGCATTTGGTCTGTGAAAACGACCATATTGCCATGTACGCTGAAGATACGTGTACTAGTCGAGGCAGTGGACTGTGCTGACGTCGAAGATAAATGTAATGCGAGACTCACTAAACTTGCCATTATATCTGGCCTGTTGTGTGCAACTCGTTGATCTGTGAGCATGGTCCGATCCCAGTACAACTTGTATCCCGAGTTCTCTAGAACAGGCTCAGAAGTGTATCTATAGTTGTATCAATTCATCTAGGCGTGGCAGTTAACTACTGTGTCTGTCAGACACTGGACTTTAACCACTAAGTCGTTTAAACGCATGTCTTTGAGATTTTATTTTTAATTTGGAAAAAACTCTACATATGGTGAACCAAAGTACTTAAAATTCACAACATAGGTTTACTTATACAATTTCTAGCCAAATGTAAAGTCTCATTCCAGTTACTCTAATACTTACAAAAATATAGCCCTTTCACAAATAGTTTTGTATATTTTTGGGAGAAAAAAATGTCCGTTATAGCTGATATAAGAACTGGTCCGCGGTCTTAATATGTGCCAGTTTCGTTCAAATCAGTTGAGTATTTTTTGACTTCTCGCCCGGATACACACACTCACACATCCGTATATATATATATATATATATATATATATATATATATATATATATATATATATATATATATATATATATATATATATATATATATATATATATATATATATATATATATATATATATATATATAAATTTAAACGGACAATGCTTTTCAGTTCTAGGGGCCCTAATTCGCGCTCACTTGAAAAAAAATTCCGAAAGTCTTTCCATTGTTACCTCTCTATTAGTGAATTTTCTTAAAGAAACAACAATGAAAACAACCCACTGTACAAATACATGATTCCCTTGAGAAGGAGTCATAAATTTGTTAATTACAGACACCCAATAAATAAAACATGTAAAAACTATTGACATGGGTATGTTGCAGCTACTTTTGTAATCGCAAGTATTTTGAAAACGGTTGTATATAAACAGGGTGATTCAGTAAAGTGTCAACAAGTTTTAACAGCTAAAAGTAGATGTCATTTTAGGGAACAAATGTTTAAACAAATATAAATGTATGTCCAAAAGTTAAAATTGTTATTTCCATTTTTAATCGCAATTCCTTTATTTTTTATTTAACACACGTATGACATTTGGTATATAAAGATTGTGGTAGTCCAGAATCTTTTGTTAAATTCAAGATAGTTGTATAGGGCGCTGTTTTTACACAATATGGATACATTAAATTAAACGTAACTTTTTTAAGTAATACTTCAAGTTTGATTTAAAAAATTAATAAATAAGTTTTGTTGCATAAAAAGGGTAAACTGAATTAAAGCCGCTGAGTGCAAACGTTTTTGAGATATTCATTCATATTCTAACAGTTACCTACTAACTTTTCACGAAAATATGGTCTCTTGTTCAAAAGAGGTGATTGTTGAATTAGGTACCTACATAATGGACCACAATTGTTATGAAAAAGTATTATTGAGCAATATATTACAGTAAAACCAAAACCGGTGCAATAATAATAATTGGCCTGTAAAGCACAATTTATTAACTTTTTTAACATTAAATTGCCTTTCCACAATTTTCATAAAAAGTTGGAGAACTATCCATCTTCTATTGTTATACCCAGTGAACTTTGGATTTAACAAAAAGACAAATTATGATAAGCGCTCAACGGTTAACCCTGCCCATTTGAATATAGCTCGCAACGACGAATCAAACTTGCTTGAAGTTGCTAATTAATCAACATATTATTATGTATTTATATTTCCGGGGTCATTGGTGTAAGACTTGGTTGTCGGGTGGACAGCGTCTAAAATTTATTGAAACTCGATGCATTGGCTCCTGTTTTAAAGCCATTTTCAAGAGGTTACGAAAACGGAAAAATAAACTTTAATGCCTCTATCTGCCTACTCCTTAGAACGGTGGATAATGCTAGATTGGGTTGTTTTAGTTCGAATACGGGGTCTCAATCTGCCTACTTCCAAAATATGACTGGAGATCGTCTCTAAGGTCTCAGTGTGCTCATTCCTAGAGCTGAAAGATATCTGGCCATTCGCCAGATTGTTTCTATAGCGTGGCGTCTACCTGGCTCGTTATCAGCGTCATTAGTCGAGTTAGTAAGGCTTATTAAGTCAGGCACTTAGCGAACCAAGCCGGTTAAAAGTATCGCATATATATATATATATATATATATATATATATATATATATATATATATATATATATATATATATATATTTATTTATTTATTTATTTATTTATTCTGGAATAGCCAAATGAAATAAATTCAATATCTACATTACTGTGCATATTTCTAACAAATCCAGTAACACGTCAATATGAGATTAAAAGATGTCATGCTGCAACGTGAGAACTTCATTCCTACATTCAACCCCCTTCAAGTGACAACCTCCAATTTGTTTAATTCAGGACATCGAAACCCACGTTTGTCACCTGGACACATGGATAATTTTAGCCCCCTTAAACGATGGCTACAGATATCAGCGACATCCACCACGTGCTGGTTACGGCAACCTGCCTACAGTTGTAAGTCATTTCTTATATTTATCAATATTGATTCACATTTCAACTATTAGATTTGTATGTAACTCTGCAATATTAAAATTGTTGTTGTTTTAACGCCCCGTGTGTATTACGATTTTGCACCCCCAAAAGGACAATTTTCCTAGTCCTTCTTACGTTATGTATACGGAACAATTTGCACCATCATTTTAATCTTTCAAAACTAACCAATTTAATACACTCATGTTGATCCAACTCAGACGTTTTGGTCCTGTCGACCCATTCTAAACAAATCATTTGGTCTTTTCGTGACAGATCTAATTTTAATCAAACAAGTCAGTTACTTCAAATATTATCTTCTTTAACTGAATGCTGACCAAATATTTTAGATTATTTTGCACTTCTTTGCTAAAAAGTATAAATAGCACGTAAATGTGTAAGTTTAAAGGATGCTTAAAATATACTTTTTAAAGCGAATGAACTGATGATGACATGACATAATAATAGAACAGTCTACCGAATTCATAAATAATGAGACTCGGTAGTTAAGATAAAGGATTCGACAATTTATAAGTAGATTTTTTGCTAATAAAGTGCTGGCGTGGGTTTAATGCTCAACAGTTGGGAAATTTGACCTTGCCTGATCTTTATAACTTTGTAACCTTTACCAAAATTGAGTACTATCTGTCAAAGATAAATTATAATACAGGTACCTACTGAATTAAATGTAAATATACCTTGTATACATTTTTCAACTAAAAGAATTTAAGTGTTTAGTATTTTATGACCCTTGTAATTTTATAACGCCTTGTAGTTTGTAGTACGCCAATTTAGACTAATAATATGTAAATATTTGCTTCCTTTTGTGGAAAAATGTGCACAGTATATGCAGGCAGTTAAGTAAGTATTCCGGATTAAGCAGATATGCAGATGATTAATCAGATCTGATGATTTCTTATACAGTGTGTAACAGCCAAATGGAACAACTTCAGTATCGCAATTATTGTACATATTTATAAAAAATATCGAAACATGTCAATCTTAGATTAAAAAATGACATCCTGTAACACTAAAACTTTATCCGTTCATTCAACTCCCTTGCAGTGACAGTTGCAACCCCAAATTTTTTAAACATAAAGTAGGGGCTTGTGATACATCATTTGAAAGATTTCTTAATTCTTCATTAAAAAATGAAGAAATGGTTCTAAAATATATTGCAAAAATTAACAGTAAAAAAAGAAATTAATCTGATTGACTTACAATACATTAAAAAATTAAGAAGTAATCACGTTTCATTCGTGAGAAAGCAAGTAAACTCAATTTCAGTGTCCTTTTTGGACGTATTAATTAAAAAGAAGACTGAAAAAGTTATCAACATTCCTTACAGTTGCCAATGTTAGTTTGGTTTAAACGTCTTAGCAACTTGCTGTGTGATTTTAACGGCATGACAGTAGTTGTCAGTAATTGTTAACTCCAATTTAAAAACATGGTTTATTTAACAAAAATGCATAAAATAATAATTCTACAAATGATTGGTTACGGAGATAAAACACGATGACAGATCGAAGTTGTTCGCCTATTTCAAGAAAAATTTTGCCACCAATATCCCAAGAGACAATTAGTAAAATTGCAATAGCAGATACAAAAAAAAACTTCTAATGAACTGAGTAATGATATCAAATTGGATGTAATGTTTGAGTTTAAGAAAAGTTCACATACTTCGTCTACAAGCAGACACAACATTGGATGTTACCCATTCATCAAGTATTCGAATATTAAAAGAAAATAAAATGCATCCCTATAAATTGATACAAACTCAGGAACTCGTGAAAGACGTCTTGTTGTGAACAAATGATGAAGATAAAAATGTTACCCAACCAGAACATGTTTTGTTTTCAGATGAGTGCAGTTTTACACTTCACAACCATGCTAATCGTGGCAGTTATCGCTACTGGTCTAAAGAAAATCCACACTGGATGAGAGAAGAACATACTCAATACCCAGAAAAAGTTAATATTTGGACAGGAATAGATGAAAACTATGTCATGGGTCCCTTTTTCATTGACAGCAATTTCAATGGAGATAATTATTTAGCACTGTTTCAAAATAATGTCGTGCCAACTTTGGCAAACTTATATCCTGATCGAGCAAATCCACAAGTTCCAGCGAATGTGATATGATTCCAGCAGAATGGAGCACCAGCACATTACCAAAGCAATATCCAACAGTACTTCAACTTGATGTTTCCAAATCGGTGGATAGGGATGCGGGGATCGTCAGAATGGCCAGCACGATCACCCGATCTGACGATATTATACTTCTTCTTGTGGGGTTATAGGAAAACTATGGTATACATAACTAAACCACGTGATTCAAGTGGCTTAAGAAGAATAATAACGATTGCGATTAGGTCGGTCACACCTCAGATGTTGACTAACGTTAGAATATACTTTTTATCACGATTAGGATGGTGCGAAGACGTTCAACGCACGTATTTTGAACATCTCCTACGTTGGGATTGATGTGCTTCTTATTTTTTCTTATTATCAAGGATGAAACGCTATTAGTTATTAATTTTTTAGTGCGTTGTAGCGAAGTTCGTCAATCATATTGATTTCCCTTTTTAATGTTAATTTTTGCAATAAATTTAAAAAATATATATTTATTATGGTCTTCGAACCACTCCTCAATGTATGCATATAGACTTCGTTGTTTACCTTTGAAATAGTATTTATGCTTTGGGAATAAATAACCTAATGGTGTAAAAATATTGTTTAATACGTTATATTTTTGAAACTATTAGAGTAGCTCGAATGTGACTGTATTTGTAGCGAAAAATGGTGTAAGTATACCTCTGTGGTGAATTTTATGGAGTTTGGTTCACAGAACTTGATTTTTTTCCAAATTAAAAATAAGGTCTGAAAGACATGGATTGAAGCTACTTAAGTGGTTAAAATCTAATGTCTGACAAAGACAAAGTAGTCAGCTACCATACGTAGATTGATACATACTACATGCATAAATAACACACGTAAACCATACCACCCGAACTAGTGCTCAAGAAATCTCGGCCACAAAAATCCCTATTAAATACCCATTAAATCGTTTGTCAACAATTACGACATAAGAATGACAGATTGCAAATGCAACGACGTTATGTATTTCATTCATAAATTTCATATTATAGGAATGTGAGGAGATACGAAAGAATGAAAGAAATCGGCTCAAGTCTATAAAAATGATTTTAAAGCAGTGTGTTTTTTATCTTTAAACTTAAAAATAAGACGTCGTATAAGATCAAAACACGAAACAGTCCTGTGTTATAGCGACGGACGAGTTATCAACATACAATTCAATTAATGCTGCAATTAGCTGTTACATCTACTTTTAGGATATACTATAAAATTTCACGGGGAAGCAAGTTGCCGCCTTTGTGATTATCACGTAAATAAACAATCTATTAACGCATCTGTGGTTCAGTGGTTCGATTGCCGCCCGATGCATGTGACATTTTGTTTAGTTTTACTAACTCTAATATTTGGTAGGAACAAATACTGCCCAGATGTCATATGTTTAGAGCACGATATCACTTTTGTTTAAAACGTCTGGATAACTTTGTTACCGTTGAGTCTAAAATTATAATTATCGGCAGCAATTTTTTATTGTTGATATCAGTGAAGTTTTATTAAGAAGATTCACTAAGAGATGATTTGTAAGACATTGTGAGATATACGACAAAGTCGCCATCTCGGTGCGGAACCAGGTAGTATGTTGTCACGACAGCTCCAAATAACAGAAAATGTTATAAAATAGAAACTGTATACAACCAACTACCAATTTTGTAAATTGTCGGCCCTGGCCCATTTCTTCCTAATATATGAACGATGTTTGTAAGGCTAGATGTATTCTCACCATAATTAGAACCGCAGACCGGTTTCGCTCTAACTAGAGCTCGTCAGTGCGGTATACTAATTACAGCTAGAACACAACTATAAAGTAATACGGCTAGCCAGTCCACTAGGACATTGTGAGATGTACGACAGGGCGCCATGTCGGTGCGGAACCAGGTAGTATGTTGTCACGACAGCTCCATATAACACAAAATGTCATAAAATAGAGACTGTATACAACCAACTAACAATTTTGTAAATTGTCGGCCCTGGCCCATTTCTTCCTAATATATGAACGATGTTTGTAAGGCTAGATGTATTCTCACCATAATTAGAACCGCAGACCGGTTTCGCTCTAACTAGACCTCGTCAGTGCGGTATACTAATTACAGCTAGAACACAACTATAAAGTAATACGGCTAGCCAGTCCACTAGGACATTGTGAGATGTACGACAGGGCGCCATGTCGGTGCGGAACCAGGTAGTATGTTGTCACGACAGCTCCATATAACACAAAATGTCATAAAATAGAGACTGTATACAACCAACTAACAATTTTGTAAATTGTCAACTCTGGACCATTTCTTCCCTAATATGGGGACAGGGCTGACAATTTACAAAATTGTTAGTTGGCTGTACACAGTCTCTATTTTATAACATTTTGTGTTATTTGGAGCTGTCGTGACAACATACCACCTGGTTCCTAGATATACCAATTAATTTTCTAACTTCATAGAAAATGGAATAAGTATACTTATCAGTGCTCATCACAGGTTCCAATCTTCACTTAGAAAATGGAGTTTTGGGCCATAAACGTTTTTTCTCAAAAGCAGCTAGAATACAAGATTTGAATATCTGTTATGATGATATTGATATATCGAATATCGATATTCCAACAAATTCTTCAATTAGGGCGCGTATTAGCACCTCCATAACCGGTCTTCAAGGTCTGTTTAAATAAAATATCTCGTTAATGAAGCCAGTTCTGGAAAAAAGGTACCTTCAGTCTTACGATTAGAATTTAATTACGTGTGGCATTTCATTTTACTCTTCCAGTTAGTTCAGATATTTCCATAGCATATTGTGGAAGCCTAGAACCGTCACATGCCCAGTAATGGTGCTTCACGCTACTTGCCAATATATATATATATATATATATATATATATATATATATATATATATATATATATATATATATATATATAATATTAATTAGGTACAATAATTAGTTGGTTTAAGTGTGTATATAGATTATGATCTAAATAAAAATAAAATGTAAGATGATCATTAAACATTAATTATTGTTGCTCTCACTTGGTAAAACCATTCCATACTAAACGTGGATGTAGAGAGTTATTTTTGGGCTTCACAAATGATTGTTTTCTTTTCTCCTGCCTAACGACGCCGTAATCAGTTGCAAAGGAGAAAACAAGCACTGCTGAATCCAGAGAAAAAGTCTTTATAAATGTAATATACCTATTGACCAGTTAACGATTTAATTTACTTCGATGTTTGTAAATAGCGAAACAGTTTTTAGCTATTTTCTAATTAATTATAACTGCATTAAAATATAAAATAAATGTCAACATTGATAACGATACATTAAAATGTTAGCTGCTGTAATAGCATGAATTGTGAAACTAACAATGCCTAAATCAAAACTGACATGGCACTCTTTATTTTTGAGCTACAGGGTGATTTTGAAACTTGTCATTTTTTGGCACGCCTGTATCTCCTTTAAGATAATAAAATTATTAGAATTCGATAATACAAATAGTTGATTCTATTAAGCACAGATTTTGTGACACAAATCAAACATATTATTTTTTAAATGGAGGACTCTGTGTATTTTTACGCCATTGGATCCGGCTCATTGAGAGCTTTTTGTATATGTATGATTATATATAGAAGGGTGTTTCATGTTTTCATAGATGTGATTTTTAGATGATTTTGCTCAAGGCCCGAGGCTCAGTGATGTAAAAGATATATATGCCAAATTTCATAAAGATCAGATAATATTTAGGGGTTGCACACATTGGTCACTTTTATCTCAAACCAGTGAAATTAATAATATTGAAGTGCTCGTATTGTCTTGCATTGGGATAATAAACTGTTGCCCCCAGTTGCGCATGGGAGTGTCAAAACTTTGGAAGAGTTTCAATTCTAGTGGCTGGCAAAGATTTTGTGCATGTGCTTGGCGTACCTGTTGCCCTGAAAGGCACTGGTGTGGGGATATCTGAAGTAGTTATTTGGGATGTGGACCAATTTGGGCTACGTGACAATATCATCGGTATATTTTTCGATACTACAGCTTCTAATACTGAACTGATACAAGAGGCATGTATCAGACTTGAAAGGGAATTCGGGTGAACATTGTTGTGGTTGGCTGCCGTCAGCACACCCATGAACTAATATTGAAAGGAGTCTTTGAGGTCTGCTGTGTATATCATCAAGTGGTCCTGACATCCAGATTTTTTGGCAGTTCCAAAGTTTGTGGGCTTCACTTGATAAAAGTCATATACGACAATGCTTGATATAGAAAGTCCGAAAAAGTACCAAAAAAACCGCGAGTGAAAATGATTAACTACATCCAAAATATCCTAAAAGACGGAAGTCATCCAAGAGAAGACTACAAAGAGTTATTACAACTCTCACCGCTGTACCTAGGAGGTTGGCCTAGTTAGTCTAAAAACGACTTCAGCTTCAAGATCCGAGGTGCTCTGCATCAGGCAACGTGAATGGTAGAGCCATTTCCTCACTAATAAAACAAAGACGTTGAATTGTTTGGGATAAACGACGTGATAATATGCTGCAGTGCTTTTCTAAGAATTTTTTTGTTGGATACAGGAGGAGGATACAGACTTCATTCACGAGACCGTAGTGCCGTGGGATATCGAGGTACTGTGAGAGTGTACTCACTAAAACTCCCTCCCTAGGAGTACCCGACTTCAGTCCGTACCTCCGCCGGAAAGATTTCACACAATGACGTTTGGGTATGAATGTTTCCATTCTGTTTTTGCCGCGGGGGCGTTAGCGGGTAAGTATAAGCTTTGGACGCTTATGCTTATGTGTAAGTTGCTCATCGTATGCGGTGGCACTACGCAGAAGAGCATTTGGGTGAGAAGCGGCTTTTGCAAACTGAGTTCGGGATAGTTGAGTTATAAACTCAAGTATCGAAGGCATTTCCAGATCAGAGTGAATCTGTTTCTGACAAACCATGGCGCTCCGGTAACCATTCTCAGGATTTTATTCTGGATGATTTGAAGGGTCTTGATGTGTGTTGCGGCCGCGGTGGCCCATGCAGGGGATGCATAGGTCAAGGCTGGCTGGATGATGACTTTGTACGTGAGCAATTTCTTGTTCATGGGCAATTTGAAATTTCTATTTAGAAGTGGAAACAGCTTCGAGATGAACTTCGAGGCTTTTCGTCGGGCGTGTTGGACATGGGGGCGCCATGTTAAGTGTTTGTCGAGGACAACCCCGAGGTATTTGGCGGAATCTTGCCAGCGAATTAGACGGTTGTCTAATGATACGTGTTGGTGAGGTGTGTGGCTCCTCTTGGAAAATAGGACTGCTGAACATTTATCGGGGCTTATGGCTAGAAGGAATTTCCTATACCAGCCTTGCAGCTCGATTACGGCGGTCTGACGTCGTTCGGTTATTATCCTCGGCTGTGTGGAGCTGCTGAGGATGGTAGTGTCGTCTGCGTACAGTGCGTATGTCACGTTTAGGAGCGCTGTTGGAATGTCTACGAGAAATATATTGTACAGCAGAGGGGAGATAGCAGAAGCCTGCGGGAGACCAGCCGTAGCTGAGTATTGTCTAGATCTGGCTCCCAGGTGTTTGACCTGGTACTTCCTCTGTTACAGGTATGACCTGATTAGTAGAATCAGAGGGAGAGGATAATTAAATGATAGAAGTTTATTTAGGAGGCCCGCATTCCAAACCCTAACGAAGGTTTGAGCAATGTCAAGAAATATTGCACCAGTTGACTTGTTTTTATTAAATCCTTCGGTGGTGTTTTCCACCACACGAAGGACTTGGTCTGTGCTGGAGTGCTGGTGTATGAATCCAAATTGCTCGTCCGGGAGGATATGATTTTTTTTCTAAGAAGCCACGTGGGCGTTTTTGGGGTGGTCAATAAGACAGCAGAAAGAGGAATTGCTTCGATAAAAAAGTTTTACCAGCAGGTCAGGGACGAAGAACAAAAATAGTTCTTGTTGAGTAGAGTCGAGCATCACAGAAAACTCGTGACCAAGCGAACAAAAGAAGGGATTGCATCGTTTAAAGTTGATTAATATAACGCATATTTTACCTATCATACTACCTATTAATCTTAGTATATAGTTTTCATATTATATTATTTTAAGTTTGTGATTTCTAGTTTTCCCAATTAAAGTAACTAACATTGAAAAAATCTATTTTTTTCCTACTTTTACAAAAGTGATCAAAGTCTGTAACCTCTAAATATTATCCAATCTTCTTGAGATTTGGGATATATATATTTTGCATTACTATTCGGGGCGTTAGCAAAGTCTGCAAAAATATTACATTTTTTTTGCTTTACAAAATGAAACACCCTAATATATGGGTGTTATTTTAATTGGCTGGGTAAATTACATTCTTTGTATTTTCAAGGACAGTGAACAGGTTTTTAAAAACAATAGATCAGAGAGCTTTTGTTTAATGGAACACCTATATATTTTTATAAACTTTATTTATCTCATCTTTCTACAATGAATTCTTTCTGGTGTGCGGTGGAAAATAAAAAATGAAAGATGCTATGATATATTATATATTTTCTAATGAATACTAATTATTTTATGTGACGCAATTAATTTTATTTTACAAAAATGGTACTTGGATATTACTAATATGAAGTCATTAAACCTGAATATTTGAAACACTAAATTAAAAAAAAGTTCAGGACGCAGTAAGTGCGTTATGGTAGGGAATTTTCAATAAATGCTTCAAATTTGAATAACTCAATTTTCGATAAACTCAGAAGGTTGAATTTCTGTACGTAGTAAGGCATTTCCCAAGGCAATATATCCACCAAATTTAATTAAAATAGCTTTGTAAGTTTCGGCCATAAAATTTTTTTTCGAAAGAAAACTCAACAATATTGCTCAAATTGATTTCCATTAAGTCATGTGCAAGTTGGCAAACTGGCACAGCTCCATTTAAAGAACATTGTGAGATTTACGACAGGGTCGCGATCTCGGTGCGAAACCAAGTAGTATTTTGTCACAACAACTCCAAGTAACACAAAATGTTATAAAATAGGGACTGTGTACAACCAACTAACAATTTTTAGGTTAGGTGTATGTTCGGCTAGATGTATTCTCACCATGATTAGAACCGCTAACCGGTTTCGCTCTAATTAGAACTCGTCAGTACGGTATACTAATTATAGCGAGAACACATCCATAAAGTAATACGGCTATGGTAGCCAGCCTCCTAGAACATTGTGAGACAGGGTCGCCATATCGGTGCGAAACCAGGTAGTACCTTGTCCCGACAGCTCCAAAGAACACAAAATCTTATAAAATATAAACTTTGTACAACTAACTAACAATTTTGTAAATATGCAGCCCTGGCCCATTTCTTTCCTTATATAGGGACAATTTATCTAAGGTATACCGTACTGCGACGAGCTCTAATTAGAGCGAAACCGGTCTGCGGTTCTAATTATAGGAAGAATAATCTAGCCTTAGATACATTGTCACTATATTATGGAAGAAAGAGGCCAGGGCTGATAACTTACAAAATTGTTAGTTGGTTGTACACAGTCTCTATTTTATAATATTTTGTGTTATTTGGAGCTGTAGTGACAACATACTACCCTGTTCCGCACCCAGATGGTGACCCTGTCGTACATCTGACATGTTTTAGGAGGACGGCTACCATAGCCGTATTACTTTATGAGTGTGTTCTCGCTGTAATTGGTATATCGTACTGACGAGCTCTAATTTGAGCGAAACCGGACAGCGGTTCTAATTATGGTGTAAATACATCTAGCCTTGGATCCATTAAAAAAAATCGTATATTTGCCTTGTACCACAACATCTGTGCTTAATAGAAAAAAATATTGGCATCATTGAATTCTACATAAAAAAAATCTATTAGAATTAGTTCTCAGTTTGATTATCTCATCAATTTTGTAAATCACACTATAGCTTAAAAACAAAGAGTGCCATATCAGTTTTGATTTTAGCATCGTTAGTTTCACAAAAAAGTAGAAAATATTTCATGACCCCACAAACGCAACGAAATCCGGACACCTGTACATGATTTTGTGGTAATACACAAATTTTAAATATGTTTTCAAGGCTGTTACATATTAAACTGTTTTTATATTGGGAAAATCATAAACTCTATAATTTTTCTCATATTTGTAGTTTTTCACATTTTTTGCTATTGTACCGAATGCAAAATGTATCATATAATTGAATTTTTGATGACTTATGATTTTATATTATATATGTTTTAAATATATTCTACTAGCCAAAGTTTTTTTATGAAAGACTTTTGAATACAGTAGGTATAGTTATCAGATATCCAGTTACTGACTTGTTACCAAAAAGGCTAAAACTGATACGTGTTTTGTAACAATAAATTCAAAAAGTTTTGTAATTTAAATGAAAATTAACCTTTTAAACAATTATTAGCAGATGTGTTCTAAATAAAGATTTATCAATATGTAATACTACATACCTGTGCTGTTTTAAGTTATCTTGCCTCTTAAAATTTTTCCCACAAATCTCACAACAAAAATCCGGAACCTTGTGAGTTCTTTCATGTATCATGAGGTTATAAGGTTTGGTGAATCTTCTCTGGCAGTATTTACATACAAACTCACATTTGGCGCGCATTTTGCGACGGAACTCACGCCCGCTAACGTCGTTGTCAATCTGCATTATAGCAAACATGGTGCTTGATTCTTATCTGCTTCTCCTTGTTAAATTAGTCAGCAGATGTGATGAGTTAATCTTTGATTTATTATAGATATTGCTGTAATAGCTGAAATCCCTGTGATGCTATTATTTTCCAATAGGACGGATGTTAAATTTATCTATAATATCCGGTTGAAAGCAGGAGTTTGCTTATGATAAAACCCTGGAAAGTAAATATACAAATGTAGATTTCTATTCTATGCATCATACCATAATACATGACTACATCTATTTATTGATCTTTTTAGTAACATTGGTTATATCTATAAATAGTTTGAAATTGCATTCGACCTTGCCTAATGCACGATTATAAAACTAGTAGGGAAAAGAAAACTAATAACTACCAACTAACAATCACAATAATACTTATAATAAATATCTTATTAACGTTTTCTGATATATAAATCCAGGCATGTACATTTTTACAGAAATCTGCATGTTTGTTTGAGGTAACATTAGAAGGTACTGGTTTGTTCTGCATCATCCTTGCGTGGAAAATTTGCAATTATTGTTTAAAACATAGTGGCCCTTGACCGACCAGTCTACTGGTTTTCTATTCATTTTAGTCTTAATTTATTAAAAAATGAATAAAACTGAGACTGAAATTATCATAAAATATTTCTGGATAGAGTTTATTCGCGAATTATAGTTCATAACATAACGGCACTTGACCGACCGAAAAAAGTCGGCCTACTAGTTTTATATCTATTTTACTCTTAAGTGCTGTTTTCATTTGTTCAAAAATAAATAAAACCGAAACGAAAACTATCATTAAATGTCCCTCGATACAGTTTAATACTGGAAGAATGTCATATTGAATTGACCAAAGCGTTATGTGGTTCGCCCCTTCATTTCAAGTAACTGAAAACTGGTCTTGAGGTAAGCTCACAGCAAAGCGGATACGTTAAAACAGTAGTGATCGAAGGAAATGTTGATTTATTTGGTTGTTACTCATTGCTCCAAACACTTGAGTAACGTTAATAATATCAGGGAAAATGTATACACTCCTGGAGTGTGCAAAAGAAAGGAATAAAAAGTCTAACATAAATAAGAATATTTATATCGTATCAGGTGGTCACAACCTTCAGGTGATCACAAGCTATGAAGTGTCCTTAACATTGGTTTGGCAATGCCGCGAAGAACTCACAGCACTGCTAGATTATAACATTATTAAGATGATCTATGTACTACTATGAAGAAAAAACAGTTAAAAAGTTGATGAACAAGCTAAACGATGCAAACCGTCGAAAATGGGTTTCGAGACCGCCTTGCATGTACCAAAATGCAAAGTGTGTAAAGAAATTAACCGGGGGGCTCTCAGTAAACATATCTTTTAGAGGACAAGTATACCAGGTTCGAACCATAGCAGGGAGCTTCTCAAAATTCCCTGCAGCAAAACGAGCACAGAACTGGGATGATTCAGCTGAACTCCACTCAGGACTATTGTCAGGAACCTGACATGACATCACACGGTACCCCTCAACAAAATCAAGAAATATTAAGGAGATTTGACTTGTAAATTGGGTACACAAAAAGAAACCTGAAATATGACGGCAGTAAATGCCATTTAGGCTTTCACAAAATATTTAGCACCATCATTTGTGACAAAAGTATTGGCGAGACGCTAATTTCAAAAGAAGTGAAGATTGAAAAAAAATGCCAAAAATGACATTTCAACAAAATTCTTTTACACCTGAGCATTTTGGAAATTCGTATACAAAATTATTATGTCTCAACCATACATAAGCATTAGTTTTCTTATATATATATATATATATATATATATATATATATATATATATATATATATATATATATATATATATATATATCTGTGGATTGTATGAATAAGGGTCTCAATGTGCAAAAACATCCTTGTGAGATAAACAGGTCTGAAAGTGCAAATTATTTCCCTCAATATTTTGGCTGTGAATTGAAACGAAATATCTTTTTTATTATGGTTACAACAAAATATACCTGTCAGTTATTATACTTTAATTTTGCCGACTTACATCCTTATCTCTCCTTTTTTCCTTGTAAGCGTTTTCTGTTGTGGCTAAGTGATCACTTTTCTCATTCTCTCTCATACATGTAATTTTTTCATCACCATTAACATGTCACTTTAACCATAGAGATACCATGATTTACGTTTCAAATAACAAATAAGAACTAAGTTCAGATAGTACCTACTTTTGGGGACGAAATTTGGGCATATGTATTATTACATTGGCCTTTTGAGAGTAAACATAACAATGGCTTATATCTACATTGTATCTTAGATTTATGAATATTTTTAACACATTGGCCTTTGTTCGTATTAAGTGTCTTTCACACTGGCCAATGATAATCAAAGCAATATAACCTATATCGCATTTTGGCCATTATTTGTTGTAAGAATGTGATTTTCATGACATAAGTGAAACATAGGTCACATATATTATTTTGTGGTTCTATTACTATGTGAAACATAGGTCTTTTTATAAAATCGGTGAAAATTTTAGTCAGGCTTGTTTTGAAGATAGAACCTTATTTCTTTAGAAGTATGCGAATTGTATGCCAGTTAGGATTTCTATTTCAAAAACCGTAACTGATACAACTTTGGCCTTTATTTCATTGGATAGGGCATCCCCTATTTAGCCGAAAAGCTATCTTAACTCAATTTCGCCAGAATCACACATTGGCCCTTATTCATCCAAGCCACAGATATATATATATATATATATATATATATATATATATATATATATATATATATATATATATATATATATATATATATATATATTATAGCTTTATAAATAGTCGGGCTTAAATTTTTCTTTTGCACTTTTACGAAACTAAAACAGGGCACAAGATTATGTATGATAGACACAATTATATGTTCCTTTATAAAAGAAAAACAATTTGGGGTTAATGGACGAAAAATATCACAACATTAAAAGTGAATTTTTTCTTTCTTTTTTTTATTGGATAGATAATACTTGTCATATATAATTGACAAATTATTTTGACAAATCTGACTTCTAAATGATAGATTCAGTAACCTGTAATAATATTTCTGAAAACATGTGAAATGTAATTAATTAATATCTAAAGCATCCTTTATTCTTCTTATTTACTTTACTTTTAGGTCACAACAATTTAATCATAGAGTTAGATATAATTTTGCAATCATAACAAGTTTTTGGTAGAAAGTCATTTTAGAATTTATTAGCGAACTTTCGTAGATTTCCTTTAGCAATATTTGTAGAAAAAAGTGACCTGTCAAATTTTTATGCAGAGAAATGTTGTTAATTTTTATCGGACGTTTTGTAGCGAATTTTTTTAAAAAAATAATTGTAGAAAATTTTCGTAAAAATATCTTTAAATTTTTGTAGATTTTTTTTAAGATAGTTTTCGCAGGAAAATTTTGTTTATGAGTACGACTTTGCGAGGTAATTTTATAAGATAGTCGTCGTGAGATACCTGTTCATAACCCAGAAAACACGTAATACTTCTAATACATATTTTGGTATCAAATAGTTTCACGGGTGCAAGTTTAATAACATAAATTTACACATCCGGGCACGTACAGTAATGAGTAATGGCGTTAAAAAGAGATAAATAAATAAATAAATCAGTAAACGACTATCGTCATCTATGTCTGTACATATACTGAAACCATATGTGGAACATAAACTGTTTAAAAGTTTTAACCAAGCTATTAAGTACTACAAAAGAATGTGTTATTGTCAAACAGTTACGTAATATTTGCATTTGTTTGCCAGAAGTGGAAGTTTCAACGTAACCCATCCGTTTTGATTAAGAGTAACAGTACATAATGTTTCATACAAATAAAAAAATACTACAATGTTATATCATCATCACGATCTAAAGGCGATGTCGCCGTGTCGTCGGAACCGTGGCTTTCTGTCTCCAGTAGCTTTTTTCATTTCGTTGTAGCTTCTGCATTTCATCACTTGGACTTGACCTGACCTGACCCGCCTTTTTAATTGTTCTCAAATATGTGTCTCTCAAATATTGTTGTCGCAAGGCTATTATATTTCAAAATGTGTCCAACAAATTTTGCCTTTTTCCACCTAATGCAGTACAGTAAGCAGCCCCGGACCTTGGATTTTTTCTATCCGGGGTAAAAACTCAAAACTGCGGCCCACTTCCATCGCTCATTCTCCTTTAAATTTTTTCTATCAAGTTGTTTTTTTTAACACGGGCATATTTAAGTAGGGTAGGATTTGAGATAATCGTAAAATCCGTTGTATACTAAGAAATTCTTTATTTGTCAATTTTTGTAGCAAAGGAAAAATACATACCAAAACAAAATACCTACCTAAAAACTCAATCGCTAACGCTATTGAAATATTAGGAGGTCAGTAACAAAAAATTAAAACTTTACTCTGAGAGCCTTTTTGTTCTGCATCTAAGTCCATGGCATTGTGATCAGTAATTTGATGTGCAATTTTATTTTCGGTTGTCAGAATTGCAAAACTTGATGAACGTTCCTGGATTATTGATCATTGCAGATAGTTTTTATAGGTTTAAGTTTGGTAAACTTCGCCCACAGCTTGCGGATATTGTCAGGAGCAAGAGATAGAAAACGCGCCTTTTTGTCGCCGAATAAAACTGAAGCTTCTGCTTTAAAAACGACGAGTTCCTGTCAGATCTGAGCTTAATTTAAGTTTTGCTCATATCTTCGTACTAGATCCACTCGATTCTTATGTAGTTCTTCAGTCATTGAAAAATGCAAAATTTAAATTTAGTCAGTGTGGTAGTCGTCATAATTTCTGATATGGTTTGATCAAATGCAGTATTTATTGCTATAGAAAATCGCTGAACAAGGCTAAGTGCTCCTGTTTCGTCCTCGCAGAATTCACCAAAATGTTGTTTTTTTGCACTTTGGAATTCATATTTGTCAGAATTGGAGCAGCTGCAATTTTTTTCGGCTACTGTTCTAGATTATTCCATTCAAAACTTCATAGAATTTTGGCTAGACCTTCCGTTGAAACGACGGAACGCCCGTGTATTTTCCTTTTGAATTTCACTACTGGCTTCATTAGATTTCTTGAATAATGATAGCGCGAATTGTTAAGTTGATAATAAATGCAAAACTCTTCACAGCACGTAACAGATAATCGGCCTCGTTTTTGGATTCAACATTACGAAAAAACTTTTGAGTTTCATCCAAGAATTTGACTACTTCTGGTACGATAAGGTTTTCACAGCCACATGTTTTGCCATCCATCTTGTCTGGCTGCTTCCTTTCAGGTCTGTTTGTCCAATTTTCTGTTTGCCACTGATTTTTTTTTGTTCCCTCAGTGCTCGTCCGCGGCCTTGCCGCCCCGATAGCACTGGTTTGTCACTGATAATCGATCTTTTAATAAACTCTGTCGGTGTGCCACATATGAATTTGTCGCCCACTGAAGTTGCCGCCCGGAGAAGGCACACCGAAAACTTTAACAAAAGTTCGGAGAAAATGTTCAAAAAGTTCTCCATTATTATTGAGACAGCAAATACTCCTACCCAAAACTGAATTTGTCGCTTTTTTAATAGAAGGTCTATCGATATTGGCAAAATTGTCTAGGACGGCTTCTCTAAGATCGTTCACTGTATCATGAGACCCTTGGTACACCTTATTTTTTATAGTTCCCCATAAAAAGAAATCTAAAACGGACAGATCAGGAGACCGAGGTGGCCATGTAACTGGTGCATTTCTTCCGATCCAGGAGTTGGGAAAAGTTTGGTCTAAGAAGTTCTTGTAGCTTTATGGGGCGGGGCCTGTATATATATGTATATATAGATATATATATATATATATATATATATATATATATATATATATATATATATATATATATATATATATATAAGTGTGTGTGTGTGTGTGTGTGTGTGTGTGTTAATGCTAGATGTATTCTAACCATCATTGGAAACACACCAGTTCTGATCTTATTAGAGCTCTTCAGTGTGCTAGTGCAATAATTTAAAAAAAAAACATTTGAAAACAAAGTAATAAGCTTTAAAGTTTGAGGTAGCCAAAACCTCGGAGAGAACCGTGAGCTGCATTTCCATCTTAGCCATCTATGTGCGTAACTAGGTATTTTGTTGCGTCATCTGCTCTAGTATATATTTTTATACATAGAGGGCGCCGTACAATTAACCAACGATTCTTTCAAATCACCAGCTCTATCACTTTGTCCCCATGCGGGAAACATGTCCGTCATGTCACTGTTGTCAGCGGTTGTCAATATCGTTCGTGTCATGTTTAGAACAAGTGTTCGCTGCCGGCGTGTGCGACAGGTTGAGTGTCGTAGTCGGTGGCGCTGCAGAGGGTAGCGTCTGGGTGAGGGGCGGCTTTTGCGGGCTTGGTGGTGGATGGTTAGGTTGTGGACTCAGGTATCGGAGGCGTTTCCAGATTCTGATCTGGAAATGCCTTCGATGCTTGGGTTTGTGACTCAACTCTCCGCCGCTCGTTTCGCGGAGGCTGCTTGTGGCCCGGGTGCTCCTCTCTGTGGTGCCGCCGGCTAAGAATGGCAACTTCCACATCGGCATACACGCCCAAAGCTTGTGCTTACCCGATCACGCTCCCGCGGCACAATGGAAACATTGAAACCCAAACGTCACTGTGCGAAATCTTCCAACGGAGGTACGGACTAAGGTCCAGTACTCCAGGGAGCGGAGTTTTAGTGAGCAAGAGTCTCACAGTACCTCGATATTCCAGGCACTAAGGTGAATGAGGTCTGAATGATGCATTTCTCCACTACTGTATCCAAGAAACAAAAAAAACATACAAATAATATAAGGCTAGATGTATTCTGATCATCATCAGAAAGACATACCAGTTTCGCTCTTATTAGAGCTTTTTAGTGTGCTATACTATACCAATGATAATTAAAACACCTTCTTTATCCATGAGTGGGAAGTTCATTATGGATATTTTATTCACACATCCAAGTGTGTAGGAGTTTGAGATAGTGTAGAACTCTCACCCGCTCAAACCTCCACCAGTGGAGTACCGGATCTAGTAGGTACATATCTCAGTCGGAATAATTCCACACAGGACGTTGGTGGTTTGGAATGTTTTTATTCTGGTTCGCCACGGAGGCATAGACAAAATACATTCGGAGTAATTAGCTTAAAAGCAGCCAAAACCTCAGAGAGAACCGTGAGCTATATTTGCAGCGTAGCCATGTGTGTGCATAACTAGACACTTTCTGCTGTCTTGGAGACTTTAGCATACACTTTTATAGATAGAGCCGTACAACCAATCTACAATTTTTCAAATCATGAGCCATAGCTGTAATTTCATCCATATTATATATATATATATATATATATATATATATATATATATATATATATATATATATATAGGGTGACCGAAAATTCGTAAATCAAACTTCACACGAAGATAGATAAAAACCATATATGATCTTATCAGCAAATTTACTGTTTTCAAGATATTGACAATTTTATGAAAAAAAAACTGAAACTTGTCTAATTTTAAGGTATTGTCCCACCACATGCAGAAAAAACATTTCCAGAATGTGATTTTTGTGCATGTTAATCCTCAAAAATATTTTGTGTTATTGTTCAGAAAAACTGAAGAAAAAAATTAAAAATCGGACTTTTCTTCCCCAATTCTTTTTATTTGGAATAAACCTCCGTACTGAAAAAAGCTTTAGTTAAATTTACTGGATCATAATTTCAAACACTTCCCTGTTTTATGAAGATCATAAAATGGTATGAACATTATCAATATCTCTACTGTCGACGATTGAAAGCAAATTTGGAAGTGAAATCAGGTAGCTAATAAACAAAAACAAACAGATTTATCATTCGTCATTTATAAAAAATATTTCTGTCAGTGTCAGTAAGATTACTAATTTGTACCTGTTACAGGCGCGCTCACTTCTCAGTAAATTAATTCACTGACGGACTTTGTTTTACTCTGGATTTTTGATACAATGGAAAATCAAGTGAATTACACCCATCGAGAGTATGCGAACATGTATTTTATTTATGGAGAGACTCGATATGTGCTGTTCAGAGGTGGTGTGATTTACAATGCCAGATGAGCGGCAAGGATTTATGCGCAGCGCTAACCAGACCGACAACATCCATATACGGCGTGTTGATGAGAATCCATAACGCCTACAGCGCTGGTAGAATGCCTGGCTTCGATCGTGTTGATCGAACTGGACGACCGCGAACTACAGACGAGGATGCTGTCATGGATGCTGTTATCGAAGAATCCGGGACCTTGACGCGGAAAGTACAGAGACGAACGCGTTTCCCAAGGTCTACTACTCATAGAATTTTAAAAACGTATGGGTATCATCCCCACCATATTCAGAGGGTCCAAGTTTTGGAACCCCGTGACTACACAAGGCGAAAGCGATTTTGCGAAATTATGTTAAGAAAAATTAGACAAGATCCCAATTTCTCCGATAAAGTTTTATGGAGTGACGAGTCAGCATATAAAAATGATGGATACATGAACCTTCACAACTTTCATAGTTGGAAAATTGAAAATCTAGATGAGTTCAGAGAGGATCTGTCACAGCATTAATTTAATATAAACCTCTGGGTCGGTATTTTTAACGGAACACTTTTGGGACCCGTGGGACTACCTCCTCCGTTAATTGGCCAAAGATATTTGGCCTTTTTACAAAATTATTTGCGAGAACTGCTGGAACACACCCCACTAGATTTTTGGAGGGCAATATGTGGCTTCAGAATGATGGATGCCCAGCCCACTATACCTTAGAAGTAAGGCAATACTTGAATCAGACATACCCAGGCAGGTGGATTAGCCGTCTAGGACCTATCTTGTGGTTAGCTCGCTCACCGGACCTGAATCGACTAAACTTTTTATCGGGGATGCTTAAAAGATAAAGTTGATGAAAAACCAATAAGAAATCAAGAGACGCTACGTCAAAGAATCAGAACAGCAGCTCAAGAAATTTCACGAAGCAGTCTAAGAAGACTAAGACGATGTCGTTTTTTGTGTAAGACAGAATGGCAGCTAAACTGTTATGCATAAAATGTTTTTTATAAATGTCAAATTCTGTTTGTTTTTATTTATTAGCTACCTGATTTCAC
Organism: Tillus elongatus; assembly: GCA_964006375.1. NCBI lineage: Eukaryota > Metazoa > Arthropoda > Insecta > Coleoptera > Cleridae > Tillus > Tillus elongatus. The sequence goes on from OZ023268.1 coordinate 52,008,078, forward strand.
TTCCAAATTTACTTTCAATCGCCGACAGTGAATTACTTTTAGAGATATTGATAATGTTTTATATCATTTTAAATCTCCATAGAACAGGAGAGTTTTTGAAATTATAAACCAGTAAATTTTACTAATTTTTTTTTTCAGTACGGATGTCTATTCCAAATTTTAAAAAATGGGGGAAGAAAAGACCGGTTTTTTATTTTTTTCAGATTTTCTAAATAATAACACAAAATATTTTAGATGGATTCCATAAAGCCATTATTGAAGATTATGATGCACAACAATCACATTCCGGAAATGTTTTTTCTATGTGCTCGGGCAAAATACCTTAAAATTTGACAAATTTCTTTTTTTTATAAAATTGTCAATATCTTGAAAACCTTTCGATAAGATCGTATAGGATTTTTCTGAAAGGGCTTAAACTAGCCTATCTTCGTGTGACGTTTGATGTACAACTTTTGGGACACCTCTATGTATATATATATATATATATATATATATATATATATATATATATATATATATATATATATATATATATATATATATATATATATATATATATGTATATATATATATAATTTAAAACTAAATCCTATTCCCAGTTAGCGCCCATTTGACGAGTTTTTTTAATTAAAAAGTTGCGAACTCCTCATTAATGGTTTTTTTCTACAAAAATTCACTAAAAAACGACAACGGTAAGCTGAACCAAAACGAATAACGGGTGCTAGAATAACTGAGGGAATAAAGATTCCTTTTGAAAGACATTAGAAGGCAAAACAAAACAGTCCGAATTTTGAGACATAATAATCTTTTACAAACAATATTTAAAGGATACCTGCTTGAAAATATGAGCAGAGGAAGACCAAGAGGAAAACTTCTGAAAAACGTCGCCTAAGTAATGAAGTAAAGAAGTTACAAAGAGATGAGAAGAACTACTGGAGACGTTGATGATGAACGATGAAAATGAAGGCTATAACAGAAACTTTTATTTTGCGACATAAAACGAACGCGTATTAATTTTATGAGTATCTATATTGAAAATCTACCCCTTATTGTCATCACTATTTTATATAACTATAATTACAATTTAATACGTCGGTAGCTATTTAACAACATTTGCAACAAAAATTGAATGAATACAGTTTGAATTAAATTAATCATTTTTTATATTACAGGAAAAAGGTTGCTGTTTCAGTAGTATGCGACCTAGATCACTTTGAAACAAACGAGTGGTACCTACACTGCGCTTGATAACTTCTTGGACGATAACTATTTAACACAATAACTAGCAGGCTAATATTCTAAAGAACACGAAGCCATTATCGACAGTGGTTCATCTAGCAAACTACCATTATTTTGACGCGTCCAATACGATGTTTGAGTTTTTTATTGTCAACATGCCGGCCATACATTATGACTTGTCATAAGACACAGTAAATAAGAGTAACATATATTTGTCAGGTAAATGTCAAATTTTTTGTGCTAAATAATCAATGTTTTTTGAGAAAACCTTCACAGCCAAAAGGACGAGTTATATAGTAACGGCAATATTATTACTCAAACCTCTTGTCAAACTGTTGGTGGCAAAGGGAGAACAGGGAAGTGGCGCTGGGGGCCTTCCTAGACATAGAGGGGGTCTTCAGCAACACATCATTCGGATGGGTATTGGCAGCTGTCAGGGAGGGGGGAATAGAGGAGACCTGATGCAGTGGATCAATTCCATGCTCCGGGGCAGGGCGGTGTTCACCTCACTAGCGGGAGGGACTCTGCTGGCGGGGGTCGCGGCGGGGTGTCCGCAGGGGAGTGTTTTTTCTCTCTTGCTCTGGTGCCTAGTCAGTGTGGGAGTGCATGCAGCGAGCACTGAAAGTGGTGGAGAGGTGGACGGTTGGCCAAGTGCTCAGGGTGAGCCCCGAGAAAGCAACCGTTATACCGTTTACGAGGAGCAGGAAGTGGGAGAGCCACAGAACTCTCACTCTATACGGTAGAAACATCCCAATAGCCAGGGAGGTAAAATATCTTGGGGTCGTATTGGACTCTAGGCTAACCTGGAATGGTCACGTTCAAAAAAATGCTGCGTAAAGCAATTATGACCCTAGCCGTCACTAGGCGGCTATATGGAAAAACGTAGGGACAAAGACCTGGTATGGCCCACTGGCTGTATACAAGCAATGATGAAGCTGAGTGTCCCGGGAAGAGAGGATCAGCAGAACCATTTATGGGGCAGAGGACAGCTCAGGGACATAACAGGACTCTTGATGGGACACATGGCAGTCAAGAAACACCTGCATAAATGGGGCGGTTCGAGGGGGACCTTGCATGCAGACTCTACGGCAGGGGGGAGGAATCAGCCCAGCACATCTTGTGCGAGTGTAAAGCTCTGGACCGCAAAAGACAACTGACCTACAGACAGCCTAGACCAGCGACAGAGCAATATAAAACTTCACCCTATCAAGTGCTGTGCAGACTAGTTCAAGGCACAGTGATTTTGGAATAAGTGTAGTAGAACAGACAAGGGGCATGCACAAAAAGCCAAAGGCTGCGGTGCTATCGGGGCGGCAAAGACGCGGACCACGGAACGCGCTCGCCTGGTTCACGCACATATCCGTCGTGGAGCGTGGGACGGGGGCAGGCGTTTATTCGGAAGGACCGAGGGTAAGTCACAGTATTTCCCTCGCAACTCATGCAACGGTCTTTTAGGCCGAAATGTACGCCATCTTGCACTGCGTGCCAGGCATAGCCACAGACAGCCCTTAAGGCCTTAAGTAGCCCACGAGTAAATTCCAGGCTGGTAAGTGGATGCAGAGACGAGTCGAGTGACCTGGCTGCGCAGAATGAGGTCACCCTCATCTGGCTGGCCGGTCACTCGGGGGCCGGTCATGATGAAGCTGGCAGAAGAGAGGATCAGCAGAATCATTTATGAAACCAGAACCGGTCCTGGGCGTGACGAGGAGCAGTCCCAGGGGATCCATTAAGTCGTGGGTCAGAAACGAACATAAGATGTACTTGGCAGACTGTCCACTTCCTAAGGGAGAAACAAAAATCTCGGGACGCAGCAAGTGCGTTATGGTAGTGAATTTTTATTACATGCTTTAAATTTGAATAACTCAATTTTCTATAAACTTAGAGAGTTTAGTTTTAATGTGTAGTAAGGTCTTTCTCAACGCAAAATATCCACCAAATTTCATTAAAATTAAAAATTTGAATAACTAAATTTTCTATTAACTTAATAAGTTGAATTTTAGTGCGTAGTAAGATCTCTCCCAAGGCAAAATATATAGTAAATTTCAATAAAAGAGCTAGTTTCCAAAGAAAACTCAAAATTTTCCCGGAGAACCCCGTTCGATTTTTCTGGCTAACGAACTCATCCAAGCCATTAATAAAAGAAAGGCACTTGCTAAGTTTCATCAAAATCGGTTAATTATTTTTTGAGTTATCAGACGGATACACACACACACACACACACACACACACACACACACACATATATATATATATATATATATATATATATATATATATATATATATATATATATATATATATATATATATATTTATATTTATATTATATATATATATATATATATATATATATATATATATATATATATATATATATATATATATATATATATATATATATATATATATATATACGGGGTGTCCCAATAGTGTGTAATTCCTCCATATATCCCTTACCCTTAGAGCTAGCAGAAAAAACTTTAAACAAAATTTTCTTGTGATTATCTAAGCTATATCGAGAAAATATATTTAGCTTTATGGAACTTCCGGTTGCACCGGAAGTAGCTATCAACTTCGTTATTTTAAATGGAATGCTATACTTTTTATTACATTTTTGGATAGAGATTATAAAATAAGTGTGACTTTATGTAGCATTTCCTATAGCTATCTTTGATATTTTTGAAAATATTACGACTTTCTTTTTTTTAGCTCCGATTTATGTGTTATTTGAAACGTCTGCCGTGAGCTGAGTTTTGAGTTTTGCTACCTTAAATTCTAAATATCAATAGACGACATTTAGTACTTTAAAATGGTTAAAGAATAATTCATCATTATTGTACAGGGTGTATTATTTTGGGGTTACAGCATATCTAACTTTAAAGCAGCATAACTTGCGTTTTTCAAATGAAGCACCCTGTTTTTTATGGATTAATCAGGTAGATCATTAAATTATGCATCGACGTAATATAGGTCTTCCTATAGCTATAGTTGATAGTTTTTGAGTTATAGTGGTTTATTTTAGTTTCGCTTGTAAAAATAATGGTACTGTCAGATACAGTAGGCGCAGAGAATGAAACAACTAATATTTTTTGTCAGATGACAGATAAATGTCACCTAACCAGAACTATAACTATTTTCAGTTCTCAGGTGTTTGAGCTAAGTTTTATGTGCTAACTTATGTGTTTGTTAATTTAAAATGAATTATAATACTGAAGAATTAGTTGATATGACACTTATTATAGGCGAGTGTCGGCGAAATTGTTTTTTTAGCATCTCGTGTATACGCACAAACATATCCGAATCGAAGACATCCTCAGGAAAAATGTTTCGTCAAATTGTTGGACCGTTTTTTGCGAACTGCTAACGCCAATTATGAAATGACCACACGCAAAGGGAGCTTAAGCGGCAATGAAGAAAACGAATTTTGTATTGTTGCATCGGCATTAGATAATCCGCACACAAGCGTGAGGAAAGTTGCCGACGAAATAGGAATATCAAAATCTTCAGTGAACAGAACATTGAGAAAATACAAGTTTCATCCATATAAAATGAAGCTGCAGCAGGCATTGACGAATGCAGATTTTCGAAGTCGTCTCAGTTTTTGTGAGTGGGCAGTAGCAAAGTACAATGAAAGTGAGAATTTTTTTAATTACGTGATGTTCAGTGATGAATCTTCATTTTCAAGTTGTGGTACGGTTAATGGGCACAACTTTCATTATTACGCTTCAAAAAATCCCAACTTTTGCAGATCAGTTGACAACCAGCACCGTTTTACGATAAATGTTTGGGCTGGAATAATTGGGACTAATCTTATTGGGCCATATTTCTTTGATGTTCACCTCAACGGGCAGGGATATCTGCGTATATTGCAGGAAGATGTAGAGGCTTTTTTGGACGATTTGCCTCTAGATAACAATCGACGTATGTGGTTTATGCAGGACGGGGCACCAGCACATTATGACACAAATGTTCGCCGATTTTTAAATGATCGGTACCCCAATAATTGGATAGGGCGAGGTGGTCCCGTCTCGTGGCCTGCAAGATCTCCTGACCTCACATGTCTAGATTTTTTCCTGTGGGGCTATATCAAGGAAAATGTGTATCAAACACCGTCCAACACCCCACAGGAACTAAGAAATAAAATTGCAGTCGCGTGCAGGGCAATAACTTCGCAAATGTTGAGCAATGTTCAAGAAGAATTCTTAAGGAGGGTTAGATTGTGTATTCAGGTCAATGGGCAAAATTTCGAATAGTTCTAATGTATCGCTTTTTTTAGATTATTTTTTTCTGTTAATGACTGTGGATTATTATTATTATTATTATAGTTATATAATATATACTACCTTTATTAAACTGTGTTTCACTTTTTGTATGGTAAAAATATGAATAAGTCCATTATATAACAATCATTGCATGTAGTTGCATTCGATAAGTTTTTTTGTCGACACATTATCTATTTACGAGGATATGATCAAGTGATTTGCATCGTGACTATCTCATTTTATTTGGTAATTCTATTCAAATTATTATTAAAACAAACATTTATTAGACGGAAGTAAGCTCAAACAATGGAGATATAAAAACTGCTAACTTTCTTGTCAAGGAGACGTTTAGGTGTCACCTGACATTGTTCACATGCTCTGTGCCTCATACACTGACAATCTGACAGTACCATTATGTGCCTCATACAGTGACAATCTGACAGTACCAATATTTTTACAAGCGAAACTAAAGTAAACCACTATAACTCAAAAACTATCAGCTATAGCTATAGAAAGACCTATATTATGTCGATGCAGAATTTAATGGTCTGCCTGATTAATCCATAAAAAACAGGGTGTTCCACTTGAAAAACACAAGTTATGCTGCTTTAAAGTTAGATATGCTGTAACCCCAAAATAATACACCCTGTACAATAATGATGAATTATTCTTTAACCATTTTAAAGTACTAAATGTCGTCTATTGATATTTAGAATTTAAGGTAGCAAAACTCAGCTCACGGCAGACGTTTCAAATAACACATAAATCGGAGCTAAAAAAAAAAGAAAGTAGTAATATTTTTACAAATATCAAAGATAGCTATAGGGAATGCTACATAAAGTCACACTTATTTTTTAATCTCGATCCAAAAATGTAATAAAAAGTATAGCATTCCATTTAAAATAACGAAGTTGATAGCTACTTCCGGTGCAACCGGAAGTTCCATAAAGCTGGATATATTTTCTAGATATAGCTTAGATAATCGCAAGAATATTTTGTTGAAAGTTTTTTTGGCTAGCTCTAAGGGTAAGGGGTATATAGAGGAATTACACACTATTGGGACAGCCTGTATATATATATATATATATATATATATATATATATATATATATATATATATATATATATATATATATATATATATAAACATAGAAAAATCAAAACTGACCCGTGATTTGGGTTCTAGGGGTCCTAGTTCGAGCTCATTTGAAAAAAAATTTGCAAAGTCTCTCCATCCATACCTCTCTATTAGTGAATTTTTTTAAAATAAAAATTCACTAAAAAGGGAAATACAAAGAAGCTACATTTTGGTTGAAAGAAATTTAAGTGATAGTATAAACAATAATTTGGCAGTTGAATGTTTGGAAAATTAATAAAAATTGTGTTTTAATACGACCACAAGCATCAGCTTTTTGTATTGCACAATGTAAAAATTAAATAGCAAATAAGTAAAGGAGTATAACATACAAAGCACAACATTAGAGCCTTTTAAGGGGGCAAAGAGTCACACTATGTCACTAGCCCATATTCAGACATTTGGTCTCAAGCTTATAATGATAAACTGAAGATTCGTCAACAGTTACAAAATGGTTAATAAAGAGTGATAGTGAAATAAATACTCGCGGTCCGCCACATCGATATTTTGAGGTTGTTTTCATAGCTCACGCAGGGTTATTCCTAATGCTATTTAACTTCATTTTGCTGGCCTTTATTTGAATGCAGAATTTAAATACGTAAAAATGTGAGGGGCCGAACAAATCCAATTTTGGCTTGCCTCTATTTGATAGAAGATCCCCTGTGAAAGCTATCAGATTCTTTCCAAATGCGATTTTCCTATAACGTGTACTACTTCATGTTTAAAAATATTAGATGATACTGCCCAATGACCTAACAGACCGTTTGTACTTAAAACTAAATAAATATTATGTTTAAAAGAAATACATACTACCCAAGCAGGCACATTATTAAAAAGCTGCTAATCGAATATCTGCTTTTGCTACAATTACATATGTTAATTTACCTAATTATGCTGGTGGATTTAATCATTAAAAATCACGTTTAAATAATGCGATGAAAGTAATAATTTGAGAATTTAAATTGGTACTATGTGGTGCTCACATTTAAACTTTTATTCAGTTAATAAAGGCATATATTTTTTTCACGAAGATGACATGTTTTTATCCCTTATTAGTGAACAAAGATTAATCAATTTGCCTTGTAAATGTATTGAGTCAACGTATTGGTTAAAACAGTGAACTTTCTTGACGAATTGTAGTCATTTACCGCAGAAATCAGTAGGTTGTGAAACTTAATTCTATGATAATTTATCAAATACTTTCAACGTGAAGAACCGTCAATGCCTTCCTATAACAATGACCAGTCAACACCGCCTTCTTTGGTTTCTTTTTGAATGTTATCCGCTAGCAGATCAAATACACTATCTTTCTCTCAATATAGCAGAAAGACTAAAAGAACGTGGGACAACCATCTGCAAGTCATCTTCTTATTAACATAAAGTAATTGTTGTCATTCCTTTTGACACATTCCTTAGAATATTATCCTGCTAGTTATTGTGTTAAATAGTTAGCGTCCAAGAAGCTATCAAGCGCAGTGTAGGTACTATTCGTTTGTTTCATAGCGCTCTAGGTCGCATACTACTGAAACAGCAACCTTTTTCCTGTAATATAAAAAATGATTCATTTAATTCAAACCGTATTAATTCAATTTTTGTTAGAGCCTCTGTGGTTCAGGGGCAGGAACGTGTGCCTATGAACCGAAGGGTACTGGGTTCGATCCCAGTGTTCTCCTTTCACTTTTTAATTACAAACTGTAACATTACCATCAACCGAGGTTGTGGAATTGTGTTTGAGCAAGTTGAATGTCTGCACTTTCCGCCCTCCGGAGGGGGCGTAAAGCCGTCGGTTCTGTATCTATGCGATGTTGGGCACGTTAAAGAACCCTACCCTCCTTACAGAAAGACAGGGGTTCGTTAACATTTCCAGGATAGTGAGGGGAAACTGCTCCCTGGCGTCGTGATTGGCCATAGTCGCGGAAATAGGCCGACGTTAAAGACACAAAACTTAAAACAAACACAATTTTTGTTGCAAATTTTGTTATGTAGCTACGTATTAAATTGTATTTATAGTTATATAAAATAGTGATAACAATAAGGGGTAGATTTTCAATATAGATACTCATAAATTAATACGCGTTCGTTTTATGCCGCAAAATAAAAGTTTCTGTTATAGCCTTCATTTTCATCGCTCATCATCATCGTCTCCAGTAGTTCTTTTCATTTCTTTGTAGCTTCCTCACTTCATTACTTAGGCGACGTTTGCCAGAGGTTTTCCTCTTGGTCTTCCTCTTCTCATTTTTTTTTCAGGCAGGTGTCCTTCAAATATTGTTTGTAAAATATTATTATGTCTCAGAGTTTGGACACTTTTGCCTTGCCTTCTAATGTCTTTCAAAAGGACTCTTTCTTTCCTCAGTTATTCTAGTATCCGGTATTCGTTTTGGCTCACCTTATCTTTGTCGACAGAAAGTCAAAGTTTTATAAAAAATAGTAAAAATATATTATAGTTCCAAAACGGCTTAAACTATTGAAGAAAATTGGCACAGTTTCACAACTATAAATAGCACTCTTTTTTTTTTCATGGCAAATAAAAAAATATTTTAACCAGTTCCGGAGTTACTGGGGCGTCCATAATTATTTAATAATGTAAAAAGGATACGCCACTGTTTATTCTAGAACCAAAAATATTTTTTTGATTTTCTAATCAATTTGGAAGAAAAACATTGGTTCACATCGATATCGTGCACCGTTTTCGAGAAAAAAATAAAATTAACTTTAATGCGTGTGAAAATCAACGGCAATTAATAAACGGCTCTTTGAACGAAACCTTGTATTGTCTATGAATTTCTAACAAACAAGCTAACTTACATTAACAATGAAAATAAATTCATATTAGGTCTAAAACAAATTTTAAAAATGAAGACCGTTTTGTTCAATGCAAAGCTGACAACGACGCTCACACAAAAAATATATAAGGGTGAGATCGGGTGACCGTGCAAGCCACGAAACTGCACCACCGCGCCCGATCCACCCGCCTGGGAGATTCGTGTTAAGCCAATTTTGAACTTTTCGCCCATAATGACCCGGCCAAACATCTAACAGAAACCAAGCTAGTTATCTTCGAAATAATGGAACATCATCCCATATATCAGCGTGGTTTGCTTCCAAAAATTCCAAAAAATTATCTGCATTTATTCGATTGGCCAGGAAAAAGGGTCCGCACAAATTGTTATGAATAACTTCATCCAAACGTTAACACAAAATTCATATTGGAATTTCCTTGGCCTGATGGCATGGGGATTTTGGTGCACTCAAGCATGTTTATTATGGAATTTAATCGCCCCCCGCCGCGTGAAACACGTTTCGTCTGTCCATAGAATCTGAGACAACAAGCCTTGATTGTTATCTAAGCAGTTCAGAATCCAGCGAGAAAAATTCACTCTACGTAATTCATCACCAGCTTGTAATCCCTAGACCGGCTGCAGATGGAAAGTATGTCTAAAGTCTCGTCTTAGCACTCTTACAACTTTTGATTGGGAAGCACCGGTAGCAATTGACATTCGTCGACTACTTGTTGGCTCTCTATCAAATTCATTTAATATTTGCCTCGTAATTATTCGTTGTTGAATATTGTTCGAACAAAAGCAAAAACTTACTTAAGAAAAAGTCCGCAAAAGTCTTGGGGCAACAAGTTCTTTGTGGTAAAGAATATTTATAAGAATTTTTTTTAACATGGTTGAAAGCAGTTAAAGTTGAAAAGATAAAGACTATTTATAAGGAGTTTTCTAAACATGCCATGGCCAAGTTAACAAATAAATATAGGAAAAAGAACATACTCGTCTTTGCGTTGGAAAAGTTTATAAAGTTTTGGAGGTTATTCAGCATATCTGGAAATAGTTCTCACTATCGTCAAAATTTGACAGTCAACAGATTTTCAAAAGAAACGTACGAGCAAAATTTGATTAAAATCGATTTTGGTTCATTCTTTTTGTTTATTCGAATACACACACACATACAGACACATGTACATATATTTTAAAAACGTTATATATTTATATACATATAACAGTTTAAAAATATAACGAACAATAATACTAGAGGCTCTAATTCACGTTCATAAAAAGAAAGTGACCGCTCATTAACTATTTTATTCTGTAAAAATTCGCCAAAATTTAATCTGGGTACTTGTAACTAGCCTCATTGTTATAAATAGCAGTACTAAAAAATCCTCAAAACACAAATCAAATGTTGCCCTTATAGATGTTTCTTATACCTACCCACTTTATAATATATTCTGATATAATAAAAAAAAAAACGCACGATGTTTGCAGCGCATCGAATTATTTCAGCGGACAGCCTACTTCATTTCTTGATATTAAAAATAATCAGTGAAATGCAGACAATAGTGAATATCAATTGGATTCAACAATGAAGGGCGGATCCTGAACATTATTAGCATAAATACACGTTATATGTTAGTTATATAGTGACATTCAATACGGTCAGGGTGCGCCTCCATATTAAGTCAAAAATACGAAACAAATTATCTTTTGTTACACAGAATATTCTGTTATTAATGCAAATTACACAAATACCTATAATTCACGCTAAAAATTATGAATTTGGCATTTGTAACAGAAAACGGCCGTTTTTTTAATTGGATAATAGTTCTTTTATCTAAATTTACCTATTTGTGAAAGATACTACTGTTTTTAACCGACATAAGAAAAATGTGGACGCTCTCAATTTAACGTAAATGTTTTTCATGTGTATGTTTACATATTGTTTGGCAATTCCTAAACTGATCTTAATTAATGGTGTTGACTTCGTTACGGTCAGCCACGTCCGGGAGTAATCCCATTAAATCATCTGTATTTAATTATAATATTTGGTTGGTTTAGTTTCATTTCATTCAGCAGCTTAGTTTTTATGGCTAATGTTACTTTACTGGTATTATGTTATATTGGGTTTATTGAATTTGTAAGCTTAGACCAACTAAATAGGTAATAATAATAATACTAAAAATTTATTTGTGAACAGTTTATTATTTTTAATAAATAAGAAAATTTAGTATTTATGAGTTATAATTTTAAAAATTTCACCAACAGTGACATCTCCCTCACACATAAATTGATTATGATATATGATCTACAGAAAAGTAGCTTAAGAACAAACTATTTGTTAGGATCTGGAGTGATTTTCATTTCAAACCAATAACAAGGCCATTGTCACATTTTTCCTTTATATAAATAATAAATTCTTTGAAGGAACTTTAAAGACTATTCTGCAGTAGTCCTCCAGCACATAGAGCATGAATATTATTAGAATTTACATTTTTTAACAAATAGGCTGAGGTGAGCTTTTTTAAATAAGAGCTTGTATAACAGCCTATGGAAATTAAAATAACAATTGAAGAATTGTGTACTTTAAAAAATTGAGCTGCTTTTAGAGAACGCTAAGAATATAAAAATAATTTAGCAGATATTAAATAGAAAAAGTTAAAACCAGTAAGTAAAATAGTTTACTTGCTCCAAGAATGAAGACAAACCGATAACTAATTTCGTATTCGGTATTTTCTAGTTTGTATATAATAGTATGTTTGTGGTAGTGGTTTTGGTATAAAATTGAGTTATTGTAGCTAATTTATAATATTATGCTTAAGGGACTACCAAAAATGTGGGCGCAGCAAGTGCGATATGGTAGTGAATTTTCATAGAAACTATCTACGCAATTTTTTACGAAAATTATGTATGCGAAAACAAAAACAATATTTGTCTGTAATATTTAATAGATTTTGTTCAACGCACAAATATTATGGTCTTGTGGTCTCCAGTGGCACCAAACGTTTTTTTCATTAACTGCTTATAACTTTTTTCTTTTCACTAAATTCGGTGTATAGTTGACTTTTTATAATATAAACCTGCGTAATAAATTTGGTTGCCATATAGCTTTGTTATTTTCGGAGATATAAAAGTTTTCCAAAAGGCAGTCCAAAATATTTGCGGAAAAACTGATCTGATTTTACTGGCTACCGAACTTATCCAAGCCACTTTCACAATAAAGGTACCTGTCATATTTCATCAAAATCGGCCTATTATTCTTTGAGTTATCGGTGTGACACACACACACACACACACACACAGACACACACACACACACACACACACACACACACACACGCGCGCGCACAGATATTTTCTACCTAGTTTAAAAACTTTATTCATTATAAAATTCAATAGGTAACTATTATTTAATAGTAGTGTGCCATTTAAAATCAGATACGCAATCTTTTTTAAAACTAAATATGATCTTTGAAATATGTCGACGATGATAGATTTAGGACGCGAAAGGTTTAAACTTTGCAGAAAATACTTATTGCCACTCACGTAAATGGCGTCCCATGTGGATCCGAGGACGAAGTAATAGAATAGGCCTGTCATAAGAGGCGACTAATTGGAGTAAAATACTGACGGCTGTCGGGTCCAGACGAGCCCCGAGGGGGGCTGAGATCTTTAGGAAGTGATTTTACACCCGGAGTTATTTTACAACCAGAACATGGTTGAAGGTTTTTAATGATTATAAATAAATATACATGGATTATCAAAAATCTTCTCGCAACTAAGTTTATCATGTCTATAATTATGAAAGTTAAGAGTGACTCCTTTACTTTCAAAGTTGAGTACTTAGGCCAAAAAGTTCGTAATGGATTAAAAAATAAGTCAGCTTCAAAATGTTTCGTTAAGATTGAATTTAATGTTTTGAGTTGATGAACGTCATGGCATATTATTAAAATTCAAAAAACAATTTTTGTAATTTTAGCGTAAAGGTGCACAGAAAAATAAAATTGGTTAAACGTTTTAAAAGCTTGACGATACAAGCTTTCCAATAAATTGTATTGCATTAAGATTTGATCACTTTCCACCTCAATTATTTACTCGAAAACAATATTGTCGAAACCCGTGTTGTTTATATGAAACTCAAATTTAGCTTTAAGGCACCCTTTTAAATGAATTTTAGGAAACGTCCTGTTGTAGGTCTTTTTAATGTACTTCGAACCATGTTGGGTACAACACAGCCACAATTCAGAGGACTTTTGATAAGGTTCATCCCGATTTGCACACTCTACTTAGTCCTATGACTATAAAGTTCCTAGTTCAGTATAGAACATTATGTTACACATCAACGAATTTCGCCCTACTTTTTGCCATGGAGACGTCTAGGAATTTGCCTCAGAAGGCTAATATTACTTGCCCTTGTTTAAAATATTTTTCACACCAGACTGAGAAATGAAGTACCCTGTAGAAACTTGTATAAGTTCGTCCAAGGATGAGAAGAAATCAATCCGACACCATTATTGGTAGTCAACATTATCTTTTATTTACTCAGTGCTTCGCATGGACACATTTTTCACTTCTAAAGCCATTCTTTATGCTGGTTGACATTGTTTTTTATATATAAGCCTGTCCCTTTTGCATAATCTTCAGACACAGGCCCCTTTCGTGTTTCTTGATTTTGTTATGGGTTACGCTAAGAGTAGTATATCTTAAATTGTGATCTGCTGAAGTGTAACAATTGTGTGCTCTTGATGCGGTGACTTTTGATTACCTACCTAGTATGGTTATGATTAAACATGGTATGCTTGCACAGTAAAGAATACGCTGATTGCAAATTCATCAGTTGCATTTTAATAAAGGCAATGCGGCTTTGACACTACATGTTCCGTAGCAGGGCCCTGCCCTGCTAATTCCAGTTTTTGGTTTCCAAGCCAGAACAACTTTACATCGATATGACCAACCAACATTCTGAGTTCTTCGCAGCATTCACTATTCAGTGACACAAAAACTTCTAGTGACTGCATGACATAACATAGATCCGTTTATTTAATAAGCCTTCTTATTGTTTTCTTACGAGCAATCCAGGAGTGCCTAAAATACAGTGACGTTTCTTCCTAGAAGGCTAAGCGATCTCATGTTGGATCTTACACCATGAATGCTCGCCCCAATATCTATCTCGGTTTTTGACCATCCGTGTATCAAGTTTTTAGGAGGAAACTGTAGCTGGATGTCTGGCACCTCTCTCCGATCCATTATATGAAACTCAAAGCGAGTCTTGCAGTTTTGCCTACTTAAAAGAGACAAAAATTTTCCAGAACTTTCAGTATAGTACTAAACATATTATGTCATACAAACTTAGCACTTGCTTAACGCAGCGAGTGCGTTGTGGTAGTGAATTGTAACTAATTTAAAAAAATAGGAAAGTGCAAAAATATTTCCAAAACTAGAGTCTGTAGGTATAGGCAGTTGTTCAATTTGAAAAAGTTGAGTTACGAGAGTTCGAATTTTTCCAAATTCCATCACTTTTTGAGAGCGCTCTGTATACGGCATCTCGATTTTTTCGACAAAAAATATTAAACGAAAACTTCACGTTTATTAGACTCTCCTATCTATTGGTAAATATAATTGAAAACCTCCCTTAGTCCGTCATTTTCATGTTCCAAAATGTAAAAAGTTAAAACGCAATCGAAATAACTCGAAAACAATGGGAGATATAAATGTTTTCTCCTTACAAGCATGCATTAAAATTGGATGGAAAATGCAATAAGGCTACAATAAATGGGCTGTTACCTTAAAAAAAAAGAAAACTTGTATCACCAACAACTTATGGGCCAGCCTGTGATTGTCAACATAATTTTATAAGATACAGCTCAAAACACCCTATAAATAACATTTATATTTTCCTGTATATTCTATAATAACCGATATATTGCGCTTTACAATAAAAATGCTCCAGCCTGTATGTAAACATCTAAAAACTGAAATTGATCCTGGAGGCGCCTAGTTCGCACTCCTTTGAAGAAATATTTTTACAATTTTAAAGTCGCGGTCTTGTCAATATCGATTTTTTTCTACTAAAATTTGTGAAAAAGTGTAGACTATTAACCATAAACTCTATAACTGAAGCTACTGCCAAATCATCAGAGAAGGGGTCTATTTGAAATGAATTTTCTGCGAATATTTTAGTAAACTGAAGGACAATGATGGTTGAAGCTGTAACTTAAGGCTTTGTAAAAACTCATTTATTGTGACGTTTCGTTTACACAGCCCGTATTGGTTTCAGGTTCTCCATCTAAAAATTGCACATTTTGACGTTTCAAATCGCGACTTTGACATTTTAATAAGGCTTTGGCTATAATATACAATATATCTTGTTATCCACACAAAATATTTTGGTTTTGTGCATTTTTCTGGTCATCATCGGCACCCATTTTTTTGTGTATGTTTTTTTTTCAACTTAGAGATCTGAATTCTGGTGTGTAGAATAAGTTTAATAGTATAAACCTAAGTACCAAATTTGGTTGGCATAGCTTTGTTATTTTCGGAAATATAAAAACTTTCGAAAAAAAAAACAACATTTTCCTGGTCCGATTTTTCTGGCTAACGAACTTATTGAAGCCACTTGCAGAAGGAAGGCACCGACCAAATTATATCAAAATCGGTTCATTATTTTTTGAGTTATCGGTATGATATTAATATATATATATATATATATATATATATATATATATATATATATATATATATATATATATATATATATATATATATATATATATATATATTTGTGTGTGTGTGTGTTTGATCTAGCTTGCGCTAATTTGGAGCAATCTTTTCAGTTAGATAATTAAACCACAAACTCTATAAGTAAAACTACTGCCAAAGCATCAGAGAAACGGTCTATTTGAAATGAATTTTCTGAAAATATTATAGTAAAATGAAGAACAATCTTTGTAAAACATTCTTATAAGGACATTTCTTTTGCATAACGCGCATTTGTTTCAAGTTCTTTGTCCTCAAACTTGCAAATTTTGACGTTACGAATCACGACTTTGGCGTTTTAAAAAGGAAAACTATAACATTTTCAAAGTAATTTGTCTTGTATTTCTTGACCATTTTGCGCCAAGGAAACTTATCTTCGTTTCTAACATTCAATGGGTTTTGTTAACCACACAAATTATTTTGTTCTTGTGCATTTCTCTGATCACCAGTAACACCCATTTTTTTTCTTTAAAGACATATAATTTTTTTTTCTTTAAAGTTAGAAATCCAAATTTCGGCATGTGGGGTAAATTTGATAGTGAAAACTTAAGTACTAAATTCGGTTACCACAGCTTTGTTATTTTCCGAGATAAAGAAAATTCCGAAAGGAATTTAAAAAAAATCCCGGAAAAACTGGCCCATTTTTTTTCCTGGAGAACGAACCTGTTCAAGCCACTTACAAAGGGGAGGTACCCACCAAATTTAGTGGATATCCGCTTATTATTTTTTGAGTTTTGGTACGTTTGTTCTACAAAAATTCGCAAAAAAGATATATATGTATATACAAAAAATTCGCTATAAACATAATTGTCTGATACGTCTTATTGTCGCTTTGAAAAGTTACATTCAAAGACGCAATTACATACATAAACAGTGGCTTGCTACATAATCCAAAAAAAATTAATTAGTATAATCATACCCATAAATCAAGACAGAACAACAAAACCATTATTACGTATGCATACATCTAAGGTACAAAGGTATAAGATATTTTTGAATAAATTTAACTATAAGTAACAACATTTGACTCGATAACAATAACTAGATTTAATACTTGAATATTTCTTGTAGAATTTATTGATTGTTGTCTGTACCTTTCCTGTAAAAAAACAATAGGTAGTCGTCGGCTTAAAGATGGTCATAAAATTGAATATAAATTGAATGAAAGACCATTAATTATAAACGAGAACTAATATTTGATTGCGTGACAAAGCAAAATATAAAACTAGACCACATGATATAACGAACCGTAAAATGCTGACGATTAACACTTTAAAATGTTTACTAACAGTTTTAAAGAAGATTTAACGATAGCTTAGGCCAGGTAAACATCTTCATTAATATTAATTGCTCTAGACTCTAGTGAAACGAAACTGTATCAGGTTGTCTGAAATAATTTATTCATTTACAGAATCAAAAACTTGTTCACCCGTAATAACACCAATTCTGCACCCAATACGCTACTTTATATATCCCCACCATCGACTATAACCAGTAGGAACCCAGCAGGGTGTTATATAGAGCAGTTGTTTCGGATTACCTTCCTACTGAATACATTTATGTTACATTATAGGTACACCTTTAATAATTATACTTCACTTTATGAAATTAACACGTAATAGTAACTCAAAAGTTTTGTAACAGCATGTCCGTTGCGGTAGAGAATTTTCTAAACAGTGATTTTTTTATATTAATAACCTAGTTTTTCTTTGACGCAGAAACATTAAATTTAATATATAGTATTATAGCCTTTATAGTAAAAACCAACGGTCTAAATTGCTTTGAAACCGCTTTGGGATATACAAAACATTTCTGGAGGAAAACTTGAATTCTTCACGAAAAAATAATCCGATAGGGTTGACCAACGAACTTCGTCAAGCCATTGACAAAAGGAACACATGCTAAATTTCATGAAAAGTGGTCATTTATCTTTTGAGTTATCGCAACGATAATTTGCTAAAGTCCAGCGATTTTATTTCGAGAATATGCAGATTAGGACATGCTGAAATGGTTTGGGAGAAGGTGTGTTGGAAGATTATTTTCCTTAAATATTTAATTAGTAGAAAAAATAATAAACACAGAACTTTTATTTAAATTTATTCAATATAGATATAGAGACGTTGCCTCTCATTTCCCTAATCGATCTCTTTGTTTGCCTTGCAGCAACTTTTTAAATGCAACACAAAGTACATTTTTTCATTAACATTTTCAGATGCTACATAATCTCCAAGCTATTTCAAAAAATTAAATATGCAGAACAATAAAGTTCATAAATCGACTTGGGAGACATAATATGCTCAGAGGCGTCGCTTAAAAAATTTGTTGGTGCGGGGAGAGGGGAGCACAGCAAACAATGATATATACATATATATAATATATATATATATATATATATATATATATATATATATATATATATATATATATATATATATATATATATATATATATACAGAGTGTTCCACGAAGGGTGTAGTATCGAAAATCTGTACTTAGGGGACACTGTAATACCTATCTATTTAACCCTCATGTATGTTTGCGATTATTTGTAGTTTGTAGTTTTCGAGATATGATTTGCTTTCTTATGTTTTCAGATTTGTTACAGTGTTGGCGGTTTTAGTTCAAACTTTTTTTAAGTGGTGTCCATTTGAGTTTTTCTTTATAAGTATTGTTGCCAAAATGTGTACTCGTCTGAAAATATACAAGCAACCAAAATTCCAACTCCTTTTAACTTACAATTTGATCACATGTTTGATTTTTGTCAAAGAAATTTACACTTGACTTTAATTTGGAAAATAAAATACCTGCACCTGGGTAAACGACTTCTAAGTCATTTTTAAAACGTTCGTGGTTCCTTTGCTCTCAAAATAATGCAGAAAAAAATAGTTGCTTACTGAATATTTTTTGCCAGATGTCAAAGATGGCAAAGCAAAATGACTAGCGTATTTAGTGGGAATTCTAATAAGAGTTACATTTTAAATTTTGTGACTACTGTGACAAATAAGTAGTCAACAGACACCGATTACTCTGGTAAATCAAAACCAGACCGGGTTAATAATTAAGCGAATGAGAGTGGGGGTGCCTTACCAGGAGGCAGGTCGTGTTAGTAAGAGAAAACGTAAAGGTGATAAAAACAAGGCGTACGTATCTGTCAGTTTGACAATTCAAACGGATGATTTGCTATCAGGAGTAAGAATTTGGGTTTCTTGTATTTTTACAGACGAGTACACATTCTGGCAATAATACTGACAAAAGAAAACTCAAATAGACTACAAAAAGTTTGAACTTAAACCGAAAACAATGTAACAAAATCATACATGGTGATTAAATCGATAGGTATTAGTGTCCCCTAACGCCAGACTTTCGCTGCTACACACTTCGTGGGACAGCCTGTATATATATATATATATATATATATATATATATATATATATATATATATATATATATATATATATATATATATATATATATATATATATGTCCCTAAATCGACGAACAGGTGGAAAAAATAAAAACAATGCAGTTGAAATTATTTTATTTTCTGGAGTTCATCCCTGCTTGGATAGAAAGTACCCATAACTTGAATTTTGAAAAATAAAGTGGTAAATTTACAAAAAGGTTCGGTATATTTTTTAAATCGGACACCTCTTATATAATTGCAGATTTGCATTTTCGATCGGATTATAATGCATGTTTGTAAACAGAAATTTGATAGCGTTCATCGTTTTCTACTTATTTCAGTTGTTTCATATTTTTGGCAAATATTAAAAATTACGATACGGCGTTTTTACCAATGTATAGCAGAGTCCCATGAAAATGATGCATTTAGAGAAACTTTTTTATGAAAATTCACTACTATAACGCACTTGGTGCGTCCAGCCTTTTTTTTTCTATGCAGTCTACAGTATCGAAACTGGTTAGAAAATTTCTCACTACTGGCAGTATGCATAGTGTACCAAAAAAGACAAAGAACTTTGATGGAGATGATGTGAGTTCTATATTAGCAATGCAATAGCAATTCAGTTATCGAACAACTCAGGCTGTCACTAAAAAAGCGATGCGATGAGATTGTCATTAGCAAATCACATTTGCAACGCATTTATAAAGAAAATAAGGTAAAGCCGTATAAAGTAAGATTTCTTCACATGTTAGAAGAATAATACTGAAAGTTGGAATTCCGTCTTTATGTGCTAGAAAATTTCAGAGGGTAGAAATTGCTATAAGTATTAGTTTCTCTGATAAATCGACTCTTCATTACTTGTATCGGGGACCATCTAGGAACACCGTATTCTGTTAAATTCCCTCGGAAAGCAATGGAGAACCACAGAGTATATTTGCCAATCGAGTTTTCTTCGGAAACAGCGACACTCATCGGGTTGAGTTAGAGTATTTACTTTTATTTATATGTACCTTCATTATATATTTGTTGATAGTTTTCTGAAAATAACCATGATTATGTAACAAATTCTAGGAGGCAGTATTTAAAAAAGTTTATGCCCGGTGTGCTATTTTGTATCATTGTGGTGTGACCAATTCGACCTTTTTTATTGAAAGAAAACTAAACCAGCATAATTATTTAAATATTTTAGGTCAGTTCGTTGACAAACTGCCATAGGAACTAAGATGTTTCCATATTTTCAACACGGCAATTGTCCTGACTAGTTGACTTTGCAAGAACCAGAATACTAAATGGACACTAGAAAAATTGATAGCAAGTGCTGGTACCATTTTGTGGCCTTTCAGATTTTCAGATCTAACAACCATGGATTTATAATTTTGGGATGTGATAAAACAAATACATAGTATATTTGAGTACCTAGGCTTCCAAATAATATAGAAATGGTGCAAATCGAATTAGTGATGCTATAAATTGTATTTCCCTTGATGAAATAAGAGCAGCTTTAACTACGTTTCGGAAAAAAATTGGGGAATATGTGGAAAAAGGCTGCAGCACATTCCTTCTTTTTGGCTGTTAAAACTGCGTCGTTTTATATCCATCCTACTACTGTTTCAAACCTGGAGATGCTAAAAATTTGTCCTTTGCTGTTGTCATTGTCTGGGACACCGAAGACAATAGATGAAATTTCAACCTTGAAATTTTCTTATACAGTGTAGTTTCTGTAAAAACAGAACGTAATAACGCTTGAAGATGGTTCGATGAAGCCGAACCCCGTAGGGTTTCTGTAAGAAAAATCTCTCTGGAAGTATAAGCCTCCAATGCCACATATGACTTGGTTGTTTGTTGAATATCGTTTACCCTTCAAATACTTTTTGAGCTTTGGGAATAAGTAATAGTCTTGTGGTCCTAAATCTAAAAAATAGTGCAGGTAGGCCGGCAATTAAAAATCAAATCGCTCAGTTATTTGCAGTGTTATCAGCGACATATACGCAGTGACGTTTTCTTGCAAAAAGAGCAACAGCTGATCGCCTCCCGCGAAGTTTTTCACAATTTTATCGCTTAATTGAGTTAGCAACTCACTAGTTGCTAGTTGGCTTCAGTGGAAGTTCCACCGTGTTTAAGATAATCTAGCAGAATGACAACTCTTTTGTTCCGGGAAAACAGTCGAGTTTTTAACACGGAATTTCTTGGATGGTGGAGAACCGAACGGTTCCGTATTTAGATTGTTCTTTAATCTCTATATAATAGTGATGAAGCCATGTTTCTTCCATAATAGCAAGGCGATCCAAAACTTTAAGGAGGCATCTTTTTTCCAACATTATCAAACGAGCGCGTCTTTGATTAGTGTTCAAGTTTTCATATTCATATGAAATGTGCAATGTTTTTGCTATACGTTTCAGCCCAATTTTTCCATTTTCTAGAATAATTCCTTGGAAAGAATCAATGTTTTCTTGAGTGGTTACAGAATACCTAATAACTGCAAAATCTAGCTTTTTCTCAGACACACTCTTTTCAAAATTCACAGTTTTGTCACTATTTAAGTTTTGGATGTCAAACTTTGAAACATCATAGTTGTTATCATAGTAACTAAATTCAATTTTTCCTACTGGAAAGTATGCAGGTTAACTAGATAGCAATATGCCCTTGTACATGGCCAGTTTTCATATTTATATGTAAAAAGATAGAATTTCTAGGCAAATTGTCTTAATATAGGCTGTAGTTAATGGCGCAGTTTTCTATCTTAATGAACATTATTTGGTTGCAGCTATATAAACAAAAAATTTTGCTTCTCTACGAGACTAAGAAGGGCCACAAGACTAAAAGATTTTGTATGATAAACATAAATTATTAGAATGGATAGGCAAATGAAAATTTTTTTTTGGCTGAAGGCAAACAGTACCTGAAAATTTACTAGAAAATGAAAATATAATATAATGTTTGAAAAGGACTAAATATATGTTTATGTTGTTTCTCATAAATAATTGGCAAGAATCAGAACTTACGAAATACCTATAAATAGGCGTACGTTTTCATCTTATATTGATACATATATAATTGACATATATAATTCGTTATTCAATAAGTGAAGATTGGATCCTGTGATGAGCACTGATAAGTACAAATTGTTAAATCCATTTCATCACAATACAGTTTTTAGACCTGACAATCGCTTCGCTAACAAAGTTAGCGTCATCAGATGGACGAATAAACTTTATTTCCGCTATAAAATTATTACTGAAATAGTTAATACCTAGAAGGTTAAAAAGAACAAAGAATTAAATAAGTACAATTTGGAAGAGCCGATTCATCACAATCACTTTGAGACCTGACAATCGTTTCGCTAACAAAGTCAGCTTCATAAGAGGTATGAATAAACTGTTTATTGGTTTCTCCAAATTGTACTTACCTAATTTTTTGTTATTTTTAACCTTCTATGTATTAACTATTTAAGTGATAATTTTAAAGCGGAAAGAATTGTTATAAAAATTCGCCACCATAACGTTTTTGCTGCATCAAGACTTTCCTTTTTGGCTAATATATGAATATGGGCTGAGTTTTTACTAATGTAGATGCTTGTAAACAAGGTTAATATTAGGTGTTGTGAGATGGGCCACAAATAATATATTGTTTTTAAGTCTGACTAAAAAAATCTGGATTTTTTAAAATGTTGTGTAAAGATTAGTCTTTAGATGGAAAAACATAGCGTAAAAGAAAGTGAAGTAAAAG
Source organism: Tillus elongatus (assembly GCA_964006375.1). Classification (NCBI taxonomy): domain Eukaryota; kingdom Metazoa; phylum Arthropoda; class Insecta; order Coleoptera; family Cleridae; genus Tillus; species Tillus elongatus. The sequence continues at coordinate 52,031,375 of OZ023268.1, forward strand.
GGTATGGTTAGTGTTGCTAAAGCATTATTAGTGCTCTTTGTCCATTAAATTAACTTAAGTTTTGAGATGGAGAGACTACGTTTAATGAAGAGAAGCCGTAAATAATAACGGCTTTCACTTAATTTAATGATGCACGAAAACAAAAGAAAATATAATATCTGTAGAATGATGCCTGTACGTTTTATTTGACATTTGTATATAGTTGATATAATAATAAAGATGTTTAGCAGCCTCGATGGTCTAGCGGTAAGGACGTGTGCCTCTGGACCACAAATTTTCGGGTTCGATTCCCAGAAAAATCTTCAAATTATTCTTCAGTACATATTGTAAATTAACATCACTTGAGATTTTGGTATTGTGTTTAAGCAAATAGAATGTCTGTACGTTCCACCCTTCGGAGGGGGCGTAAAGCCGTCGGTCCCGTGTACCATGGGATGTTGGGCAAAGATCCCTACCCTCCTTACAGAAGGAAAGGGGGTGGGCCAAATTTCTAGGATAGTGAGGTGAAACTGCTCCCTATGATTGACCATAATTGCGGAAATAGGCAGACGTGAAAGAAGAAACATAATAAATAAATAAAGATGTTTATTTCCCAGGTAACAAAATTTTTGAGAGTTTTGAAAAACTGTGTTTGAAATACTCAGAATTAGAAAATAGAAAGAAGAACGAACATAAAATATTACTAGATGCCAAACAAATAATTAATACCTGGTCAAAGTGTGTTGCAATAACATAATAAGCGTCATATTCGATTACTACTATTAGTACTACTATAATGCAATAATTACTCTAAAAAGTTGGTCCTCTTTGGAAATGCTAAAACAATTATCAAGATTTTTTTACTTCGTAGCCAAATCTACACGAAAATTTAGTGGAGATCTTTATCATAAAATTTGGGCAAAGTTTAACATGGAGACTGGTTGCAGAATTATTAGTGATGATAAAAATAAGGACAAGTGACGTTGCATAGCACATTGTATAATTATTATAAATAATTGTTATTATTAAATGTTACTTATATAAATATTTTATACCTGCTTACCATAATAAAAATTTGTAATATTAATATAAAAAGTCTCAGTTGTTTTACTTTTAAAAATAATATATATATATATATATATATATATATATATATATATATATATATATATATATATATATATATATATATATATATATATATATATACCCAATATCTTAATTATATTTATTAGTACATTCACTAAAAATGTTAGGTTATAATTTTTTTTGTACTATATTGTTAATAATTTTACTACCAATGAAATGTAAACATTTCCTAAGGCCTTTATTACTAATATTAAAGAGAAATTCCATACACAAAGATAAATCGTTAACTCGACAATGACACTACAATTTTGTTTTTGACAAACCACATCAAATTCTAATAATTAGTTTGTTCAACATATATAAGTACTCTTAAAATTGCAGCTGCTAAATACTATTTTTATTATATATATATATATATATATATATATATATATATATATATATATATATATATATATATATATATATATATATATATATATATATATATATATATATATATTACTAAGACTAAAACCGTCTGTCGACTTAAGTAAGTATTATAGCAGAGTGACAATTTAGTTTGCGTATAAATTCAATTTTTTCCTGCCAGACGATGCCGTAAAATGCGAACCGACTGGGTAGAAGAAAACGAGAATTTGTGAAGCGAGTGAAAAAGTATCTACATACGTATTCAATCAAGTTTGCTTTGAGCATCGCTAAAAATGGGCGAACGTACATGGAAAAAACAAGTTTACACCTGTAATTAAAAATCTCTCTCTTTGTGAATTAAGTTAACAATGAAAATAACATAGACAATTTATTTGCTTTTTGCGACCACGTTTATATGGTTTAAGGTTACCAGATATATTTATCTTTCCGTCACAAAAATTTTTGTGAAAGAGATATATTAGTAAAAATTTATCCAAATACTGTGCAATTACATATTTTATCATGGATTAGTTTTTCTTTGTGTCTCAAACATTCAAGAGAAAGTTTTTTTTACTTATTTATCTATTACAAAGTGAAACCTATACTTTGTCACTTTAAAATCCCGCATTCTTTGCTTTTCAGCGAATTTTCCTGGAAAAACATCGCTTATGCGCGAACTAGAACCCCTAAAACCCATACCCTAGGTCAACTTCATTTTTATATGTTTAGTAGACTATATAATAAGTACTTAGGTATATCACCACGATAACTCAAAAAAGAAAAGATTAAATATATAATATAAAAGGTCAACAAATACAAAAGAATTGAACTTAAATACGGTTTCTCTTGTCAAAATTGATGTTTTCTAAGCAGAGGATCTGAAACAAATGCGAATTATGGGGTATATATAATGCGAAAATTTCGTTTGACAAAGTCTTAGATTTCTGTTTCAACGGCTATTGTTCTTCATTTGACTAAAATGTTTTTTTGAAATAGACCCTTTCTGTGATGTCTTGGCAGCAGTTTAAATCACAGAGATTGTGATTCAAACGTGTTCAAAATTTTTATGTTATAACAATGCCTTTCTTCAGTCAATAAACTACTAAACGGACACATCATATTTAGTAATAAAATTTCAGAGGCACCCCATGCGTTATGGCAGAGCATTCTCAAACATTTTTTATATCTAACAACTTAATTTTCTATTAACATAAAAAACTATATTTTGGTATTTAACAAAGCTTATATAAAGGAAAGCTGTGTACCAAATTTTACCGAATCAACTATATTATTTTTGAATATATAATTTTTAATATTTCAATTTTTGTGATATGAAAGACCTTTATGAAAATATGCTACCATAATGCACTTGTTGCATCTACACTTTGTGTACTAATTTGGGATAAAACAATAAATATAAATGTTACACTACAAAAAAAGGCCTAATGGTTGGTACCAGAGTAGGTATAATAGGAATAAGAAAATATGTATGACCTGACGTACGATAGGCAAAAAATCGGACAAGGGGCTAAAGAAAAATTGTCCGCAGCCAAATAATCATAAACAACTACAATAAATTTGTCTCAAAAAAAAACTTTGGCAACAATTTTTTGTTTTTTGTTTATTGATGCTAGGGGTGTTGTTTTCTCGTATTGAGATGAAAATTGTGATCAATATTTCTCTGAACAGTAGATTTTCCAGTTAGATTAATTTTTAAGATCTTCTTTAATGTTTACTTCAAAGAAGAATTTGTTGTATTGGTTTAGGTAGATATATAAAATTTTGTTTATTTATTTAAGTTTGAACTCTCTATATTTTGTGTCAGCATCAATTGGTGTGCAACCAAATATAAGTAATTCATTAAAAGGTTATCCTTTCATGTTTTTTAGTGAATTTTCGTAGAAAAAATTCACTAATGAGAAGATCCCGACTTTTGAAATTTGAAAAATTTGTTCAAATGAGGCCCCTAGAATCCATCTCCGGGGTCAGTTTCATATATATATATATATATATATATATATATATATATATATATATATATATATATATATATATATATATATATATATATATACATAATGGACTGATTTTGATGAAATATGGCAGGCACCTTCCTCTTGTTAGTGACTTGGATAAGTTCGTTAGCCGTGAAAATATGACCAGGTTTTCCGAGAATATTTTCGATTTTCTTTCGGAGAAGTTTTTAGCTCTGGAAATATAACTAAGCTATGCAATGCAAATTTGGGGCGCAGATTTACGTTAAAAAAGTAAACTTTATACCAAAATTTAGATCTCGATGGTACAAGAAAAAAAGTTATAAGCATTTACTAAGTGAAGATTAGAACCTATGAGGAGCACTGATAAGTAGACTTGGAGAACCCAAATCACCACAACACATCTTTTTAAAGACCTGACGATCGTTTCACCAACAAAGTTTGCGTCACCATATTCTTCATCCTCTGTTGACGCTAACTTTGTTTGTGAAACGATCGTCAGGTCTCTAATGTGTCTATTTGTTGTGGCGATTTAAGTTATCCAAGTGTACTTATTATAAGCATTTAATTTTTATAAATCGTTGGTGCTAGATCATTTCCATTAAATTCACTACCATAACGTACTAGCTGCGTCCAAACTTTTTAGTAAATTATTTAGGTATGTAACAAAACGCTTTTTATGTTACGGTTTATCGGTTAATGGCTCAAAATAACAATATTTTTGTAAATATCGAGGTATACTATTTTGATTTAGAAAGAAAAAGATTAAACAGTAAATAAGTATATGGGTACCTATATAGACACGAATCTAATCAAATAAAACATTTTGATAAAGATCATAAAGTACTACTTGATGCCTTTTCTACCTTAAAGGACTAGTGCAGCTTGCAGTTAATATTTAAGCCAATACATTTTAATAAAATAGTCAGTATCTCTATCTCAAAAATTTATAGATAGGTATTATATAATTCCGCTAAATTATATTGACTATACCACTGTAGGTAAAGCACAAAGAAAAGTTAGCAATAAATGATAATAAGATAATAAATAGATTACATAGCAACAACATATAAAAACAAATTAGAGCGACGGTAAAAGCATTCATGAAAAAAATAGAGGTATCCTGTCTTTCAACTTTTTGACTAATTGTCACACTTTATAAATATATAAATTGATGGTAAAACAATCGGTACTTTTAGCGTTAAATCGTGCTATTTTTAAAAACAAAAGTAAAAATCATTACGAAAGTAATTGAGTGTATTAATTTTAATGCATTTGTGCAAAGAGCAAAGTCACAATTGGGTAAGCCGGAAGAATTATGATGAATTTTGGTTTTTACTGGCTTAACAAAAGTTAAAGTGGTTTAATATTTAAACAATGTGTATGTAATAAATACTTAGATAAAAAACTTTAATCAATTACTGTTTACTTGTAACCTTATTGATATTAAAATATTAATAACTCAACATTCGTATAATAAAGGACCAAGTAGGGTTTGTTAAAAATTAAAGCCGTCAGGTTTGTCTTACTTGTAATCAAATATGAGTTAAACTTACAAATTAATAACATCTAGATCAATATTAAATACTGCAAGTATCATTAGGATAATATTTATGCCAAATTCGGTAACCCAAATTATTTGCTACTGTTAAATGCAAAAAAATGTGCAGGTAATATAACACAAATTAAGTTCAAAACAGTTTTATAGTGAGCGATTAATATTTCAAACTACATGCCAACCCAGAGGATCCCCTCTCCATTAGCGCCTGAGGCTAAGCGTAATCCGGTAGCAGAGAAGGCGTAACTCGAGTAGCGCTTAACCACGTGCGTTCTTGTTTACAACTAGTCGGAAAACATAGAAACGGTTTTGGAATATATTAATTTCTGACAATAAAATGGACTCTAAGTGATTTGAAATCTTAACTATGACATTTAAATAATCTAACAGATCACATTCTTATTATTCTTTAAATAGTTACATTTGCTTAGTTAAAAGAACAATGAGCTAAAGTAAAATGAGACTAACCTTCTGTCCTGCTGTCCTAGGTATCGCCGGTTTGTGCAAGTCGACAAGAATACATGAATATACTGTAAACTTTATTATACTTAACAACCTTCAGGAGTAGTTCTAAGTTTTGCTTCTGTACCAAACTAGAGATGGTAGCCCAATGAATCTAGCAGTAGTGTGTAGCTCAGGGCTCCCTCGTTCCCCCCTGGCCCCCCCTTATGGAGCTTACTAAGTCCAACCTACCTGTGCTGCCCCCTTAAGAGGCCCAGACATAAGGTCCACCTCGTCAGAGTAGCTTAAACCAGAAGTCACGAAAATGATTTAGGAATATCAACCTTATGAATGGGATATTTAGGTATACAACCGCTTTAGACCTTGGTTGATTAAGTTTTTAAAATAACTCTATGTGGAACTGTTAATGTTTTACTTATTATTTTATAATGATAGTGTTAGAACGCTCTTTTTAATAAATACAGCTAACGTGTAACATGAATAAATAACTTTTAACCTAGATATACTTTTGTTATTATAGGTATAGAACATTATTCTTTGAGTATTTTCGATAATGTGTGATTATTATTACTGCAACTGTACTTTATAAAAAAAATTGGAACAAAGTTTGAATAATTGAAATTTGTTTATATCTAGGAGAATGAAATGGAAATGTAAAAATAAAATAATATACCTAGAGGTATCTAAATGTTAACATACCTAGGACTATTTTGATCCCTTTAAAATCCAAATTATGTATCTGCCGTTTTTCCCTACTAAATCAAAGAGGCGTTTCTTAGACAATTTATAAATTTACAAAATTATTTTTTGTTTATATATCTAAGTCATCGCCTCAGTAAGAAAAGGAAATCGCATAATTTTATAATAATAAATACCTACAGTATTATTCTCTAGTACTATTCATTAACTACTAAACGTAGTTATTAAAATTGGTATTTATCAGTTTTTCAATGTTGTGAATTTTGATTCAATCGGAAATCCATGCCAACTTTGTTATAAAACACTACCTTATCTCATTTTTAGATTCTACGCAAATCTAGCGTAATTTTATTAACATAATCTTTTTCACCAAAATGTACAATTTTAAAATATTTTAAAGCAAAAATGGGAGTTTAAATCTCTTTTTTACACTGTTATCACTCATTAACTATAAATTATTTTTAAAAGTTCTACCAGCCATCATTGACGCAATATGCTAAGCAACTTAGTGAAAAAGGCAACTTATTTTAACTTATCACAATAACAATTTCATGTTTAACTTAAAAGTCAAAAACCAATTATCATTAAAGTATAAAGATTTTATAAAGAAAATATGCAACATATGTGTTTGGGCTGAAATGTCTATGTAACACCTTTGGCGGCAGGATGATAATGAATTAAAGAAAATAGTTTAAAAAGAAAACAAAAAAAGTTTAACTATATTTCTATGTTGCACAGTAAGTGCACAACTACAAAACTGGGAGTGTTAGACCAATTTTTAAAAGGTGACCGAGATTAAATCTCAGGCTTGTAATTAAAAGTGAATAAAATCTGCGACAAACAAATTCGGCAATAAGTGCTAGTATGTTTTTTGGTAAAGTTGGATTTATCATGAAATACGGATTTTTTGTTAGGGCATATTCTCAGTTCCAACTGATTCTCAACTTTTTGCGCAAACACTGTAAAGATCTAAAGGAGTAGTAACAAAGGCCAGTTCTGCCCGCGATACAGCCCCTTTCGCCGCCCCATCTGCAACCTCATTGTCCTCTATGCTTGCGTTACCCTTAACTCATATCAGTTTTTTTGACACATTTTTCAGATATAGTTTGTGATGACTGAACATATTTCTATGCAGCATATCCTATTCATTTATTTATCTGCCATACAATTATACATTAAGTCTTATACCTGAAGGCACACGCTTGTATGTGTAAGAATGACATGATCTTGATAAATCCAAATCCAGCTTGAAATGTTACTTAGGAATTTTGATCAGACCCTTGCTCTCATCGTAATTTTGTCCAACACCAATATTTCGAAGTGTCTATATCTCTAACGGTTTATTAAGTAAATCAGTTTCAACTGTTACAGTACTAAAATGGGAAAACAGGGATTAATAAGAGAAAAACAGAGGGTGCCGTGGAAATTATTTTGCTAACAAGTAGTGCGTCAGATTCATTATGTATTTAAATACTATGTCTGTATTTTAAACATATTGCTATTTTTTGTTTCCATGTTTACGAAACAGGCTACACAAATAACTGGCTTAGATAACTCGCGCAGGAACTTTTTAGGTCTAATTATAATTTTTGACAAACTTTATCGTTTAGCATAATAATTTTTTGTATTTTAAACAAATATCCCCATCCAGAAAAACTAAATAATCACACGCTAAAGAATTACTTATATGTTAAAATACAAAATACCTGTCAAACACCAAACACCTTAGATCTTAACAACAGTATAGCAACATCAATTTAAGATGGAAAAACAGGTAAGGTAATGTATTACGTTATCAATTTTTTACAACCTGATGTTATTAGAAAACCACTTGTACGGTGTTGTGGAGATAAACCAACAATTAAATTTGCCAAAAGGAAGATGTCGTGTGATCATATTTTGTAATAATTTCTATTGGGTTTATTTTATTCACTTGACTAGCGCCATCGTCAGATGTTTATTACTTTGTGTTTTGTTTTGTTGCTTATAGAGTTATAAAGATAAGGATATTATTAATTAGGATTATTTGCAAGTCTATTTTTCAGAACTCATAGATTTGTTGCTCCATTCTATTCCTAGTTTATAGTCCACTACAAGTTTTCTTGTTTTCTTGCTTTATCATTCTTACACTCTATACGATTTTATTTGCTAATGACTGTCTTTTAATATCTTTCTTATGTGTTTGTCTCGAAATAAATATCTGATTTGTTTAATAATATATCGTCTAGTCAAAGCAGTTTCACAAGTTCCGCTTACTAGTTTGAGCAAATTATAGCTAAATGTTGAAATTGTGCTATTTTTTAAGAGAAAATAAAAATCAACTCAAACGAAAGATGATTTAAATAAATTCTTAACGAATTAGTTTATTAAATCCATCGGAATTTATGCAGCCTTTTTTAAGAGAATCTATCTTCGGTTGAAAGAGGTTGTGTAGCTATAATAAATAGAGTACATACAGGATACACCCTACACTTTTGGGGAAAATGACAATAAAACATTCAATACTTCATGCGTAAAAAATAAGAGAACATATATGTACCAAAATACATAAAACTGAGTAATAATGTTAAATAAGTACATATTTTCACTTTTATTTTGCTCTTTTTTGGTACTGGCCAGTAAATTCTCTTCATCTGACTGTATTCTTCAAAGCATTCAACACAAAAGTGTGATTTTTTATAAAGTGTAATTTTTCATAATTACGGCATCTCGTTTTATCTGCTTTTTATATAATATTTCCTCATCGCTGTCATTATATTCAACCACAGATATTGGTGCAGATTTTTTATGGAATATAGTTTTTTTGACCCCTTTCTGCGGATGAGCCCGAACCACTTTATCGTGTATTGATCTTAATATTTTGCGGATTGTTTTCTTCTTTTATAAATAGTCAATGATCGGTATTGGCACTAAGTCGTTAAGAATCCACATTGAGCGATACTTGCAATTTCTGAGGTATTTTAATATTAAGAATTATTTTTAGGTGTTTTTTCTTTCACGTCGGCCTATTTCCGCGACTATGGCCAATCACCGACGCCAGGGAGGTGTTTCACTTCACTATCCTGGAAATTTTGCCAAACCCCTGCCCTTCTGTAAGATGGGTAGGGATACTTAATGTATCCAACATCGAATTAACACGGGACCGACGGATTTACGCCCCCTCCAAAGGGTGGAACGTGCAGCCATTAAACTTGCTCAAATGCAATGTCACAACCTCTGTTGATGTTAATTTTACATGCAGCATGTCCTGAAAAAGTTAAAGTAGAACCTTGGGATCGAACCCAGTACCCTTTGGTTCAGAGGCACACGTTCTTACCCCTGGACCACTGAGGCCTTATTTTCAGGTATTGAAAGATGTGTAAATATATTCACTTCTGGCCTCTTTGGCGTGTTGAGAGACTTGTAGCAGTAACATTTCTATGTTTTCTTTGTTAGGATTATATCTACTGCCAGGCCGATTAATTTTTTTGGTGGACATTTTTATCTGCCAAATCAGAAAGCCTATCTAAATGATTTAGGATGGCGTGAAGATCTAAAGGATATATGCATATTGCGTCGAAGCCGGAAACTACATTTGCAACTGATGCAGCTCTTGGCCATACCATTCCAGCTCCTGCTTCATAGCCAGTTATGGTTTGTTAGCTACACCTTTATCCAAAGTTGGTTTTACTTTGTTTAATTAGCTTTGAATGGCCAAATAAGGCCTCTGTCAAGCGGTTGTAGAGCCTGAGTTTAACGACTCTGCAACCACTACTGTAAAATTTAATTGTCACTTGCTATATTTAACAACTGAATATATATATACTATATGATGCCTGACTGTTATAACTAGTAAAATTTTATCAGCTGCCTGGCTTGGTATTAACTGCTCTTTTAACCCGCTGAAAAATAATTCGGAATTGATAAATAGTGATGAATTATTTATAAATAGGTACTTTAGAACCATGAGCGTACAACCCATCCAGAAACTGAAGCTTTTTGTTGAGCCTTATAAAATTATCGTGGGTTGGATAAATTTCCCATCTGCCCTGCAGCAAGCTGCCACATAAATATTTTCTACACGCTGCTTGTCTGCAAAACACAGGTTTCGTGTGTACCTCTTCTGGTTATGACTTGGTCAGTTTTATTAAAGAGATGGACACCAAATTCGTTCATGTTATATATGTCTGACGACTTTCAAATAAATTATTTTGCGTCGATACTTTGTCTAAAGGAACAAAAACTGTTTAAACCTCTACCTTATTCATTCTCTGTACCCTGGATAATGTTAATCCTTTCGACTGGAGTACAGTAAGTACAGGATTCCCTTCCATAAACGACTGCGACAATGGGTAGCCTCTCATTTTTTTAGGTTTTGAAAAACGGTCTTAAATCTCAGTTTATCAGCGAACTGATATGCAAGATTAACTGTTTTTCTTGTTGCTATAAAAAATAATTGTTTAAAGAAATTTTATTTTAGAAGAAAAAGTAGGTCTTACAGTCTGTTCCAAGGATCCCTTTTCCTGGTTACACATTGCATCAATGTTCTTGCCGGAACTTTATATCTTCTTTCGGCCTTCCCTTTACTAATTCTACCCACTTTAAATATTTCAATGGCATTTATTAGATGTGTTTCTTTCCACTAAGCTCTTGGAGTTGCTGTAGACTTTCTTGAATAATTTCGTGGCATTGTGTTCCTAAAAATAAAAATTAAGCTATAGCAATAAAAATAACAAATTTTTAAATAAATGTAAAGCACAAAATCTGCGACATCTCTCCTTCTTCAATATGCGGCAACACTTATTTTTGTAGATGAGAGATGCCGTAGTCTGTATTTAATTTTTAGTCAAGCGTCTAGTCGAAATACACAACAGACCAGTAAGAAGATACAAAGCGTGAACAGCCAAATGGAATGAATTTAGTATTTCAATTATTGTGCATATTTATAAAAAAATCCAGCAGGTCAATTTTAGATTAAAAAATACATCCCACAACGTGAAAACGCTACCCCTGCATTCAACCCCCTTCGAGTGACAGTTCAACCCCCAAATTTTTAAATATAAGTTAGTGGCTTGTGATACCTCATGTGAAAGATCTCTTCATTCTCTGTTCAAAAATGGTATAATTTTAAAGTTTGTTGCTAAAATTAACCGTGAAAAAAGCAATTTATCTGATTAATTAATTAATTAAAAAATAATAACTAAAAAACTCATTCTTGATGATGAGAAAAAATAAAAAACACATCAATCCTAATGTAACAGATGTTCAAAATGCATGCAATGAACGTCTTGGAGCATCCTACTCGTAAAAATTTATTCTAAAACGTTAATCAGCATCTGAGGCGTGACCAACATAATCGCAATCTTTAGTCTTCTTCTTGACTCAGTAAAATCGCCTGGCTTAGTTTTGTATATCATACTTTTCACATATCCTCATACGCAAAAGTCTAATAGCGTAAGATCGGGTGATCGTGCCAGCTAACGATCCTCGCCTCCCTATCTACTAATTTAAAAATAGTAAGTCGATTCATTCGACTGTTTAGATCTTAGATGACGTTATTTTTGGGTTTAAAGATTTTAAAAAAATGCTTTAAAATCATTTTCACAGAGACGTGAGCCAACTTCTTACATTCTTTGGTATCTTCTCATATTCTTATATTATGCCACTTACTTATGAATCAAATATATATGTCATGGCGATTGCAATAATTAAAATTTTCTTTAGTCATCTTGGATATTTATTCTAGGCGACGAGTGTTTTTGAGCAAATTCTGTGACAAAAGAATTGTCAAATCATGGTTTGGCAAAAACGTCAAATTTTCTTTATAAAAGTTCCTTAAAAATGTCTCTATTGCGTTCCCCAAACCTTGATCTCTCCACTATATACTTATCTTTTCAGGCTAAAACTTTAATTGGGTCCGTCGTCAAGTTACAAATGTGGTGTATTTAAACATTTTATTGATTTCCCCACTTAAGAAATAATTACTTCTAAAATACTTAGATAACTAGGTAGTATGCTTAAAGCGTGTTATTTGTATTGTTTGCTTATCGTTCAATCATGATTTAAGCCTGTAGGATATATTAATCTACGTATGCCAGCTGACTACTCTGTCTAAAAGGAATTGCACTTCAACCACTTAAGTCGTTTCGATTCATGTTTTTGCGATTTTATATTTAATTTGGAGAAACTCCAAATTTTGTGAACCAAGTTACAGATGTTTATTTGCGGTAATTTTAGCTACATCTAAGGTGTACATATATACATTTGATAACATATTGCAAAAGTCTCGCCATCGTTACCTCCCTATTAGTGAACGTTCTTAATGAAAATTCACTAATATACTATACATCTTAAATTCATTTATTTTACTAGATGTTAGAAAATACCTGCCATGCGACTACCAGTCAAAAAAGCAGGTAAGCGTATATATGCTCAGTTAGGTATCAGTAAGGCAAAGAATATATGCAACGAAAACTGAAGTAAATATGCATCAAATATGCATATATTATCATAAATATGCAACATATGTATTTTCATAGTTTATGCCCATAGAAGAATTAAATGGGTACCTACTGTTTTTTGGTATTATAAGTAATTATTTTTATAAAATAGGGAACATACCTAAAATAAAAGAAAAATAACATTCGATTACATTGACTTTCTGGCATTATTATTCACAAATTTCAATTAAAAATGAGTCCCCGTAAAACATTACGTGTTTTTGTATTTATTTAAATTTCTTGTGTATATCATTTTACCGAGTATAAAATGTTTCCAATGTTAACAGTAAGTTATCGGCTTTAATATTATAAAAACTACTAACAAAGACAAGCTTTTCAAATTTCTCACTCAAAAACGAGCCTCTTTAATCTGTATACATACAGTGTGCCCCAAATTCGACGCTCACCATCTCGTAAACTGCAAGAGCTACAACATGGGTTGAATACGGAAAGTTATAACACAAATTGTGCTCATTTCGGACCCGCTGAGAAAGCAACGCTTATTATGATCGTTTTTGAGATATTTTGGAAATACAAAAAAACTAACTAATTTGTTTTTGCGTCCTGATTTGCCTTTGTGCTGGGGCTGTTTAGACATTTACTTCTTTAAGACACATTTTAAAAACGCATATCTTGGCATGAACAGTGACAACCGTTCTTTTTGTTTTTCACTTAACTACCTTTTTCAACTTTTGTCTTTCTTATGGCAGCCATATTGAATTTTCAGCTGTTAAATTGCGCTAAAAAGAAGCTTATAGTGTATCACATGTCAGTGAAATATCAATTTTGAGGTGGTTTTTGGCAAAGGAACAGTTTATTTAAATAAAATACATAAGTTGAGTAAGCCATGGAAGTTGATCCTTTGAACAAATGAACTGAATGGAATAAACGTATAGATGAATAATAATTTTGAACTCAGGCGTGAAAATTAAAGGATGAAATTAGGTATCTAGCTAACAAAACTGTTCAATATGACCTCCCATTTCTTGAACACATTTTCGCATATAAATTTAACAGAAGTGGTGAGAGAATTAGCATTTATGGATCTAAAAATATCTCCTACTATTTGTTCCAAAATCTCAACAGTTTCTGTGCTCTGAAACTCGTGTGCTTTATTTTTCACACAGCCCCACAGATAATCATTTGGGTTGGGTTGATGTTTCACAAACGGGCAGGCCAAAAAACTGGCCCAGTATGTAAAATGACTTGATCACTGAAGTTGTCTTTCAATATTCTACGAACATTTCATGTTAAAAAAAAACAAAGCCCTCATGCATGTTCCGTATAAAGTTGCCTTGTTGTGGTCAATATTTGATTTTCTTAAATTTTACATATATTTGCACGGTCAAATTTCTTTTAAAAATTAAAGGACCAATCAAATGGCGGTCTAAAAGGTAGGGGAGACCAGGGAAAGTTGCAACAAGGCCAGCTTGTAACAATGTACATAATATTTTTCACGGATAAGAAATAGGTACCACCATCTGTATGAACTACGTGTTTAATTTCAACTTTGCGATAAAGAGTGAACATTTATCTAGAGTGTTGCGTAGAACAATCATCGAAAAAGTATTCAAAGATTTATACAACTTACAAAACTAAAAAGTGTGGCGGGGCACGCTGCGACAAACTGTTCCAATGTACCTCGTTTACATATTTGGCAGTCTTTTCAAATATTTACACACATTTTTTTATTTTTAAATGCGTCATTATAAAAGAAAGACTGACAAGGGCATTAAAGTTAGTTATAGAAAATAATGGTAACAAGAACTTTAGAAATAGAAAAGTCGCCAGTGATTTTCGTCATCTATACTCTAAAACACGCCTGTACACAACATGTCATAAAAATCGAACCCATGTACGGAAAACAAATCGCCAAAGAATTGAATTTGCATAACCTACTCAACACTTTCGAGGTATGTGGAAAAAATTATAAGGCAGAAATTGGGAATGACCAAATTACATTTGGTTATTCAAAACAGAAACAAGTGTTTACAGCGGATTATTAACCAAAGTTTTAGCTTCGTACATCAAAAGATCAAGCGACATTATGTTTGGACTTACTCATGTGGACGGCAAAGGAATTGTTTATCAATGCGCCATTTTTTACAAAATAACTCTGCCAAAATCTTGGATTCAAAATAAAAAAAGCTGAAGAAGATAGGTTTTCCTATTTTCTGCAACGCAATTCACAATTATCAATTCGACAGCCAGAGGCTACAAGTTTAGCGAGATGCCTAAGCTTTAATAAGGTAAATGTATCAAATTTTTTGAAAAACTGCGTGACGTTTATGATCGGTTTGGCTTGGAGTCCCACCGAATTTGGAACCTGGAATGAAATTGGTGTAAAGACAGTTTTACGTCCTAATAAAATAGTGGCGATAAAACGAACAGACAATTTAGTGCTCTCACGTCACCTAAAAGAGGTGAACAAGTCACAATGGCCGCAGCTATAAGTGCAAGGATCTTCCATGCCTCAAGTGACTCTTTTTCCTCGGAAAACTTACCGCGAACATTATATCAGAAATTGTCCTGCAGGATGCAATAGAGCAACCAATGGTTCTATGTTAGAGAGAGTTCACTTTTGAAAAAGAAAACCGACTGCATAAAAAAGAAGACACATCTGATGCTGCCTGATGTGCAAAAAAATATTATATATATATATATATATATATATATATATATATATATATATATATATATATATATATATATATATATATATACTTTATTAGTTTGCTGTACAGTTTGTGATTTTTTATTGGGTTACATGGAATGCAGTTTCGAACCGTCCCGGTTCATCATCATCACGCTACCGACTGTGATAGCTACTGTGTGGTCAACGTCTAATATTGTACGTGGCGCCTGCGCGTTGAGCTTCTATTGGTCGGTTTCCTGTTCTCTGATTGGTTGTGTTTAAATTTAAACAAAACATAATAAAAGCCATACAAATAGACAAATTATCAAACCACAGTGATCAAGACAGGAGACCAATACACACGACGCAGTCCGAAGGCACAACCAATCAGAGAACAGTAAACTGACCAATAGAAGCTCAACGCGCAGCGCCACGTACATTCTCAGACGTAGACCACAGAGTAGCGATCACAGTCAGTAGCGTGCTGATGATGAACAGGGACGGTTTGAAACTGCAGTTCACGTAAACCAATAAAAAATCACAAAAAGTACAGCAAACAAATAAGGTATATATATATATATATATATATATATATATATATATATATATATATATATATATATATATATATATATATATATATAAATTGAAACTGACCACGGATGTAGGTTCTAGGGAGCCTAGTTCGCGTTCATTTGAAAAAAATGTTCGAGATTCAAAAGTTCGGATCTCCCTATTGATGTTTTTTTTTACGAAAATTCACTAAATTGATGAGGAATGGGTTTATAGGTGTACATTTTAATAGTGGTGATAGTGCTTCTATATTAAGTGTTTCAATTTACCCCAGTATGTGTTGCAACATGCACAAGACTGGGGTATATTGCAACACAAACTCATTTTTTCATTAACTTCTGGTAATTTGTCGATTATTGTTTTTTAAGTTCTTTAACTTTGTATCTGTGTTCCCTAAAAACTAATATACACACGTCCACCAATATTTAGATTTCTTTATTCGATATTGTCTTCATCTTTCACGATGTTCTGTTATACACCTATGCACCCATATCACATTTAGCGCGTCCAGGTTCTACTTCTCCGATATTTGCATTTGCGAATCAATTTTTATCAATGGTGTTTAGGGAAGGTTGAGCAAAATCCCCTTTTGACTGCGAAATAATGTCTATAGATAAAGATGGCTTCTCGAAAAACTCAATTAGAAATGTCCACAATACTCATTTTTGGGACGCTGAAAACCTTGTGGAATCTCACCACCAAGAGCAATTTATTGTAAATGTCCTGGTTGAAATAGTTGAAAACCCTCCTATCGGATATTTTTTTGCCTGCTAGGCTTAGGCCATGATTATCGCTGGCGTTTAGACGAGGATTTTTCCGTAATGCTTGAAGAAATACATATTTAGATTAGAAACAAAATGTGGTTTATGCATGACGGTGCACCAGCTTATTTCAGTATAAAAGTAAGAAATCATTTAAATAATACATTTAATAAGCGATGGGTAAGTCGCGGTGAACTACAACCATGGTCTCCTAGGTCTCCTGATTTAAATTGTTTGGACTTTACGGGGGGCATTTTAAAACTCTGGTTTACGGAAATACTCAATGGATTATTTAAAGAGTGCTTGAGAAAATGAGAAACAGGGCTGAGGCAAGTGTTCTTGTAGGTGGAGGGCAATTCAACAACTTATCTAATTCTTTGTTCTTGTTTTTCTCTTGTTTCACAAAGTTGTTATTGATTTGTTAACAGTCAATTGAAATTTTGTTAAACTTATTAATTAGAACGTAGTTCTTCAGTTAATAATGTTTGTTGTTAGTAGCCCAGCTACATAGTTATAAAATATTACTTCCACGTCGTCTTAATCGTGTAGATTATTTCCACATCGTCCTAGACGTGGGAAAGTATGGTAACGGGAACGGAAAATCAAAATTGTGTTTTAGCTCAAACATCGTAAAAAACTGTCAAAACATATCGGTGTGTCTGTTAGTTCCCGCTATAAATTCCGAAGGGATTGAGCTATTGACTTCAAATTTTGTACACGGGTAGCAGCCCGCGGGAGAACGATTCGGATCGCTTGTGAATTTATTTGCTTTAGAAATATGGTGAGATATACTTAATTGAAATTTGTACTTTAATATTGAAAATCGAGTTTTTTCTCATGAAATTTAAGTTTGGGTTGATAATATTGGCGTGAAATAACAAATTATTTTGTAATTGACCCATCGACATCAAATTTCCTACATACGAGTAGGTAGCTGTTCTTAAGCGGATTAGACTATCCGCTATCTAAACAGATTATCTGTTAGTAAAATCGCTTAGGAAAGAAATAGAGGGTTGATGGAAAACATTTGCACTTTTCGATTCAAAGTCCAGTAATAGGTATATTGTTTCATAACTTTATCGGTAAGTACATACGAATATTACTACACATCTGACATTCTCTTGAAATTTGAGTCTTGATTGAATATGGAGGGATTAAATATTATTATTTTGTAAACAAGAGGCATTGACCCAAAATTTAATTAATGAAAATTTTTTTCTACGGAGAGTATGTTATCACAGCGATGCGGAAGTTATTATTCAATTTGCAGCACTATATTTTCTTGTTTCAATAAAAGTTTAGAAAGTACTTCAAGTGTAAAAATAATTTACTTTCATTAACTATTTAATATCCATTAGACAGTGACAGCCTACTGAAGAATTTTAACATCTGGCTATTAGTTTAGAAAATGACACATATCAAATTGTTATTTGTTTACTGTTCGAGATGCGAAAAAAGCCTTTTTGTATTACAAAATTGGACATTAAACAGAAAGTGATTTGTTTAAGCTGCACCGTGTTATTTTTCATTAAAAATATTAAAGGTCATATTAATGAGGGTGCGATTGGTTAACTTTTAAAATTTGTTTTCCTCACAAAAATGTGTCTCTATTACAAATTTCGATCCAACAGATTTTATAAAAATATCTAATATACTTTTCAACTGTTAAGAAAAAAACGTTTCTCAAAAAAAAATCAACGATTTCAAAAATAAAGCGAAATATGTTCTATGTTTTTGTGAACTTTTTTCTTTAAATCATACACATATCCCTGCATCGTTGGCAGCTAATTATGTAACACTTTGTGTGTTTGTAAGGTCTCAGCTCATCATAGGGATGATATGGCCGATTTTAATCGGATCATGAGCGTTTGAGCACTGATAATTGCGGGAAGGTGTAAGTACTGTTTGATAAAAATCGCTTTATAACTTCCCGATATTTCCACAATTTTCCTTTTGTCGGGGTTTTTAATTAGATGAAATTATGACTAGGATATGTTAAACTATTTTGTAATAACTTTTATTACTGATATCTACTAACATGTACTTCACCTAAAATTTAAAGGAGACCAACATTTAGTTGAAAACATGCGACTATAAATATAGCTAGCAAATATAAATACCTACCTTTCTTATCTGTATTTGTAATTCTACAAACATGCTAATACCATGGATGTCGGCTTCTTTTAGAAGCATAAAGTACTAAATAATGCGTTTTCTGGAAAAGCTGATCTTTTCTTTGTATATTTATTACATGTATGTATACCATAGAAATATTTTTGTTTTAGAATCAAGCATTGTAAATTTTTATTATCATTACTATAAACATTGTGTCATTTGAACGTGACAAATGACACCCCAGTGTATACATATTTGCGTAGATATTAGATACATTTATAACCTATGTTTTGTTTATCAATCATCTTCCAGATTATGTTATATTGGTATGATGAAAATGCCACTCCTTTCATTGTAGTTCATCTTACATGCACAAGCACACCCATTAATATAAATTATCACAAAGTTGTTACCACTACTAAAACAAAGGGTCTGAACGCAGCAAATGAGTTATGGTAGATAATTTTTATAATAATATTTGAAATCTTCACAAGTTATTTTTTCTTAAAGCTCAAAACTCAAAATTTTGTGGGTACTATTATCTCTATTAAGGTAAGGCGTGGGTTTCAGAGTTGTTACCATTTTGACTGTTATCACAAAATTGTTAAGAAATACTGTTTACTCTTTATTGATAAAGGTTTAGCGAGGTTTATTTGGTAGCTGCTTGAATTATGCATAATAATAACTTGCAAACAAGTGACGCTGATTGATGTGGCCATTCCAAATACCAATAATTTTGACAGAAAGTTTTTTTTTGATACAGAAGGGAGAGATGCCTCATGCAGACCTTATTCACGACACCATAGTGCCGTGGAATATCGAAGTACTGTGAGACTCGTACTCTTAGTACACCTACTTACTAAAACTCCCTCTCTAGGAGTACCGGACCTTAGCCCATACCTCCGTCGGAAAGACTTTTGGGTTTGAATGTTTCCATTCTGATATTGCCGCGGGGGCTATAGCATAAGCTTTGGACGCTTATGATTATATAGAAGTTGCTCATCGTAGTCGGTGGCACTACGGAGAAGAGCATTTGGGTGAGAAGCGGCTTTTGCGAACTGAGTTGTGAATAGTTGAGTTATACATTTAAATATCGAAGGCATTTCCAAATCAGAATGAATCTGTCTGTTTCTGACAAACCATGGCGCTCCGGTAACCATTCTCAGAATTTTATTCTGGATGATTTGAAGGGTCTTGATGTGTGTTGCGGCCGCGGTGGTCCATGCAGGGGATACATAGGTCAAGGCTGACGACTTTGTACATAAGCAATTTATTGTTCATGTACAATTTGGAATTTATATTTAGAAGTGGGAACAGCTTCGAGATGAACATCGAGACTTTTCGTCGGGCATGTTCGACATGGGGGCTCCATGTTAAGTGTTTGTCGAGGAAATCCCTGAGGTATTTGGCGGAATCCTGCCAGGGACTTAGACGGTTGTCTAACGATACGTGTTCGTGAGGTGTGTGTCTCCTCTTGGAAAATTGGACTGCTGAACATTTATGAGGGTTTATGGCTAGAAGGGATTTCCTATACCATGCTTGCAGCTGGACCCAGGCGGTCTGAAGTCGTTCGGTTATTATCCTCGGCTGAGTGGAGCTGCTGAGGATGGTAGTGTCGTCTGCGTACAGTGCGTATGTCACGTTTAGGGGGATGTCGGAATGTCTAATAACTAAGTCACACATTGTACTATTTTCTCATCTATAAACGGCACAAGGCAGAGTTTTGTGAAATTTATCAGAAGTTTGGATTTAACGATTAATTCACGTCTTTGTTTTGGTGATCATGCTACATGTCTAAGAAGAAGTCTTTTCTGAGGTTGAAACTTTTGTACTCTAATCGTCATATTTTAGATATAAGCCTACGGAAGCAATTATGAGAATTACTTTTTCTGTCACATTATAACTACTGTGTCATTATTTACACACCTCGATTTCAAATGAAAATGGATAGGGGTTACACATGGATAAATGTGTCAATAGGTTGCTTACTATTATTTGCAGCTGAATATCAGTAAATGCTGGATTCTTTCTTATATTGGCAACACACACTGCTAACACCAAATACAGAGGTAAATTTAGTTTACCGCGTTATATGTAGCAGGGCAGTGTTTCGGATATCATTCACATATAATGCAGTAAAACTGTTAAACAGTTTGCGTGATATATTTAGAACATTTAATATATGTATTAACAAGTTTAAATACAAACTGAAATTTGTTTTCTCTACAGTGCCAACTGGTGGTGCATGGTACCTTACTTTTCTCCTTTGCTAGCTATTTTTAGAAGTGGTTCTGTATTGGCTTGAAACGCCAGTGTTCTGCTTATTTTGTGCGAGTATAAGTAATATACATCTGCATTTGTTGGTATTTTTTCTTTGTTTGAATTGGTGAACCATTTGATATTGGATTTTTTAGTTATTTCTATTTCTGATTTGTTGGTTAAGTAAAGTATTATATATATATATATATATATATATATATATATATATATATATATATATATATATATATATATATATATATATATATATATATATATTGTGACGAAGTCACTGCTTTTAATTATATTTGAATTTTAATTCTAATATTCACATAGAAACTGCCATGCGCCGATGCGCCACTCAGAAATATTGATCACATATCCCACATCTCCTACCGAGCGGAGAGGGAGGCCAGTAGTTCGTGTGCCGAGAGCCTGGCTGTGACAGCGCTAAAATTTTCGTGTTATTTATTTACGGGGTCCGACTCCCATTTGCAATTACATTGTTTTATTGTTTGCTGGTCCTACTTTAAAGTGTTAGGTACACCGCACTTTTATCTCCCACTTCGCTAACCAACGCTTACGTAATTTTGTTATTCATTTTTCTGATAGACAATTAATGTTTCAGATTATTTAAGAATCAATTTTAATCTAACTTAATCTTGTAAATAATACAGAAAACAGGGTCATCTAAGAGAGTGAAAAGTTCCATTCTGCCTTTTGGCTCACTTGAACTTGAATATATCCACTGATGTCTACCTTGGCCTAAGCTGCACTACATTAGTAAGGAGGTCTAATCAGTAGGTAAACCTCTCTGGCCGACTGCCTTTGATAATAATATATCGTTTTATCTTAACTATGTCAACGTTTCTAATAACATTTCCCGGGTTGTTTTGAGCTCTCCAAAGTTAGATCATTACTTAAGAAAGGAGCCTCAACCTTATTAAAAAACTACAGCCCTATATCAATCATCCCATTTTTCCCGAAAATATTTCAGGTAGTCTTATACAACCAGATTCCTGTTTATCTGACACAAAATAACATTTTATCTCACAGGCAATTCGGATTTATAAAAGACAGATCAACTACATCCGCGATAAATTGCCTTATTGACATAATCAATTCTAAATTTAAAGGATCGGCCCATACATCTGCACAGTTTCTGGACCTTACCAAAGCTTTTGACTGTGTATCATACATTATTTTCGTTGACAAATTGAGGTTATACGGTTTCAGTGAGGGTAGTTGTTTTCTTTGTCATCATATTTAAGAAATCGTGCACAGTATGCCGAAACAGCCGATACCCGCTCAAAAACCTTAACCCTAAAATGTGGTGTGCCTCAGGGCTCAGTTTTAGGATCCATTTTTTCCTTGTTTACATTAATGAGTACGGTAGCACTCTGTGAATGTGTTCATTTTGCGGATGATACCACCTTTGTTTACTCTGATCCTGATGTAGGTAGGGTTGAATCAAATATGAGCAAATCAATATCAGTGGCAAAGTACTGGTTTTCAGCGAATCAATTGAGTTTAAACAGCACAAAATTGGAACACCTTTTATTATTATTTTTTTTCTTGGGCATACGCTGAATTCCAACGGTGCTGGTACAAAAACGTCTGTCATGTTTTTGGGGGTGATAATTGACACTAAGCTGGTTTGAGATGAGCATTGTGATTACGTCTGCCGGAAGATATCCTGTGGCTTATATATTCTGCGAAGTCTGGTTGGGGAGGTTTCGGAGTTACTCTTGTATCAGCATATTATGCATATATATATATATATATATATATATATATATATATATATATATATATATATATATAGTACGTTTTCTTAAGCACTATTGGTTTGGGGTCACTCCACATACTGTAACGTGGTCCTCGAAGCTCAGTGCAGTGCAGCTCGGGTTATTGGATATCTTGCCTTGGATGACTGTCGCTGTAGTTTTTAGAGGCTAAGGATCCTGAAAGAAGGGAATCACACTACACGAAACAGACTGAAATCCATAATTATCTAACAAGGAAAAACAGCTTGCTTAGGATAGATTATACTCGCCTGTCTAAAACGAGAAATAATATTAACTACTTTGGGAGAGCCTCGGTGGTTTATTGGTAAGCGGATGTGTACCTCCAAACCGAGAGGTACCGGGTTCGAATCACATAATTTCCCTATCGCTTTTTCAGTACATACTGTATTAACATCAACCGTGGTTGTGACATTGCATTTGAGGAAGTGGAATGACTTCACGTTCCGCTCTTTGGAGGGGGCATAAAGCCGTCGGTCTCGTGCCCATGCATTGTTGTGCACGTTAAAGATCCCTTCCCTTCTTATAGAAAGGCAGGGGTTTGGCACAATTTCCGTGAGTGTGGGGTGAAACTGCTCGCTGACGTCGGTGATTGGCCATCGCCCGCAAATAGACCGACGTATAAGAAAAAAAATATCTTCTTTGGAATGAAATTCTACAACAAACTTCCAGATAAGATAAAAGAACTCGGATACAAATTTATAAAAAAGCAATTAAGCTTGTATTGGCTGACAATGCATTCTATTCATTTGAGGAGTATTTAGCTTTTGTATTTTGATATAAGCCGCTACCGTGTGGTATCTGATCTCTTGTTTTCGTATAGTGTACAAGATAAATTTAGTTACATAGATTTTCGGTATTGTTTAAGAGCTTGATCGTCTGTGGTTTCATATATACCTTGTCAATTTGTTAGTTGCTTAATTTTATCTGTGGTGTTTTTTTTACTTATGCAAACATTTGTTTAATGCATACTGCATGAATAAATAAATAAATAAATTAATTAATTAATTAATTAATACTATAGAATAGCTTTTCTTGCAGCCTCGATGGTCCATCGTGGTAAGAACATGTGCCTCTGGACCCAAAGTTCCTGATTCCCAACAGAGGCGTCATATTATTTTTCAGTACATTCTGTAAATTAACATCAATCGAGGCTCTGGAAGTGTGTTTGAGGAAGTTGAATGTCTGCACGTTCCGTCCTTCGAGGCGTCGTAAAGCTGGAGGTCTATGCACGATGCGATGTTTGAGGGCACCATGCGATGTTTGGCACGTTAAAGATACCTACCCCCCCTTTACAGAAAAAGGGGTTCGACAAAATGTCCAGGATATTGGGCTGAAACTGTTCGCTAGCGTCGATGATTGGTCATAGTCGCGGAAATAGGTCGTCGTTAAAAAAAAAAAGCTTTTCTCAGTCTACTATCTGTCAGTATTATTAAAAAAGTGATGATTGTCAACTGTCTATTGTCTGGCCTATCAACTACTTTGAGAAACACATACAGAATAAGAACAGAGATTAGAGTGCAAAAACTCTTGATTTATTATTTTCCAACACGTTGGTGAAAGTTGATATTTTTATTAAACTTTTTAGTATTATGCGTAAATAAAAATATATAAAAAGTCGGAAAGCACCCGATTTTTTAAGGCTAGATTTATTCTCAGCATAATTAGCAACGCAGACCGGTTTTGCTCTAATTAGAGGTCCTCAGTGCGCTATACTAATTAAAGCGAGAACACACATATAAAGTAATTCTCCTAAGGCAGGCAACCTACCAGAACATTGTGAGATGTACGACAGGGTCGCCATCTCGGTGCGGAACAAGGTAGTATGTTGTCACGACAGCTCCAATTAACAGAAAATGTTATAAGTAGAGAGTGTGTGTAACCAAACAACAATTTTTGTAAATTGTCAGCTCTGGCCCATTTTTTCCTTAATACCGGAACATTGTATGTAAGGCTAGATGTATTCTCACCATAATTATAAACTCAGACCGGTTTCGCTCTAATAAGAGCTCGTCAGTGCGCTATACTAACTACATCGAGAACACACCTATAAAGTAATACAGCTAAGACAGCCAGCCTACTAGAACATTGTGAGATGTACGGCAGGGTTTCCATCTCGGTGCGGAACCATGTAGTATATTGTTACCACAGTCTTTGTAAGTTTTCTTGGAAATATCAACATTGTAGGCATGGAAGAATCACTTGCACTCATGCACATTTCTGGGGTGATCAATGTAGCCCTTTCAGCTGACACCAGAGTTCCAATTGGTCATTTGCCTCTCACAGAAATTACTTTTGATTGTTTATTTCGGACAGTGGTTATCCCTCTTTCGTCGACTTTCCATATGTATTTTGGTGAAAAGTTGTATTTGTCGCAGACATATGTTAACATTTAGAAAAAAAATTGCACTGCTGTTCGATTGAAACCTGTTTCACGGCCAATGGAAGTGGCTCCTGGTTTTCTAAATCGAAGCTGTGGGTGGAATGTAATAATATAAGACGTGTTCCATTTAAAAAAGCAAAGTTTGATCACCAACGACTTATGGGCCACCCTATCATTGTCACAATAAAGATGCAACTCAAGACGCCCTATAAGTAACCTTAATAATGTTGTCTCGTATGTTGTATAATATCGGATAAAAACTTAAACTGACCGCGGATATGGGTTTTAGCTGCGGTGCTATCGGGGCGGAAAAGACGCGGACGAGCCCAGAGAGAGAAAAAAGGGGTTCTAGGGGACTGAGTTTGCGCTCATTTGAAGAAATCTTTTCAAAACTCAAAAGTCGCTCTCTTCTTAATAACCAATTTTTTCTGCGAAAAATCGCCAAAAATTATACACTATTGAACCATAAACTCTATAACTAAAACTACCGCCAAAGCCTAAATGAAGGACAATAGACGGTTAAAGCTGAAGCTTAAGGTTTTGTAAAACACACTCCTTGCAATTTTTTTCTACATAATCCGTATTCGTTTCAGGTTCTTTCCTAAAAGTTTCCAAGTTTCACGTTTCAAATCACAACTTTTACGTTTTAAGAAGAAAAACTGTAAAATTTTCACAGCAATTTTTCTGGTATTTTTTGACACTCCTGTGCCAAAAGCTTAATCTTTGCCTGTTATAGGTACAATAGAATTTGTTATTCACACAACATATTCTGGTCTTGCGCGTTTTTCTGATCACCACTGATACCCAATTTTTCTTTCTTTAAACTTAGAGATCTATGTTTTAATACTACTTTTCAGTTATTTTTTTTTTAATTTACTAATGAAGCGATCTCGACTTTTCATTTTTGAAAAATTTTTTCAAATGAACGCAAACTAGAACCCGTAGAACCTATATCCGGGGTCAGTTCAAATTTTTACATGTTTATATATATATATATATATATATATATATATATATATATATATATATATATATATAGGTATATATATATATATATATATATATATATATATATATATATATATATATATATATATATATATATATATATATATATATATATATATATATATATATATATAGCGTTTAACGTTTTTAAGTTATTTCAATTTGTTTCACATTTTTCGCCCATTTTACGACACAATTATGATATGGCGTTTTCACCAATACCTATATATGTATAGTAGAGTCCGATGAAAATGAGGCATTCAGAGAAGTTTTCCTTTATATTATTCCTCTAAAAATATGAAAGTGCCGTGTACAAGGCGCTGTCAAATAGTTACTGAATTTGAAAAAGTTTAAACTTACGCAACTCATTTTTTTCCAGAGTGAACAGCCTGTATTTTGTGTTTTAAAAGTGAAGGGCATGCCCTCTACTTTAATTTTTGTATAACACTCCCTATAACTACAGACTCCACTTTTGGAAATAATTACATTTATAATCGCATACAATTCTAATAAGCGATCAGATTATGTGATTATTTAGGGAATTTTCGAAGCAAAATACAAAAAATTTAAATGAACTTTGGTACAAAAAAGGTCATTATATATAGAACTAATTAATTTGGTAGGATTATCTACGTTTACGTGGTCGTTGATATATAATTCTTTTCACAAATGTCAAATGAAATTTTAAAGTGACAGGCTTAAGTAATGTTCTTATTTCTGACGACTTGTGGCATGAAAATATGAACTTTTTCACTAATATCCTTCTTTACTTCCACTGGTTCAAATTTCCGAGAAAAGTTTTAAAAAATGTTTACATTATCTTTTTTTCAATCTTAATTATTGATTAGGTATATCATTGGATTTTTATATATTCTTTTAGCAAGTAAAGATTGGAAGCTATGATGAGCACTGATAATTACACTTGGAGATCCCAAATCACCACAACACATTTTTTAAAGACCTGACTATCGTTTCACTAACAAAGTTGGCGTCATCAGAGGATGAACAATTCTAAACCGCTTAGTACTTAGTGACTTATTAGTCAGTTTTCATAGAAATTTTTTTGTGTTTCCGTAGAAATCATTGATTTTTTAATGATTTTTGTGAAATTTTGGTATTTAATAATAAGTAACTGTTTAAAAAGGTATTGCAAAAAATATTTCGTGAAAAAAATGTTTGCAAATTTTCTTGCACATTTTTTGTGTCTTCGAAAAGCTTTTTGTGAATAATTATACCTTGGCAGGTGGATTAATAGCTTGAAGAGTTGGTCAGGAAAGTCGGACCAGGTTTTTCAGGAGCATTTTAAGTCTATTTTCGGAACATATTTGTACTTTTTCAAACAATAAAGTTATTTTTATGAAATATGGTAGTTTATACTATATGTATATGTTATACTGGTAAAAAAAACTGATACCTGTTTTCATTAAAAAATACACATCTGCTATTAAAAACAATTTTATGAAAATACACTACCATAACGCACTTGCTGTGTGTGTGTTTTTATAATATAAACCGACTGCTCTTTTTCACTAGAATGTGGAACGGCCGGCTTCTGATGAGTTATGGGTGATGTTCTTTTTCTATATGTGTATGCGTAAGCTCCCCGCGCACAAGTCCAAGACTTCTGGGTGTGGAGTTTGTCTACTGTGATATTATATATATATATATATATATATATATATATATATATATATATATATATATATATATATATATATATATATATATAATATATATATATATATATATATATATATATATATATATATATATATATATATATATATATATATATATATATATATATATATATATATATATATATATATATATAAACATTGCAACTGACACCGGATATGTGTTCTAGGGGGCCTAGTTCGCGCTCATTTGAAATGTTTTCAAAATTCAAAAGTCGCGATATCCTCATTAGTGATTTTTTTCTACGACAATTCACTAACATCCAAACAATTATCCAACGTAATTATTATCATATTTATATTAATTTGAATTTGGAGGTTCTGGCCTATATTTTTCGTTATAAGTAGTTGAGATATTCAAATTTATAACTGTTGGCAGTCTTGTCATATACTGACAATTAAGGCTATTGCTTTCTGCAACTATAACAATAAAATAATAGATATTCTTATTTCCATGGCACTCTATAAAAATGATAATTTTTTGGAGTATTCGTTTTTCTGTGCTTCACGAGTGAAATATCATAGGTATAAAAATTCAAGACTGAATTTAATGTAGGTAATGAAACTATACAAACAGTTGGCCTATTTAAAATATCAAAGTTTTATTCAGTAACTTTGCGACAAACTCCCGTGTGAAAAAATAATCCATTATTGGAATCACCAGACAAGAAGAAACCCTTTTTTTACCTGTCAGGATAAAAAAAGTTTAGAAATCATTGATTTTTTAATGATTTTTGTGAAATTTTGGTATTTAATAATAAGTAACTGTTTAAAAAGGTATTGCAAAAAATATTTCGTGAAAAAAATGTTTGCAAATTTTCTTGCACATTTTTTGTGTCTTCGAAAAGCTTTTTGTGAATAATTATACCTTGGCAGGTGGATTAATAGCTTGAAGAGTTGGTCAGGAAAGTCGGACCAGGTTTTTCAGGAGCATTTTAAGTCTATTTTCGGAACATATTTGTACTTTTTCAACCAATAAAGTTATTTTTATGAAATATGGTAGTTTATACTATATGTATATGTTATACTGGTAAAAAAAACTGATACCTGTTTTCATTAAAAAATACACATCTGCTATTAAAAACAATTTTATAAAAATACACTACCATAACGCACTTGCTGTGTGTGTGTTTTTATAATATAAACCGACTGCTCTTTTTCACTAGAATGTGGAACGGCCGGCTTCTGATGAGTTATGGGTGGTGTTCTTTTTCTATATGTGTATGCGTAAGCTCCCCGCGCACATGTCCAAGACTTCTGGGTGTGGAGTTTGTCTACTGTGATATTATATATATATATATATATATATATATATATATATATATATATATATATATATATATATATATATATATATATATATAAACATTGCAACTGACACCGGATATGTGTTCTAGGGGGCCTAGTTCGCGCTCATTTGAAATGTTTTCAAAATTCAAAAGTCGCGATATCCTCATTAGTGATTTTTTTCTACGACAATTCACTAACATCCAAACAATTATCCAACGTAATTATTATCATATTTATATTAATTTGAATTTGGAGGTTCTGGCCTATATTTTTTCGTTATAGTTGAGATATTCAAATTTATAACTGTTGGCAGTCTTGTCATATACTGACAATTAAGGCTATTGCTTTCTGCAACTATAACAATAAAATAATAGATATTCTTATTTCCATGGCACTCTATAAAAATGATAATTTTTTGGAGTATTCGTTTTTCTGTGCTTCACGAGTGAAATATCATAGGTATAAAAATTCAAGACTGAATTTAATGTAGATAATGAAACTATACAAACAGTTGGCCTATTTAAAATATCAAAGTTTTATTCAGTAACTTTGCGACAAACTCCCGTGTGAAAAAAATAATCCATTATTTGAATCACCAGACAAGAAGAAGCCCTTTTTTTACCTGTCAGGATAAAAAAAGTTTAAGCACACTGTGGCTACTTTTAGGGATTTTTTTAATTGACTAATACAGAGGTATCGATGGTGAGATTTTTCAAAAAAAAATTAAATGAGCTTGAATTTGGCACCTTAAAACCAAAACCAAGGTCCGTTAAACTTGTTACTAAAATACGAAACTGATTTGAACAAAACGTAGAAGAAATCTTCATTTTGGTAAGACCGCGGGTGTTACTTAACCAGCACGGTCGGACCAGTTTTTATAAAAAAAAATGTTTTTTCAGAAAAAAAATTGTATCTCAAACAATAACAAGGTTATTTTGATGAAATCTGGTGGCTACCTTGCCCTGGTAAAGACCTCACCATATGCCGAAATTCAACTTTCTAGGCTTAGGTATAGTAAAGTGAGTTATTAAAATTTGAAGTATTTAATGAAAGTTCGCTACCATAACGCACTTGCTGCGTCCAGAAATTTTTTCAGTTTCACCCCGTATCTTCAAAATAAATCAAAATTTTAAAGCTCATGAATTTATTATTGGCTAATGCCCTATTTGTTCTTTATAAATTAAAAATCTATGATTGAAGGTGGTTAGGTAACAGGTAGTCATTCCATATTATTTTAACTTTCAGTTTAATTTTTAATACTGTTTATAGATACCTAGTTATCAAGATAGATAAGTAACGGCAGGCAGTGTTCGGTTTGTTATTGTTTTTTTCAAAGAGCAATAACTTAAGTGTGCGAACAAGTACGTACCGGTAATGATAATAATCATAAAAAACAAAGTTAATTTATTCTGAGAGCAGGACTATCAATGTATAAGTTATAAGTGCGGAGTAAGGTACTGAATTGTTTTAGAAGAATTATGTGGCTGCAACGCTCATCTTTGGTGGCTTGGGAGCTCCCTCAGGGTAAAGGTAGAGTAGGTGGAATGCTGGGAAAGCCTCAGAGGAACTGGTAGCTTCCCTACCTTGCCCCGCGCACAGGTCAAAGGCCACATTACTGCACTGTTCAGCTACGATATGCTCTGGATTTTTCGATCTATAAGCCCGCATTACTGACGCCATTACAGAAGCTACTGTGTATGACGCGCTTGCGTGTTTTGTCTTCCTCCAGCCAATACGCAGTAGCATTTACGGTAGCCAATATTGCTACTGTTTACCCCGCTTTAAGGTGCCTGCACACGCCCTGTAAAATTTTTAAAGAGGCTTTTATATACTTCACTAACATCATTTATTAATTAGTATTGGTTCAGGCGAGCCGCAATAAATTTGCTGAAGACAGGGGTTAAAACAGTAATTATACTGTTTATGTCTACAGTTTCAGGGTTTTTTTTTACATTAGATGTTGTACCTAATTAATATATAGATAATTGTGAAAGCATTACATGTTATGCCTATATACTGAGTGACTCAAACTAAATAACTATAGCCAACAGCATCTTAACATTGAAAATACGGTGATGAAATTAAATTAAATTAAATTGTTTGCGGTGTTGCTATGAAAAACAAAATTTACATAGCATACTCTTGGTAAACGTCACATGCCGATATGCATATATATATATATATATATATATATATATATATATATATATATATATATATATATATATATATATATATATATATATATATATACATATATATATTTATTATTATTATTTATTATTATCCTAATTATACAGCATGTCTCACAAAAAAGCTTAGCTTGTGCTTGCAAATGACATAATTTTCAACTTCTTCCAAAAAATCAAAATGTCAAACGGTTTTATTCTGTCACTTTCCAAATTTCCTCTGAACTTCTATATATATATATATATATATATATATATATATATATATATATATATATATATATATATATATATATATATATATATATATACGTAGGTACTATTTACAGCAAGCATTACATTAAAAAAAAGGGTGGTTGACCCAAGCTTACCAGCAGGTTAGAAGGCTAGAATTTTCCTTCTTTATTTATTTTCTTAATGAAATACTTTCAAAAAAAAAACTTGGGCAAACTAGCGCGAATTGGGGCCCCTAGAACCCACATCCAAAGTCTATTTGAATTTATGTGTATATATATATATATATATATATATATATATATATATATATATATATATATATATATATATATATATATTTGTGTGTGTGTGTAGGTATGTATGTAGATAGGTATTCGAGCGATAACTCAAAAAATACTAAACTGATTTCAATGAAACTTGGCACATATCTTCATTTTGTTAAGACCGTGGAGGAGTTCGTAAATAATCTAGAACGGATATTTTTTCCCACAAACAAATACAAAACAATATTTTTGAAAACGCTGTATTTTTCAAAGTATTAGAGTAACTTAAATGAGACTTTAAATGTAGCTAGAAACGCTGTAAATAAACCTCTGTTGTAAATTTGAAGTAATTTGGTTTACAAAATTTGGAGCTGCTTCCAAATTAAGAATAAAATCTGAAAGACATGAACTGAAACCACTTAAGTGATTAAAGTCCAATGCCTGACAAAAACGGACTAGTTAGCTCCCATGCGTAGATTGATACATACCACAGGACCAAATAATACGGGTAAAACATACTACCCTAACTAGCGATCGGCAAATCTCAGCCACTAAAATCCCGAGCACTCGTACACCGTTGTCAATGTCAACATGTCAACACTCAACACCATGCCACTGCCATAGCTGTCGGCATAATCCCAATCTTAGAGCCTCGGTGGTTCAGTTGTAAGAACGTGTGCCTCTGAACCCAAGGGCACTGGGTTCGATTCCAGGGTTGTCCTTTCAATTTTCAGTACATACTGTACAATTAAAATCAATGAGGTTGTTGCATTGTATTTGAGCAAGTTGAATGTCTGCACGTTCCGCCCTTCGGAGGGGGCGTAAAGCCGTCGATCCCGTTTCCATGCTATGTTGGACAGGTTGAAGATCCCTACCATCCTTACAGAAAGGCGGGGGTTCGGCAAAATTTCCAGGGTAGGCGGGTGAAACTGCTCCCAGGCGTCGGTGATTGGCCATAGTAGCGAAAACAGACTGACGTTAAAGAAAGAAAACACACACAATCCCAATCTTCGAAGTCTGTTGAAATGTAAACTGTTTATTCAAGTAATATGTCGCACTAATACTGGACAATTCTTATGAAAATTTACTACGATAATGCACTTGCTGCGTTCAGAATTTTTGTTAATTTTTTTTGTTTATTTATTTATTCGTTTTAATTTTACAATGTGCTGCACTAAAAGGACTAAGGTTGTGCTTGTTTGCCTAAATCATAATTTTTATTCAGGACATGTTACAAATATCCATATGCTATTACCAATAATCCGTTTTGAAGGGCCACTTGAGTAATTTTGTTATACATTCCTGAAATTATAATTCTGTGCATCCATACCCAATATTTATGTATATAGGTACCTTCAGCTTTAAAGTGTAACCGGTGATTTATTACCAATATGTGTGAAGAAACACTAAGATTTCTTAAATATAATTTTGACAGCTCAACTTATAAATTTATTATAGTGAAAAATAGAATAACAGCAATATTGCGAGCTGTCTGGGTAGAGATCAGTTTGTATTTAGACTACTAGCGTAACATTTCTGGAACTTAAAACAATAGAAGAAATATTGCTTAGAAAAAAAAAGAGATACGTTTATTGCTTTTGTAAACCTAGAATAAATATTCCATAATAGAGTTTAGAAAATATTGTTTCTGTTGTGTAATCTTAGTGAATTTTAATTAAGAATATTCACTAATAGAGAAGTATCGATGGTAAGATTTTTGTAAAATCTCTTCAAATGAGCGCGTATTAGTGCCCCTAAAACCCAAATCCAAGGTCAGTTGAAAAGTATATATATATATATATATATATATATATATATATATATATATATATATATATATATATTATTGCATGCACAGACATGGCTATATAATAAAAAAATGTTTTAAAATAAACACATACCTGGAAGTAAAAATCCAATTTATTGTCCTAGCTATAGTCAGACACAGGTGGTAAATTGCAGCCTTTTATCCTACTGAACCTACAAATTAAAAACAATTAAATATAAATATATTCGTCAATGAATAGATTTTGACATAGTTTAAATTTATTAAGTAAGGCATAAAAAACATTTTTGTATCAGAAAACATTGAACAATTAAACTCACAATGAATGAACTGCTTAACAAAATACAAAGTGATATAAACCCGGTATAGACAGCTACAAACACAAACAAGCTGGTAAAAGACCAAATTTATAAACTGTCTTCGACAGAACAAAGTGAATTTAAGTAAGAATGTGATTAGGGATTTTAACAAAATATGTTAATATGTATAGAAAATAAGTAAAAATTTGTTAATTATCAATTAGGGAAACTATGTGTTAGTAATTATTCTAGAAAAATAAGGTTTAATGTGTTAATGAATGATAGGTTATAAATTTTAAAACAAACACAATTTGACTTACATGTATAAAATCGGAATATTGAATTATATGCAGGAAATGACTTTCTTTTGACTAATGTAGTTAAATCATGTTATTGGCTTATCTGAAAACAGAAAATGGTGATTGGTGAATAAACAGGTTTAAATAGTAATTATCAACTGTGATTCGAAGTTACAAAACAAAAGATAAAAATTAGAACTTCCGGGAGGAAGAACGAGAGATTGGAAAGAAGACGCTGGTAGAAGGAAGAAGCTAGTAGATTGCAGCAACAGAAAATGTTCAAAAAAGTTAATATAAATGATTAAAAACTATAGTGAAAGTATTTTATAGGTTATACCTACCAGCAAACAGCTATACAACAACTCCAATCAAGAATACTCGTACATAAATTGGGTAAAAACAGTGAATGGGCTGGAAGATTGATCCACGCCAAGCAGACTCAGGGGTAATGCATCAATAATTGTTAAAAAGTGTATTCAAAACAAGAAATGAACCTGTAAGTTTTATAAAGGAATAATATGTCAACGTCAATCCAAGAAGTTAAATGTCATTTGCAAAGGCAATCATACCAAAAGAAGCACTAAATATAAAATATTTATGAAGTACTTGTGAGAGTCACCAGAGGGCGATAAGTAAACGTAAGAAATTCAACCTTATTTCCCCCATTTTAATATTTCTGTTGCCAAGCAACAAAATTCACCTGAAACGACGTTACCATGGTGATAAATAATTGCTAATGAAACTATTCAGATCCGTCATAGCAAGTCATAACATTTTTTTAAACAAAGCATTGGAAATAAAATTCTCAATAATAAGTCATAATTGCATTAATAAAGCTGGCATATTTGTATGTTAAAATTAGTAATATACGGGATCCCAAGTAAGAATTTAAATTTGTAAAATTAAGTCAATAACCAAACAAAAAGCTTTTTGATAAAAATAATAATAATAATAAATATTTAAAAAAAAAATTTCAAATTATATATTGCTCATTATTTTATTTTCTGTAAATGTCACACATATCTGTCCATTGACCAATTAATCCTCTAGCAGTATATAAAAAGTTCAGCAAATATAATATATATGCACCAAGAGTAAGAATTTTCGACATTGGTGGACCCAACTATTAAACATTCCCTGTAGGTAAGAAGAGTATCAACAAAATAGCTGTGGCATAGTAAGTAGATCAAAAAACCAGGTAGATATTTAATTTGATAAAATTATATATATATATATATATATATATATATATATATATATATATATATATATATATATATATATATATATATATATATATATATATATATATATATATATATATATGTATATTTTTTTTTTCTTAATAAACTCATAATTTAATTCAGTATAACGACGGTAAAGTTTTGTGGTGTAACAGATTGGGTTGTAACATATACTGTGTGTGTGTTTTTGTTTCTTTAACGTCGGCCTATTTCCGCGACTACGGCCAATCACCGACGCCAGAGAGCAGTTTCACCTCACTATCCTGAAAATGTTACCGAACCCCTGCCTTTCTGTAAGTTTGGTGGGAATCTTTAACGTGCCCAACATCGCATGGACACGGGACCGACGGCTTTACGCCCTCTCCGAAGGGCGGAACGTGCAGACATTCAACTTGCTCAAATACAATGCCAGAACCTCGGTTGATGTTAATTTTACAGTTTGTACTGAAAAAGTGAAAGGAGTACCCTGGGATCGAACCCAGTACCCTTCGGTTCAGCGGCACACGTTCTCACCCCTGAACCACCGAGGTTCTGTAACATATACTGGATTCCGTAATTTTAAGATAATTTTCAAGTCAATTCAACGGTTAAGTTGAAATGGTGGCAACATGACGCTGATTGAAAATATCGACCCATTTACCCAGATAGCAGAGGGTATCCATTGGATGTCTAGAATAGGTAAAAACATACTCAGCATGTGCACGAACAACAAAAGCCTGGACGGAGCAAATGCGTTAGGGTAGTGAATTTTAATAGAAATGATCTACGATTTTTTTTAGGAAAATTATATATGCGCCATGAAAAATTAAAAATCTAATAGATTTTGTTTACCACATACCATATTTTGATCTTGTGTAGTGCTCTAACCTCCAGAGGCAACTCAAGTTTTTTGTTAAATGCCTCTAATTTTTAGTGAATTTTCTTAAAAAAAATTCACTAATGAGGAGATCCCGACTTTTGAATTTTGAAAAAATTTCTTCAAATGACCGCGAACTAGGCCCCCTAGAACACATATCCGGGGTCCGTTTCAATTTTTATATGTTTATATATATATATATATATATATATATATATATATATATATATATATATATATATATATATATATATATATATATATATATATATATATATATATATATATATATATATATATATATATATATATGTATCACACCGATAACTCAAAAAATAATAGGCCGATTTTGACTAAATTTGGTGGAAAAATTCCTTTTGCAAATGGCTTGGATAAGTTCGTTAGCCAGGAAAATCTGAACAGGTTTTCCCGGAAAATTTTGTGTTTTCTTTCGAAAAAAATTTATATCTCCGGAATTAACAAAGTAAGGGCAACCAAATTTGGTACGCTAGTTAATATCTTTATAGGTAAGCCACCTACCAAAATTTAGCTATGTAGGTCAAAAGATAAAAAAGTTATAGGCATTTAAAGAAAAATAAATTGGGGTTTTCCTCAAAACGTCAAAGTTGCGATTTAAAACGTCAAAATCGGCAACATTTAGGCAAAGAACTTGAATCTAATACGGGATATGGAAATCAAATGTCTCAAGAAGGATCTTTTACAAACTCTGAAGTCTTAGTTTCAACCGTCATTGTCCTTCATTTTACTAAAATGTTTCCAGAAAATTCATTTCAAATAGACCCTTTCTCTAATGCTTGGCAGTAGCCTTAGCTTTAGAGTTTATCGTTTAATGGTATATAATTTTTGTCGAATTTTCGTAAAAAATCAATAAAGCTCAATATATCCGTTATTATACAAGATATGAAGAAAATTTGTATATATTAATTATAGGGTGTCTTGAGCTACATCTTAAAAAATATTTCTACAATCACAGGGTGGCCCATAAGTCGTTGGTGATACAAATTTTCTTTTTTTTTAATCAAACACGCCTTATGTTATTGCATTTTTGAATTTTTCAGCGATGCATGTTTGTGAGAAAAGAAATTCGGGACGCAGCAAGTGCGTTATGGTAGCGAATTTTCATTAAATGCTTCAAATTTGAATAGCTCAATTTGCTATTAACCTATAAGGTTGACCAAGAAACGAGTTTTTCCGGGAACACTTTAAGTTTACTTTTGGAAATTTTTGTACATTTTCACACAATAAAGTTATTTTTATGAAACATGGCACATTGTTTTTACTATATAGGTTATACTGGTAACCAAAATTGATGCCTGCTTTCTTAAAAAGGAAACACACATATATGCAATTAAAAACAATTTTATGAAAATTCACTACCATAACGCACTTGCTGCGTCCAGAGTTATTTTAACTTAGAGATCTAAATTTAGACACATAATATACTTTTTACAACGCGAACCTGGGTACCAAATTTCACCAAAATCGTCCTATTATTTTTTGAGTTATTGATGTGTCACATGCATACATAATATTATATATATATATATATATATATATATATATATATATATATATATATATATATATATATATATATATATATATACTCAAATACATCGAAGGTCAATCAAACATGTTGTCGGTATCCCGAAGAAGGTACAGATGTACTCTATGACGTAGTGAGACATACTGATAACAAGGAAATGGTTTCCCTAATTTTATTAGAATACTTTAAGGCCTTTGGCACTATATCATGAGGTTGTGTGTATCGTTACTAAACGTCAAAATGTTTGGGGTTGACATATTTGGGTTAATTGAATAAAAAGGCTTTTTCTTTCCAAACAAATTATTTGATTCCTTGTCTCGACGCGTTTCGACCTTTTTAACTGGTCATCCTCAGGGGAATCTAGAATTTATAGATTCCCCTGAGGATGACCGGTTGAAAAGGTCTAAACGCGTCGGGAGAAGGAATAAAATAATTTGTTTGGAAAGAAAAAGCCTTTTTATTCAACTAACCCAAAGATTAGATTATGTGCTCTAAGCTTAGATATTACGGGTTTTCAATGTCGTCTATACGTGCAATAAGATCCGACTTGAATGTAGTAGTGTCAGTTGTTAACAATATTATATATACACCTCTGTTTATTACTTTAGGTGTACCTAAGATATCAGTACTCGGTCCCCTTTTACTGACCTGACCTGATACCTCTTTTACTGTGTATACTTCTGATCTCTTCCATGCCATTCAACACTACTCCATTCGATGCTACGGCGATGACACACGGTTATGTTTAAACAAGTCTTATAAACGCTACATTGCGGAATATCTTGTTAGTGCAGGTTTTAAGCAAATACGTTTGATTTTTCTCAGCACAATCTCAAATTAAATGCTAGTAAGTCGTTGGAGATTTACTTTGGTGGATCTCTGTTAGCGGTCGTAATAGCGAACTTAATTTGATGCTGCATGTAATTATAATACCTATATAATTTGTTGTAAATTTGTAAACAATATCTAAGGATCTTCTTCCACCTATTCTTCTTTCTTTTTCCTGCTGCAAGTATGAACCAAGTAAAACAACTAACAATTATAAAAGTCTGTGACTGATGGATAACCTTCCAATGCCAGCCATTTCTCCGAACACACACACACACACACACACACACACACACAAACGTCATGTCCCTCGTTAAAGGCACCGTACTCTAATCGTCATCTATTGAGCTATAGTATGAACATTATCTTGACTCAGTCTTTGCTGTTAAAAAGACACCTATAAAGTAATACGGCTATGGTAGCCAGTCTTCCATCACTAAGTGAGTGGTGAACTTGCCGCCACCTAGTTGCGGAACCAATGTTGTCACGCCAGCTCCAAATAACACAAAGTGTTAAAAAATAGAGACTGTATACAACCAACTAACAATTTTAGTAAATTGTCAGCCATGGCCCATTTCTACCCTAATATAGGGACAAAGTAAGGCTAGATGCATTCTCACAACAATTATAACACTTTGTGTTATTTGGAGCTGGTGTGACAACATACTACTTGGTTCCGCAACTAGATAACGGCACGTTCACCACTCACTTAGAGTTGGAAGGCTGGCTAACATAGCCATATTACTTTATAGCTGTATTTTCGCAGCAATTAGTATGCCGTACTGACGAGCTCTAATTAGAGCGAAACCGGTCTATGGTTCTAATTGTTGTGAGAATGCATCTAGCCTTACATACTTTGTCCCTATATTTGGGTAGAAATGGGCCAGGGCTGACAATTTACTAAAATTGTTAGTTGGTTGTATACAGTCTCTATTTTTTAACACTTTGTGTTATTTGGAGCTGGCGTGACAACATACTACTTGGTTCCGCAACTAGGTGGCGGCACGTTCACCACTCACTTAGCATAGTGTCACAGTTACTTCCATTCCAACTTACTTTAAAAATAAATTCGTAAGAAGCGTTTTGCAGCACTGTGTTAAGATATGACATTAAGGCTCATTAGCGATTCCCAAGCACGTGTCATCTTTGTATAAGGGAGGTTTCACTTATAGCGCTGTGAAACTGTCCAATTTGTTTTTCAGCTCGGATGGAGGCCTTAAGTTCTAGATAGTGTAAATTCAATGTAAAGCATACTTGTTAGCGCACTTTACACTTAAGTGAGTCCTTAAGTTGGCTGGTTGGGTTGTATTTTCTTTGTTTTGTGTATGTGTTGATTGTTCGGCTGCTTGTTGACTGTGATTGTTTTATACAGTTGAAATCTAAGCAACATGAGTACTATCGTTGTTTATAGTGGCTTTATAATTTCTTTTAGTTTTTATAACCTGTTGTCGACAGCAGGGTTGAGTGTAACAGTAGCAATCAGCTAACCTCCGCCCTAGTGCAGCCAGTTATACTTTTTACCTGTATAATAATTTCGTGGGATGTATACCACTTTATTATATTTATCTCTACAGTTGTATCTATTTGAATCAATATAACTTATTATTAAATAAAGACGTTTATTATTAAAATTTGTCCGCCATGTTGGCACCTCCATTTTGAATTTATAAATTTTAACAATAAGTTCCTAAACCTTAAGTACCGCTTAACCCTCCCCCCCCCCCCTGATATATATATTTTAAATGAAGTTGGATTGTAAATGATAAAATTCGCCCGCCTTCTTGAATTCCTAGATGTTAACGATATATTTCCAATTTGAAGTGCCGAAAACTTCCATATGTCGTTTTTATGTCGAATGGTATCATAAATGGCAAAATTCGCCGGCCACGTTATCGCCATCATTTTCAATTTTTAAAGTTCAATACCATAATATGGTAATGTCATTAAAGTTACGTAACTTGACAAAATTTCCAGTCAATACGACAAATAAAAGTGGGTGAAATGTGAGTTGTGAGATTTACTTACAGTGTTAGGAAGTTACAGAGGAAGCTAATAAAGGGGAGTATTAAAAAGGGTGGCATGAATCATATGTTGTATTTGCATCGGTGTAGGTAGATTTCCTATATGATGAAAACTCTGCTCTAGTTTATTTTCGAAGCTTTTTCAAAATTTTTGCCTCGTTTCCTATATCAGAATGAAGATTTTGAACTAGGGGAGACCAGAGCTATGAGGCCACCCAGGGCAATCGGGCCACCCCGATAATTTGAAAAACCCCGCTATGTGCGTCAATCCCAGTGCTGCCCTCTTCAATACGCAAGGACTGATTATTGTTGCATGGAACGTGGTCATATTGACATATTATAAAGGAAATTTTAAAATATTAAGTTTGATGTAATGTTTGCTTTTGAAAAGGGGTGGTCCTGCGGATGCCATTTACACGTGCTTTAACTCAGGGTCGATAAATTAAAAATTTGTTTGTGACATGGCCTGAGCATTTCCAAAAACTTCAAAATGTTCAATAGAGGAACCAGTTCTATTGGTGCTTGACAGTCACTCAAGCCATATTTCGTTACAAGCTTACAACTTTTGTAAATCCAATGGAATTTTTGTGGTGTCTCTCCCACCACATACTTCACATCGGCTTCAACCTTTAGATCTTGTATTTTTCAGTCTTAAAAAAAGCAATAAATCGTGAGATAGATCTTCATCTTTAAAACAACCAATATGAAAGAGTAGGGCAGTATGACATTATTTTTATCTTCAAGTAGGCTATGGTAAGGTGTCTTTAGTGGAGAAATCTGTAAAAGGATTTGAGTGTACTGGAATTTTTTCACTAAATCCAAATATCTTTGATGAGACTGAGTTTACACCTTCTGTTGAAGATTTGTATATAGGTCTTTCTGAAGTTAAAGTTACAGGTCCTTTAAACAGGGAGGTTAATGAGAATGCTGTTGCTGGACCTTCAAACATGGTTGTTGCCGGACCCTTAAACATGGATGTTGCCAAGCCCTTGAATCTTAATGTTGCGGTGCCTTCAAATATGAATGTCGTTGAACCTCCAAAAACGGGAAATTGCCGCTAAGGCTCCACGTGTTATTAAAGAAAGTTGCATTTCACCTCAAATCACAGTCGCTGAAATAATACTCGTTCCAAAGACAAGACGAAAAGAATAAAAAATGTTCGAAAGAAATGTCTTTCCCAAATCTTGACATCGACACCCGCTTAAGGACGCACTTATCGAAAAAAAGCTTTAAAACAGGGGAAAAATGAAAGAAAAAAACACAGAACAAAGAAAATGTTAGTCGAATCCACGACATTCAGAAAAGGTAAAGTAGACAGAAAGTTTTTGTATGTATGTATCTGTATGTACATAGGTACGCTTGTTCTGTGTGTTTATATCACTTACACATTCGTCGTTTGGGGATACACAAAATTATAAAGTTTGAAACCACTGTCGTGAATAAAAGAATGATATTTGTTTGGGGATTTGCTACTATGCGGATAAAAATATTACGCAAGAAATATATTCACTGGTAGGTCTAATTAGTGTGGAAGGAAGAACCGAATTTAGGAAATCGGTGTTAAAGTAGGTATATTTTTTGGAGCATAAATGGATTCTTTTTTAAAGAAAGTCTTCTTAAATTCTTTAAAATAATAAAACTTATTGTGTTGACATGTTGTAAGATTCTAGACAATAAATAATAATAATAATTTTGGTTTCATTTGAAACAGTTTAATATAGTAGGGGTGCTGTATTATCAAAGATTTTATTCAAAAATGATATATAAAGCGTCTTCTTACATAGTAACTTTTAGAAAATTATGTTTTGCTATTTATAAAGCAAGTAGAAAACATAAATGAGCCTCTATATTAGATTCGTCCTGTGCATTTAACTAATTTAGAAATTTCTAACGACACTGAAAAACTATATCTCATTGTGTGATTCTTATGCTTGTTCATAAAATTGGTAATTTTTTTTAAGAACTGTTTATTTTGGATAAAATTAATACCCATTCATAAAGTGAATTACTCACACTTTGATAGATAACAAATGATGAGGTGTTTCTACGTGCGAACTATTTATTAGTAGGTAATCGATGAATAATATTTGTCTAGGTAGGTATATCTAGTGACTTCCTGTTTACAGTTATGAGTTTTATAAAAGCAGTCGGTTATTTCAGCACATCATTGTTAGTTCCTGCCAAAGACAATACATTAAGATAAGCTATTTACGTTCAGCGTTTCTAAAATACCTGTTAATAATCCTTATTGACTTTATGATAAAGGTGGAAACCTATAATGCAAATAAATGGTTTGTAGTAAGCGATTGAGTTGTACAAATTTAACCTATTTACAGGAGACTCAAGGGACTTAAATTGTTAAGCAACTTACTCAGTTGTTGAAACATTGAATTGTTTTCAGCCGAATTTTCTAATATTAAAACCAGAAATATTAGACAGTTGATTTTATTCGCATTGTTTGTACTTCTTTATTTGTCGTGTGAATTTTTGTATAAAAAAGTTCCCTTACGCAGAGATAATCACTGCAGGATTACCATTATGTTTCTTCAAATGAGCATCCCAAATCCATGGCCAGCTTCAATATTTATTTATTCATATAGTATATATGAGGGAATATTAGAATGAAATTTAACCAACCAAAAAACAATATATTTAGAGAAAAAATAAAATTTTATGTTTTTACATATGAATCACAGTTACACCTTCGGTCGAACAACGCGAAATTTTTTCTCTTCGGTTAATCATCAAAAAAGGAAACCGCCACTTTCAGTTCTTCATTTGAAGAAAATCGATATTCTGTAGTTCTTCAGCTCAGGGAAGAGGTTATTACCTAGCTCTGGTGGAGCTAGGTCAGCGCTGTAAGGTGAGTATCGTAACTCAACAGACCCGTAGTTGTTGATTTCTTCCTAAACTCTGTGATCTTTGTGAGTTCTGAAATTGTCGTGCAACAATAGTTATAGTCTTTTGGACAAAATTGGTGAGGCTTTTTGGCATATGGAATCTTTAAAACATTTTATTGTTTTTCGTAGACATCTTCGGTAATTGTAGACCCCTTCTGTATATACCTAATCTCAAAAAAAACATAATGAGCCTCCCTGCAGATGCTTGCGGCTATCCTTTTTTGGGTGGTGGTCGTTGGTGCAACGACTGTAGTGACTCTTGTAATGTTGGCGGAGCCCAGTAGAACACCCACGTTTCATCGCCCGTTATAATTTTGGGCAAAAGGCTTGGGCACAAGGTTACAGCCACTAAGTAGTGGTATAGTAGTATCGTAGTATTCTAATTTTTCATCAAATATTCATCGTACGTTACAAAATACGCTTGCTGATTGTGGTTGTACAACATTTTAGTTAATTAATGATATAATTTCAATGGCATTTTGAAATACCCAAAAGTTAAGACAGCTCTTACATGTCATTGTTAATTTATTACCAACATAACTTTTGTTCATCCCATAATCTTAGTGCAAAGTTGTCAACACGGATGCTTTGCAGATCTCGTTAATAATAATAATAATGGAAACTTTGAGTCAACGATTCTATGACACCATTTCTTCCAGTTTCTTGATATTGTTTTCAGTTGCCTTCACACATTCGCCACTTTTAGCGTGATCTCAAATGAACTGAAAATATGATGGACAATTTTCATTATATACAGCAGTCATACGTTCGAATATAATTTTTAGCTCATTACCTTATGTCAAAAACCTATTACTCTTCTTTGATCTAGTTTTAAATTATGAGTGTGTTTCCAGCTTAAAAAAACACAAAAATAAATTTATCAGCACACATCTTGACAGTAAACAATTGTTCTGACAGCGCGTTTGTTTTAGAGAGAGAGAGAGAGAG
Source organism: Tillus elongatus (assembly GCA_964006375.1). Lineage (NCBI taxonomy): Eukaryota > Metazoa > Arthropoda > Insecta > Coleoptera > Cleridae > Tillus > Tillus elongatus. The sequence goes on from OZ023268.1 coordinate 52,076,009, forward strand.
AGAGAGAGAGAGAGAGAGAGAGAGAGAGAGAGAGAGAGAGAGAGAGAGAATGTGATAGCCTTTTTGGAGACAAAAGGTGTGTACCTACAAGCAATTGCAGTTTCTTGGTGGGTAAATGGTAGCGTGACAGAGATAGTAAAGCTGTCTAGATATTTAGGAACACTGTTTTCAAACGATGGAAGAACAGATGATGGGATACGATCTAGGAAAGCTTCAGGTAGAAAAGTACTGGGAGCTATGACCAATTTAGAAGTGAAAGTCGCTGTATATAACATTGTACTGGTCTCAACTGTATTGTGAGTAAGTAAAGTGAATGTTGTTGTAATGAACTACTTCGGACAAATGACGGGAAGGCGAGAAGAAATAAAATTAGAAAATAATGGGTTTTGAACATAGAAACTTAGTAAGCAAAATTAATTTCGCTGTTATGGTAACAGCTGTAATTATCTAAATAAGCTGTCACATTTTGGCACCCAATAGTGACAAAACTGTAAATATTTTGAGACAGAAAAAAGTATTTATCTTTTAAACCGAAGGTCGTCAATGTCCTTCTTATGCTGCTGTTAATAACTGGGTTGCGGATTTTAAAAGATGATCATCTAATATTAAATGTTAATGTTAGTGTGGAAGATCAATTTCCGTTGTCACTCAAAAAACATTGATTTTGTCCAATGATCTTAGAATATCGACGAATGGGGCTGAAACGTATAACAGAAACGTTGCACATTTCACATGAACGTGAGTTTCATATTATTCATGGTAAAATGGATTCAGAAATGCTTGAACGCTGATCACAAGCTCATTCATTGGACAATGTCGGAGGAAATGTACCACCGTTTTGAACAAGATTCCTTAAACTTTTTAGGTCGCCTTGTCACTATGGACGAAACATGAGTCAATCATGATGATTCATCGACTTAAGAGCAATCGAAATAGTTGAACCATTCTGAATCTGCAAGGTCAAAAAAATTCACGCAGTTCAAAAGTCAGCTGGCAAGGTTTTTGATTCAGTTTTCTGGGAAAAAGGTGGGATAATTTTGCTATATTTTTTTGGTACATGGTAGAACTATCACGTTAGCATACTATAGTGTGTTGCTAACTAAATTACGCGAGAAAACTGTGGAAAACGCCGAGGAAAACTGTCCAAAAATGTGATCTTTTTACAAGGCAACGCGTTGCTGCTAACAAGTCGTTGATTTCACTGCAAACAATGCATGAAATTGGTTTTGAATTAGTTGATCGCTTACCATACTCTCCAAATTTAGCACCATCAGACTATTATTTATTCAGTTGAATGGTAAACGATTTTTGACAAACAACGAAGTCAGATTGACGAATGGTTTGAAGACCAAGAGAAAGAATTTTCAAAGGTTTACAATCCATTTATGAGCGTTTTGCTGAATACATACATCTTAGGAGAAAGCATGTTGAGTAAATAAAATTTTGTTTTAAAAATTATCGTGTTTATATTGTAGGCTAAGCACTTTTCAATGCCTCCTCGTATAATGATAAGTAGAGTTAATAGAGTATCTGGCTGGGGAAAGTGAAATGCGAAAGACTCAAGAAAGCTTAATTGGGTGCTATGGGCGATATATTAAGGAAAAGAAATGTCAGGAGTTTACGTCGTGGAGAAAAGCGTATATGTGGAGATGTATAAATGTGGGAGAAGCGAAAATAGCATTCAATAAAAATACATGGAGGAATATTGCTCGGAAATATCATATGCTATATGGTTTGGCTACCCCTTTATGAGAATATGGCGTAACGGGTAGTAGTAGTATACATTTTGTAAGCGAATAATAGACGTCCCTGGTGACAAAGGAAGTTTTTAATCGCATTAATTTTTATAAAGTTTTTCGGTGTTACTTACTTAACAAGCTTCGAAAAATCAATATTTCTGAAATAAGGGACGATGTAGCTAACTTCTAAAAAGCAAGTCTCGCACTAATCAATAAAATGATTTTTTGCGAACCTTAAATTTTCTTTTAAAAAGTATGGATCATAAAATACATACACGGACTAAGTGAAGAATGTAACCTGTGATAAGTACTGATAAGTACACACTTAGAAAACCCAAGTCACCACAAGGCATTTTACAAAAATGACGATAGTTTCACTTACCAAGTTAGCGTCATCAAAGGATGAATAATTTTATTATATTATTCTATTATTCATCCTCTGATGACGCTAACTTGGTTAGTAAAACAATCGACAACTTTTTTTAAATATGTCGTGATTTCGGTTCTCCAAGTGTACTTATATATATATATATATATATATATATATATATATATATATATATATATATATATATATATATATATATATATATATATATATATATATATATATGGTGCGTAAATAGTATTGCACCAAATGAGACTGCAGAAACTGTTTGACATTTATATGTGACATTTGGTGCGATTAACTTATACATAAATACCAATATTCAGATATGACTTTCATTTGTTTTGTGCGCCTGGTGTTTTGTCAGAGGGCGCAATCTTGAATTTTTTAATAGGCAACCTAGGTCTAATGTGGTGTCAATACGGCATATCATCACGTTGTTTATTCTAAAATAACGAAGAAATTTTTAAAAAAATGTACTTTGTGGAGCGAACATTTTCTGGACAAAAGGGCTTTCAATTAATACAACTTATTCAAAATTTAATTCAAAGATAACATTTCTGTGTTATCTATTTATTGGTATCATTTTAGCATTTTCTAAATATACTCTTTACTCCCTTTCCAATTTGAACTGATGACAAGAACAAAAATTCAAATCTTGCTTATCTGTTTCATCTTGGCTTCTACTAAAACAATTTAAATAAGTGGTTTTCTCATGTAGTCACAAGAAAAATACGGTTGAGTGTCTATGGAAACAACTGTGTGAGTGTGCGTGTTTTGTTTCTTTAACGTCAGCCTATTTCCGCGACTATGGCCAATCACCGACGCCAGGGAGCAGTTTCACCTCACTATCCTGGAAATTTTGCCGAACTCCTGCCTTTCTGTAAGGAGGCTAGTGATCTTTAACGTACACAACATCGCACGGACATGGGACGGGCGGCTTTACGCCCCCTCCGAAGGACGCATCGTTCAGACATTCAACTTGCTCAAATACAAAGTCACAACCTCGGTTGATGTTAATGTTACAGTATGGACTGAAAAAGTGAAAGGAGAACCCTGGGATCGAATCCACTGTCCTTCGGTTGAGAGGCACACGTTCTGACCACTGAACCACCGAGACTAAGAAACAACTGTACTTAGGGTAAGGTTGCATAAATTGGACCGCCTCCTAAATTGTACCGCTTGATTTTTAGCCAGTTGAAGGATACTAGGTGCCATCTGTCAATAACAGCAAACTCTATCTTAAAACAATTCAAAGTCTTGAATGTTGTTATGCTTGTGCACGCAGTGACTGTGTTTTGTTTTTTTTGAGGTGGATTGATCTTAGATTTGCAATACTTGCCCTAAGAACTACAGACCTAGCAGGTGCGTAAATTAAAATTATTTATATATCATCGATTTCGGTGAGTTTTAAAGTAGTTGTCCATAGGGCAAATGCATTTACTAGGTCTAGAGTTGATGAGTTTTTTGCTATTTTGGAGAACCAATGTGACACGAATAAATTCTCAGCTACACAGATCTACAACGTAGACGAGACTGGCTGCTCGACTGTACAAAGAAAATGTCAAAAAGTGGTAGCTTTGAAAGGTAAACACCAAGCTCGCAGCCTTGTCAGTAGTGAACGGGGTGTCGATACTACTGTAGTTTGTAGTACTAGTGCAGCCGCGCAGTTGTTCTCTCTATGATAATCTTCAAGTCGATATTAAGAAGAACTTGCAACAGGTGCTCCACCTGGGAGCATCGTTACCATTAGTAACTCAGGGTACATCAACGCTGAATTATTTGTCACATGGCTTAATCACTTCATACAATTGTTCAAGCCAATTCCTTAAAAGCCAGTTTTAATGATGTTGGATGATCACTCAACACACAGCAGAAACCTCCAAGCATTAGAAATTGCTACAATTGCCTAGCCATACAACTCACTGCCTCCGACCTTTGGATGTTGGATTTTTCCGATCATTTCAAAATTTCTTTGCTCAAGCTATTCAAAAATACTTGAGAAGCAACCCAGGACGTACAGGTTCTATGTTTCAGATATCTGCCTTAGTTGGGGAAGCATACGGGGTTTCGGCAACTGTTAGAAATGCAACAAATGCTTTTCGGGCCTGTGGTGTGTGGCCAATTGATAGACATGTTTTTAAAGACACAAATTTTGCTGCTTCACAATTATTAAACGGAGTATTTGAAACTGTTTCTAACCAGGAAGAATCATCTTCAGATGAAGAAGTTCCATTAGCGCAGTTAAAAATCGAAAGAGAAATGACTCGACAGATCTTCTAAACGTTTTCATTCTAACAATATCACATTTGCCTGTCAAAACAACCAAAGAAGCACCAAAGTCTCACACCCAGAATGTAGTTGAATTGACTAGTTCTCTTTACAAGAGTGTATTGGAAGCATCAAAAGCGTCTAGAGCGAACATGGTTAAAATAAGTTTGCAATCAGAACCATCGACCTCTCAAGTCAACGTAGTTAAGAAGAAAATAGAGCCGTCTAAATCCAAGACAAAGAAAATCATGCTTTCCAAAAACACCCCACCTGAAGTTACAGAAATTGAAGATGAAAGCTGGTACTGTGCAATGTGTGAAAAGGCAGAACCCGAAGAAATGATTCAATGCATGGGGTGCCGAACTTAGTGGCACGTAGAGTATGCAAATGTTTTTAGAAGCATGAAAAGATATTTCTGTATTGAATGTAACTCAAGAGACTAAGATATAATTCATATGAGTTTCAGAGTTTTATTTTGTTAATTTTATCGTTTAGTTTTGCTCAGATTTTTAAGGGGTCCAAATAATGAGATTGGCGTTCCAATTTATGAAACTGGTATCCTAAATTGAACCTTCGCACCTTGTTTGATTTCGTTTTTATAATTTGTATTCGTTCATAGCGAGTTATAATGTTTTTAAGAAACAAGTAAGAATATTAGTGTAGCTTCCCTGAATGTGATTTTGGTTTTTACATTTCGGTTTCAGTTTGAAAAATATGTTTGAAATTTGTTCCAAAGTATGCAACCTTACCCTATACTGTCTGTCAAAGATTATAATACAACTGCCTGCCATAAGTTAAGATACCTATACGAAAGTGAATTTGTCCGAGATGAGCGCACTGTTGATAATCGATGGATTCGGTGATCGCAAAAGGGTCCGTTTTAAAGCTTGTCATGGGTTTAACGACAGTCATCCATACATATCTCCAATTAGCAGATCTACAGTATCGCGAAGGGTTCAAGGATTTGATGAAATAAGAAGTTCAACTTACTGGGTGTTACTGATACGCCACAAAACTCAATCCGGCAACTTGCAGCAAATCATGATTATGTGTGAAGGACCAATAACTCAAATATTAAAGCCCTCTAAGTATCAAACCACATTTAGTACATCAACTCTTAGAAAACGATTTTGATCCCTACTTGAAATTTTCACATAAAGAACAGAACATGGTCAAAATTTTGTAAGAAATATTATTTTTTCAGACGAAGCCTCATTTATGTTAAATGGTGCTGTAAACAGTCATAACTGTAGATACTGGCAACCTGCTAATCCCTATGTAAACTTGGAAACTCCACGCGGTTTAAAAAAAACCTAGTACTTGGTGCGGAATATTGGACGGAAACATCATCGGCCCTTTCTTCTTGCTTCTATTGGCGCGGTTACACAATTAAAAAAGAACACAAGAAAACATAAATCAGTGTTAAATCCTGTGACCTCGCGGGCCACTAAAAGAAGTATTTGTTCCGATCAATTCTCCAGTGTAGGCCCTGTTTATATAATTTGTAACCGCAATATGGGCAGGTGCGCCATCATGTTTCTATCATTACACGCCAATAAACATATTTTCAACTTTTTCACCCAATAATGCGAATTGTGAACAAACTATGCTTCTATAGATGAAATTTATTTCTTGACAGTATTCTTTGACATGAAGAAAAATACATACCAGTTACTATGTTATGCTTATTTAAAAGCCAGCCTTCCGCCCAATACATCATGTCACTTCATACGTATAACTTTATTTCTTCCTCAGGACCGTGTTAAAAAGTTTATAAGAAATAAGAATATTTTGTCTATTAAACGCTTGTTTTGCTATCGCGATCAGCCTTCTCAGTTATCTGCCATATATACCATGCCTAATATTACTCCAAACGCACGTGAATATTTCTACTTGTTCAGGTTGTTACTCTTTTAGCATTATACTTGTTTTCCCAGCCCTATTTTTACTTATTTTTATTAGTTTACTTTTCTTTCCGTCATGTACTTAGGTACAGTTTTTATTCCACACTATCCAGTACACTGAGCATCCTTTGCAACTATTTTGCGATTTCTTCTGTCAGCGCTATGTCACCTAAGTGTCCAATGTAATGGAACCGTTGTCCATTTATTTTTATTCCTACTGGCTATTTTTTTAGCTTATTTATTATCTTTTTTTATAATTAACTGAAAAATGTATAGCAATAGTGGGTACTCTTCCGGTACACCTTTTTTATTTTAGGTCCAATTTTATAAGCGTCAATATCTATTTTGGTATTTTGATTTCGGTATAGATTAAGAATAATGCGACTACCTCTCCAATCCAACCCAGCTCTCTTTATTATATTAAAATAATTTTCCAACCCGCATAAGCATATGCTCTTTTAAGGTTTGCAAAACCAATAAACTTATTTCTATTTTTCTCAAGCCTCTTTTCTCTATTTGTAAATGCCAGCACTGCTCTCTAATTCCTGGGTCGGATCTAAACCCAAACTGATCTTCATCCAGCCAACTCTGAAGTTTGTTTGCATTATATTTTTTACTGTGATTAGTAGAATTGATCGGTGTCCAAGATTATGTTTTAAATAAATTGCTTTTATCAATACCCCGATTTCCCAAATTCGTCTAGTCTATGCTTAACTTAAGCTTAATATGAAATGTGATAAATGAACTTGCTTCTAAACTTCGCAGTTATGAAATAAAATTTTGAAGTACCTATAACTCATATAAATACATATAGGTAATCCCTCAAAACATCTGCAATTGATTATTTATTGCCAGGATGATAATCACTGTTTTTGATTTACACACCCCTATTGTTCGTCACTATTTCATAAAACTTCTTGCTACTGTGACATACTCGGAGAAAGTTTGTTTGTTTTAAAGCTTGCATTGTGCAACATATGTGCGGTAAATTGTTTCAAATTTATTTATGTTTTTTTAACGTTAAATAAAATGAAGACGACAAAGGCAAAGCAGGAGAAGGAGAGGTAATTGATCAAAGCAGAGGCGGAAAAGTTACGCACTCGTGGGGGGCACTCCTGCACCTGGGGGGTACGCGGGATGTTCGGGGGCATCAGACACTACCGTGCAGTTCCCACGCGCCGGTGGACGGCGGACACTGCGTGGAAGCGCACAGTAAATGTTCATACCCCACCCATCCAGATGACTAAAATTCAGTGACGTATTCGAAATAGCTATGTGTTGCAGTTATGTGATTGTATCAGGTTTGGACGTTTATAGATCTACAATTAAAGTTGTAGAGATGTTTTATGATCAGCTTAGATCTACCAGAAATAAACCTATTAGGTACATTACATCCATTTGGCAATGTTAAAGCTAATAATAATTGATTCAAATCAAATTATCTTTTTATATTTTAAATTTTAGTGAATTTTCCTTAAAAAAAATTCACTTCATTGAGGAGATCCCGAATTTTGAAAAAATGTTTTCAAATGAACTAGGCCCCCTAAAACCCATATCCAGGGTCAGTTTGAATTTTTATATGTATATATATATATATATATATATATATATATATATATATATATATATATATATATATATATATATATATATATATATATATATAACCAGACAGCACAGACACATTCTGAGAATATACCGGGAATGTTTTGAAAGAATATTCAAATATCCCCAGAACATTCTCACAAGGTACAACTTATATTCATAGAATATTCTTTAAACATGAGAACGGGACATATTCTGTCATACTAATAAGGTCGTAGTTCGTAGAATGTTATTGATAATATTCTTAGGAGGTCCCAGTATCTTCTGAAAATGTCCCACTAACTTTCAATGAATCTTCTCAAAATATTCATAGATACACTCATGGGAACATTGCGTTTTTTTTAAAGATATACAGGGTGTTTCGCAAAAGAAACGACAGAGAGCAGGGGCATGTAGATGAACCTAAAATATGGAGATTTAACGTAAATTTCGAAAAAAAGCAATATCTCAGTAATACTTCAACTTAGAAAAAACAAATTTGGTACACGTTTTGGGTTACCAAGAGCATTAATCGTTGGTGAGTAGAGTTCAGTTAAGGCATTTGAAGGGGCGATGCACCTTTAAAATGACACAATTTTTTAACAGATTGGTAGATTTAAGCAAATATTTCATTTTACATTTAACTTTAAAACTCTGTTACTCCTGTTATTTTCAAAAACCTTTATTGTTTTCAAGAAAAACCCGAAGAAGTAAAGAAACATAAAAAACCAAATTTGGTACACGTTTTGGGTTACCTAGAGCATTAATCGTTGGTGAGTAGACTTAAATTGAAGCATTTCAAAGGGTTGAATAGTGGTGATGCACCCATAAAATGTGACTGAATTTTTTAACCTATCGGCGGATCTAAAAAATTATTATTTCGTTTTATGGGAAAGTACATTATAACACTTTTTTACTCTTGTTATTTTTCAAAAAAACGTTTGTATATTTTTTCTTAAATCTACCAATCTGTTGAAAAACTGTGACATTTTAAGTGTGCATCGCCCCTAATAAACCCTTTCAAATGCCTTAATTGATTAGTGCTCTTGGTACACTCAAAACGGGTACTAAATTTGGTTTTTCTAAGTTAAAGTATTACAGAGATATTGATTTTTTTCGAAATTTGAAACCCCACTTTGAAGGCCTATAACTTATCAGGGCTGCAACTTAATATAGGGGTAAGTTGCGTTAAATCACCATATTTTACGTTTACCTACATGCCCCTGCCCTGTGTCGGTTCTTATACAAAACACCCTGTATACATTTTTTGAATGATACAGAAATTAAGAAAATGCAAAGATAGAAATATTGGATTTATCTTCAAAATTTACTGATTTTCCACCATTTAACTAGCCTTTTATATATTTTCATATAAGCAAGCCCAACAGGCTAGAATTTTAACTTCAATCACTCACCCTTGTGTATGTCACCATATTACTCCAGTGGCTACACACACCTGTAAACTCAAATTCAGATACGTAATAAGTCAACAATTCGAGTATTGCACATTTATTCAAATTAAGTATGTACTTATAACAAATACAAAGAAATGTCTGTATAAAATATTAATAAAACGATTAAAATTTCAATAACAGAAAAATCAAATAAATAAAGATACAGTTCTTGGAATTGTCAGAAATTTAATAGCCAAATACAAAGTTTCCAAGATGTATAATCGCGGTTACCCCACTGAAGTAACTTGAAATTTGGCTAGACTATTGTTCCTACAGGCTTTCAGTGTGGCATTAAAAGAATTGCATTACACAATGGTACTTACACCTTTATAGAATACAACTAAATTGGACAGAACATGCCACAAAATCACATTCACTTGCACTTAAACAAAACTACAACTGAAAGTCATCGATCAGATCTTTTGACCCTTTCCTTATCACCAACAGCTTGCATATTCTGGTTGTAATGGCAATACTTTGGCAAAGTGATTCCGTATCTGATAAATTGCAAGTTTTATTGTACATTTATCTTCCCACCATATGTTCAGGTCCACATTTTCTGCACTTTATAGTGATACTTCTCACAGCCTTAACTTCTTCCGCAGGAGTAAAAAGCCCGAGATGTTGCTTAGACCATTTTATAGATTTGCAGTATTCTTGCACTTTTCCAGTCCATCAGTCCATCCACATAAAACGGTGGTGGTAGTTTATATTGCATGACTTACGTACTATTGAAAATAACAAAAATTTTAATTATATATTATACAATGTAGGTGTACCTAATTCGTAATTACTGTTCTCCGTGTTCACATCACATTATTATTTTTATCTTTGGGTGATGAATAAAAGGCCTTTTCTTTCCAAACAAATACTTTATTCCTTGTCCCGACGCGTTTAGACCTTACCTAACAGGTCATCCTCAGGGGAATCTGTGAGCGCATCATGCACTATCTTCAGCCGCAAATCGATCGCCTCTTTCTTTGTGTTTGGGGTTGACATCTTTGTCAACCCCAAACATTTTGACGTTTAGGAACAGTATTGGTTCAGCTAGGCTGGCTTACGTCAAGAATTCTTATAGGAGGTGGTCAAGGGCTTCAGTCTTGTTGTCTATCAGGATTTGGTTTCTTGCAACATGTGTCAGAAAGGAGTTATCCCCGAAGTTCATTCAGAATATGCACAGCAGATCAATCCCACACTCGTTCACTTCACTTGTCAGGAAATTTAACAGAGCCATACTGAAGAGGGAGATTAGAGCAGCTTACTCAAAGAAAGAGGCGATCGATTTGCGGCTGAATATAGTGCATGATGCGCTTACAGATTCCCCTGAGGATGACCTGTTAGGTAAGGTCGAAACGCGTCGGGACAAGGAATAAAGTATTTGTTTGGAAAGAAAAGGCCTTTTATTCATCACCCAAAGATGTCAACCCCAAACATTTTGACGTTTAGGAACATTATTATTTTTAATTAATTATGTTAGAATAAAACCTTATACAACATTGATCACAGACCATTAATTTTGACATTGGTTTTCATATAAGTCTAGAGGCCATCTTGCCATTTGCCCTCTTCCCTTCCCGGCGGCATGGACATGCGCTCTATGCCTAAAAACGGTATGGCCTAAATATACAATATGTTTACCATAGATGGGTAACAGAATCAAACATGCAAAATAGTTACTATTTTAATTCCCACCACTATACCGCAATCATCATCTATATTTTTCATTAAATTTTAAAGTTATACAATATTATAAGGACATCTCAAGCACATTCTAAGCGAATATTCGGAATAATAATCTATTCAAATATTCTCAATATATTGATGAAGAATTTTCTTAGGATGTGATTGAATGAATGTACACAGAATATTCAAGAATAAAGTTCGAAATTCCATAAATGTTATTAGAACATTCCGAAACAAATATTCTGAAAAAAGAATGTTCTCACATTGTGCTATTTCGCAATTAGCGATTGTATGAAGGTTTTGTCCAAGACTACACTGAATTTCCGGTCGACGCCGAAAGCAAGCACCTTTCCAAATTAAGCTAGATAGGCTTGGACGCTAAACAAACGTAGGTATGTCTAATTTTAAGTAGGACTGTACCTGTTTGAAACGTACAATATGAGAAACACAGAAATACGCTTTAAAGTGGTATTTTCTAAACTCACTAAAAAAACTAACCTGCCAAATCATCGATAATAAAAGTGATGGATCTAATAACTTATCTATCAGTATCGTTCTCATTTTGTGAGCAGGTTTTGATACTTGCAAAAAACATTGACGCATTTTTTAAATTTCAATTCACTAACTAAAATATGTGTTTGGTCATCTAATATGTCAAAATCTACTGGTAAAATTTAGCGCTTTTGAAAGCAAACATTGTCCCGGTATTATAAAAGAAATGGGCCTGGTCTGACAATCTACAAAATTGTTAGTTGATTGTACACATGTCACCATCTATAAGATTTTGTGTTAACTAGAGCTGTTGTGACAACATACTACCTGGTTCCGCACCGAGATGTCGTCCTTGTCTATGTTCTGACATGTTGCAATAATCCTTGTAACTTCCATTGTTTAGATTTTTATCGACCATTTATTTAAATAGCATAGCAGTACAGATAACATCATCTGTCTTTGTCCAACATTGTAGATATTTTGCATTACAGAATTTTAAGTGATGTCGAGGATTATTTTAATTTTAATTTCGAATAACTTTATTTTTCTTTGATCAAAAGACTTGAAAATTGGTATAGAACCATGTCTGTCTATGTTCTTTTAAGTTGTAAATTTTCGTTTCAATCACTTAAAGAATTTGAGAGATATTGCGATTTAAACAATATTTTTTAATTTTTTGTTAAGAACAATTGGGCGTTAAGATCTGATGAACGAACTCATCCAAGCAATTAACAAAATAAGGGTAATTCTCAAACATGGTCCAAATCAGTAAACTATTTTTTGAGTTATCGATTGGATTCATATATATATATATATATATATATATATATATATATATATATATATATATATATATATATATATATATATATAAACATTTTAGCTGACCATGGAAATGGGTTCTAGTGGTCCTAATTCGCGCACATTTGAAGAAATTTTCCGAGGGTCTCACCATCTATACCTCTCTATTAGTGAATTTTCTTATTTTTTATATTATTATTTATTTATATATATATATATATATATATATTATATATATATATATATATATATATATATATATATATATATACAGTAGGCGCTCGTTTATGTGAACTAATAGAACTATAGGTATTCATAAAATCGAAATGTTCATATAATCGAACTGAATATTAAATATATTTATTAAAAGTTATGAGAACTTCGGTGGTTCAGGGGTAAGAACGTGTGCCTCTGAAAAGAAGGATACTGGGTTCGATCCCAGGGTACTCCTTTCACTTTTTCAGTACAAACTTGAAATTAACATCGACCGAGGTTCTGGCATTGTATTTGAACAAGTTCAATGTCTGCACATTCCGCCCTTCGGAGGGGGCGTAAAGCCGTCGGTCCCGTGTCCATGCGAAGTTGGGCACGTTAAAGATCCTTACCCTCCTTACAGAAAGGCAGGGGTTCGGCAAAATTTCCAGGATAGTGAGGTGAAACTGCTCCCTGGCGTCGGTCATTGGCCATAATCGCGGAAATAGGCCGACGTTAAAGAAACAAACAAAAAACAAAAAAACATATTAAAAGTTATGTACTTGTTTACAGTCTATTAAACCATTGTGTTATGTGTGTCTGTACTTTATTTGCCGGTAAACTTTTCTGCAACGCGTTATCTCTGCATTTTCGCAATACCAGTAACTCATCGATGTTGAATGTATTTTTTTCTCTCCAAAGAATAACCTTATTAAAAGCTTCCACAGCGTCTAATGAACTTATTTCTACTGCTTGTTCTTCATTCTCACATGACATTATTTCATCCTTATCATCATCTTCATCATCAGCATCACTTTCTTGTTCATTTACCTTATCTTCATTCCAATTTTCAATATCCTCTCTTGAAAATTCGTGCTAAAATTTAAGATTGTCATAAAAATTTTGAAAATTTACAATATGGTATGTAGCTTTACCAGACTACCTAATTCTGCTAATAAGTTTTTCAATTCTTCAAATGGTTTCTGTATTTCACTCATGTACTTTTCCCTCAGAATGCTAAGCGGAATGTCTTCTTTCGGGGTCGAAAACTTCATCAAAATTCAGAATGTTTTGCCAACATTTATTAATTGTTTGGAAAGAGAAAGGTTTATTATAGCATCTTTTATAGTTATCTTTTATATTTAATGCTTTTAAGGCTTTTGACATATCGTCAGACTTTGAAGCTATAATTGACGATAACAAGCTCGATCTGTAAAACAGTTTTGTAATACGAATAACGTTTTGATCCATCGGCTGGTGTTACATTAGGTGGCATGTAAACCGCAAAAATATTGCCATCGTCCGATTGTTAATTTTCAGCAGGTGGGTGGCTTGATGCATTATACAATAAAAGTATGGTTTTTATGGGCAAACCTTTTTGCTTTAAATATTTTTTAACCTATAAGAAACTAAGGTCACGTCATATAAATCTTACGGAAAATGCTTGTACTTTTTGGCTTACGCGAGGTATGAAAGAACTATGAAACCAGTTTTGAAAAATTACTGTTGTCATCCAGGCACTCTTAGAAGAATTATAATCAACAGGCAGGTGAAAGTTCTTAAAGCGTCTAGGATTTTTTGCTTTTCCTATTACAAGGGGCCTAACTTTATGCTCACCAGTTGCATTTGTGCAAGCCAGAAAAGTCAGTCTTGCGTTCTCAACTTTTCTTCCTAGAGCTGTTCTCTTCTCACTTGAAACCAAGGTTTTATTTGGTAATAACCGCCAAAAGAGGCCAGTTTCATCTGCGTTGTAAAGCTGGCCATTTGTGAGACTAAGTCTATCTATAATTGAACGCAGATCTTGTTTAAACGGAGTTACTAGTTCAGGATTCGATGATAGTTTTTCACCAAATATTTTTAGAAATCCTATGCCAAATCTACGTTTAAATTTTTTTAACCACCCATCACTAGCAGTAAACTCTGGTTTTTCTTTTAAAATTGCATGTAACGATTTTGCTTTGATTTTTAAGAGTTCGCTTGTCACTGGCACGTTTTTAAACCTTTGCTTGCAAAACCAATCATACAATTTTTTCTCCATTCTGGGCATTTCTCCTGTTTTTAGGGTTTTCCTTTTAATAATTTTTCCACATTTTGTAGTAATATTCAATATTTTTACTTTATTTTTCTTTATGGCACAAACCGTGGATTTCGCAATACCATACTTTTGTGATAGAGCAGTAACACACACTCCACTTTCTAAACTTCTTATAATATCAGTTTTTTCCTCTAAATTTAACACCTTTCGTTTCATTTTTAAATTTTATTTCTTACAATTTTACCTCGAAATATGTAATTCTAGTAAATAACCTAGCAGTGAAGAACCTTGCGCATTTCACATGTGACTAGTGACTAACACAATCCAGAAATTAAACAGGATCAGACACGAATTACGCTGTTCACATAATCGAGATTTACACTGTTCACTCTATAGAACCTGTTGTGAGAAACTTCTACTGTTCACTGTAGTGGATAGTTCACATAGTGGAGTATTCATATAACCAAGCGCACACTGTATGTATGTATGTATATATATATATATATATATATATATATATATATATATATATATATATATATATATATATATATATATATATATATATATATATATATATAGGCCTTCGGTGACATTTCAAATAAGGGAAGCAATTCTCAGAAACTTACCTATTTGTAGTGTAACTTAATTCTTCTGTCGTTTTTGGCAAATTTTAATAATGTCGTCATAAAACTGTGGATTCTGGGACATTTCCTGGACGAGTTTATTTTCAACTGACAAAATTGAAATTTGTGAAAGTCTTTCCTGTCCTGTTGAATTCCTAACAAAACTCTTGATACGTTTCAATGTAAAAAAATTTCGTTCTAAAAATGCACTAGTAGCAGGAAGTGTTAATACTAATTAACACAATTTGAACACTTCAGAATATGCATTTTCCAATTTTGATTGTTTTAAGAAAGTTAAAAGTTCACTCGCGTTAGTTTTTGTGCCTATAACATCGGTTTCATAAATGACTGAAAGTTCTGATCGTAATAAGGCTTTGTCAAAAGAATGTCCATGGTGGTGAAATAATGATTTGAATTAATCTTCTGGGAAAGGTATCCCTTTAAATTCTCCAAAATTACACAATTCAAGAAATTTCAGGTCACTAAGATGATCAAATCTGCAGTTAATTTGCTGCTGAATTTGATCTATGATTTCGTAGAAAAGGCGGCGGTAAGAAGTTTGAAGGTCTCCCACATTATCAGTGCGCAGACGCTTTCTTCGTTGCTCCACTTCTCCTAATTCAATTGTTTTTTCCCAGAACTTATCAAATTCATTCTACTTAAGGTAGCAAAAAACACTTTACATTCTTTAATATGATATATAGATTGGGATAAAATTAAATTTAATTTATGAGCACAAGAGTGTACAAATAGAGCACTGGAGAAAGTTTCCCGCACTTTAGCTTAAAGACCTCTTAAATGTCCGGCCATAACAGCAGCCCTATCATAGCTTTGGGCAATTAATTTATTATCAGCCTCCTCAATATCTTTCATAATATTAAGCACAATTTTATATAGAGCGTTTGCGGTACGATTTTCTGTCACATTTTTAAAGCCTAAAAATCTTTCTTGTACACTCCCATCCATTTTTACGTAACGTATTACTACAGATAGTTGACTTAAATTAGTTACATCGGTTGTTTCATCTAGATCAATAGCAATGAAACGAGTCTGTTTAATTTCAGATTTAATTCTGTTCAAAATAATAGTGACAGCAGCCGAAGTTAAGTCATTCTGAATGCGATTTTATGTCCCTCGAAAAACGTAAGACTGTTCCAAGTGATTTTTTAAATAAATGTCGTATTTGGCTATTAAAGACACTAGGTCTTGAAAGTTTCCTCTATTTGCAGATGTAGTTGTTTCGTCATGACCCCGGAAGCCCAATTCATGGTGACCAAGCAAACACACAACATCAATAAGTCATTTTAATATGTTTCTGTTTTTATCAACCAGTTCATTGTGTTGGCGATGACTAATTTCTATCTGCTTGTCAACGGCGTATTCAATTCGCGTTTTTCCAAAGACACTTAATTTTAAAATGGTCTGTAAACGCGCTTCAGGCATAACATGTCTTTTTACTACTTTACGTAGATTATTCAAATCAGAAAACCCACTTTTATTCCACACCCCCTTTTCAGTCACAAATAGACTACCAGGCCAACAAAACAGTTTATTCCTGTTTTCACAACCCGTTAACCATTCATATTGTTTATAAGTTTTTTCCGCGTTGAAATGTCGAGTACATGTTTTAATTCTTGGGTTTAAGTTTTTACAGCAGGTTTCGGCCGACATTTATTAATAATAGCAAGTTTTTAAGCAAACGGTAAACCTGAAAATCCTTTGGTTATCAAAAACACACAATACAATCACAGTTATTATTACCACTTGTCTGTAAAGTTTGTAAATCCCCACCCCCACCGACGCCGCTGTTAAAAGCTGATCTACTTGCAGCCATATTAATAATCATAAAATGCCCATGTATTTAACATAGTCAACTGCTTATATCTACGAAATAATCAACGACATTCACTTTGTATGTGCACCGGGTCTTCCTAGTACAACACGTTCTAAAAATACGCGTGCATCCGTCGAGCTAGGATTTCTTATAAAGTTGCCTGCTGACTACGTGTATTTAACCGAAGTCATTGCAACTCGTGCTGTTCGCTGGCGCATTTACTGCGACGACGTCCTTGCTAGGAGCGTATATACAAATACAGTATGATGCATAATAAATAAATCTGTGTGTGAGCTTGCGAAATAAAAATTGTAATACTTAAATTAGTTTCAGAGTTTGAAATTTAATATTTAAAATACAAAAGGGATTTTAAATAATGCGGTTTAGGTATGTAGTCGTTATTTTAAGGGAAGCAATGCGTCCCTTGCTTCCATGGACCGCACGCCACTATATATATATATATATATATATATATATATATATATATATATATATATATATATATATAAGGTGGCGTATTGAAAACGAAACAGACCGATTTGTCTCCAGAGAATTTTTTTTCTTAAGAAACGCTGAAACACGTCAATTTTAATATTGAGGGGCCCATGTTTTGACATAAAACTCAACTTTGTCACATCAACCCGTTAAGGTGATAATAACTCTTATATTTTAAATAGGGAACATGGGTCGAGTGTTACATCGTTTGAAAGCTCTTTCTTTTTTGAATTCAGCACACTAGTTTTTTTGCAAGTCTTATCAACTAGTTTAAGAATTATTCACAGTTGGAGTTGCAAGAACGTATTTCATTCATTGTGATAGGAACTGCACTAATTAGTCAATTTTTTGTTAAAAAAGCTAAAAAACAAAACCAAACGTTCAAAAATTTTTATTCAGTTAAGTAAGTGTTCAAATTGTTGACCACCAGCTTCCATACAAAAGTAAAAATTTTGTTCAAAACGAGCTCTGACATTCTGGAGCATTTGTGGAGTTATTAAACGGCATTCTTCAACAATGCGTCGTCGTAATTCTTCCAGAGACTCCAGTTCTGTTGCGTAAATTCTACTCTTTAAATGGCCCCATAGAAAGAAGTCTAAGGAGTTAAATCCGGTGATCTAGGGGGCCACTCAATAGCACTTCTACGCCCAATCCTTTGCTCTGATAATTCTCTGCTCAAAAACTACCTAATACGTTGTGAAAAATGCGGCGGAGCTCCACTTTGTTGAAACACTAATTGATTTTCTTGATAGCGATCATCATTTTCAATAATGTCAATTAGTAGAGGGTAAACGATATCTTCTAGTAACTCCAAATACGTTTCGCCACTCAAATTGCCATCAAGAAAAATTGGTCTGATTAAACGGTCTCCAAAAATGCCAGTCCAGACATTCAATTTCTGTGGAGTTTGAGTGTGGACTTCGTGAAAATTTCTTGGATTATTATCTGTCCAATAACGACAATTGTGACGATTGACTGTAGAGTTTAATAAAAACGTACACTCGTCTGAAAAACAGATATTGAAGAGAAAGTTCCCGTTATCAGGTATTCGTGCAGTCATAACTTCAAAAAACTCCAGCCGCCGATCAAAATCATCTTCATTCAGTTGTTGTACAAGATGAATTTTATACGGGTGAAATTTATGATGCTTCAATATTCGCTGAATAGTCCTTTTTTGGGGTTTGAAACAGTGGCCAATTTTCTCTTGCTCAAAGTTGGGTCTGCAGCAATTTGTCCTAAAACTTCAGTCTCAGTAGTCTCATTTCTAACCGGAAATTCACGTTCAGGATCCCGTTTTTTGTTGGCTACTGAACCACTTTGTCGAAACTTTGCAACTAACTTCAAAATGTATTTTCTGTTAACATGTCTGTTCGGATGTCGTTCATTAAACAAATTTGTGGTACGGTTGGCACAGTCATCGTTTTTTAAAAAAAGAGTAATTATTTCAACTCCACAGAATACACCATTGTGAAATTAAGTTTCGGTAGTACTATCAAGTATCAAACCGATCGATAAACTGAAATAATAAACCGCATTTCTATCATTCCGATAATAAATGTTCTGATCAATCAATTTTTTGTTTACAAACCAACAAAACATTGACTATCAGCACATTTCTTATCGGAACGAGTGAAATGCGTTTTTTCATCTTCAACTGTGAATAATTTTTAAATGAGTTGATAAAACTTCCAAAAAAATTAGTGTGCTGAAAAGAAATAGCTTTCAAATGATGTAACACTCGACCCATGTTCCCTATTTAAAATATAAGGGTTGTTATCACCACCCTTAAGGGGTTTATGTGACAAAGTTGTCACAACATGTCCCCCTCAATATTAAAATTGACGTGTTTCAGCGTTTCTCAAAAAAAATTCTCTTGACGCAAATCCGTCTGTTTCATTTTAAATGCGCCACTCTATGTATATATATATATATATATATATATATATATATATATATATATATATATATATATATATATATATATATATATCAAAATTTTGTGTTTTCTTTTGGAACATTTTCATATTTCCGGAAATTTAGAAAGTAGGGGCAGCTAAATTTACACATATAGGGTGAAAGGAAAAAAGTTATAGGCATTTAAAGAAAAAAATTTGGGTGCCACTGATGACCAGATCTTTGGCGCAAAAAGGTCAAGAAATGTCAGAAAAATTACTTTGAAAATTTGGTAACTTTTCCTCTTAGAACGTTAAGTCGCGATTTGAAACGTCAAAATTGGCAACTTTTAGGCAAAGAACCTGAAGCTAGCACGGGCTGTGTAGAGAAAATGTTGCATGAAATTCAATGGCCTTCATTTTACTAAAATGTTTCCAGATAATCCCTTTCAAATAGACCTTTTCTCTAATGCTTTAGCAGTAGTTTTAGTTATAGAGTTTATTGTTTAATTTTCTATAATTTTTAGCAACTTTTCGTAGAAAATTTCGCTATTTAGGAGATCGTGACTTTTGAGTTTTTAGAAGATTTTTTCAATTGAGCGCGAAGTAGGTCCCCTAGGACCCATATCCGGGGTTAGTTTCACTTTTTATTTGTTTACATATATACAGGCTGACGCATTTCTACGGTAAAGCTCAATATTACTGTTATTCTACGAGATACGAGAAACAACTGTATACGCTAATTATAGGGTGTCTTGAGCTACATCTTAAAAAAATATTTCTACAATCACAGGTGGCCCATAAGTCGTTGGTGATACAAATTTTCTTATTTTTTTTTTAAATGAAGACGGCTTATATTATTGCGTTTTTGCATTTTCCATCGAAATATAATGCATGTTTGTAAGAAAACAAATTCGGGACGCAGTAAGTGCGTTATGGTAGCGGATTTTCACTAAATGCTTCAATTTTGACTAGCTGCAATTTGAGAGGCATCTTATAAAAATTATTTCGACAATCACAGGTCGCCCATAAGTCGTTGGCGATACAAACTTTCCATTTTAAATCTTTTATTGCATTATTGAATTTTGCATTTTCCATCGAAGTGTAATGCATGCTTGTGTTCGAGTTATTGCAATTGTTTTGCAACTTTTCACATTTTTGGCACATATCAAAAATTGTGATTCGGCGTTTTTACCAACAAAAATCGAAGTCTAATGCAAATGACGCATTCAGAGAGGTTTTCGTTTATATTATATCATGAAAAAATCGGGATGTCATGCACTGGGCGCTCTCAAATAGTAACTGAATTTAAAAAAAGTGAAACTGTCGTAACTCAATTGTTTCAATCAGAGCAATCTATATTTTGTGTTTCAGAAGTGAAGGGCATATATATATATATATATATATATATATATATATATATATATATATATATATATATATATATATATATATATATATATATATATATATATCACAGCGATAACTGATCAAAATTCGTGAGCAACTTTGCAAGCGCGCAGCTTAGATAAATTTGTTAGCCAGGAAAATCGTACCAGTTTTTCTGGGAAAATGTTAAGTTGTCCTTCGCATAATTTGTATGTCCCCGGAAATAACAAAGCTATGGTACTCAGGTTTATATTATAAAAAATTGTCAGTATTAAGACAAAGAACCTGAAACAGATACGGGTTATGTAGAAGAAATGTCAGAAGAAGTGTGTTTTACAAAGCCTTAAGTTTCAGTTTCAGCCATCATTATCCTTCATTTTACTAAAATATTTGCATAAAATTAATTTCAAGTAGACCCTTGTGCTGATGCTTTGGCAGTGGTTTCAGTTATAGAATTTATGGTTTAGTAGCCTATAATGTTAATACTAATGAGGAACTCGCGACATTTTAATTTTGAAAAGAATAAAAAAAAAAATAAGCGCGGACTAGCCCCGCTAGAAACCATATCCGGGGTTAGTTTCGTTTTTTGTTTTTGTGTAGATATATACAGGATAATTTACGGAACCCGTTAGTTGAAAGTTTTGGTACTTCTACCTGAAATTGTTTCTTGGAAATTTTGATTTGGGTATTATGTCTGAAGTCCTATCCAGATAAAATAGTTTTAAAATAGCTACTCTTCCGATTATGCCGGAAGTTGCCATCAACTCTGTTATTTTAAATAGAATACCCTATATATTACATATTACATTTTAGAATCGTACATAAAATTCTAGTCTAAATTCATTTCGGACATTATTGGTAAGACAGGATTTTTCAGCTCTTCAAGTTTCTTCAAAAAATTAGACAGATGAGGTCAGTTAAAAAAATCTGTCTCTCGGCCATTTAGCAATAAACCATTACACAAGTTGAAACTGAAATTTTATTTCTTAATACAGGCTGTTCGCAAATTGTGCACTGTTTTTAAAGACTTGAAACCGCATTAAGTCGAAAATTTTAAATGAAACACTCTGTATGTTATGACCTCATTGTCTTTTAGATTTAATAACCTTTTCAGTGGTATATAAGTTCCATATACCTTCTCTTCCAGTTTTGATGATATTTAAGATTTTAGCTGAAACTAAATTCACGTAAATATTTTTAGTCTTTTACAATTACGGCTACTGATATTAGTGTGCGCTACAGTTGTTATAATCGCTTACAAACTATCTGTTTTTAGTGACTTTTCGTAGAAAAAATTCACTAATGGGGAGATCACGACTTTTGAATTTTGAAAAAAAAATTGCAAATGAGTGCGAACTAGGACCGCTAGAACCTATATCCTAGGTCAGTTTCAATTTTTATATGAAAATCGGACGAGGTTTTCCGGGAAAAATTTGAGTTTTCATTCGAAAAAATTTTTATCTCAAAAAATAAAAAGCTATGATAACCAAATTTGGTAGGTAGGTTTACGATATAAAAAGTAAACTACACACCAAAATTTAGATTTCTATGTTACAAGAAAAAAAGTTTTAACAAAATATTTTGTGCCAGATCATTTCTATGAAAATTCACTACCATAATGCACTTGCTGCGTTCAGGCTCTTTTATTATTTTTGGCGGTTATAGATTGTTGCAAAATAAGCATATACGTAGTGGGTACTTTTCAATTGAATTCTGAATATCATGGAATACTATAGAAACTATTCAAATACAGATATTATGAACTTATTGCAAGGAGAATGTGGTAAGAAAGCAGAAAGAACTTGTCTGTTATTAAGTGAAAGATATTCTCATTTGCCCCGAATGAACTAACGAAATTTAAAAGAATAGTGTCAAATTGTATACGCTACGCAAAGACAAGCACTGTAAAAATCCACAATAAACCAATTACAGGTACAAAATTCTAAACAACTTAATGAATTAAAGCTTATAACTAACTTATAAGAGCCTCGGTGGTTCAAAGCTAAGAACGTGTGCCTCCGAACCGAAAGGTACTGGGTTCGAGCCCAGGGTTCTGCTTTCACTTTTTCAGTACAAACTGTAACATTAACATCAACCGAGGTTCTGGCATTGTATTTGAGCAAGTTAAATGTCTGCCCGTTCCGCCCTTCGCACGAGGCGTAACCGTCGGTCCCGTGTCCATGCGATGTTGGGAACGTTAAAGATCCCTACCCTCATTACAGAAAGGCAGTAGCGTTCTTATAACCTGGGTTCCATCCAGCTCTGCAAAAGCAGTTGTCACTCTTTCAAGATTTATTCCCTGGTATGGCCTGTAGTAGCATACACTTTATTTTTAATATAAAGTAAAAGTTACGTGGTGTGTATTGTACTAATGATGCCTTCTCGGAAAAACTTAGACTCATCGGTCCAGATTATCTTTTGTGGAAAATGCGGATCTTCTTGGTTCCGAATCAAAAGTATTCCACATAAATCAATCCCTCTCATATCATCCGCTTCTCGAAGTGCATGAACTGTTGTGAATGAATAGTTATGCATTTTATGATTCCTCAGAATTCTTTGTACTGAGGAAAAGGATATTCCTAGGTCTTGTGAAGCAGATCTTATTGAACTATGGGGATAAGCATTATAATAGGCCAGTACATTTACTTCATTATCTTCTGTACCTGTAATTAGTTTATTGTGAATTTTTACAGTGCTTGGTTTTCCATAGCGCGTATAAAATTTGACTCTATTCTTTTAAATTTTGTTACGTTTATTCGGGGCAAATGAGGATATCTTTCATTGAATAATCGACACGTTGAATTTTCAGGATAGTGAGGTGAAACTGCCCCCTGGCGTCGGTGATTGGTCATAGTCGCGGAAATAGACCGACGTTAAAGAAACAAAAGACACACACACAACTAACTTATAAATAATTTATAAATAACAACACAATTGTGTCGGCCTTTGGATTTAAATAAAAGTGTAAACGAAATTCACATAATATCTCACGAGAAAAGTGGACTGTATGCGAAACTAACAAATACGAAACAAATTGAATGCAATACTCAAAGTCAGTACAAAGCAAATATAGACATGTATTATAAATATTAAAATAACAATAAAATTTACCGGTCTGGTGTTTTACTGCCGGTAAATGCTTCCAGAAAGAAAAGGGATTTAAGGGTTAGGATATAAGAAATCTGGAAGCACCAACAGTTATTCACTTAATAAAATATGGCGATTGACAAACTAAAGCACACACACAGACACAAATGTATATATATATATATATATATATATATATATATATATATATATATATATATATATATATATATATATGTATATATAATAGATTTATTTTCAAAATGCAGTTCAATAATAATAATAACATACAGAGATCTGCTATACATAATAAATCTTGGAAAGATCCACAAAAGTCAGAGACTTGTGCGTGAATAAATCTAAACCAAGCAAAGAATACAAAACTAAGTAAAGAATACAAGAACACACATACATACATACAGGTGCAAAAATCAAAACACACACAAACACATTCTCTCACACATGTTCACATGTACAATGTACACTCCCACAAATATATATATATATATATATATATATATATATATATATATATATATATATATATATATATATATATATATATATATATATAATATAATAATATAATAAAAAGTGTGCATATTTAAAAATGATTACTGTGTGGTACAACATTGCAAAAGACATCATACAACCCGTTCAACACCTATCTGTGTACTAAACTATGAATCATGTGTCTAGGTTTCGAAATCCATGCTTTCACCATCCTCACATAAGTACGTAAAGTTAGTGCAGTTCTGATACTGACTGGAAGAATATTATACATTCTTGGTGCAATATAAATATAACTACGTTGGCCCACAGTCTTAATCGCTCTGTTCGTTTGAGCGGCCGCTGCTGCGTTTAGCCTAGTTACGTACGAATGCTCTATTCTAGAGACGCGATCATACTTTCTTACGTACGTCAACACGGCCAATGAGAAAAGTTGCCTAATATCATTAGCTCCTGCTTCAGCGTACAACGATTCAGACGGGTAAGTGTAGCACTTATTATATATTAGTTTCAGGAACCAACGTTGAATTATATCCAACTTTTTCAGGTGACTCAACGCAGCACCCCAAACAACAATCTCGTATGTAAGAAGGGGTTCAACTAATGCCGAATAGACCATTCTAAGACACACCGTTGTCAGAAAGGTTTTCAGGTATTTAAACTTATACAAAATGGTCCTCAACTTGTTAACAACCACACCAACATGCTCATCCCAACGCAGATGTTGATCTATGATGATCCCCAAATACATAACTTTTTGTGCTGCCTCAATTTGGATACATTGGTTGTTACAAACTATTTGCAGTGTATTAAATGATGGCAGGTATGGCTTAAAGGAGGCAAATGCAACATACTTCGTCTTCTTTGTGTTAATAGTTAGCCCATTGGCATCAAACCACCCCTTAATATTCACAAAATCATCTTCATTATTGGTCTTTAGCCGTTGCCAAGAACAATCTTCATATAGAATTGCAGTATCATCTGCAAAACCAATGACTTTACCAGCTGTCTGCGCATTAAATATATCATTGATATACAAACTAAATAACAAAGGGCCCAGGACTGTACCCTGAGGAACGCCAAATTCAACCACCTCAAAATCGCTGCAGCTGTCGTCAATCTTTGTGCACTGCCTTCTAGACCGCAAATAATCCTCAATCAAAAACAGCGGAACACCCCTAAAACCGATACCCTCCAATTTTCTGAGAAGAATCCTGTGATCAACAGCGTCGAAAGCCTTTTCAACGTCTAGAAAAATTCAAATACTTTGTCTTTGTTTATTAAGAGCAGAATAAATTCCTGTAGTTAGGGTATTTAACGCATTCTGTGTTGAAAGACCCTCTCTAAAGCCAAACTGCGATTCTGCTAAGATGTTATGCTTCTTTAAATAGCTTGTTATTTTTTGACAAATAATTTTTTCGAAAACCTTGACAACATTCGATAATAAGGATATCGGTCTATAATTTGACATTCCGTCCCTGTTTCCTCCTTTAAATAGTGGTTTCATTACAGTCTTCTTTAGAATGTCTGGGAAAATACCAAGTTCGATGCATCTGTTGATTAAGATCGTCAGCGGGACTGCAATAACATATACGAGTTCCCTCAAGTTCTCCACAGTGATTGAGTCCAACCCAGGAGCTTTTTTTACCTTCATACTCATTATGCATTCAATAACTTCTGACTCACATGTAGGTGTTAGAAAAATGCTGTATGGCTTCATATCTACCTTAAGACTGGCCCCAGAAGACGGTATTTTTTGTGCTAGTGCTTCCCAACGGATTAAAAATATTTATTGAGTGCGTTGGCTATTTCCACCGGATTGGTCCTTTCTCTTTTCCTTAGTTAGCCGATTTACCGTCTCCCAAAACTTTTTAGGTGAATTGGGGTGGAGGCATATTTGTTTTTTGGCAAAGTTTGCTTTTGCGCACTTGATTATCTCATTAGCCTAATTCTATATCGCGCAAACTGTAGTCTCTTATCTTCATCACCAGGGTTTTGTATCATTGTTCGGTATAATCGATCTTTTGTGTTTATCGACCTAATTATACCCTCTGTTATCAAGGATTTCCTAGCTCTATATATATATATATATATATATATATATATATATATATATATATATATATATATATATATATATATACCCTTCAGAGAGGGTAAGGGTTCCAGCGCAAAAAGCAAAAAACTTAAGAGGTTGAACTCCAGTTTAATTTAAAAATAATACAGGTGTTGCCATCTGTCTCTCGATAAATCCGAAATGAAACATCCTAGCAAAGAAATACTATTTAAAATATAATGAACTAAAATATATACCACAGAGCGGCGCCAACAACAATATTTATAAATGTTCTATGTGATCTTTTGCTCAAGGCGTCGAATAATTCTTGAAAGAACTCCATTGGCTGTAGCGTTCTTATAACCTGGGTTCCATCCAGCTCTGCAAAAGCAGTTCTCACTCTTTCTAAGATTTCGTCCCTGGTATGGCCTGTACACTTTATTTTTAATATAACCGCATAAGTAAAAGTTACGTGGGGTTTATTGTATTAATGATGCCTTCTCGGAAAAACTTAGACTCATCGGTCCAGATGATCTTTTGTGGAAAATGCGGATCTTCTTGGTTCCGAATCAAAAATATTCCATATAAATCAAGGGTGTTGCTTTTAAAAATTTTGACTTAACGTGGTTTCAAGTTTTTAAGAACAGTGTACAATTTGCGACTACTCGCTTTGGCGGTACATACAACCAAAATTGGAACGATACAGAGAATATTAGCATGGCCCCTGCGGAAGGATGACACGCAAAATCCCGAAACGTTCCACATTTTTAAAATTGTGAGATTCATCACGTGGTTTAATAAAATTGAGAGTTCTGTATCCATTTGGGGTAAGCGCCTATGTATAATATAGGTTTATAATATACTAAGGGTATAAAAATAGTCGGCAAAGAAGCCAATGAAAATAAAAATTAGCGTGGGTGAATGAGTTCACCTCCAGGCCAGAACATAATAGTAATTAATAGTAATAGTAATTTTTATTTGGCAAATGAATCATACAATGTATTATACATATAAGCTTTGCTTGTGCATGTGATTAATACAATTTCAATATAAATGTCCAATAGGTAATAATGCCAAAAGTATTTAAAACTGTCACCTTAAATTTTCTTAAGGAAATTAATTAGAAAGACACAGTTTTCCTTTCCACCAATACTTCTGCCATATCCACATTATTCACTCTCTATTTTACATATATAAAACTTCTCCATTTATAATTTTGTTAGCCAAAAAGTACATGCAAAACAAAAACAATTTGGGAACACCTGGTGTTAAGAAATGAAATTTTAATTTGATATTTCGAAATAACACTATTAGCTGTTTGTATGTACCAATTTGTGTAATGATCTGATGCTAAATGGCCGAGATACAGATATTTTTTAAGTTACCTTATCTGTCAAAGTTTTTGAAGAAACTTGAATAACTCAAACAAAAATCCTGTTTTTTTACCAATAATGTCCCAATGGAATTTAGACTAGAATTTGACGTAGGATTCAAAAATGCAATAATATATAGGGAGCTCCATTTAAAATAGCATAGTTGATGACAACATCCGGTATAATCGCAAGAGCAGTCATTTTAAAACTATCTCATTGGGAAGGACTTTAGCCATAATGACTACATCCAAATTTTCAGAAAAAAAATCAGCTCAAAGTACCTACGAAAACTTTTAACTAACGCATTCTGTGAATCAGCCTGTTTATCTATGCAGGCTTTCGAATTTCTAAGGTAAAAGTCTATATATCCGTTATTATATAAGATACGAGAAAAATGTGTACTTATGTTAATTATAGGGTGTCTTGAGCTGCATCTTATGAAGTCATGTTGACAATCACAAGGTGGCTCATTAGTCATTTTTGATACAAATTTTCATTTTTCTTTTCAATAAAACCTTCATTACATTATTGTGTTTTTTTTTTCATTTTTCAGCTTATTAGAATGCATGTTTGGAAGGGGAAAACTGTATCGTTTCTGAGTTATTTAAATTGTTTTATAACTTTTTACGTTTTTGCCACCTATCGAAAATTGTCAGACGGCGTTTTTACCGATAGGTAGCCTCCCATAAAATGACGCATTTAGAGAGGTCCTTGTTTATATTATTCATAGAAAAAAAATCAAAATGCCATATACCTGGCACTCACAAATAGTGGCTGAATTGAAAAAATTTAAACTGCTGTAAACTCATTTTTTTCAAACAAAACAGCATGTATTTTGTGTTTCAGAAGTGAGTGGCATGCCCTCTGCTTCTACTTCTGTATAACACTCATTATGCCTAAAGACTCTAGTTTTGGAAATGTTTACATTTATAATTGCATATCATGATTCGAGTAGGGATTAGTTTTAATTTTTTTTTCAATTCTAATAACCGATCACATTGTGTAAATTTTCACAAAAAAAATTATTAAAATGTTTACATTAACTTTGGTACAAAAAAGGTCAAAAATTATTAATTTGATAAGATATCTATGTTTACATTTTCATAATATATAACTAGTTGATAAATTTCTTTTTGAAAATTGGTTTCACACATAGGTATTGAAAATGCACGATGTATCATTGAATGAAAGGCTGATAACAGCTTTTGTCAAAAAATGTGACATGAATCGTATGCTATGGTCGTCCTGTGTAAGTAGGTTTCCTGTACATTGAAAAGTCAAATCAATTATTCGCTAATTTTTTAGTGGTTATCTCTAAAAAATGATACAACTATTTGCTTCTTCTTCTAAAGTACGCTTCATATTTGCATGAAGGTGGGATTTTCCTTTACGTGATAGTAAAGGATTTTTTTCACGCCCGAGGAGGTACCACCCCTTACATCAAGGGGCCGGTGAAGTCCCAACGGACGTTTCCGGTTCTGGTGTATGAGTCGGTTTCCCTTGTAAGCAAAAATGATGATGGCTCTTCCTTGTACAAAACATTCCAGAGGTAAAATACCCCTTCATTCGGATCTCCGGGAAAGGGGTGTACAGGGGGCGCCAGCATCAAGATTTAACATATCCTTCTCGAATATATGTGGCCTAAATTATAACCTGAACTCCGTTCACCATTTCTTCCAGGCTAATAGGCCCCAACTCCTCTTCCTCACCGAAACTCAAATCAGTGCCAAAACAGCCACTAATCACCTTAATTTCCCGGGGTATGAGCTCCTCACTTCCTTTAGATTGCATGGAGGCGTGTGCGCATACGTCTGTAGCAATATACTCTGCAACAGACTCTCCAATTTAGAATTTGGGAGAAAAGACATACTATGGATAAAACTCTCTCTCTCAGGATTGCAACTAAATTCATCTGTTGCGTTTACCGATCACCTTCTGACAACAACTTTGTCCAGCTCTTTGACTACCTTTCTGAAAAAACTGGCCATCTGATTTCTGAATATCCTTCCTCCGAGGTCACTATTCTTGGTGACTTCAATGTCCATAATAAGGAATAGCTAGGATCTTAAAAAACCAATCCACATGGAAGAGCAGCGGAGGCCGGCAGCAATTCTTTAGCCAATATGGTTCAGCAACCTACTTACTTTCCTCGTATCCCAACACACAGCTCAAATCCCTTGGATCTCCTTCTTACTACACAACCTGAATGCTATAAGATATCAGTCACCGCCCCAGTTGGTCGCTCAGACCACGGCATGGTCACTACTTCCTGCGCAATGCAACCCGAGGTCACACAGTCATCACACCCACGTATCGTTTGGCACTACAACTCCGCGAACTGGGACGAAATGCGAGATTACTTTTCCCCATTTCCATGGTCGTCTGTCTGCTTCTCTCATCCTGACCCCTCTGATATCTCACAAAACGTCACCGAAATTATCCAAGCTGGCATGGAATTATTTATTCCACGTACACGGAAAAACTCTGCAGCCACTCAAAGGCCCTGGTTCTCTAAATCCTGTGACAAGGCCAGACTTGAAAAGATCAAAGCTCACAAAAAGCTTCTACACAATCGCAGTCAAGAAAACCGACCAAGAAACTGCTATGTCCACATTCTTTCTGAGGCAAAAAACTCGTTTAATAACCACATCATAAACAAAGTCCTCTCAAGCTCCAACGGCAGCAAACTCTTCTGGACTCTTGCTAAATCTATTGGGAATAATTTCTGCAAGAGCACGTTCCCACCTCTTGTATCAGGGGATGAAATTGTTTCCACGGCTCTGGGCAAGGCTTAACTTTTTGCCTCGTTGTTCGCCGGCAATTCTACTCTCAACCCACCTCCGAATGTTCAACCACCAACAGTCCCCAATGTCGCGCATAAAATGAGGGATATTACTTTCAAAACTAAAAAGGTACGAAAGATGCTCTCTTCTCTTAATACCAGGAAAGCCTCTGGCCTTGACGAGATCCAAGAAATTGTTCTCAAAAAATGCGCACCAGAACTTGCTCCTGTCCTGACACTCTGTTTCAGGCATCTTACAATAGAGGCATATTCCTTAGTAACTGGAAAATTGCTCGAGTAAATCCCGTCCCCAAGAAAGGATCCAAAGCGCTTTTTAGCAACTACATGCCTATTTCTCTCCTTTCAGTCGTCTCTAAAGTGATGGAAAAGTATATAAACACCGAATTACTAAAATTTCTTGAAAAACAGTCTAATCCAGGACAGGCAGTATGGATTCCGTCAGCGCAGATCAACTGCCGACCTCCTTTTCTTTGTCACCCATTTTTGGAACAAGTCTATGGATCTACACGGTGAATCTCAGATTGTCGCTCTAGACATATCCAAAGCATTCGACCAGGTCTGGCACGCAGCGCTGCTTAATAAACTACCGGCTTATGGCCTACCACCAAAATTCTGTAAGTGGACAGCAAATTTCCTCTCCAACCGGTGCATTTCTGTTGTCGTGGAAGGCCATTCCTCTAAACTGTATCCAATTAACGCAGGAGTTCCTCAAGGTTCAGCTTTAGCCCCTACTTTGTTTCTTCTTTATATCAATGGCCTCCTCTCTAGCACAGCCAACCCAGTTCACAGTTACGTGGACGACAGCACTCTCCACTCAAATATACAATATTCTAAGCCTGTCTCTTTAGCCCAATTAGATGAGGATCGCAGACTCATGGAGGGTTCTGTCTCCGTGGATCTCCAAAAAATATTAGACTGGGGAAGTAGAAATCTTGTACAATTCAACCCCACCAAATCACAGTCTTGCTTTCTTTCTCATAAGAGATACACCAGCCCTGGACCCATCACAATAAACAGCCAAGTTATTCAAAGTAATGAGTCCTTTTCACTTGTTGGCATTTCTGTGGATCGAAATCTCAATTGGCACTAACATGTCACATCAATTGCAGCAGCGGCTGCTAAGGAATTAGGTTTCCTCTTCCGGGCTCGAAAATACTTTTCACCAGCTAATCTCTATACATTATATACTTCACAAATAAGACCAAACCTCGACTACTGCTCCCACATCTGGGGGGCGCTGCCACTTCTACACTCGCTATCCTGGACTCCATTCAGAAGAGGAGAGCTATACGTTTCATCGGTGACCTTACCCTTACCCAAAGGCTGCCATCCCTTGCCCACCGACGTGCCGTTGGTGACCTCTCTCTCGCTCTCTCTCTTTTATAGATAGCTGCACGGGCACTGCTCAGATGAGCTTCCTTCCATAGTTCCTCCACCTGCTGCCCCCAACATATCTACCAGGGGAACAGAGCGAATGCACCCTTTTACTGTCCAGGTCACCAGACATAGAACATCTTGTTATGCCCGCTCTTTTGTCCCAAGGATTTCCAAGTTGTGGAATTCCTTGTCGGCACATGTTTTTCCTTCTCCCCCGAACGTCCAAACCTTCAAGTCCATAATTAACATGTTGCCTCTTTCCTCCTTGTCGACACCCACGGTACGATAGTATTTAGGCTGTAAGCCCTCGTGGGGTGTTTTTGAAATAAAAAAATAAATCCGATTCAAATGATAATCTTTATTAATTATCTTATGTTACAATTTCTTATTTAACTCCATCTGGTAGTATGTTAAGGACAAATTTTGCAAGTCACTGTTTAACCAGATACACTTATTCGATTGGGTTAATATTTGATATGCCTTATAAGTCAGGCCACAATGCAATATAGGCTATCTGCCATTATCATAAATTCCATATGGCAAAAACTCCATGGTGGCGGATTTTTTGTTTTCTCCCAATTCCCCTGAATTGAAGGGCTTTACGAATAAAATACAGTACGCTAGGTAGGGCTTTCATGAATTCAAAATGGCGGCCGATACAAGAAGACTATTCATTTCTCAACAACCCCCTTTGATATGGGAATGGCTTCACGAGTTAAAAATACTACACACAGTCTAGGCGTATTTTAATGAAATATTTCAAAACAGATGAATGGAAAGACACGGTCAAATTGAATGGCCGCCAAAATCATTGTACTTAGCACAATTGGACTTTTTATGGAGACATCGTAAAAGCAAAACCTATGCAACTATCACACAAACATGCAGGTTTTGCGACAGTGTATTATTACTTAATGCCGTCTGATAACACACGAAATGCTTCAAAAGTAAGAAGTCGATTTGAAGAAAATTTGTATTTTTACATGCAGCCTGGTGGAGGCTATTTTAAACATTTTCTCAAGTAATGTCTAAGCTGCTACGCAAACTTTTCAATAAAACCTTTTTGTTTCATCATTATTAATAATTTTTTAGGTTAAACTTTCCAACTGATTTTGATTTTGCTCCGGTGTTACGCCAGCGACCGCAAGTTAGCAGCTAATCTACCGAAACATCCTGAACGGCCAGTGGCGCGCCTGACCTACTATATCTTCTCTTAGGTATACTGAAAGTATACAATTTTAGTCGCTCGCCTAAAACATGAGTAAAAAATGTTTAGCCGAAATTTCATTGGTACCAAAATATTGTCTATAAATGCTCATCTACGTGTGAAATATTATTTTCTTACGGGCCGTCTACAGGGTGTTTTTCTCACTTTAAAGTATAAAATTCTAGTCGCTGGCCTAAAACCTGAGTAAAAAAGAATGGTTAGCCAAAATTTCATTAGTAACAAAATATTGTCTATATTAATGCTCATCTACGTACGAAATATTATTTTCTTACGAGCCTCTACTTTTCAGGTTTGTGTAGCCCCCATGGAAATTAAGATCTCCCCTTAATTATACTTGTATTGTGCTTATGTATGTAATAGAAACATGCAAAAGAAGTGAAGTCGTTGTATTTATGGCTGTATTCTATATTATCTAAAAAACATTATAGGTGGTAAAGTGGAATGCAATTTTAACTGCATTTTGTCGACGTATAGAAATTTTTTGGTAGACAATAACTTGTTTTAAGTGAGTGCAGTTGGACTTCTATGACGTCATGTGCAGCGTGACGTCATAGAAGGGGGCGAAGGACACACGCACAATATAATATCTTCTAAGTCATTATATCATGCCTGTAACCTTCGCGGAACTTGCAACTTAGTAAAAATAATAATTATATTATAGAGTACTGAAATTAAAAGTAACTTTTTGGACACTAGAGTAACGAATACTTGTACGAATGAATACTCGAAATCTTAAGTACTTTCGAGTAACGGCTACTCAACAACGAATAGTTACAATAATGACATGCCTACTCGGTACTCGTGCTTCATGCTTCATTGTTTATTGAATTCCTTGATGTTCGACGTTGCTGTTGCTGTGGCAACTGACAACATAAGATAAACATAGCAAGAGCAAGATCGAATAATTAGGAATTAGGTTATACACTATAAACCAAAACAACAGTTTAGATTGTAGGCGATAAATAATAAATGGAATGAATGGTTCTTTACACCTATTATTGACTTGAAAATTTAGCTTACACAAGTGTCGGCAACTATGACTGAAGAAATAGGATCTTCTAGTTATAACCCTGAAGAAGAACCGGAGGTAACTTCCTCTGATCCAAATGAACGTAAGCTAGCAAGGAGATTGAGAATTCAAAGACGCTTAGAAAATATACGAAAGTAAGCTTTTATTATTAGCGTGATTATGCTTCACTTAAGTAAAACAACTAATTTACAGTATAAAAGAATCTTGCATGTAATTATTTAAACAATTAGCTAATATTTATGTTTAAAATTGTATACAAAAATTATTAGATAGTTGTAAAATTTCTTTTTGTATATACGAAATAACGTCAATTATTTTAATGTGTCAGTACCTTACATACTCAAAAGGACATAAACGTGTTTAATTAGACTTCTTTTTAGGCAACAGGTACTTGAAGAAGAGGAAACTGAGGAATCATCAAAATCATTATTACAACAGCAGCTTCAACAAAGTGCAGAAACGTTGGAAAAACTCATCATCGAAGGAGAAGAAAACGTAACAAATGTACGAATATCTAATGACGCGAGAGAAGTTGATCGAAGGGAAAGCGAAGGGGTTGGTAGAGAAAAAATCATAGCAAAGTTACAGGAAGAGGCTGATGCTGCACAAGAAATGTTAGATGAAATAACTAGTAAATGGGCTGGCATATTAAAATCCAGTGATCCACTCGAGATGAGTGATGAACTTTTCAGACAAAACGAGAAATGTCTAGATGTTATTAAACAAAAGGATGCCATAATTACAATGCTCAAAGATGAACTTAAAGCTGCAGAAAAAAACTTTTGTACAGACCAAAGAAAACAAGTGGATGATATAACAATTCTTACACAAAGGATAGAAAGACAGGTAATGTTCCTCTTAATTCTCTGTAACTGAAATTTGTATCAAATTTTAGTTTTTTGGATACAACAAATACATATATTGTAAACTGTAAGTATGGATCATGTGAGGTTTGCAGCCTTTAAGCACTTGTAACATGTAAAGTTTTTTGTGCATGTGTAGGCTAATCCCCTTGTTCTTTACAGCCAAAGTTGGGGACGGTCGACTTAACCGCAACTGGAATCTAGCAAAACCGCACACACCACAAGTAAGAGTACGTCACATAGATTTATAATCCGGAAAAAAATTACGAAAAAAACAGAACTAACAGAATAATTGAGAAATGAAATTCCAAAAAATAAACCAATTTCACGTTTCGAACGGTCAATTTTCAGCAGCGTTGCCACATTGAATGAATGCACTGCCGGACAGTGCTTACTGCTCTATTGGCCTGCCTGACCTGACCTTGACCTGACCTCCCCCTAGTATTAAGTAAATAGCTGCGAAACTGACAACAACGCCTATCATGTCAACGAAACAACAGTCATAACCTCAGCTACAAAAATATACGTTTTTGTTGCAAATCGAAACGTTTTAATTGGTTTTATCATTGAAAGGTTATTAAAAACGAAATATACCACACTGTTTTACTTTATTAAGGTATGTACAACTGTTTTTAGGCCATATTATAATCACGTTAATATGTAGTTGCGGTTAAGCCGACTGTTCCCCAAAGTTTATTGTTGTTTATATCTGACATTATAGTTGAATCAGTAGGTTTAATTTTTTTTTAATTAACAAAACTGTGGTTGGTGAGAGTAACTTCAGGTGTACATGATCAATTTTGGCATGCTGAAAAGGAGGTATACAGGTCTCTCCGCAATAGAGAAATAGCATAGAACACTGCTCATTCTCAAGAACTAGACACAGCACACAGAGTGTTACCCTAGACCACTTCTCTGCAGTAATGATACAGCTGGCAATGTCTCATATATACAAGTCAACTTTATTAGCAGTTGGTTTAGGTTTTGGAGGGAGCTGGCCATTTAATCTTTGTCATTCTGAACTTTATGATCTATTGTGAGTTCCATATAACCCTCTAGAACACCATCTAGCTTTATCTCCTTTATTAGAGTCACACTCTAGACAGAGGCTTTTTCTTTTCATGGAAATCTATGTCTTTGGTTTTTCCTGCCAAGTACATGGAGTGAAGTTCCATTTTCTTGGCAGAGTCTGCCCAGTTTGCCAGACTCATTTGGCTCATATGCTTATTGAGTCAGAAGTGTCTTGCCGATAAATCTATACTATTATTCGAATGACAGTTCTGCTTCTTTCTAATAAATATTTTGTGAATTTAGACCAAGGTTCTTTTATAAACTCCGTGGTCTGCCTGTACCATGGAGGGTTGTTTCAGAACTCCAATGTTTTCTTTTAGGGTCATTCATTAATATATATCCTTATGCTTGGTATGCTGGGTAGACTGCAAAAAATGTAGCGACTTATCAGTGGCCTGACCTGGATATGGCTTCCGTGGCCAGTTCGTCTGCCTCTTCATTCTTCATTCCCTGTACCTTTGTGTGCTGAAACCCATGCTAGTGTCACTTTGTTTTGACTTCCCAGCTCTGTTGGGGTTGTCAGACAGTCCCATACTATCTTTGAATTAATCTCCGTGGAACCTAATGCATTAAGCATTTCTTGGCTATCAGAGTATATAGAAATTGACTGTTTTATCATCTTTTCTCCAATTTTTGCACATGCAGAATGTTGTATTGAGGCAATTTCGACCTAAAATAGTGTTGCATGTTTCCAAAGACTTACTGAAATTTTGACTGTTGGTCTTATTCTGTAAAGCCCTGTCCCAACTCCTAATTTCATTTTGGATCTGTTTTTTTCTAAACTACACTTAAAAACCATGCTGGCAGGGGGCATACCCAGAATCAGTTCTGCCTTTAATTCCTTGCTTCTGACACTGTACTGTACTGTTGACTTATTGATGTATGCACAAAACACTCTACCAAGCAGGCCTGAACGACTTCACCTGATCTATCCTGACCTGACCTGACCTAACCCGACCTGATATGACCTGACCAGAAAAGGTTAGTGACAACCGCAGACAGCACAAAAACATGTGTTTTACTAAAAAAAAATTACAATTTGAAACTTACTGTATGTGATCAGCAACAAACTAATAATGTCAATTACTTGTCAGCAACAAATTCTCACAATGTAAAAACGAATTTTCACAATATAAAAATAATACCAAAGTGCATATAAGGTAGTGAACTTCATCTATCAACAGTCGCTTTATGTAAAACTAGTTGGCCCGTAATTTGTTTTGTAATTTTTGAGTATTAAATAATAGACCAGATTGTTTTCAGCAATATTTCCTTAGGTGACAGGTTGTTGAGGAATTAAAAATTGGTATTATTACGCGGAGTTTAAAAATTTTACATGGAATATTTTGGTTTTTTGTTTATAAGTCAAAAACCTCTGAGAATAGGTAAAAGATCATATGGTACTTTTAGATAGAAAATCAATGGATCTTGCTATTTTCATTATAAAATATGAGGTGTTCTACTTGAAAATGTCACAATACTTGCCCTTCTATGTTCTACCAAAAGCCCCTTTTTTACCTAGACCCTGTATGCAATAATTCGGTTTGCACAACGTATCATGATATAACAACCTATTGACAAGCAGCAACCAAAAATTCAGACCTCCACCTATGCTGGTAGCAGAAAGAATAATTTTTTCATTATGGATGCAGGTTGCTAAATTTCCTAAGTAATAATTTTTATCTCCTTAACAGTCTGAGAGAGGTGAAATATACATCATATAAGAAACTTTTTATATATGTCTAGGAATCGGAAAGTGTAACAGTCATTTTAAAAACTTCTGGACGCAGCAAGTGCGTAATGGTAGTGAATTTTCATAAAAAGGATTTTAATAGCTTACATGTTTCTTTAAGAAAGCAGGCATCAATCTATATAGTAGAAACAATATGCCATGTTTCATCAAAATAACTTTATTGTTTGAAAATTTACAAAAAATTCCGAAAGTAAACTTAAATTGTTCCCGAAAAAACTGGTTTCCTGGTCAACCTTATAGGTTAATAGCAAATTGTGCTATTCAAATTTGAAGCATTTAATGAAAATTCGCTACCACAACGCACTTGCTGCGTCCCGAATTTCTTTCCTTACAAAGATGTATTATATTTCGATGAAAAATGCAAAAATGCAATAACATAGGACGTGTTCGATTAAAAAATTCGCTACCATAACGCACTTGCTGCATCCCGAATTTCTTTTCTTACAAAGATGTATTATATTTCGAAGGAAAATGCAAAAATGCAATAACATAGGGCTTGTTCGATTAAAAAAAAAATTTGAATCAACAAAGACTTATGGGCCACCCTGTAATTGTGGATATATTTTTTAAGATGTAGCTTAAGACACCCTATAATTAATGTATGCAATTTTTTTTTCGTAACTTCCATAATAACGGATATATTGAGCTTTAATGATTTTTTACGAAAATTTGACAAAAATGATATACCATTAAACGATAAACTCTATAGCCAACACTACTGCCAAAGCATCCGATAAAGGGTGTATTTTAAATTAATATTCTGGGAATATTTTAGTAAAATGAAGGACAATGACGATTGAAACTAAGAGTTCAGGCTTTGTAAAGCATTCTTCTTGAGACATTTTCTTTCCATAGCTGATATTAATTTCAGGTTCATTGCCTAAATATTACGTTTTGACGTTTGAAATCGCGACTTTGACGTTTTGAGGAAAACCCAAATTTATTTTTCTTTAAATGCCTGTAACTTTTTTGTCCTTTAACCTACAGAGCTAAATTTTGGGTAGGTAGCTTACCTATGATGATATGAACCCGCGTACCAAACTTGGTTGCCCTTACTTTGTTAATTCCAGAGATATAATTTTTTTTCGAATGACTAACTTCCTGACTAACGAACTTATCCAAGCCAATTACAAAAGGAAGGTGTGTGCCAAGTTTTATCAAAATCAGCCCATTATTTTTTGAGTTATCGGTGTGAGATATATATATTATATATATATATATATATATATATATATATATATATATATATATATATATATATATATATATATATATATATATATATATATATATATATATATATATATTGATATGGTTACTAAAGGGGGCCACATATACATATATACACATACATATACACAAACAACAACTTACCTTTGGTGTATGCAATGTTTTTGCACTGTAAGGCAGGGAGAAACTAAATTTTACAGATATATATGTGTTGAAAGGAGGCAAGGCAAGTATAAATGTATGACAAGTTTAATTATATAGTTTAAGGTATTATTGTTTGATAGCTGTTATGTAATTTAAGATGTTATTGTTTGTTAGAATTAAGGATATTGTTAGCTTTAAGAATAGTAAGATGTCAAAATTTGAGTGTTAAATTGTAAGAAATGTCATGTCATAACCTATGTTTAAGTCAGCTCTTTTTTATTTAGGACAGACGTCAAACTGACACTAAAATTATAGTTAGGTTAATTATTCTCTCATTGACTAACAACAATCAGAAGTATGTATGTAT
Source organism: Tillus elongatus (assembly GCA_964006375.1). Classification (NCBI taxonomy): domain Eukaryota; kingdom Metazoa; phylum Arthropoda; class Insecta; order Coleoptera; family Cleridae; genus Tillus; species Tillus elongatus. The sequence goes on from OZ023268.1 coordinate 52,115,680, forward strand.
CCGAGGAGATGATGAAAAACGATTATTGTGTTAAAATTTGTTAGGATATTTTATTTGAAGCAGGCAGATAACAGTTTTTTGATTAGTTACGCTGGTTACAAGGAAAAATAATAAACAGATGGAAAAATTTGGATAAAAGTATCAGATTAAAATTTTTGAGATGAAAAAAGTTTGAAATTGTCATTAAATTATTAGATGGGAATTTTTGGTAATAAGGATATAGTTTGAGAAATTAGATAGAAGGGGTTTGAAAAGGGATAGTAGCAAGAGGAGAAAATTTAGTCTAGAGGATACAAAAATCTAGAGGGTCGCTGATCCGATAGTCCGACTCAGCAAATACAGGAGAGGCAGCAGAGGCAGCAGCAGTCTGAGTGAGTAGTGTAAAACTAAAAGGAGTAATAAAACTCGCTAAAAAAATAAGTACATAAACTGTGCTTTGGTTTTTATACGACATTCAAGATACTTATAGAGGCAGGGGATCTTTTGGCTATAACTAACTGATAGTCAGCGTGGAACTCTGTGTCTATTGACTAAGTGCCACAATACAGTGGAATTAATATAAACACCAATAGGTGTCGGTACCGTTAACATTTATTTTATTTTCTTTCGTTCCCTTTTATAGTGTAAAATTCAAATAGGTATAAGTAATACATAAGGTTTAGGTTTTTTGTCATATATTTAAGTGTAATAAATATTAAGTTTGGTGATCATTTGAAACCTTTGCCTTATTTTGTTTTCTTTTACACATATATGAGTATTTGGAAGGAAAGAACTGAAATTAGATAGGGCAGAATATTTCGAAATTACAAAAAAATAAAAAAAAAAAGAAACCAAAGGGGACTGGAACCCACTTGCTTACTAAGCTCCCTGAGTTGAGAGGCAGTTCATATATGTAATTGGTTGTTTTCTGTGTGTTAAACAGGAAAAAAAAATACATTGAGTACATCCAGGTGTAAGTTACATACACAAATACATATATTTCATAATAACAACATTTACAACACATTTCACTAAACTTTACAGGAAAATAAAAGTTAAAAGCTAAGATACCTAAAATATAACTAAAAAACTAAATATATATATATATATATATATATATATATATATATATATATATATATATATATATATATATATATATATATATATATATATATCAATTCTATATATTAAATTAAATTTAAAATCCATAGCTTATTACATTTTTTGAAATTCTATAACAATTGGCACTAAACGAAAGGGCTTCGAAAGTCTGTGCAGCAAATAACTTACTATATCAATTGTCGCCTAAACGTGGGAGCTTTCGAGGTCCACGAGTAAAATAAATTAAAAAAATAAATAAATAAACAAAACATAATAAGGAAGTCGAGAAAATGCCTAGGGGAAGAAAAATGACCACGTCAAAGGACAGACAGGACAGGAGAGACGAAAGAGAACATGAACAGCAGGAAAGTATGGAAATAGATCAAGAGAGAAGATATGATCAAGAAGTTGGTGAAAATGTGGAAGAACAAGCAGAAGGAATGGTACAAACAGGAGAAGAAACGTCAATAGAAGAACAGACACCTGACGGAGACAAAGTAGACGACACAAATACGACAAACGAAAAACCTGACAGTAACAATGAAATGTTCATGAAATTAATGCAGAGCATGAATAGTATGAATGCAAATGTTAATAATATAAAAGAAAGCAATAAAATTATGAATGAGAAAATGAATGAAAGCATAAATGGCCTAAAACAAGACATAAATGAAAGTAAGAAAGAAATGAAAGGGGATATGTATAGCATGAAACTAAATATGAATGACAGGTTCGAAAGACAAGAGGATAATATAAACAAGATAAAAGAAAGTATGACTGAGAAATTTGTTGAACAAGAGCAGAATATGAGGCAGATGATTGAGAGATTGGATAATATAGATAGAAATATCACAGAGAAAGTTGAAAAAAGTGTACAAGAAGTGAAAAAAGATGTAGAAATGGAGATGGAAGAGATAAGCGAGGCAGTACGAAAGTTTGAAAGTAAAGTAGAGACAAAGATGGATGTAGTATGCAAGATAATAATAGAGAAAATCAAAGCAAATGATGATGAACCGATGGATAAAATCATAGAGAGAGTGAATGAAAGAAATCAGCGAATGAGAGGGCCTAGAAAGATGCGCAAACATAAAAGAAACAGATATGAAACCAAAATGGAAGAGAGATTAAGAGAAACGAATGGAAATTTGGAGAATCTAAGAGAAGAGCCAGATGTAAAGCTGACATTGGGAAATAAAAGTCTGAGAGAAGAAGTAGAAGAATGTTTTGGGCCAAAATGGACAAGAGCAATGGGGAGGATGGTAGTGTAGTTAGAAATAGTTCAGTTAAAAATAAAGAGAAAGCTATATACGAAATGAGGTATAGACGTGAAAACAAGGATGGCAACGATGGCACGAATAGGTATAAATGCCAGAGAAACGAGGATACCTACAAAGACGATTCTAGCATGGAATACGATGCAAGACAGGCAGAAGAGTCTGATAACAATCATGAGCAGTGGAGAAGACCACATAACGGATATGGAGACTACGCAGCAACAAAATATGAAACGACTACGAAGAATTAATGAACTAGAATGAGATGAATGACCTGGGAAGTCTTTAAACTCACCAACATTTTTGAAATAACATAACAATCAAAATTCAAAATTGCAGACCTGGATTAAGTCTATCAACTGTACCAAAGCTAGTTCGACCAAATAACACGCCAAAATTCAAAATTTAAAGCAAATGTCAAGCATGAAAGAAGAGTATAGGCAAATTCAAAACCGAGGTAGATAACGTTAGTAAACAGCTAAGCGTGGGGAAGAATCTCACGACAAACAAGCAGTAGAAATGCACGTCAAACAAGACATATACGAACGGAAACCAACGAAGTAGTGGGGACAAGTTTAAACCCAAGATAAGAGGACCAGAGCTGCCAACAAATGAGGAAAAAGAAAGAAAAATATATGAAGAAAACAGATATCAAGGCCAATTATGTAAAATTCGTTAAAATTATGGAACATTTAGTAGGATAGACAACTAAATAAGGACGTCTGAAACAAGGAATAATTGGAAAAGTCAAAAATATATATGTATGAACAGTGAAATGAATTTAATAGATGGAGAAGCTAACCAGTGAATATGTAAACCCATAGAGGGCATATTGAGATAATGAAAATAGATATAGATGATTATATGCGCAGTAGTTGCAAGATATAGGGGAATGAGATAAAAAAGTCAAGTAAAAGGAACATATAGTGACTGATAAACAGTAGTTTCAGATTAATAATAAAAAAGGAAAGTTGGGTATCAGAAGAATAAAACGAATTGAAAAAGGAAAGGACCTAATATCAAAAAGAAACATATAGAAACTTACAATGGCAGCAGCAATAGAAAAAATAGTCCAAATATGGGGGTATATACGAACATGTCGTTATAGAAATCGGTTAATTATCACGTGTACGAACACACGCAATGAGAAAAGGGAAACTCGGTAATAATAATAAAAAAAAAAAATAATGATGATAAAGAGATAAGTTAAACAACAAGGAATTTGAAAAGCAAGAGATAATTTCTTACTTTACTTGGGGGGATACTTAAAACTAAATTTAGCCTTGACATAGTCAATTAACAACATTTTTCATTTAATGTTGATAGCATTTCGTATAGCATGCAACATGCTAACTTAATAACTAAGTCAAACGTTGCTTGGGCAAACGTGACATTAAAAAAGGAATATAAGTTGAAGAAATCCTAGACGAACAAAGCACTGACATGACACATATTTTATTAAAAGCACGTAAACTAACGAAGCACTATTTTAAATAAAGGCCATAAACACTTCGAAGAACTGAACACTTGTGAAGCTGGAACAAACATGCAGCAATAATGACAACAGGATCAGTATTCGACAGTAGCAGAAATTTGCAGGCACAGTAGTATTTTTCTTAAAATAATTGTGGGCACAGCAGTGGTCTTCAAAAACATAATTGACAAAATATTGGCACAGCGGTGTTCTTATAAAACTATTAAAGGCACGCTAGTGTTCCTCTAAATTGTAGGCACGCTAGTATCTTTTTAAACATGCTTATAAGCACAATAATGTCTCTCATGCATAAGTGCATCTGACACTTAAATATAATAACTTCTCATGTTCGCAGCTAGATCACTTGGGTCTCAGATGATAGTTCTGATTACACAGCATAACTTCTTACAGGAATGGCAGTGACTGTTTCTGAAATGCTAAAAAAATGTATTAAGGGAGGAAAAGATTATATTGCTATAAACTAAAAGCGTGAATAAAAAATTTTTCCTAGCTTCAGAAGGCAAGCCTCTAAAGCAGTAAAAATTTATTATTGGGGATTTGATATGGTTACTAAAGGGGGCCACATATACATATATACACATACATATACACAAACAACAACTTACCTTTGGTGTATGCAATGTTTTTGCACTGTAAGGCAGGGAGAAACTAAATTTTACAGATATATATGTGTTGAAAGGAGGCAAGGCAAGTATAAATGTATGACAAGTTTAATTATATAGTTTAAGGTATTATTGTTTGATAGCTGTTATGTAATTTAAGATGTTATTGTTTGTTAGAATTAAGGATATTGTTAGCTTTAAGAATAGTAAGATGTCAAAATTTGAGTGTTAAATTGTAAGAAATGTCATGTCATAACCTATGTTTAAGTCAGC